>OX336398.1:180897548-182110360 GCA_946902985.2 Meconema thalassinum | reverse complement strand
GGGTCTACATGACTGCGTTGACGCAGCTCCTAAACTGAGGAACCAACCAAAGTACACGGGGCTACATGACCGCGTTGTCGCAGTCCCTAGACTGAGGAACCAACCAGCCAAAGTTCACGGGGCTACATGACCGCGTTGTCGCACCCCTAAACTGAGGAACCAACCAAAGTACACGGGGCTACATGACCGCTTTGTCGCAGCCCCTGAACTGATGAACCAACCGGCCAAAGTACAAGGGGCTACATGACCGCGTTGTCGCAGTCCCTAGACTGAGGAACCAACCAGCCAAAATACACGGGGCTACATGACCGCGTTGTCGCAGTCCCTAGACTGAGGAACCAATCAGCCAAAGTACACGGGGCTACATGACCGCGTTGTCGCAGTCTCTAGAGTGAGGAACCAACCAGCCAAAGTACACGGGGCTACCTGACCGCGTTGTCGCATTCCCTAGTCTGAGGAACCAACCAGCCAAAGTACACGGGGCTTCATGACCGCGTTGTCGCAGTCCCTATACTGACGAACCGACCAAACATAGTACACGGGGCTACATGACCGCGTTGTCGCAGTCCCCAGACTGATAAAGCAAACTGCCAAAGTACACGGGGTTACATGATTGCGTTGACGCAGCTCCTGAACTGAGGAACCAACCAAAGTACACGGGGCTTCATGACCGCGTTGTCGCAGTCCCCAAACTGGAGAACCTATCAAGCAATGTACACGGGGCTAAATACCGCGTTAATGCAGGCCTTGAACTGAGGAAACAACCAACCAAGTTCACGGGGCTTCATGACCGCGTTGTCCCTACCCCTAAACTGAGGAACTATCCGTCCAAAGTACACGGGGCTTCATGATCGCGTTGTCGCACCCCTAAGCTGAGGAACCAACCAAAGTGCACGGGGCTATATGACCGCGTTGTCGCAGCCCCTGAACTGATGAACCAACCAGCCAAAGTACACGGGGCTACATGACCGCGATGTCGCAGATCCTAGACTGAGGAACCAAGCAACCAAAGTACACGGGGCTTCATGCCACGTTGTCCCAACCCCTAAACTGAGGAACTATCCAACCAAAATACACGGGGCCTCATGACCGCATTGTCCGTGCGCCTAAACTGATGAACCAATTAACAAAAGTTCACGGGGTTACATGACCGCGTTGTCGCACCCCTAAACTGAGGAACCAACCAAAGTGCACGGGGCTATATGACCGCGTTGTCGCAGCCCCTGAACTGATGAACCAAACGGCCAAAGTATACGGGGCTACATGACCGCGTTTTCGCAGTCCCAAGACTGAAGAACCAACCAACCAAAATAAACGGGGCTACATGACCGCGTAGTCGCAGTCCCTAGACTGAGGAACCAACCAACCAAAATACACGGGGCTACATGTCCGCGTTGTCGCACCCCTAAACTGAGGAACAAACCAAAGTGCACGGGGCTAAATGACAGCTTTGTCGCTGCCCCTGAACAGATGAACCAACCGGCCAAAATACACGGGAGTAGGTAATATAAGCCGAAGCTGGCGCAGGGGCTAATGGGCAAGATGGCCGCCGCGCGCAATCACTCTATGTTATTCTTATGGAGGGGTCATTCAGAGCTGGCGCAGTGGCTAATGGGCAAAATGGCCGCCACGCCCTGAGACCGTGAATGACGTCACAGAGGGAGGTCGGCCGTGTAGTTGCTAAATGGAATATTTATTATTATTATTATTATTATTAGGTAATTATTAATTGATCATGTGCAATCCAGACCAGCCTTATATTGTCCACTTTTGGTGTAGTTGCTAGCATTTTAGCTGTTTCCCTAGAAGTGTGGGTTTCATTCCCGCCTCAACCAAGAAATTTTATTTTGGGCTGAGAGCTGGACTGGGGTACACTCAGCCTCATGACGTGAAAGTAAGAAAACGTGGGGTTTCATTCATACCTCAGCCATTCCGCCTAATCCAACTTTACCTAACCTACCCTAACCTAACTTAACCTAACCTAACTTCGCCTAACCTAACCTAACCTAACAAACATTATTTAACCTAACCTAACCTAACCTAGCCAAACTTCAAAGTGAGAGCAAATATGAGAGCAAATGTAAGAGCACACATAATTAACTAAGTTATAACCTAACCTAACCTAACCTAACTTCACCTAATCTAACCTAACATAACCAAACTTCAAAGTGAGTGCAAAAGTGAGTGCAAAAGTGAGTGCAAAAGTGGGTGCAAGAGTGAGTGCAAAAGTGAGTGCAAGAGTGAGTGCAAAAGTGAGTGCAAAAGTGGGAGCAAAAAAGTGAGAGCAAAACAGTGGAGAGCAAAAAGTGTGAGTAAATAAGTAAGAGCAAATGAGAGAGCACAAATAATAAACTGAGTTTTAACCTAACCTAATCTAACCTAACCTAACCTAACCCACAGAAACCTCATTTAAATATTTTAGATTCAACATTTTAACATTTTACATTTTAACATTTTACATTTTTGATTTTTCATTTTACATTTTTTTTAGATTTTACATTTTACATTTTTGATTTTTTTTATATTTTAGATTTTAGTTTTTTAGATGTTACATTTTCAATTTAAGATTTTTTGATTTCAGATTTTACATTTTCTGAAAAGAGTAAACTACAAGGCTACATACCTAACCTCACCAAACCTAACTTTACCAAACCTAACTTAAGCTAATCCAAAGGCTAATGCACATACACAAAGTATATAAGGGTACAAGCAACTATCCTTATGCTAGTTTTATAGGTTACTGTACAACATGATAACTACCCCAACCGGTTTTTTTTCATTTTGTTGTTTACACACATGGCAATTTTCCAATTTCCCATTTTCAGTTTTTTAAAAATGTTAGTTTTAAGTTTTTCAATCTCATGATATAGAAACATGGATTTTCCAATTTGTTGTTTACACATTTGTCAATTTACCAAATTCCCATTTACAGTTTTTAAAATTTCAGTTTAATGTTTTTTTTATTTTGTCAATATGGAAACATGGATTTTCCAATTTGTGTTTTACATGTTCATTTTGCATTAGGAGCGGAGAGAGGTGGGTAGTAATTAAAAATGTACAAGCAGTTTCCATACGGTACAATATTCTTTTATTTTAAATACATGTACACTATTTACACATAATACATTTATATATATATTCCTTATTGTTATAAATTGTACACTTGTTTTTATTTTGTTTTCTATTTTATTTATTTTTGATTATGAATGCCATTTTTTATTTTGGTTTTTTATTTTTGTAGTGCTATTGTTTTATTTCCTAAATTGTTTTGTTTTATGTATTTGCTAGTTGCAGGCAGAAGATTTTGATATTCATAACTTAACTCTTTAAGCATAGTCAATGATTGAGTAATGACCATAGGCATGTGTACCTATACCATCAGCATTAATCACTCTTTTATCATCACCAGGACACAAAGCAATTTTGTTTAGTCTTATAGATGATATGTCATGTTGTTTAGAAGCGATAATGTTCATTGGTATTCTTTTTACATTGTTGTTCATGACACAATCCTTATAATCTTGAAAGCTTATACAATTTTTGACAACCCCTTTGCTAATACCTTTAATCTTTTTGATTTCTTTACCATTTATGTCTAAAGCGTACATTTTAGCTCTAAGTCCAACAAATGCTTTTATAATTTGTCCACAAGCCTCGTCTTTAAATTTCCCCAACGTTTTCTTGTTTGATGTAGAGTAACATATGTGATTAGTAGGATAATCTGATGTGTCCAGGTGTTCTAGGAAATCCAACTTGTCTTGATATACATCTGGGGTGTTAACCAAATAAATGAACGAGTCGGTATCCATATACATGAGTTTAAGATTGTTCATGCCATAATAGGGTAGCAGGACATCATAGTGGTGGGAATACATTAGAGTTTTTGAAATATCCAGTATACACATTCCAATATATATAGGCTTATTGAATACAATGTTACGTTTAGCCATGTGGAAAGCAGCTAGGTTGGGACCATAAATTGTTCTGTCGATGAATGTTGGTTTAGCTATTAGCTTTTATGCCTTTTTGCTGTCAGTTACAAGACGTATGTCTATTCTTTTACGGATATTTTCCATTGTTTTTCCAAAAATGGCATTGTTGAATAATTTGTACAGATTTTTCTCAAACTCATTTTTGGCTTGTTTTCGAAGGTTGTTATTAAAATCAACGTATGCCTTTAACCAAGGTCTTTGTTTAAACTTTAACACACGATGAATTTTTATCAATTTTATTCCATGATCTAAAGCCTGTTTTAATGCCATGTAGTGAACAACATATCGCCTTCGATTTCCAAGATGAGGAATTAGTTTTTTCAGAGACGAATCCTTAGGTTGTGTACACTCTGGTAGGAAAGGTAAATCGTTGTGTAGATCATGAAGGTCAGATGGGTAATCAACATCAACGTCTAGAATGTATCCCACAGGATCGTCTTTCTTCAGTTTTTCTAGATCAACGGTATCTGGAGAAACCCACTGAAATCCGCCATAAGAAAGAGAGTGACACATAGCCCACCCGTATTGGTTGTTGGCATCATCATAGGTAATAAACTGTGATGGTTTCTCAGAATCATAGGTTTCCATGTATTTATTGTTAGCTTCAGCATACCGATGAGACACCTGGCATATGCCTCCACGTATTCCAGACTCGATTAAAAGAATCTGATCGTAATCCTGTAGCAATTCCAGTTCAATGCCTGTGTAAAGGAGCATTGCCTCAAAACTTAAACCAGGCGAAGTGAAAAAGTGTGCAGCATCCACTCGGTGTGTTTCTAGTGTTTTGTTTCTAAACGTTTCAAAGCTGTCTGCAAGAAGGAGTACATCTGAAGTTAGGTAGAGGTCACTATATTCCCCTAGAGTTTTAATGTTGAACTGATTCCACACATTTTTAGCATGTTCATAGTCTTTTTGACTAACATCTTCTTGACTTAATTTGTTAAAGAATACCTCTTTTGGAGGTAAACACGTTTCACTTAACTTTTCCCATGAGTCAATGTAGTCATAACAAAATACCCCTTTACGAGTCATGAGCATTGCATTTTCTTTTCCAAAGTTCTTGTCTGTTTCAAGGTATAATGTTAAGTTGGAAACTAAGTTTTCCAAACTACTTGGCATTAACCGAAACGTGTCCACAAATCGAAGCTTAACATTTCCAACATATTTGGTGAAAGAGATGTACTTTTCTTTGGAGTTAGGGATAACGTCCACTCATTCAGTAGTACACCCCAATTGCTTTACAATGAAATTTGCGTCATAGCCACACATATTATGTAGAAATACAGGAACGGGGTTACGTGTTTTACACTTCAAATTACAGTTATTGTGAGCACTTCCACGGTATTCCCCTGTAATATGACAATGGTCTCGAACTTTCCAGTCCTCTTTGGTAAATGGTTTATGACACAAATAACAGGTTTCAGAAGATTGGAACTCTGCTTCTTGATGCTCAGTTAAAGCTTTTGAAACATTTAAGCTGTAAAGACGATCAATTTCATTAGCTATTGAGATCAAACAGTCCATAAACTTTTCTGCAGCGTCAGGTCCACGATAAATAATAGGTTGGCTCGGAAGGTTTGTCTTTATGTGTTCCACAGCTGGTGAGGGTTTAACATATATACCAAAGCTCATAGGAACATGAATCTGGTATGGCACTGTATAACTTGCCTCAGGATTAGGTAGACATGTTTGATAGGGTAACAGTATACTTTCAAAATCTGCATAGATAACGTAAGGTATTCTAAGCATTTTTTCCACATTTACGAATTTCACAATTGGGTTTTTAATAGGCATTTCAACCCTAGCAATGTCATGCTGGACACACAAAGCTCTATGTTCTTTTAATTTTTCCATTCCTTGTTGCCTATATTGATTATCAAAGTGAGTGAAACACCGTTTACACGTATATATCTTATGTCCATGGCGGGTAATCTGATGTCCTACTAGTTTATCAAAATCTTTGATAAAGACGTAGTGGTTCTGGCCGGATAATGAACTTAGCAGAAGGAGGTCACGATGGTCTTGTAACTCTTGATCCACAACCTTTAGAGGAAACAGTTTGTTGTCTTCTTCCAGTCCAAATACATTGATGGATATGTCGTTGGCTTTCTCGAATTTGGGAATGTCAGCTAGTAATATTGGAAATGATATTACTGAAAAATCATACTTGTTTTCCAGATCCTTGTATTTACTAATGCGTTGAGCATCCTTTTTAACCAGTTTTGCTAAAATGGCATACATAAAACACTTTTCATCCTTCAAGTTTTCAGGATTAATGCAGGCTTTTCTTGCTTGTATAGCTGCTGGTAATGTAATATATGTGCTTCCACGCAAGGGATTGTACTTATTTATTTTCAATCGTACTCCTTCCACTGCTAACAAAGCCCAATTACTGCCTTTTAGCTCAGATTCCTCCATTTCCGTAGTTAACTTTGTAAATTGTGTTTCCAAGAAACTACTTAAGTCCGTTTCCAAAAATAGGGCATGATTTCGTGTTTTAAAAGCACGATCTGTAATTTCATTGGTAGATGTATGAATGAATCTACATTCAGCCACAAGATTAACTTTGATCGACTTGTGCATTGCTAGTTCTTTCTCCATAGCTTGAATTATTTGCTGTTTGGACTCTTTAAGGTATGAATTTAAATCCTTGCACGTATCGCAACGAATGAAATAGGATTTAAGTCGACCTTCAAAAGATGTCTCATATTCAATAAGTCCATTTTTGTCAGGGACCAATGACAGTAGGTAATGTTTTGTGGGCTCAGATTTTTGTCTTTTAGCTGCCGACACAACATTACAACATTCTTCATGACGACGTCCGTTGTAGGCATTGTTGAATGTACAGCCACACGTTTTACACTCATGAAATTCCCCACACGAAACTTCATGACGCTTCCTATGATAGTCCCGAAGAAAAGTCTTTCCACACTCTTTACACATATAGCTAGGAAAGGGTTCTTCCATCACGAATGTTGATTTCTGCAAACAGCTGCTTACTGCGTATCACAAGACTAGAGGTTGGTCGGTGAGACGGTCTTTCACGATGTGAACACCGTGAGAGGTAGTAGTCAACTGGTGATATTCTTGTGAAGGGTCCTCTAATATACCCCTAGTCTAGACCAACAACTCTTTACAGCGTATGACAAGGCTGTAGACTGGACAGTGAGACGGTCTTTCACGATGTGAACACTGTAACAAGTAGTAGTCAACTGATTATATACTTGCTAAGGGTTCTCTAATATACAATAGTCCAGACCAACAGCTACTTACTGTGTAGTACAAGGCTGTACAATAGTTGTTTTGACAGTCTTTCACGATGTGGTCACTGTGAATGGTGGTAGTCAACTGATGATATTCTTGATAAGGGTCCTCTAATGTACCCCTGGTTAAGGGTAACAGCTGCTCACTGCTTATGACAAAGCTAAAGACTGGTTGCTTCAACGGTCTTTCACAATGTAAACACTGTGACAGGTAGTAGTCAACTGAAAATATTCTTATGGCCTACTCAAGGTTATCAGGTACTTACTGCATATCAAAAGGCTGTACACTCATGTGTGTTAGGCACTCTTTCTTGCTAAGGACCCCAATATTCCCTACACAAGGCTATACATGTTAGTTCTAAACACTTAGTGATTAATTGTATATTCAATTTTTGTACAAAGCTTATACAAGCACGTTTTTATGAGGTAAAACTTTGTTAAATAGCTGCATGCGACACACAAAGTATGTTGCCGCTATCTAGCGGTGACTATGAGAACTACTTGAACGACCAGCAAGCTACCTAGCGCTCCATTTCAACACTCGCTCACTGAACGACCAGCATGCTATCTAGCGGTCGATAGCAATACTCCTCAACTACCAGCCTGCTATCTATCGGTCAATATGACAACTCACTCAACTACCAACATGCTACATGGCTTTTTTGGTCAGTTTTTTGTTGGCTTTTTTTGGTCAGTTTCTGTTGGCTTATGTTGGCTTTTATTGGCTTTTGTTGGCTTTTGTAGGCTTTTTTGTTGGCTTTTGTTGGCTTTTGTATTAGCTCTTTCATATTTGCTCTTGCTTGTGGGGGCTTATTATTTGGTCTTGGAAAGTATGTCAGTCCTTTTTTTATGGCTGCAAAATGCTTACAGCCATGTTTGTAAGCAGCAACAACAACAACACACAATATTCCAAAACAATCCAAAGTACTCTAAGGTTTATCAATGACTCTCAACTCTTACACTTACCTCTATCCCATGCCTAGTCAAAAATAGTGTATTTTTCAAATTTTTCAAAAAATATTTGGAAAGTAGGCTATATCATTAAACTAAAAATCCTAAAAAGACATATGTTAACTCCAACACCTACCTCTATACCATTCTTAGTCCAAAAATAGTGTATTTTTAAATTTTCCAAAAACATATTTCCAAAATGGGTTATATTTCCAAAATTAAAAAGTTTACAAAAATGTTTGTTTGACAGAAATGAATGGCCTTTACCCCCTCTACCACGGTACCAAGTCCCAGGTCTCTAGGACAACAAAAATAAAATTTTGAAAATGGGCTTTATTTCCAAAATTAAGAATTTTACAAACAAGTTTGTCTAACGTAAATCAATGGTCTTTACCCCTTCTATTCCCATACCAAGTCTCAGGTCACTAGGTCAAGAAAATAATTTTTTTTAAAAATGGTCACTATTTTGGAAACTAGGAATTCTACAAAAAAAGTTTGTTTAACATAAATGAAAGGTCTCTATCTCCTCTACCGGTAAACCAAGTTACAGGTCTGTAGGACAAAAATGAAAAACGTTCAACTGGGAAAGTAGGCGATTTTTCATAAAACCAAACATTCTAAAAAGTGTTCTATGGGCTTAAAATAATGGCCTCTATGTCTTTTATTTTTTATAATAAAACTTTTTTATTTTTTACATTTTTTTGAAAAAAGTTCAATTTTGAAATTTTTATATTTTGGAAACTAAAGAGTTAACAAAAAATTTTGTTTGACATAAATGACTGGCCCTGACCCCATCTACCACCAAAATAAATTTCAAGTCGCTAGGACAAAAACTGTGCAGAAGGGGGGTGAGGGGGGTTTCTGCTTAGTAGTGCTTAGTAGTGGGTCGAGGAGGGTTCTAGAGTGGCTTGGAACCCCCCTCACCCCCCTACTGCACAGTTTTTGTCCTAGCGACTTGAAATTTATTTTGGTGGTAGATGGGGTCAGGGCCAGTCATTTATGTCAAACAAAATTTTTTGTTAACTCTTTAGTTTCCAAAATATAAAAATTTCAAAATTGAACTTTTTTCAAAAAAATGTAAAAAATAAAAATGTTTTATTATAAAAAATAAAAGACATAGAGGCCATTATTTTAGCCCATAGAACACTTTTTAGAATGTTTGGTTTTATGAAAAATCGCCTACTTTCCCAGTTGAACGTTTTTCATTTTTGTCCTACAGACCTGTAACTTGGTTTACCGGTAGAGGGGATAGAGACCTTTCATTTATGTTAAACAAACTTTTTTGTAGAATTCCTAGTTTCCAAAATAGTGACCATTTTTTAAAAATTTTATTTTCTTGACCTAGTGACCTGAGACTTGGTATGGGAATAGAAGGGGTAAAGACCATTGATTTACGTTAGACAAACTTGTTTGTAAAATTCTTAATTTTGGAAATAAAGCCCATTTTCAAAATTTTATTTTTGTTGTCTTAGAGACCTGGGACTTGGTACCGTGGTAGAGGGGGTAAAGGCCATTCATTTCTGTCAAACAAACATTTTTGTAAACTTTTTAATTTTGGAAATATAACCCATTTTGGAAATATGTTTTTGGAAAATTTAAAAATACACTATTTTTGGACTAAGAATGGTATAGAGGTAGGTGTTGGAGTTAACATATGTCTTTTTAGGATTTTTAGTTTAATGATATAGCCTACTTTCCAAATATTTTTTGAAAAATTTGAAAAATACACTATTTTTGACTAGGCATGGGATAGAGGTAAGTGTAAGAGTTGAGAGTCATTGATAAACCTTAGAGTACTTTGGATTGTTTTGGAATATTGTGTGTTGTTGTTGTTGCTGCTTACAAACATGGCTGTAAGCATTTTGCAGCCATAAAAAAAGGACTGACATACTTTCCAAGACCAAATAATAAGCCCCCACAAGCAAGAGCAAATATGAAAGAGCTAATACAAAAGCCAACAAAAGCCAACAAAAAAGCCTACAAAAGCCAACAAAAGCCAATAAAAGCCAACATAAGCCAACAGAAACTGACCAAAAAAAGCCAACAAAAAACTGACCAAAAAAGCCATGTAGCATGTTGGTAGTTGAGTGAGTTGTCATATTGACCGATAGATAGCAGGCTGGTAGTTGAGGAGTATTGCTATCGACCGCTAGATAGCATGCTGGTCGTTCAGTGAGCGAGTGTTGAAATGGAGCGCTAGGTAGCATGCTGGTCGTTCAAGTAGTTCTCATAGTCACCGCTAGATAGCGGCAACATACTTTGTGTGTCGCATGCAGCTATTTAACAAAGTTTTACCTCATAAAAACGTGCTTGTATAAGCTTTGTACAAAAATTGAATATACAATTAATCACTAAGTGTTTAGAACTAACATGTATAGCCTTGTGTAGGGAATATTGGGGTCCTTAGCAAGAAAGAGTGCCTAACACACATGAGTGTACAGCCTTTTGATATGCAGTAAGTACCTGATAACCTTGAGTAGGCCATAAGAATATTTTCAGTTGACTACTACCTGTCACAGTGTTTACATTGTGAAAGACCGTTGAAGCAACCAGTCTTTAGCTTTGTCATAAGCAGTGAGCAGCTGTTACCCTTAACCAGGGGTACATTAGAGGACCCTTATCAAGAATATCATCAGTTGACTACCACCATTCACAGTGACCACATCGTGAAAGACTGTCAAAACAACTATTGTACAGCCTTGTACTACACAGTAAGTAGCTGTTGGTCTTGACTATTGTATATTAGAGAACCCTTAGCAAGTATATAATCAGTTGACTACTACTTGTTACAGTGTTCACATCGTGAAAGACCGTCTCACTGTCCAGTCTACAGCCTTGTCATACGCTGTAAAGAGTTGTTGGTCTAGACTAGGGGTATATTAGAGGACCCTTCACAAGAATATCACCAGTTGACTACTACCTCTCACGGTGTTCACATCGTGAAAGACCGTCTCACCGACCAACCTCTAGTCTTGTGATACGCAGTAAGCAGCTGTTTGCAGAAATCAACATTCGTGATGGAAGAACCCATTCCTAGCTATATGTGTAAAGAGTGTGGAAAGACTTTTCTTCGGGACTATCATAGGAAGCGTCATGAAGTTTCGTGTGGGGAATTTCATGAGTGTAAAACGTGTGGCTGTACATTCAACAATGCCTACAACGGACGTCGTCATGAAGAATGTTGTAATGTTGTGTCGGCAGCTAAAAGACAAAAATCTGAGCCCACAAAACATTACCTACTGTCATTGGTCCCTGACAAAAATGGACTTATTGAATATGAGACATCTTTTGAAGGTCGACTTAAATCCTATTTCATTCGTTGCGATACGTGCAAGGATTTAAATTCATACCTTAAAGAGTCCAAACAGCAAATAATTCAAGCTATGGAGAAAGAACTAGCAATGCACAAGTCGATCAAAGTTAATCTTGTGGCTGAATGTAGATTCATTCATACATCTACCAATGAAATTACAGATCGTGCTTTTAAAACACGAAATCATGCCCTATTTTTGGAAACGGACTTAAGTAGTTTCTTGGAAACACAATTTACAAAGTTAACTACGGAAATGGAGGAATCTGAGCTAAAAGGCAGTAATTGGGCTTTGTTAGCAGTGGAAGGAGTACGATTGAAAATAAATAAGTACAATCCCTTGCGTGGAAGCACATATATTACATTACCAGCAGCTATACAAGCAAGAAAAGCCTGCATTAATCCTGAAAACTTGAAGGATGAAAAGTGTTTTATGTATGCCATTTTAGCAAAACTGGTTAAAAAGGATGCTCAACGCATTAGTAAATACAAGGATCTGGAAAACAAGTATGATTTTTCAGTAATATCATTTCCAACATTACTAGCTGACATTCCCAAATTCGAGAAAGCCAACGACATATCCATCAATGTATTTGGACTGGAAGAAGACAACAAACTGTTTCCTCTAAAGGTTGTGGATCAAGAGTTACAAGACCATCGTGACCTCCTTCTGCTAAGTTCATTATCCGGCCAGAACCACTACGTCTTTATCAAAGATTTTGATAAACTAGTAGGACATCAGATTACCCGCCATGGACATAAGATATATACGTGTAAACGGTGTTTCACTCACTTTGATAATCAATATAGGCAACAAGGAATGGAAAAATTAAAAGAACATAGAGCTTTGTGTGTCCAGCATGACATTGCTAGGGTTGAAATGCCTATTAAAAACCCAATTGTGAAATTCGTAAATGTGGAAAAAATGCTTAGAATACCTTACGTTATCTATGCAGATTTTGAAAGTATACTGTTACCCTATCAAACATGTCTACCTAATCCTGAGGCAAGTTATACAGTGCCATACCAGAGTCATGTTCCTATGAGCTTTGGTATATATGTTAAACCCTCACCAGCTGTGGAACACATAAAGACAAACCTTCCGAGCCAACCTATTATTTATCGTGGACCTGACGCTGCAGAAAAGTTTATGGACTGTTTGATCTCAATAGCTAATGAAATTGATCGTCTTTACAGCTTAAATGTTTCAAAAGCTTTAACTGAGCATCAAGAAGCAGAGTTCCAATCTTCTGAAACCTGTTATTTGTGTCATAAACCATTTACCAAAGAGGACTGGAAAGTTCGAGACCATTGTCATATTACAGGGGAATACCGTGGAAGTGCTCACAATAACTGTAATTTGAAGTGTAAAACACGTAACCCCGTTCCTGTATTTCTACATAATATGTGTGGCTATGACGCAAATTTCATCGTAAAGCAATTGGGGTGTACTACTGAAAGAGTGGACGTTATCCCTAACTCCAAAGAAAAGTACATCTCTTTCACCAAATATGTTGGAAATGTTAAGCTTCGATTTGTGGACACGTTTCGGTTAATGCCAAGTAGTTTGGAAAACTTAGTTTCCAACTTAACATTATACCCTGAAACAGACAAGAACTTTGGAAAAGAAAATGCAATGCTCATGACTCGTAAAGGGGTATTTTGTTATGACTACATTGACTCATGGGAAAAGTTAAGTGAAACGTGTTTACCTCCAAAAGAGGTATTCTTTAACAAATTAAGTCAAGAAGATGTTAGTCAAAAAGACTATGAACATGCTAAAAATGTGTGGAATCAGTTCAACATTAAAACTCTAGGGGAATATAGTGACCTCTACCTAACTTCAGATGTACTCCTTCTTGCAGACAGCTTTGAAACGTTTAGAAACAAAACACTAGAAACACACCGAGTGGATGCTGCACACTTTTTCACTTCGCCTGGTTTAAGTTTTGAGGCAATGCTCCTTTACACAGGCATTGAACTGGAATTGCTACAGGATTACGATCAGATTCTTTTAATCGAGTCTGGAATACGTGGAGGCATATGCCAGGTGTCTCATCGGTATGCTGAAGCTAACAATAAATACATGGAAACCTATGATTCTGAGAAACCATCACAGTTTATTACCTATGATGATGCCAACAACCAATACGGGTGGGCTATGTGTCACTCTCTTTCTTATGGCGGATTTCAGTGGGTTTCTCCAGATACCGTTGATCTAGAAAAACTGAAGAAAGACGATCCTGTGGGATACATTCTAGACGTTGATGTTGATTACCCATCTGACCTTCATGATCTACACAACGATTTACCTTTCCTACCAGAGTGTACACAACCTAAGGATTCGTCTCTGAAAAAACTAATTCCTCATCTTGGAAATCGAAGGCGATATGTTGTTCACTACATGGCATTAAAACAGGCTTTAGATCATGGAATAAAATTGATAAAAATTCATCGTGTGTGAAAGTTTAAACAAAGACCTTGGTTAAAGGCATACGTTGATTTTAATAACAACCTTCGAAAACAAGCCAAAAATGAGTTTGAGAAAAATCTGTACAAATTATTCAACAATGCCATTTTTGGAAAAACAATGGAAAATATCCGTAAAAGAATAGACATACGTCTTGTAACTGACAGCAAAAAGGCAGAAAAGCTAATAGCTAAACCAACATTCATCGACAGAACAATTTATGGTCCTAACCTAGCTGCTTTCCACATGGCTAAACGTAACATTGTATTCAATAAGCCTATATATATTGGAATGTGTATACTGGATATTTCAAAAACTCTAATGTATTCCCACCACTATGATGTCCTGCTACCCTATTATGGCATGAACAATCTTAAACTCATGTATATGGATACCGACTCGTTCATTTATTTGGTTAACACCCCAGATGTATATCAAGACAAGTTGGATTTCCTAGAACACCTGGACACATCAGATTATCCTACTAATCACATATGTTACTCTACATCAAACAAGAAAACGTTGGGGAAATTTAAAGACGAGGCTTGTGGACAAATTATAAAAGCATTTGTTGGACTTAGAGCTAAAATGTACGCTTTAGACATAAATGGTAAAGAAATCAAAAAGATTAAAGGTATTAGCAAAGGGGTTGTCAAAAATTGTATAAGCTTTCAAGATTATAAGGATTGTGTCATGAACAACAATGTAAAAAGAATACCAATGAACATTATCGCTTCTAAACAACATGACATATCATCTATAAGACTAAACAAAATTGCTTTGTGTCCTGGTGATGATAAAAGAGTGATTAATGCTGATGGTATAGGTACACATGCCTATGGTCATTACTCAATCATTGACTATGCTTAAAGTGTTAAGTTATGAATATCAAAATCTTCTGCCTGCAACTAGCAAATACATAAAACAAAACAATTTAGGAAATAAAACAATAGCACTACAAAAATAAAAAACCAAAATAAAAAATGGCATTCATAATCAAAAATAAATAAAATAGAAAACAAAATAAAAACAAGTGTACAATTTATAACAATAAGGAATATATATATAAATGTATTATGTGTAAATAGTGTACATGTATTTAAAATAAAAGAATATTGTACCGTATGGAAACTTCTTGTACATTTTTAATTACTACGCACCTCTCTCCGCTCCTAATGCAAAATGAACATGTAAAACACAAATTGGAAAATCCATGTTTCCATATTGACAAAATAAAAAAAAAACATTAAACTGAAATTTTAAAAACTGTAAATGGGAATTTGGTAAATTGACAAATGTGTAAACAACAAATTGGAAAATCCATGTTTCTATATCATGAGATTGAAAAACTTAAAACTAACATTTTTAAAAAACTGAAAATGGGAAATTGGAAAATTGCCATGTGTGTAAACAACAAAATGAAAAAAAACCGGTTGGGGTAGTTATCATGTTGTACAGTAACCTATAAAACTAGCATAAGGATAGTTGCTTGTACCCTTATATACTTTGTGTATGTGCATTAGCCTTTGGATTAGCTTAAGTTAGGTTTGGTAAAGTTAGGTTTGGTGAGGTTAGGTATGTAGCCTTGTAGTTTACTCTTTTCAGA
Organism: Meconema thalassinum; assembly: GCA_946902985.2. Taxonomy (NCBI): domain Eukaryota; kingdom Metazoa; phylum Arthropoda; class Insecta; order Orthoptera; family Tettigoniidae; genus Meconema; species Meconema thalassinum. Next base: position 182,094,768 of record OX336398.1, on the reverse strand, counting down.
AAATGTAAAATCTGAAATCAAAAAATCTTAAATTGAAAATGTAACATCTAAAAAACTAAAATCTAAAATATAAAAAAAAATCAAAAATGTAAAATGTAAAATCTAAAAAAAATGTAAAATGAAAAATCAAAAATGTAAAATGTTAAAATGTAAAATGTTAAAATGTTGAATCTAAAATATTTAAATGAGGTTTCTGTGGGTTAGGTTAGATTAGGTTAGGTTAAAACTCAGTTTATTATTTGTGCTCTCTCATTTGCTCTTACTTATTTACTCACACTTTTTGCTCTCCACTGTTTTGCTCTCACTTTTTTGCTCCCACTTTTGCACTCACTTTTGCACTCACTCTTGCACTCACTTTTGCACTCACTCTTGCACCCACTTTTGCACTCACTTTTGCACTCACTTTTGCACTCACTTTGAAGTTTGGTTATGTTAGGTTAGATTAGGTGAAGTTAGGTTAGGTTAGGTTAGGTTATAACTTAGTTAATTATGTGTGCTCTTACATTTGCTCTCATATTTGCTCTCACTTTGAAGTTTGGCTAGGTTAGGTTAGGTTAGGTTAGGTTAAATAATGTTTGTTAGGTTAGGTTAGGTTAGGCGAAGTTAGGTTAGGTTAAGTTAGGTTAGGGTAGGTTAGGTAAAGTTGGATTAGGCGGAATGGCTGAGGTATGAATGAAACCCCACGTTTTCTTACTTTCACGTCATGAGGCTGAGTGTACCCCAGTCCAGCTCTCAGCCCAAAATAAAATTTCTTGGTTGAGGCGGGAATGAAACCCACACTTCTAGGGAAACAGCTAAAATGCTAGCAACTACACCAAAAGTGGACAATATAAGGCTGGTCTGGATTGCACATGATCAATTAATAATTACCTAATAATAATAATAATAATAATAATAAATATTCCATTTAGCAACTACACGGCCGACCTCCCTCTGTGACGTCATTCACGGTCTCAGGGCGTGGCGGCCATTTTGCCCATTAGCCACTGCGCCAGCTCTGAATGACCCCTCCATAAGAATAACATAGAGTGATTGCGCGCGGCGGCCATCTTGCCCATTAGCCCCTGCGCCAGCTTCGGCTTATATTACCTACTCACGGGGCTACATGACCGCGTTGTCGATGTCCCTAGACTGAGGAACCAACCAGCCCAAGTACACGGGGCTACGTGACCGCGTTGTCGCAGTCCCTAGACTGAGGAACCAACCAACCATAGTACACGGGGCTACATGACTGCGTTGACGCAGCTCCTAAACAGAGGAACCAACCAAAGTACACGGGGCTTCATGACCACGTTGTCGCACCCTTAAACTGAGGAACAAACCAAAGTTCACGGGGCTATATGACCCCGTTGTCGAAGCCCCTGAACTGATGAACCAACCAGGCAACGTACACGGGGCTACATGACCGCGTTGTCGAAGTCCCTAGACTAAGGAACCAACCAACCAAAGTACACGGGGCTTCACGACCGCGTTGTCGCAGACCCAAAACTGAGGAACCAACCAAACAAAAGTACACGGGGCTTCATGACCGCGTTGTCCCAACCCCTAAACTGAGGAACTATCCAACCACAATACACGGGGCTACATGACCGCGTTGTCGCACCCCTAAACTGAGGAATCAACCAAAGTGCACGGGGCTATATGACCGCGTTGTCGCAGCCCCTGAACTGATGAACCAACCGGCCAAAGTACACGGGGCTACATGACCGCGTTGACGCAGTCCCCAGACTGAGGAACCAACCAGCCAAAGTACACGGGGCTACATGATTGCGTTGACGCAGCTCCTAAACTGAGGAACCAACCAATGTACACGGGGCTTCATGACCGCGTTGTCGCAGTCCCCAAACTGGAGAACCTATCAAGCAATGTACACGGGGCTAAATACCGCGTTGATGCAGGCCTTGAACTGAGGAACCAACCAACCAAAGTTCACGGGGCTTCATGACCGCATTGTCCCTACCCCTAAACTGAGGAACTATCCAACCAAAGTACACGGGGCTTCATGACCGCGTTATCCCAACCCCTAAACTGAGGAACTATCCAAACATAGTACACGGGGCTATATGACCGCGTTGTCGCAGTTCCTAAATTGAGGAACCAACCAGCCAAAGTACACGGGACTACATGACCGCGTTGTCGCAGTCCCTAGACTGAGGAACCAACCAACCAAAGTACACGGGGCTTCATGACCCCGTTGTCGCAGTCCCAAAACTGAGTAACCAACCAACCAAAGTACACGGGGCTTCATGACCGCATTGTCCCAACCCCTAAAGTGAGGAACTATCCAACCAAAATACACGGGGCTACATGACCGCGTTGTCGCACACCTAAACTGAGGAACCAACCAGCCAAAGTACACGGGGCTTCATGACCGCATTGTCCGTGCCCCTTAAACTGATGAATTAATCAACAAAAGTACACGGGGCTTCATGACCGCGTTGTCGCAGCCCCTAGACAGAGGGACCAACCAATGTGCACGGGGCTATATGACCGCGTTGTCGCAGCCCATGAACTGATGAACCAACTGGCCAAAGTACACGGGTTGACATGACCGCGTTGTCCCAACCCCTAAACTGAGGAACTATCCAACCAAAGTACACGGGGCTACATGATTGCGTTGACGCAGCTCCAGAACTGAGGAACCAACCAATGTACACGGGGCTTCATGACCGCGTTGTCGCAGTCCCCAAACTGGAGAACCTATCAAGCAATGTACACGGGGCTAAATACCGCGTTGATGCAGGCCTTGAACTGAGGAACCAACCAACCAAAGTTCACGTGGCTTCAAGACCGCGTTGTCCCTACCCCTGAACTGTGGAACCAACCAACAAAAGTTCACGGGGCTTCATGATCGCGTTGTCCCTACCCCTATACTGAGGAACTATCCAACCAAAGTACACGGGGCTTCATGATCGCGTTGTCGCACTCCTAAACTGAGGAACCAACCGGCCAAAGTACACGGGTTTACATGACCGCATTGTCCCAACCCCTAAACTGAGGAACTATCCAACAAAAGTACACGGGGCTACATGCCCGCGTTGTCGCAGTCCCTGGATTGAGGAACCAACCAGCCAAAGTACACGGGGCTACATGACCGCGTTGTCGCTGTCCCTAGACTGAGGAACCAACCAGCCAAAGTACACGGGGCTTCATGACCGCATTGTCCGTGCCCCTTAAACTGATGAATTAATCAACAAAAGTACACGGGGCTACATGACCGCGTTGTCGCAGTCCCGAGACTGAGGAACTAACCATCCAAAGTACACGTGGCTTCATGACCGCGTTGTCGCAGTCCCAAAATTGATGAACAATCAACCAAAGTACACGGGGCTTCATGACCGCGTTGTCCCAACCTTTAAACTGAGGAACTATCCAACCAAAATAAACGGGGCTACATGACCGCGTTGTCGCACCCCTAAACTGAGGAACCAACCAAAGTGCACGGGGCTCTATGACCGCGTTTTCGCAGCCCCTAAACTGATGAACCAAACGGCCAAATTACATGGGACTACATGACCGCGTTGTCGCAGTCCCTAGACTGAGGAACCAACCAGCCAAAGTACACGGGGCTTCATAACCGCGTTGTCCCAACCCCTAAACTGAGGAACTATCCAACCACAATAAACGGGGCAACGTGACCGCGTTGTCGCACCCCTAAACTGAGGAACCAACCGAAGTGCACGGGGCTATATGACCGCGTGGTCGCAGCCCCTGAACTGATGAACCAAACGGCCAAATTACACAGGACTACATGACCGCGTTGTCGCAGTCCCTAGACTGAGGAACCAACCAGCCAAACTATGCGGGGCTACATGACTGCGTTGACGCAGCTCCTAAACTGAGGAACCAACCAAAGTACACGGGGCTACATGACCGCTTTGTCGCAGCCCCTGAACTGATGAACCAACCGGCCAAAGTACAAGGGGCTACATGACCGCGCTGTCGCAGTCTCTAGACTGAGGAACCAACCAGCCAAAGTACACGGGTCTACATGACTGCGTTGACGCAGCTCCTAAACTGAGGAACCAACCAAAGTACACGGGGCTACATGACCGCTTTGTCGCAGCCCTTGAACTGATGAACCTAACGGCCAAAGTACACGGGACTAAGTGACCGCGTTGTCGCAGTCCCTAGACTGAGGAATCAACCAGCCAAAGTACACGGTTCTACATGACTGCGTTGACGCAGCTCCTAAACTGAGGAACCAACCAAAGTACACGGGGCTACATGACCGCGTTGTCGCAGTCCCTAGACTGAGGAACCAACCAGCCAAAGTTCACGGGGCTACATGGCCGCGTTGTCGCACCCCTAAACTGAGGAACCAACCAAAGTACACGGGGCTACATGACCGCTTTGTCGCAGCCCCTGAACTGATGAACCAACCGGCCAAAGTACACGGGGCTACATGACCGCGTTGTCGCAGTCACTAGACTGAGGAACCAACCAGCTAAAGTACACGGGTCTACATGAATGCGTTGACGCAGCTCCTAAACTGAGGAACCAACCAAAGTGCACGGGGCTATATGACCGCTTTGTCGCAGCCCCTGAACTGATGAACCAAACGGCCAAATTACACGGGACTACATGACCGCGTTGTCGCAGTCCCTAGACTGAAGAACCAACCAGCCAAAGTACACGGGTCTACATGCTGCGTTGACGCAGCTTCTAAACTGAGAAACCAAACAAAATGCACGGGGCATTATGACCGCTTTGTCGCAGCCCCTGAACTGATGATCCAAACGGCCAAGGTACACGGGACTACATGACCGCGTTGTCGCAGTCCCTAGACTGAGGAACCAACCAGCCTAAGTACACGGGTCTACATGACTGCGTTGACGCAGCTCCTAAACTGAGGAACCAACCAAAGTACAAGGGGCTACATGACCGCGTTGTCGCAGTCCCTAAACTGAGGAACCAACCAGCCAAAGTACACGGGGCTACATGACCGCGTTGTCGCACCCCTAAACTGAGGAACCAACCAAAGTGCACGGGGTTATATGACCGCTTTGTCGCAGCCCCTGAACTGATGAACCAAACGCCCAAAGTATACGAGGCTACATGACCGCGTTTTCGCAATCCCTAGACTGAAGAACCAACCAGCCAAAATACACGGGGCTTCATGACCGCGTTGTCGCAGTCCCTAGACTGAGGAACCAACCAGCCTAAGTACACGGGTCTACATGACTGCGTTGACGCAGCTCCTAAACTGAGGAACCAACCAAAGTACAAGGGGCTACATGACCGCGTTGTCGCAGTCCCTAAACTGAGGAACCAACCAGCCAAAGTACACGGGGCTACATGACCGCGTTGTCGCACCCCTAAACTGAGGAACCAACCAAAGTGCACGGGGTTATATGACCGCTTTGTCGCAGCCCCTGAACTGATGAACCAAACGCCCAAAGTATACGAGGCTACATGACCGCGTTTTCGCAATCCCTAGACTGAAGAACCAACCGGCCACAGTAAACGGGTCTACATGACTGCGTTGACGCAGCTCCTAAACTGAGGAACCAACCAAAGTACACGGGGCTACATGACCGCGTTGTCGCAGTCCCTAAACTGAGGAACCAACCAGCCAAAGTACACGGGGCTACATGACCGCGCTGTCGCAGTCCCTAAACTGAGGAACCAAACAGCCAAAGTACACGGGGCTACATGAACGCGCTGTCAAAGTCCCTAGACTGAGGAACCAACCAGCAAATGTACACGGGGCATCATGACCGTATTGTCCGTGCGCCTAAACTGATGAACCAATTAACAAAATTTCACGGGGCTACATGACCGCGTTGTCGCAGTCCCTGAACTGAGGAACCAACCAACCAAAGTACACGGGGCTTCATGACTGCGTTGTCACAGTCACAAAACTGAGGAATCAAGCAACCGAAGTACACGGGGCTTCATGACCACGTTGTCCCAACCCCTAAACTGAGGAACTATCCAACCAAAATAGACGGGGTTACATGACCGCGCTGTCGCACCCCTAAACTGAGGAACCAACCAAAGTGCACGGGGCTATATGACCGCGTTGTCGCAGCCCCTGAACTGATGAACCAAACGCCCAAAGTATACGAGGCTACATGACCGCGTTTTCGCAATCCCTAGACTGAAGAACCAACCAACCAAAATACACGGGGCTACATGACCGCGTTGTCGCAGTCCCTAGACTGAGGAACCAACCAACCAAAATACACGGGGCTACATGACCGCGTTGTCGCACCCCTAAACTGAGGAACTATCCAACCAAAGTACACGGGGCTTCATGACCGCGTTATCCCAACCCCTAAACTGAGGAACTATCCAAAATTAGTACACGGGGCTATATGACCGCGTTGTCGCAGTTCCTAAATTGAGGAACCAACCAGCCAAAGTACACGGGACTACATGACCGCGTTGTCGCAGTCCGTAGACTGAGGAACCAACCAACCATAGTACATGGGGCTACATGACTATGTTGACGCAGCTCCTAAACAGAGGAACCAACCAAAGTTCACGGGGCTAAATGACCGCTTTGTTGCAGCCCCTGCACTGATGAACCAACCGGCCAAAGTACACGGGGATACATGACCGCGTTGTCGATGTCCCTAGACTGAGGAACCAACCAGCCAAACTACACGGGGCTACATGACTGCGTTGTCGCAGTCCCTAGACTGAGGAACCAACCAACCATAGTACATGGGGCTACATGACTATGTTGACGCAGCTCCTAAACAGAGGAACCAACCAAAGTACACGGGGCTTCACGACCGCGTTGTCGCAGACCCAAAACTGAGGAACCAACCAAACAAAAGTACACGGGGCTTCATGACCGCGTTGTCCCAACCCCTAAACTGAGGAACTATCCAACCACAATACACGGGGCTACATGACCGCGTTGTCGCACCCCTAAACTGAGGAATCAACCTAAGTGCACGGGGCTATATGACCGCGTTGTCGCAGCCCCTGAACTGATGAACCAACCGGCCAAAGTACACGGGGCTACATGACCGCGTTGTCGCAGTCCCCAGACTGAGGAACCAACCAGCCAAAGTACACGGGGCTACATGATTGCGTTGACGCAGCTCCTAAACTGAGGAACCAACCAATGTACACGGGGCTTCATGACCGCGTTGTCGCAGTCCCCAAACTGGAGAACCTATCAAGCAATGTACACGGGGCTAAATACCGCGTTGATGCAGGCCTTGAACTGAGGAACCAACCAACCAAAGTTCACGGGGCTTCATGACCGCATTGTCCCTACCCCTAAACTGAGGAACTATCCAACCAAAGTACACGGGGCTTCATGACCGCGTTATCCCAACCCCTAAACTGAGGAACTATCCAAACATAGTACACGGGGCTATATGACCGCGTTGTCGCAGTTCCTAAATTGAGGAACCAACCAGCCAAAGTACACGGGACTACATGACCGCGTTGTCGCAGTCCCTAGACTGAGGAACCAACCAACCAAAGTACACGGGGCTTCATGACCCCGTTGTCGCAGTCCCAAAACTGAGTAACCAACCAACCAAAGTACACGGGGCTTCATGACCGCGTTGTCCCAACCCCTAAACTGAGGAACTATCCAACCAAAATACACGGGGCTACATGACCGCGTTGTCGCACCCCTAAACTGAGGAACCAACCAGCCAAAGTACACGGGGCTTCATGACCGCATTGTCCGTGCCCCTTAAACTGATGAATTAATCAACAAAAGTACACGGGGCTTCATGACCGCGTTGTCGCAGCCCCTAGACAAAGGGACCAACCAAAGTGCACGGGGCTATATGACCGCGTTGTCGCAGCCCATGAACTGATGAACCAACTGGCCAAAGTACACGGGTTTACATGACCGCGTTGTCCCAACCCCTAAACTGAGGAACTATCCAACCAAAGTACACGGGGCTACATGATTGCGTTGACGCAGCTCCAGAACTGAGGAACCAACCAAAGTACACGGGGCTTCATGACCGCGTTGTCGCAGTCCCCAAACTGGAGAACCTATCAAGCAATGTACACGGGGCTAAATACCGCGTTGATGCAGGCCTTGAACTGAGGAACCAACCAACCAAAGTTCACGGGGCTTCAAGACCGCGTTGTCCCTACCCCTGAACTGTGGAACCAACCAACAAAAGTTCACGGGGCTTCATGATCGCGTTGTCCCTACCCCTATACTGAGGAACTATCCAACCAAAGTACACGCGGCTTCATGATCGCGTTGTCGCACCCCTAAACTGAGGAACCAACCGGCCAAAGTACACGGGTTTACATGACCGCATTGTCCCAACCCCTAAACTGAGGAACTATCCAACAAAAGTACACGGGGCTACATGCCCGCGTTGTCGCAGTCCCTGGAGGGAGGAACCAACCAGCCAAAGTACACGGGGCTACATGACCGCGTTGTCGCTGTCCCTAGACTGAGGAACCAACCAGCCAAAGTACACGGGGCTTCATGACCGCATTGTCCGTGCCCCTTAAACTGATGAATTAATCAACAAAAGTACACGGGGCTACATGACCGCGTTGTCGCAGTCCCTAGACTGAGGAACTAACCATCCAAAGTACACGTGGCTTCATGACCGCGTTGTCGCAGTCCCAAAATTGATGAACAATCAACCAAAGTACACGGGGCTTCATGACCGCGTTGTCCCAACCTTTAAACTGAGGAACTATCCAACCAAAATAAACGGGGCTACATGACCGCGTTGTCGCACCCCTAAACTGAGGAACCAACCAAAGTGCACGGGGCTATATGACCGCGTTTTCGCAGCCTCTAAACTGATGAACCAAACGGCCAAATTACACGGGACTACATGACCGCGTTGTCGCAGTCCCTAGACTGAGGAACCAACCAGCCAAAGTACACGGGGCTTCATAACCGCGTTGTCCCAACCCCTAAACTGAGGAACTATCCAACCACAATAAACGGGGCAACGTGACCGCGTTGTCGCACCCCTAAACTGAGGAACCAACCAAAGTGCACGGGGCTATATGACCGCGTTGTCGCAGCCCCTGAACTGATGAACCAAACGGCCAAATTACACAGGACTACATGACCGCGTTGTCGCAGTCCCTAGAGTGAGGAACCAACCAGCCAAACTATGCGGGTCTACATGACTGCGTTGACGCAGCTCCTAAACTGAGGAACCAACCAAAGTACACGGGGCTACATGACCGCTTTGTCGCAGCCCCTGAACTGATGAACCAACCGGCCAAAGTACAAGGGGCTACATGACCGCGCTGTCGAAGTCTCTAGACTGAGGAACCAACCAGCCAAAGTACACGGGTCTACATGGCTGCGTTGACGCAGCTCCTAAACTGAGGAACCAACCAAAGTACACGGGGCTACATGACCGCTTTGTCGCAGCCCTTGAACTGATGAACCTAACGGCCAAAGTACACGGGACTACGTGACCGCGTTGTCGCAGTCCCTAGACTGAGGAATCAACCAGCCAAAGTACACGGGTCTACATGACTGCGTTGACGCAGCTCCTAAACTGAGGAACCAACCAAAGTACACGGGGCTACATGACCGCGTTGTCGCAGTCCCTAGACTGAGGAACCAACCAGCCAAAGTTCACGGGGCTACATGACCGCGTTGTCGCACCCCTAAACTGAGGAACCAACCAAAGTACACGGGGCTACATGACCGCTTTGTCGCAGCCCCTGAACTGATGAACCAACCGGCCAAAGTACAAGGGGCTACATGACCGCGTTGTCGCAGTCCCTAGACTGAGGAACCAACCAGCCAAAATACACGGGGCTACATGACCGCGTTGTCGCAGTCCCTAGACTGAGGAACCAATCAGCCAAAGTACACGGGGCTACATGACCGCGTTGTCGCAGTCTCTAGAGTGAGGAACCAACCAGCCAAAGTACACGGGGCTACCTGACCGCGTTGTCGCATTCCCTAGTCTGAGGAACCAACCAGCCAAAGTACACGGGGCTTCATGACCGCGTTGTCGCAGTCCCTATACTGACGAACCGACCAAACATAGTACACGGGGCTACATGACCGCGTTGTCGCAGTCCCCAGACTGATAAAGCAACCGGCCAAAGTACACGGGGTTACATGATTGCGTTGACGCAGCTCCTGAACTGAGGAACCAACCAAAGTACACGGGGCTTCATGACCGCGTTGTCGCAGTCCCCAAACTGGAGAACCTATCAAGCAATGTACACGGGGCTAAATACCGCGTTAATGCAGGCCTTGAACTGAGGAACCAACCAACCAAGTTCACGGGGCTTCATGACCGCGTTGTCCCTACCCCTAAACTGAGGAACTATCCGTCCAAAGTACACGGGGCTTCATGATCGCGTTGTCGCACCCCTAAGCTGAGGAACCAACCAAAGTGCACGGGGCTATATGACCGCGTTGTCGCAGCCCCTGAACTGATGAACCAACCAGCCAAAGTACACGGGGCTACATGACCGCGATGTCGCAGATCCTAGACTGAGGAACCAAGCAACCAAAGTACACGGGGCTTCATGCCACGTTGTCCCAACCCCTAAACTGAGGAACTATCCAACCAGAATACACGGGGCCTCATGACCGCATTGTCCGTGCGCCTAAACTGATGAACCAATTAACAAAAGTTCACGGGGTTACATGACCGCGTTGTCGCACCCCTAAACTGAGGAACCAACCAAAGTGCACGGGGCTATATGACCGCGTTGTCGCAGCCCCTGAACTGATGAACCAAACGGCCAAAGTATACGGGGCTACATGACCGCGTTTTCGCAGTCCCAAGACTGAAGAACCAACCAACCAAAATAAACGGGGCTACATGACCGCGTAGTCGCAGTCCCTAGACTGAGGAACCAACCAACCAAAATACACGGGGCTACATGTCCGCGTTGTCGCACCCCTAAACTGAGGAACAAACCAAAGTGCACGGGGCTAAATGACAGCTTTGTCGCTGCCCCTGAACAGATGAACCAACCGGCCAAAATACAAGGGAGTAGGTAATATAAGCCGAAGCTGGCGCAGGGGCTAATGGGCAAGATGGCCGCCGCGCGCAATCACTCTATGTTATTCTTATGGAGGGGTCATTCAGAGCTGGCGCAGTGGCTAATGGGCAAAATGGCCGCCACGCCCTGAGACCGTGAATGACGTCACAGAGGGAGGTCGGCCGTGTAGTTGCTAAATGGAATATTTATTATTATTATTATTATTATTATTAGGTAATTATTAATTGATCATGTGCAATCCAGACCGGCCTTATATTGTCCACTTTTGGTGTAGTTGCTAGCATTTTAGCTGTTTCCCTAGAAGTGTGGGTTTCATTCCCGCCTCAACCAAGAAATTTTATTTTGGGCTGAGAGCTGGACTGGGGTACACTCAGCCTCATGACGTGAAAGTAAGAAAACGTGGGGTTTCATTCATACCTCAGCCATTCCGCCTAATCCAACTTTACCTAACCTACCCTAACCTAACTTAACCTAACCTAACTTCGCCTAACCTAACCTAACCTAACAAACATTATTTAACCTAACCTAACCTAACCTAACCTAGCCAAACTTCAAAGTGAGAGCAAATATGAGAGCAAATGTAAGAGCACACATAATTAACTAAGTTATAACCTAACCTAACCTAACCTAACTTCACCTAATCTAACCTAACATAACCAAACTTCAAAGTGAGTGCAAAAGTGAGTGCAAAAGTGAGTGCAAAAGTGGGTGCAAGAGTGAGTGCAAAAGTGAGTGCAAGAGTGAGTGCAAAAGTGAGTGCAAAAGTGGGAGCAAAAAAGTGAGAGCAAAACAGTGGAGAGCAAAAAGTGTGAGTAAATAAGTAAGAGCAAATGAGAGAGCACAAATAATAAACTGAGTTTTAACCTAACCTAATCTAACCTAACCTAACCTAACCCACAGAAACCTCATTTAAATATTTTAGATTCAACATTTTAACATTTTACATTTTAACATTTTACATTTTTGATTTTTCATTTTACATTTTTTTTAGATTTTACATTTTACATTTTTGATTTTTTTTATATTTTAGATTTTAGTTTTTTAGATGTTACATTTTCAATTTAAGATTTTTTGATTTCAGATTTTACATTTTCTGAAAAGAGTAAACTACAAGGCTACATACCTAACCTCACCAAACCTAACTTTACCAAACCTAACTTAAGCTAATCCAAAGGCTAATGCACATACACAAAGTATATAAGGGTACAAGCAACTATCCTTATGCTAGTTTTATAGGTTACTGTACAACATGATAACTACCCCAACCGGTTTTTTTTCATTTTGTTGTTTACACACATGGCAATTTTCCAATTTCCCATTTTCAGTTTTTTAAAAATGTTAGTTTTAAGTTTTTCAATCTCATGATATAGAAACATGGATTTTCCAATTTGTTGTTTACACATTTGTCAATTTACCAAATTCCCATTTACAGTTTTTAAAATTTCAGTTTAATGTTTTTTTTATTTTGTCAATATGGAAACATGGATTTTCCAATTTGTGTTTTACATGTTCATTTTGCATTAGGAGCGGAGAGAGGTGGGTAGTAATTAAAAATGTACAAGCAGTTTCCATACGGTACAATATTCTTTTATTTTAAATACATGTACACTATTTACACATAATACATTTATATATATATTCCTTATTGTTATAAATTGTACACTTGTTTTTATTTTGTTTTCTATTTTATTTATTTTTGATTATGAATGCCATTTTTTATTTTGGTTTTTTATTTTTGTAGTGCTATTGTTTTATTTCCTAAATTGTTTTGTTTTATGTATTTGCTAGTTGCAGGCAGAAGATTTTGATATTCATAACTTAACTCTTTAAGCATAGTCAATGATTGAGTAATGACCATAGGCATGTGTACCTATACCATCAGCATTAATCACTCTTTTATCATCACCAGGACACAAAGCAATTTTGTTTAGTCTTATAGATGATATGTCATGTTGTTTAGAAGCGATAATGTTCATTGGTATTCTTTTTACATTGTTGTTCATGACACAATCCTTATAATCTTGAAAGCTTATACAATTTTTGACAACCCCTTTGCTAATACCTTTAATCTTTTTGATTTCTTTACCATTTATGTCTAAAGCTTACATTTTAGCTCTAAGTCCAACAAATGCTTTTATAATTTGTCCACAAGCCTCGTCTTTAAATTTCCCCAACGTTTTCTTGTTTGATGTAGAGTAACATATGTGATTAGTAGGATAATCTGATGTGTCCAGGTGTTCTAGGAAATCCAACTTGTCTTGATATACATCTGGGGTGTTAACCAAATAAATGAACGAGTCGGTATCCATATACATGAGTTTAAGATTGTTCATGCCATAATAGGGTAGCAGGACATCATAGTGGTGGGAATACATTAGAGTTTTTGAAATATCCAGTATACACATTCCAATATATATAGGCTTATTGAATACAATGTTACGTTTAGCCATGTGGAAAGCAGCTAGGTTGGGACCATAAATTGTTCTGTCGATGAATGTTGGTTTAGCTATTAGCTTTTCTGCCTTTTTGCTGTCAGTTACAAGACGTATGTCTATTCTTATACGGATATTTTCCATTGTTTTTCCAAAAATGGCATTGTTGAATAATTTGTACAGATTTTTCTCAAACTCATTTTTGGCTTGTTTTCGAAGGTTGTTATTAAAATCAACGTATGCCTTTAACCAAGGTCTTTGTTTAAACTTTAACACACGATGAATTTTTATCAATTTTATTCCATGATCTAAAGCCTGTTTTAATGCCATGTAGTGAACAACATATCGCCTTCGATTTCCAAGATGAGGAATTAGTTTTTTCAGAGACGAATCCTTAGGTTGTGTACACTCTGGTAGGAAAGGTAAATCGTTGTGTAGATCATGAAGGTCAGATGGGTAATCAACATCAACGTCTAGAATGTATCCCACAGGATCGTCTTTCTTCAGTTTTTCTAGATCAACGGTATCTGGAGAAACCCACTGAAATCCGCCATAAGAAAGAGAGTGACACATAGCCCACCCGTATTGGTTGTTGGCATCATCATAGGTAATAAACTGTGATGGTTTCTCAGAATCATAGGTTTCCATGTATTTATTGTTAGCTTCAGCATACCGATGAGACACCTGGCATATGCCTCCACGTATTCCAGACTCGATTAAAAGAATCTGATCGTAATCCTGTAGCAATTCCAGTTCAATGCCTGTGTAAAGGAGCATTGCCTCAAAACTTAAACCAGGCGAAGTGAAAAAGTGTGCAGCATCCACTCGGTGTGTTTCTAGTGTTTTGTTTCTAAACGTTTCAAAGCTGTCTGCAAGAAGGAGTACATCTGAAGTTAGGTAGAGGTCACTATATTCCCCTAGAGTTTTAATGTTGAACTGATTCCACACATTTTTAGCATGTTCATAGTCTTTTTGACTAACATCTTCTTGACTTAATTTGTTAAAGAATACCTCTTTTGGAGGTAAACACGTTTCACTTAACTTTTCCCATGAGTCAATGTAGTCATAACAAAATACCCCTTTACGAGTCATGAGCATTGCATTTTCTTTTCCAAAGTTCTTGTCTGTTTCAAGGTATAATGTTAAGTTGGAAACTAAGTTTTCCAAACTACTTGGCATTAACCGAAACGTGTCCACAAATCGAAGCTTAACATTTCCAACATATTTGGTGAAAGAGATGTACTTTTCTTTGGAGTTAGGGATAACGTCCACTCATTCAGTAGTACACCCCAATTGCTTTACAATGAAATTTGCGTCATAGCCACACATATTATGTAGAAATACAGGAACGGGGTTACGTGTTTTACACTTCAAATTACAGTTATTGTGAGCACTTCCACGGTATTCCCCTGTAATATGACAATGGTCTCGAACTTTCCAGTCCTCTTTGGTAAATGGTTTATGACACAAATAACAGGTTTCAGAAGATTGGAACTCTGCTTCTTGATGCTCAGTTAAAGCTTTTGAAACATTTAAGCTGTAAAGACGATCAATTTCATTAGCTATTGAGATCAAACAGTCCATAAACTTTTCTGCAGCGTCAGGTCCACGATAAATAATAGGTTGGCTCGGAAGGTTTGTCTTTATGTGTTCCACAGCTGGTGAGGGTTTAACATATATACCAAAGCTCATAGGAACATGACTCTGGTATGGCACTGTATAACTTGCCTCAGGATTAGGTAGACATGTTTGATAGGGTAACAGTATACTTTCAAAATCTGCATAGATAACGTAAGGTATTCTAAGCATTTTTTCCACATTTACGAATTTCACAATTGGGTTTTTAATAGGCATTTCAACCCTAGCAATGTCATGCTGGACACACAAAGCTCTATGTTCTTTTAATTTTTCCATTCCTTGTTGCCTATATTGATTATCAAAGTGAGTGAAACACCGTTTACACGTATATATCTTATGTCCATGGCGGGTAATCTGATGTCCTACTAGTTTATCAAAATCTTTGATAAAGACGTAGTGGTTCTGGCCGGATAATGAACTTAGCAGAAGGAGGTCACGATGGTCTTGTAACTCTTGATCCACAACCTTTAGAGGAAACAGTTTGTTGTCTTCTTCCAGTCCAAATACATTGATGGATATGTCGTTGGCTTTCTCGAATTTGGGAATGTCAGCTAGTAATGTTGGAAATGATATTACTGAAAAATCATACTTGTTTTCCAGATCCTTGTATTTACTAATGCGTTGAGCATCCTTTTTAACCAGTTTTGCTAAAATGGCATACATAAAACACTTTTCATCCTTCAAGTTTTCAGGATTAATGCAGGCTTTTCTTGCTTGTATAGCTGCTGGTAATGTAATATATGTGCTTCCACGCAAGGGATTGTACTTATTTATTTTCAATCGTACTCCTTCCACTGCTAACAAAGCCCAATTACTGCCTTTTAGCTCAGATTCCTCCATTTCCGTAGTTAACTTTGTAAATTGTGTTTCCAAGAAACTACTTAAGTCCGTTTCCAAAAATAGGGCATGATTTCGTGTTTTAAAAGCACGATCTGTAATTTCATTGGTAGATGTATGAATGAATCTACATTCAGCCACAAGATTAACTTTGATCGACTTGTGCATTGCTAGTTCTTTCTCCATAGCTTGAATTATTTGCTGTTTGGACTCTTTAAGGTATGAATTTAAATCCTTGCACGTATCGCAACGAATGAAATAGGATTTAAGTCGACCTTCAAAAGATGTCTCATATTCAATAAGTCCATTTTTGTCAGGGACCAATGACAGTAGGTAATGTTTTGTGGGCTCAGATTTTTGTCTTTTAGCTGCCGACACAACATTACAACATTCTTCATGACGACGTCCGTTGTAGGCATTGTTGAATGTACAGCCACACGTTTTACACTCATGAAATTCCCCACACGAAACTTCATGACGCTTCCTATGATAGTCCCGAAGAAAAGTCTTTCCACACTCTTTACACATATAGCTAGGAATGGGTTCTTCCATCACGAATGTTGATTTCTGCAAACAGCTGCTTACTGCGTATCACAAGACTAGAGGTTGGTCGGTGAGACGGTCTTTCACGATGTGAACACCGTGAGAGGTAGTAGTCAACTGGTGATATTCTTGTGAAGGGTCCTCTAATATACCCCTAGTCTAGACCAACAACTCTTTACAGCGTATGACAAGGCTGTAGACTGGACAGTGAGACGGTCTTTCACGATGTGAACACTGTTACAAGTAGTAGTCAACTGATTATATACTTGCTAAGGGTTCTCTAATATACAATAGTCAAGACCAACAGCTACTTACTGTGTAGTACAAGGCTGTACAATAGTTGTTTTGACAGTCTTTCACGATGTGGTCACTGTGAATGGTGGTAGTCAACTGATGATATTCTTGATAAGGGTCCTCTAATGTACCCCTGGTTAAGGGTAACAGCTGCTCACTGCTTATGACAAAGCTAAAGACTGGTTGCTTCAACGGTCTTTCACAATGTAAACACTGTGACAGGTAGTAGTCAACTGAAAATATTCTTATGGCCTACTCAAGGTTATCAGGTACTTACTGCATATCAAAAGGCTGTACACTCATGTGTGTTAGGCACTCTTTCTTGCTAAGGACCCCAATATTCCCTACACAAGGCTATACATGTTAGTTCTAAACACTTAGTGATTAATTGTATATTCAATTTTTGTACAAAGCTTATACAAGCACGTTTTTATGAGGTAAAACTTTGTTAAATAGCTGCATGCGACACACAAAGTATGTTGCCGCTATCTAGCGGTGACTATGAGAACTACTTGAACGACCAGCAAGCTACCTAGCGCTCCATTTCAACACTCGCTCACTGAACGACCAGCATGCTATCTAGCGGTCGATAGCAATACTCCTCAACTACCAGCCTGCTATCTATCGGTCAATATGACAACTCACTCAACTACCAACATGCTACATGGCTTTTTTGGTCAGTTTTTTGTTGGCTTTTTTTGGTCAGTTTCTGTTGGCTTATGTTGGCTTTTATTGGCTTTTGTTGGCTTTTGTAGGCTTTTTTGTTGGCTTTTGTTGGCTTTTGTATTAGCTCTTTCATATTTGCTCTTGCTTGTGGGGGCTTATTATTTGGTCTTGGAAAGTATGTCAGTCCTTTTTTTATGGCTGCAAAATGCTTACAGCCATGTTTGTAAGCAGCAACAACAACAACACACAATATTCCAAAACAATCCAAAGTACTCTAAGGTTTATCAATGACTCTCAACTCTTACACTTACCTCTATCCCATGCCTAGTCAAAAATAGTGTATTTTTCAAATTTTTCAAAAAATATTTGGAAAGTAGGCTATATCATTAAACTAAAAATCCTAAAAAGACATATGTTAACTCCAACACCTACCTCTATACCATTCTTAGTCCAAAAATAGTGTATTTTTAAATTTTCCAAAAACATATTTCCAAAATGGGTTATATTTCCAAAATTAAAAAGTTTACAAAAATGTTTGTTTGACAGAAATGAATGGCCTTTACCCCCTCTACCACGGTACCAAGTCCCAGGTCTCTAGGACAACAAAAATAAAATTTTGAAAATGGGCTTTATTTCCAAAATTAAGAATTTTACAAACAAGTTTGTCTAACGTAAATCAATGGTCTTTACCCCTTCTATTCCCATACCAAGTCTCAGGACACTAGGTCAAGAAAATAATTTTTTTTTAAAATGGTCACTATTTTGGAAACTAGGAATTCTACAAAAAAAGTTTGTTTAACATAAATGAAAGGTCTCTATCCCCTCTACCGATAAACCAAGCTACAGGTCTGTAGGACAAAAATGAAAAACGTTCAACTGGGAAAGTAGGCGATTTTTCATAAAACCAAACATTCTAAAAAGTGTTCTATGGGCTTAAAATAATGGCCTCTATGTCTTTTATTTTTTATAATAAAACTTTTTTATTTTTTACATTTTTTTGAAAAAAGTTCAATTTTGAAATTTTTATATTTTGGAAACTAAAGAGTTAACAAAAAATTTTGTTTAACATAAATGACTGGCCCTGACCCCATCTACCACCAAAATAAATTTCAAGTCGCTAGGACAAAAACTGTGCAGAAGGGGGGTGAGGGGGGTTTCTGCTTAGTAGTGCTTAGTAGTGGGTCGAGGAGGGTTCTAGAGTGGCTTGGAACCCCCAGATTATCCTACTAATCACATATGTTACTCTACATCAAACAAGAAAACGTTGGGGAAATTTAAAGACGAGGCTTGTGGACAAATTATAAAAGCATTTGTTGGACTTAGAGCTAAAATGTACGCTTTAGACATAAATGGTAAAGAAATCAAAAAGATTAAAGGTATTAGCAAAGGGGTTGTCAAAAATTGTATAAGCTTTCAAGATTATAAGGATTGTGTCATGAACAACAATGTAAAAAGAATACCAATGAACATTATCGCTTCTAAACAACATGACATATCATCTATAAGACTAAACAAAATTGCTTTGTGTCCTGGTGATGATAAAAGAGTGATTAATGCTGATGGTATAGGTACACATGCCTATGGTCATTACTCAATCATTGACTATGCTTAAAGAGTTAAGTTATGAATATCAAAATCTTCTGCCTGCAACTAGCAAATACATAAAACAAAACAATTTAGGAAATAAAACAATAGCACTACAAAAATAAAAAACCAAAATAAAAAATGGCATTCATAATCAAAAATAAATAAAATAGAAAACAAAATAAAAACAAGTGTACAATTTATAACAATAAGGAATATATATATAAATGTATTATGTGTAAATAGTGTACATGTATTTAAAATAAAAGAATATTGTACCGTATGGAAACTGCTTGTACATTTTTAATTACTACCCACCTCTCTCCGCTCCTAATGCAAAATGAACATGTAAAACACAAATTGGAAAATCCATGTTTCCATATTGACAAAATAAAAAAAAAACATTAAACTGAAATTTTAAAAACTGTAAATGGGAATTTGGTAAATTGACAAATGTGTAAACAACAAATTGGAAAATCCATGTTTCTATATCATGAGATTGAAAAACTTAAAACTAACATTTTTAAAAAACTGAAAATGGGAAATTGGAAAATTGCCATGTGTGTAAACAACAAAATGAAAAAAAAACCGGTTGGGGTAGTTATCATGTTGTACAGTAACCTATAAAACTAGCATAAGGATAGTTGCTTGTACCCTTATATACTTTGTGTATGTGCATTAGCCTTTGGATTAGCTTAAGTTAGGTTTGGTAAAGTTAGGTTTGTAGCCTTGTAGTTTACTCTTTTCAGAAAATGTAAAATCTGAAATCAAAAAATCTTAAATTGAAAATGTAACATCTAAAAAACTAAAATCTAAAATATAAAAAAAAATCAAAAATGTAAAATGTAAAATCTAAAAAAAATGTAAAATGAAAAATCAAAAATGTAAAATGTTAAAATGTAAAATGTTAAAATGTTGAATCTAAAATATTTAAATGAGGTTTCTGTGGGTTAGGTTAGGTTAGGTTAGATTAGGTTAGGTTAAAACTCAGTTTATTATTTGTGCTCTCTCATTTGCTCTTACTTATTTACTCACACTTTTTGCTCTCCACTGTTTTGCTCTCACTTTTTTGCTCCCACTTTTGCACTCACTTTTGCACTCACTCTTGCACTCACTTTTGCACTCACTCTTGCACCCACTTTTGCACTCACTTTTGCACTCACTTTTGCACTCACTTTGAAGTTTGGTTATGTTAGGTTAGATTAGGTGAAGTTAGGTTAGGTTAGGTTAGGTTATAACTTAGTTAATTATGTGTGCTCTTACATTTGCTCTCATATTTGCTCTCACTTTGAAGTTTGGCTAGGTTAGGTTAGGTTAGGTTAGGTTAAATAATGTTTGTTAGGTTAGGTTAGGTTAGGCGAAGTTAGGTTAGGTTAAGTTAGGTTAGGGTAGGTTAGGTAAAGTTGGATTAGGCGGAATGGCTGAGGTATGAATGAAACCCCACGTTTTCTTACTTTCACGTCATGAGGCTGAGTGTACCCCAGTCCAGCTCTCAGCCCAAAATAAAATTTCTTGGTTGAGGCGGGAATGAAACCCACACTTCTAGGGAAACAGCTAAAATGCTAGCAACTACACCAAAAGTGGACAATATAAGGCTGGTCTGGATTGCACATGATCAATTAATAATTACCTAATAATAATAATAATAATAATAATAAATATTCCATTTAGCAACTACACGGCCGACCTCCCTCTGTGACGTCATTCACGGTCTCAGGGCGTGGCGGCCATTTTGCCCATTAGCCACTGCGCCAGCTCTGAATGACCCCTCCATAAGAATAACATAGAGTGATTGCGCGCGGCGGCCATCTTGCCCATTAGCCCCTGCGCCAGCTTCGGCTTATATTACCTACTCACGGGGCTACATGACCGCGTTGTCGATGTCCCTAGACTGAGGAACCAACCAGCCCAAGTACACGGGGCTACGTGACCGCGTTGTCGCAGTCCCTAGACTGAGGAACCAACCAACCATAGTACACGGGGCTACATGACTGCGTTGACGCAGCTCCTAAACAGAGGAACCAACCAAAGTACACGGGGCTTCATGACCGCGTTGTCGCACCCTTAAACTGAGGAACAAACCAAAGTTCACGGGGCTATATGACCCCGTTGTCGAAGCCCCTGAACTGATGAACCAACCAGGCAACGTACACGGGGCTACATGACCGCGTTGTCGAAGTCCCTAGACTAAGGAACCAACCAACCAAAGTACACGGGGCTTCACGACCGCGTTGTCGCAGACCCAAAACTGAGGAACCAACCAAACAAAAGTACACGGGGCTTCATGACCGCGTTGTCCCAACCCCTAAACTGAGGAACTATCCAACCACAATACACGGGGCTACATGACCGCGTTGTCGCACCCCTAAACTGAGGAATCAACCAAAGTGCACGGGGCTATATGACCGCGTTGTCGCAGCCCCTGAACTGATGAACCAACCGGCCAAAGTACACGGGGCTACATGACCGCGTTGTCGCAGTCCCCAGACTGAGGAACCAACCAGCCAAAGTACACGGGGCTACATGATTGCGTTGACGCAGCTCCTAAACTGAGGAACCAACCAATGTACACGGGGCTTCATGACCGCGTTGTCGCAGTCCCCAAACTGGAGAACCTATCAAGCAATGTACACGGGGCTAAATACCGCGTTGATGCAGGCCTTGAACTGAGGAACCAACCAACCAAAGTTCACGGGGCTTCATGACCGCATTGTCCCTACCCCTAAACTGAGGAACTATCCAACCAAAGTACACGGGGCTTCATGACCGCGTTATCCCAACCCCTAAACTGAGGAACTATCCAAACATAGTACACGGGGCTATATGACCGCGTTGTCGCAGTTCCTAAATTGAGGAACCAACCAGCCAAAGTACACGGGACTACATGACCGCGTTGTCGCAGTCCCTAGACTGAGGAACCAACCAACCAAAGTACACGGGGCTTCATGACCCCGTTGTCGCAGTCCCAAAACTGAGTAACCAACCAACCAAAGTACACGGGGCTTCATGACCGCATTGTCCCAACCCCTAAACTGAGGAACTATCCAACCAAAATACACGGGGCTACATGACCGCGTTGTCGCACACCTAAACTGAGGAACCAACCAGCCAAAGTACACGGGGCTTCATGACCGCATTGTCCGTGCCCCTTAAACTGATGAATTAATCAACAAAAGTACACGGGGCTTCATGACCGCGTTGTCGCAGCCCCTAGACAGAGGGACCAACCAAAGTGCACGGGGCTATATGACCGCGTTGTCGCAGCCCATGAACTGATGAACCAACTGGCCAAAGTACACGGGTTTACATGACCGCGTTGTCCCAACCCCTAAACTGAGGAACTATCCAACCAAAGTACACGGGGCTACATGATTGCGTTGACGCAGCTCCAGAACTGAGGAACCAACCAAAGTACACGGGGCTTCATGACCGCGTTGTCGCAGTCCCCAAACTGGAGAACCTATCAAGCAATGTACACGGGGCTAAATACCGCGTTGATGCAGGCCTTGAACTGAGGAACCAACCAACCAAAGTTCACGTGGCTTCAAGACCGCGTTGTCCCTACCCCTGAACTGTGGAACCAACCAACAAAAGTTCACGGGGCTTCATGATCGCGTTGTCCCTACCCCTATACTGAGGAACTATCCAACCAAAGTACACGGGGCTTCATGATCGCGTTGTCGCACCCCTAAACTGAGGAACCAACCGGCCAAAGTACACGGGTTTACATGACCGCATTGTCCCAACCCCTAAACTGAGGAACTATCCAACAAAAGTACACGGGGCTACATGCCCGCGTTGTCGCAGTCCCTGGATTGAGGAACCAACCAGCCAAAGTACACGGGGCTACATGACCGCGTTGTCGCTGTCCCTAGACTGAGGAACCAACCAGCCAAAGTACACGGGGCTTCATGACCGCATTGTCCGTGCCCCTTAAACTGATGAATTAATCAACAAAAGTACACGGGGCTACATGACCGCGTTGTCGCAGTCCCGAGACTGAGGAACTAACCATCCAAAGTACACGTGGCTTCATGACCGCGTTGTCGCAGTCCCAAAATTGATGAACAATCAACCAAAGTACACGGGGCTTCATAACCGCGTTGTCCCAACCTTTAAACTGAGGAACTATCCAACCAAAATAAACGGGGCTACATGACCGCGTTGTCGCACCCCTAAACTGAGGAACCAACCAAAGTGCACGGGGCTATATGACCGCGTTTTCGCAGCCCCTAAACTGATGAACCAAACGGCCAAATTACATGGGACTACATGACCGCGTTGTCGCAGTCCCTAGACTGAGGAACCAACCAGCCAAAGTACACGGGGCTTCATAACCGCGTTGTCCCAACCCCTAAACTGAGGAACTATCCAACCACAATAAACGGGGCAACGTGACCGCGTTGTCGCACCCCTAAACTGAGGAACCAACCAAAGTGCACGGGGCTATATGACCGCGTTGTCGCAGCCCCTGAACTGATGAACCAAACGGCCAAATTACACAGGACTACATGACCGCGTTGTCGCAGTCCCTAGACTGAGGAACCAACCAGCCAAACTATGCGGGTCTACATGACTGCGTTGACGCAGCTCCTAAACTGAGGAACCAACCAAAGTACATGGGGCTACATGACCGCTTTGTCGCAGCCCCTGAACTGATGAACCAACCGGCCAAAGTACAAGGGGCTACATGACCGCGCTGTCGCAGTCTCTAGACTTAGGAACCAACCAGCCAAAGTACACGGGTCTACATGACTGCGTTGACGCAGCTCCTAAACTGAGGAACCAACCAAAGTACACGGGGCTACATGACCGCTTTGTCGCAGCCCTTGAACTGATGAACCTAACGGCCAAAGTACACGGGACTAAGTGACCGCGTTGTCGCAGTCCCTAGACTGAGGAATCAACCAGCCAAAGTACACGGGTCTACATGACTGCGTTGACGCAGCTCCTAAACTGAGGAACCAACCAAAGTACACGGGGCTACATGACCGCGTTGTCGCAGTCCCTAGACTGAGGAACCAACCAGCCAAAGTTCACGGGGCTACATGACCGCGTTGTCGCACCCCTAAACTGAGGAACCAACCAAAGTACACGGGGCTACATGACCGCTTTTTCGCAGCCCCTGAACTGATGAACCAACCGGCCAAAGTACACGGGACTACATGACCGCGTTGTCGCAGTCACTAGACTGAGGAACCAACCAGCTAAAGTACACGGGTCTACATGAATGCGTTGACGCAGCTCCTAAACTGAGGAACCAACCAAAGTGCACGGGGCTATATGACCGCTTTGACGCAGCCCCTGAACTGATGAACCAAACGGCCAAATTACACGGGACTACATGACCGCGTTGTCGCAGTCCCTAGACTGAAGAACCAACCAGCTAAAGTACACGGGTCTACATGCTGCGTTGACGCAGCTTCTAAACTGAGAAACCAAACAAAGTGCACGGGGCATTATGACCGCTTTGTCGCAGCCCCTGAACTGATGATCCAAACGGCCAGAGTACACGGGACTACATGACCGCGTTGTCGCAGTCCCTAGACTGAGGAACCAACCAGCCTAAGTACACGGGTCTACATGACTGCGTTGACGCAGCTCCTAAACTGAGGAACCAACCAAAGTACAAGGGGCTACATGACCGCGTTGTCGCAGTCCCTAAACTGAGGAACCAACCAGCCAAAGTACACGGGGCTACATGACCGCGTTGTCGCACCCCTAAACTGAGGAACCAACCAAAGTGCACGGGGTTATATGACCGCTTTGTCGCAGCCCCTGAACTGATGAACCAAACGCCCAAAGTATACGAGGCTACATGACCGCGTTTTCGCAATCCCTAGACTGAAGAACCAACCAGCCAAAATACACGGGGCTTCATGACCGCGTTGTCGCAGTCCCTAGACTGAGGAACCAACCAGCCTAAGTACACGGGTCTACATGACTGCGTTGACGCAGCTCCTAAACTGAGGAACCAACCAAAGTACAAGGGGCTACATGACCGCGTTGTCGCAGTCCCTAAACTGAGGAACCAACCAGCCAAAGTACACGGGGCTACATGACCGCGTTGTCGCACCCCTAAACTGAGGAACCAACCAAAGTGCACGGGGTTATATGACCGCTTTGTCGCAGCCCCTGAACTGATGAACCAAACGCCCAAAGTATACGAGGCTACATGACCGCGTTTTCGCAATCCCTAGACTGAAGAACCAACCGGCCACAGTAAACGGGTCTACATGACTGCGTTGACGCAGCTCCTAAACTGAGGAACCAACCAAAGTACACGGGGCTACATGACCGCGTTGTCGCAGTCCCTAAACTGAGGAACCAACCAGCCAAAGTACACGGGGCTACATGACCGCGCTGTCGCAGTCCCTAAACTGAGGAACCAAACAGCCAAAGTACACGGGGCTACATGAACGCGCTGTCAAAGTCCCTAGACTGAGGAACCAACCAGCAAATGTACACGGGGCATCATGACCGTATTGTCCGTGCGCCTAAACTGATGAACCAATTAACAAAATTTCACGGGGCTACATGACCGCGTTGTCGCAGTCCCTGAACTGAGGAACCAACCAACCAAAGTACACGGGGCTTCATGACTGCGTTGTCACAGTCACAAAACTGAGGAATCAAGCAACCGAAGTACACGGGGCTTCATGACCACGTTGTCCCAACCCCTAAACTGAGGAACTATCCAACCAAAATAGACGGGGTTACATGACCGCGCTGTCGCACCCCTAAACTGAGGAACCAACCAAAGTGCACGGGGCTATATGACCGCGTTGTCGCAGCCCCTGAACTGATGAACCAAACGCCCAAAGTATACGAGGCTACATGACCGCGTTTTCGCAATCCCTAGACTGAAGAACCAACCAACCAAAATACACGGGGCTACATGACCGCGTTGTCGCAGTCCCTAGACTGAGGAACCAACCAACCAAAATACACGGGGCTACATGACCGCGTTGTCGCACCCCTAAACTGAGGAACTATCCAACCAAAGTACACGGGGCTTCATGACCGCGTTATCCCAACCCCTAAACTGAGGAACTATCCAAACATAGTACACGGGGCTATATGACCGCGTTGTCGCAGTTCCTAAATTGAGGAACCAACCAGCCAAAGTACACGGGACTACATGACCGCGTTGTCGCAGTCCCTAGACTGAGGAACCAACCAACCATAGTACATGGGGCTACATGACTATGTTGACGCAGCTCCTAAACAGAGGAACCAACCAAAGTTCACGGGGCTAAATGACCGCTTTGTTGCAGCCCCTGCACTGATGAACCAACCGGCCAAAGTACACGGGGATACATGACCGCGTTGTCGATGTCCCTAGACTGAGGAACCAACCAGCCAAAGTACACGGGGCTACATGACTGCGTTGTCGCAGTCCCTAGACTGAGGAACCAACCAACCATAGTACATGGGGCTACATGACTATGTTGACGCAGCTCCTAAACAGAGGAACCAACCAAAGTTCACGGGGCTATATGACCCCGTTGTCGAAGCCCCTACACTAAGGAACCAACCAACCAAAGTACACGGGGCTTCACGACCGCGTTGTCGCAGACCCAAAACTGAGGAACCAACCAAACAAAAGTACACGGGGCTTCATGACCGCGTTGTCCCAACCCCTAAACTGAGGAACTATCCAACCACAATACACGGGGCTACATGACCGCGTTGTCGCACCCCTAAACTGAGGAATCAACCAAAGTGCACGGGGCTATATGACCGCGTTGTCGCAGCCCCTGAACTGATGAACCAACCGGCCAAAGTACACGGGGCTACATGACCGCGTTGTCGCAGTCCCCAGACTGAGGAACCAACCAGCCAAAGTACACGGGGCTACATGATTGCGTTGACGCAGCTCCTAAACTGAGGAACCAACCAATGTACACGGGGCTTCATGACCGCGTTGTCGCAGTCCCCAAACTGGAGAACCTATCAAGCAATGTACACGGGGCTAAATACCGCGTTGATGCAGGCCTTGAACTGAGGAACCAACCAACCAAAGTTCACGGGGCTTCATGACCGCATTGTCCCTACCCCTAAACTGAGGAACTATCCAACCAAAGTACACGGGGCTTCATGACCGCGTTATCCCAACCCCTAAACTGAGGAACTATCCAAACATAGTACACGGGGCTATATGATCGCGTTGTCGCAGTTCCTAAATTGAGGAACCAACCAGCCAAAGTACACGGGACTACATGACCGCGTTGTCGCAGTCCCTAGACTGAGGAACCAACCAACCAAAGTACACGGGGCTTCATGACCCCGTTGTCGCAGTCCCAAAACTGAGTAACCAACCAACCAAAGTACACGGGGCTTCATTACCGCGTTGTCCCAACCCCTAAACTGAGGAACTATCCAACCAAAATACACGGGGCTACATGACCGCGTTGTCGCACCCCTAAACTGAGGAACCAACCAGCCAAAGTACACGGGGCTTCATGACTGCATTGTCCGTGCCCCTTAAACTGATGAATTAATCAACAAAAGTACACGGGGCTTCATGACCGCGTTGTCGCAGCCCCTAGACAGAGGGACCAACCAAAGTGCACGGGGCTATATGACCGCGTTGTCGCAGCCCATGAACTGATGAACCAACTGGCCAAAGTACACGGGTTTACATGACCGCGTTGTCCCAACCCCTAAACTGAGGAACTATCCAACCAAAGTACACGGGGCTACATGATTGCGTTGACGCAGCTCCAGAACTGAGGAACCAACCAAAGTACACGGGGCTTCATGACCGCGTTGTCGCAGTCCCCAAACTGGAGAACCTATCAAGCAATGTACACGGGGCTAAATACCGCGTTGATGCAGGCCTTGAACTGAGGAACCAACCAACCAAAGTTCACGGGGCTTCAAGACCGCGTTGTCCCTACCCCTGAACTGTGGAACCAACCAACAAAAGTTCACGGGGCTTCATGATCGCGTTGTCCCTACCCCTATACTGAGGAACTATCCAACCAAAGTACACGGGGCTTCATGATCGCGTTGTCGCACCCCTAAACTGAGGAACCAACCGGCCAAAGTACACGGGTTTACATGACCGCATTGTCCCAACCCCTAAACTGAGGAACTATCCAACAAAAGTACACGGGGCTACATGCCCGCGTTGTCGCAGTCCCTGGAGGGAGGAACCAACCAGCCAAAGTACACGGGGCTACATGACCGCGTTGTCGCTGTCCCTAGACTGAGGAACCAACCAGCCAAAGTACACGGGGCTTCATGACCGCATTGTCCGTGCCCCTTAAACTGATGAATTAATCAACAAAAGTACACGGGGCTACATGACCGCGTTGTCGCAGTCCCTAGACTGAGGAACTAACCATCCAAAGTACACGTGGCTTCATGACCGCGTTGTCGCAGTCCCAAAATTGATGAACAATCAACCAAAGTACACGGGGCTTCATGACCGCGTTGTCCCAACCTTTAAACTGAGGAACTATCCAACCAAAATAAACGGGGCTACATGACCGCGTTGTCGCACCCCTAAACTGAGGAACCAACCAAAGTGCACGGGGCTATATGACCGCGTTTTCGCAGCCCCTAAACTGATGAACCAAACGGCCAAATTACACGGGACTACATGACCGCGTTGTCGCAGTCCCTAGACTGAGGAACCAACCAGCCAAAGTACACGGGGCTTCATAACCGCGTTGTCCCAACCCCTAAACTGAGGAACTATCCAACCACAATAAACGGGGCAACGTGACCGCGTTGTCGCACCCCTAAACTGAGGAACCAACCAAAGTGCACGGGGCTATATGACCGCGTTGTCGCAGCCCCTGAACTGATGAACCAAACGGCCAAATTACACAGGACTACATGACCGCGTTGTCGCAGTCCCTAGACTGAGGAACCAACCAGCCAAACTATGCGGGTCTACATGACTGCGTTGACGCAGCTCCTAAACTGAGGAACCAACCAAAGTACACGGGGCTACATGACCGCTTTGTCGCAGCCCCTGAACTGATGAACCAACCGGCCAAAGTACAAGGGGCTACATGACCGCGCTGTCGCAGTCTCTAGACTGAGGAACCAACCAGCCAAAGTACATGGGTCTACATGACTGCGTTGACGCAGCTCCTAAACTGAGGAACCAACCAAAGTACACGGGGCTACATGACCGCTTTGTCGCAGCCCTTGAACTGATGAACCTAACGGCCAAAGTACACGGGACTACGTGACCGCGTTGTCGCAGTCCCTAGACTGAGGAATCAACCAGCCAAAGTACACGGGTCTACATGACTGCGTTGACGCAGCTCCTAAACTGAGGAACCAACCAAAGTACACGGGGCTACATGACCGCGTTGTCGCAGTCCCTAGACTGAGGAACCAACCAGCCAAAGTTCACGGGGCTACATGACCGCGTTGTCGCACCCCTAAACTGAGGAACCAACCAAAGTACACGGGGCTACATGACCGCTTTGTCGCAGCCCCTGAACTGATGAACCAACCGGCCAAAGTACACGGGGCTACATGACCGCGTTGTCGCAGTCACTAGACTGAGGAACCAACCAGCTAAAGTACACGGGTCTACATGAATGCGTTGACGCAGCTCCTAAACTGAGGAACCAAACAAAGTGCACGGGGCTATATGACCGCTTTGTCGCAACCCCCTGAACTGATGAACCAAACGGCCAAATTACACGGGACTACATGACCGCGTTGTCGCAGTCCCTAGACTGAAGAACCAACCAGCCAAAGTACACGGGTCTACATGCTGCGTTGACGCAGCTTCTAAACTGAGAAACCAAACAAAGTGCACGGGGCATTATGACCGCTTTGTCGCAGCCCCTGAACTGATGAACCAAACGGCCAAATTACACGGGACTACATGACCGCGTTGTCGCAGTCCCTAGACTGAAGAACCAACCAGCCTAAGTACACGGGTCTACATGACTGCGTTGACGCAGCTCCTAAACTGAGGAACCAACCAAAGTACAAGGGGCTACATGACCGCGTTGTCGCAGTCCCTAAACTGATGTACCAACCGGCCACAGTAAACGGGTCTACATGATCGCGTTGTCGCAGTCCCTAGACTGAGGAACCAAACAGCCTAAGTACACGGGTCTACATGACTGCGTTGACGCAGCTCCTAAACTGAGGAACCAACCAAAGTACACGGGGCTACATGACCGCGTTGTCGCAGTCCCTAAACTGAGGAACCAACCAGCCAAAGTACACGGGGCTACATGACCGCGCTGTCGCAGTCCCTAAACTGAGGAACCAAACAGCCAAAGTACACGGGGCTACATGAACGCGCTGTCAAAGTCCCTAGACTGAGGAACCAACCAGCCAATGTACACGGGGCATCATGACCGTATTGTCCGTGCGCCTAAACTGATGAACCAATTAACAAAATTTCACGGGGCTACATGACCGCGTTGTCGCAGTCCCTGAACTGAGGAACCAACCAACCAAAGTACACGGGGCTTCATGACTGCGTTGTCACAGTCACAAAACTGAGGAATCAAGCAACCGAAGTACACGGGGCTTCATGACCACGTTGTCCCAACCCCTAAACTGAGGAACTATCCAACCAAAATAGACGGGGTTACATGACCGCGCTGTCGCACCCCTAAACTGAGGAACCAACCAAAGTGCACGGGGCTATATGACCGCGTTGTCGCAGCCCCTGAACTGATGAACCAAACGCCCAAAGTATACTAGGCTACATGACCGCGTTTTCGCAGTCCCTAGACTGAAGAACCAACCAACCAAAATACACGGGGCTACATGACCGCGTTGTCGCAGTCCCTAGACTGAGGAACCAACCAACCAAAATACACGGGGCTACATGACCGCGTTGTCGCACCCCTAAACTGAGGAACCAACCAAAGTGCACGGGGCTAAATGACCGCTTTGTTGCAGCCCCTGCACTGATGAACCAACCGGCCAAAGTACACGGGGATACATGGCCGCGTTGTCGATGTCCCTAGACTGAGGAACCAACCAGCCAAAGTACACGGGGCTACATGACTGCGTTGTCGCAGTCCCTAGACTGAGGAACCAACCAACCATAGTACATGGGGCTACATGACTATGTTGACGCAGCTCCTAAACAGAGGAACCAACCAAAGTACACGGGGCTTCATGACCGCTTTGTCGCAGTCCCAAAACTGAGGAACTATCCATCCAAATTACACGGGGCTACATGACCGCGTTGTCCCAACCCATAAACTGAGGAACTATCCAACCATAGTACACGGGGCTTCATGATCGCGTTGTCGCACCCCTAAACTGAGGAACAACCCAAAGTGCACGGGGCTATATGACCGCGTTGTCGAAGCCCCTGAACTGATGAACCAACCAGGCAAAGTACACGGGGCTACATAGCCGCGTTGTCGCAGTCCCTAGACTGAGGAACCAACCAGCCAAAGTACACGGGGCTACATGACCGCGTTGTCGCAGTCCCTAGACTGACGAACCAACCAAACATAGTACACGGGGCTACATGATTGCGTTGACGCAGCTCCTGAACTGAGGAACCAACCAAAGTACACGGGGCTTCATGACCGCGTTGTCGCAGTCCCCAAACTGGAGAACCTATCAAGCAATGTACACGGGGCTAAATACCGCGTTGATGCAAGCCCAAAATTGAGGAACCAACCAACCAAAGTACACGGGGCTTCATGACCGCGTTGTCCCAACCCCTAAACTAAGGAACTATCCAACCAAAATAAACGGGGCTACATGACCGCGTTGTCGCTCCCCTAAACTGAGGAACCAACCAAAGTGCACGGGGCTATATGACCGCGTTATCGCAGCCCCTGAACTGATGGACCAAACGGCATAATTACACGGGACTACATGACCGCGTTGTCGCAGTCCCTAGACTGAGGAACCAACCAGCCAAAGTACACGGGACTACATGACTGCGTTGACGCAGCTCCTAAACTGAGGAACCAACCAGCCAAAGTACACGGGGCTACATGACCGCTTTGTCGCAGCCCCTGAACTGAAGAACCAAACGGCCAAAGTACACGGGACTACATGACCGCGTTGTCGCAGTCCCTAGACTGAGGAACCAACAAGCCAAAGTACACGGGTCTACATGACTGCGTTGACGCAGCTCCTAAACTGAGGAACCGACCAAAGTGCACGGGGCTATATGACCGCTTTGTCGCAGCCCCTGAACTGATGAACCAAACGGCCAAAGTACACGGGACTACATGACCGCGTTGACGCAGTCCCTAGGCTGAGGAATCAACCAGCCGAAGTACACGGGTCTACATGACTGCGTTGACGCAGCTTCTAAACTGAGGAACCAACCAAAGTATACGGGGCTACATGACCGCGTTGTCGCAGTCCCTAGACTGAGGAACAAACCAGCCAAAGTACACGGGTCTACATGACTGCGTTGACGCAGCTCCTAAACTGAGGAACCAACCAAAGTGCACGGGGCTATGTGACCGCTTTGTCGCAGCCCCTGAACTGATGAACCAAACGGCCAAAGTACACGGGACTACATGACCGCGTTGTCGCAGTCCCTAGACTGAGGAACCAACCAGCCAATGTACGTGGGTCTACATGACTGTGTTGATGCAGCTCCTAAACTGAGGAACCGACCAAAGTGCACGGGGCTATATGACCGCTTTGTCGCAGCCCCTGAACTGATGAACCAAACGGCCAAAATACACGGGACTACATGACCGCGTTGACGCAGTCCCTAGGCTGAGGAATCAACCAGCCGAAATACTCGGGTCTACATGACTGCGTTGACGCAGCTCCTAAACTGAGGAACCAACCAAAGTATACGGGGCTACATGAACGCGTTGTCGCAGTCCCTAGACTGAGGAACCAACCAGCCAAAGTACACGGGTCTACATGACTGCGTTGACGCAGCTCCTAAACTGAGGAACCAACCAAAGTGCACGGGACTATATGACCGCTTTGTCGCAGCCCCCGAACTGATGAACCAACCGGCCACAGTACACGGGTCTACATGACTGCGTTGACGCAGCTCCTAAACTGAGGAACCAACCAAAGTACACGGGGCTACATGACCGCGTTGTCGCAGTCCCTAGACTGAGGAACCAACCAGCCCAAGTACACGGGGCTACATGACCGCGCTGTCGCAGTCCCTAGACTGAGGAACCAACCAGCCAAAGTACACGGGGCTACATGACCGCGTTGTCGCACCCCTAAACTGAGGAACCAACCAAAGTGCACGTGGCTATATGACCGCTTTGTCGCAGCCCCGGAACTGATGAACCAACCGGCCACAGTACACGGGTCTAGCCTACATGACTGCGTTGACGCAGCTCCTAAACTGAGGAACCAACCAAAGTACACGGGGCTACATGACCGCGTTGTCGCAGTCCCTAGACTGAGGAACCAACCAGCTAAAGTACACGGGGCTACATGACCGCGCTGTCGCAGCCCCTGAACTGATGAACCAAACGGCCAAAGTACACGGGACTACATGACCGCGTTGTCGCAGTCCCTATACTGAGGAACCAACCAGCCAAAGTACACGGGTCTACATGACTGTGTTGACGCAGCTCCTAAACTAAGGAACCGACCAAAGTGCACGGGGCTATATGACCGCATTGTCGCAGCCCCTGAACTGATGAACCAAACGGCCAAAGTACACGGGACTACATGACCGCGTTGACGCAGTCCCTAGGCTGAGGAATCAATCAGCCGAAGTACTCGGGTCTACATGACTGCGTTGACGCAGCTCCTAAACTGAGGAACCAACCAAAGTATACGGGGCTACATGACCGCGTTGTCGCAGTCCCTAGACTGAGGAACCAACCAGCCAAAGTACACGGGTCTACATGACTGCGTTGACGCAGCTCCTAAACTGAGGAACCAACCAAATTGCACGGGGCTATATGACCGCTTTGTCGCAACTCCTGAACTGATGAACCAAACGGCCAAAGTACACGGGACTACATGACCGCGTTGACGCAGTCCCCAGGCTGAGGAATCAACCAGCCAAAGTACACGGGTCTACATGACTGCGTTGACGCAGCTCCTAAACTGAGGAACCAACCAAAGTACACGGGGCTACATGACCGCGTTGTCGCAGTCCCTAGACTGAGGAACCAACCAGCCAAAGTACACGGGGCTACATGACCGCATTGTCGCACCCCTAAACTGAGGAACCAACCAAAGTGCACGGGGCTATATGACCGCTTTGTCGCAGCCCCTGAACTGATGAACCAACCGGCCACAGTACACGGGTCTACATGACTGCGTTGACGCAGCTCCTAAACTGAGGAACCAACCAAAGTACACGGGGCTACATGAGCGCGTTGTCGCAGTCCCTAGACTGAGGAACCAACCAGCCCAAGTACACGGGGCTACATGACCGCGCTGTCGCAGTCCCTCGACTGAGGAACCAACCAGCCAAAGTACACGGGGCTACATGACTGCGTTGACGCAGCTCCTAAACTGAGGAACCAACCAAAGTACACGGGGCTTCATGACCGCGTTGTCGCAGTCCCCAAACTGGAGAACCTGTCAAGCAATGTACACGGGGCTAAATACCGCGTTGATGCAGGCCTTGAACTGAGGAACCAACCAACCAAAGTTCACGGGGCTTCATGACCGCGTTGTCCCAACCCCTAAACTGTGGATCTATCCAACCAAAGTACTCGGGGCTTCATGATCGCGTTTTCGCACCCCTAAACTGAGGAACCAACCAAAGTACACGGGACTACATGACCGCGTTGTCGCATTCCCTAGACAGAGGAACCAACCAGCCAAAGTACACGGGGCTACATGACCGCGTTGTCGCAGTCCCTAGACTGAGGAACCAACCAGCCAAAGTACACGGGGCTTCATGACCGCATTGTCCGTGCCCCTGAACTGATGAACCAATCAACAAAAGTACACGGGGTTACATGACCGCGTTGTCGCAATCCCTAGACAGAGGAACTAACCAACCAAAGTACACGGGTCTTCATGACCACGTTGTCGCAGTCCCTGAACTGAGGAACCAACCAACCAAAGTACACGGGGCTACATGACCGCGTTGTCCCAATCCCAAGACTGAGGAACTAACCAACCAAAGTACACGGGGCTACATGGCCGCGTTGTCGCAGTCCCAATACTGAGGAACCAACCAACCAAAGTACACGGGCTTCATGACCGCGTTGTCTCAACCCCTAAACTGAGGAACTATCCAACCAAAATAAACGGGGCTACAGGACCGCGTTGTCGCACCCCTAAACTGAGGAAGCAACCAAAGTGCACAGGGATATATGACTGCTTTTTCGCAGCCCCTGAATTGATGAACCAACCGGCCAAAGTGCACGGGGCTTCATGACCGCGTTGTCGCAGTCCCCAGACTGAGGAACCAACCAGCCAAAATACACGGGGCTACATGACTGCATTGACACAGCTCATAACCTGAGGAACCAACCAAAGTACACGGGGCTACATGACCGCGTTGTCACAGACCCTAGACTGAGGAACCAACCAGGCAAAGTACGCGGGGCTTCATGACCGCATTGTCCGTGCCCCTTAAACTGATGAATTAATCAACCAAAGTACACGGGGCTACATGACCGCTTTGTCGCAGTCCCCAGACTGAGGAACCAACCAACGAAAGTTCACGGGGCTTCGTGACCGCGTTGTCCCTACCCCTAAACTGAGGAACCAACCAACGAAAGTTCACGGGGCTTCATGACCGCGTTGTCCCTACCCCTAAACTGAGTAACTATCCAACCATAGTTCACGGGGCTTCATGACCACGTTGTCCCAACCCCTAAACTGAGGAACTAACCAACCAATGTACACGGGGCTACATGACCGCTTTGTCGCAGTCCCTAGACTGAGGAACCAACCGGCCAAATTACACGGGGCTATATTGTGCCCAACTCTAGGAATGGGTATTCCAAGTTTCAGACACCTAGATATCAAGGGAAAGGCTGTAGCCGCTTTTGAATGTTCAGATATTTGAATATCGTGCTACATTGCTTCGAGAAGCATTTAGAAGAATTTTACCGATAGTTGGATGTCAAGTGTCGTAGCGAGTAATAGCAGAGGTGGAGGCTATTTATTGATTAAATAGTTAACTATGGAGTAGAGACTTGAGACTGGGATCAGATTACTGGCACGGCCAAATGAAAGAGAATGCAATTAGTATCAAGTAAATCGGACCAGGGATTCAAGAGATATGAGGATTTCTAGATATCAGGCGATGACGCGTGACCCTGACCGTTTTGAATAAAAGCCAGCTGGAGGAGGCATGGTTAGCTCATTCTAACACAAGCACTTGGCAAGCAAGTTGCGTCTACGCTGAGCCAAGGCACATGGTTGCCGCATCTACGCAGAAGTTCTTTTCAAGTCGTGATAGTCACGAGAAGTGCTGCGCAAACGAGTTGGAACTTAGTAAGTTTCTGGTGAGGAGAATCACTGAGGTGATTGATTTCTACAGACATTGGTGGAAATATTTATATTTCCAAAAGGACATATGCTAGACTTTGTCTAGAAAATAATATTTTGTCACAGTCCAGTAGTAACTTAATACTTGGATGTTTAAATCCATTCAGTCAGTTTTTCATATTTTGTAACTAGTTAACCACTTCGATCTGTCAGTACACTGAAGACTAGTCTATAACGGTGGAGTTCATTAGTCTACGCAAGGGAAACTGCAAGTTGTCTAGCGCATGGCAGATGGTGATATTAATAAACCATGCCCAGGGAACGATCTTCAGAACAGCCGTTAATTGCCTAGACTGTCAATGTTTTTCTTGTACTGATGAGATTACAGTGAGTTACGTTACAACTGACATATTTAAGAAGAGATCACTTAGATCTGACCCTATTTCAACAAACTGTTATGGCTTTGATAGAAGCCCATATTAAAATGGAACCAAAGTTTATTCAAACGTCGAAAGATACTACCACTATGTCTGACTAGACGAATTGTGGGTCTACAATGGCGGCCGATACAAGGATTATACGTGCTTGTCCGATAGGGCATGTCTATGGATAAATCTGGTACAGACCAGGTTTACTACACTTCAAGACCATCAAGAAATGTAAGCCACATTTGAATTATATTATGCCTAGCTAATTGGAACAAACTATTTTTCTGCAGATGACCAACACATTTTTTCGTCGTATTTAAAGCTTGCAATGATTTACGCAAGACTTATTAGAGTTATTCTGAGCATTTTCAGCACTCAGAACAGTTTAGGATCGATGACCGAGCATTTCGAGCATTTATTTGAATTTTTTCATATTTTAAGGAAACCACGGAAAACCCCCGTTGTAACTGTAAAAGTTAAATTTATTTTTGTTGAGGAATGGATATTTTTTCCATATTCGAAGGTTCGAAGATGTGGATTCTCACATAATGAGATGATAATTAAACATATTTAAAATGATATAAATAATAATAATAATAATAAAAATCCACTAATAATAATAATAATAATAATAACTTTTATTATTTTTCTAAACAATTCTTGGATATTATATTTTCTAATAATCATATGTATTGAGAAAGAGCCTATGAAGTAGTTTAAACATTTCTAGTTTGGAACAGGAGATTTTTCCGAAGGAGAGTGGTTAGCGCAAGCCCGCATTCAACCAACATTTCAGTTCTGGTTGAACAGTTGATATTTGCTATGAGCAAAGTATATGTTTCAGATAACACGGAGAGGCATGAAACGGGAAGCAATTGATATTTGTATCAAATAGGATATTTTTGTATTTATATAAAATCATGACGTAAATACACTCGAAAGTGAAATAAAGATTTTCATAAGTATGGTAAATTCACGGGTTGAACTGAATGGTAAAATAAAATAAACTTGTAAGTTTATTAATCTTCCAGTGTTGATAACAAGCAGAGGCTTGATTTATTGTATAAATTTTGGGAAGAAAATTTATGTGTGTGGAGTAGTTGAAATGCCATTCCCAGGTGCGCATGTTAAGTCGCAGGAATGAAGGTTTTTTTCGAGCATCAATCAAATAGCAGGTTCGATGGCTCAGGTTTATAGTAGGAGTATTGGAGCCACACATTTCGTCGTATGAATAACCCGAAGGTTATTTCTTTGAAACCATCAGTTCTTATTTCAACCTTGTTTACGAATTCCATTTAGACTTTGATTTTGCTAGAACCCGGATTTGTCATGATAGTAGTTTATTCTTCTTCAGAGGAAGACCTTTGCCGTTGTTGTTGTTATAATATTGTGTTCTTACACAAATAGTAGAATGGGCCACTGCCAATTAAAAATAATTCTTTAACCACGGATAATTTGAAGGATATTTTCAATCCTAGAGCCATGAACTAAATGAATTTATTATGAAACTACAATTCTAATTTCCGCATTCTGTCGAAGAATTGCAAGTTGTAAAAGTTGCTAGAAATGGCCATGAATATAAATATTTTTTTCATAATGATTCCAAGTGGATAATTGAATAGTTGAATGGTTCAACCATTTATTGATCAAGTTGATGATTCAGAAATCATACATTTTGTTTGGAACTTGAAGTTGATAATCGAGTCACTTCTCGAATGTTTAATGTCAGAAGAACAATTAATTGTTGTTGTGCTTCGCACAGTTCTTCGATGCTATGCTCAAGGTCAAATACTTTTCAGATGTTATTAATATGTGTTAATAATTTGTGTTGCTTCGATGATGATAATAATTTTTTCGACGATATATTTTTGAAAACTGGAAAACAAGTGAAAATCTAAAAATTCTATAAACATTTATTCTACGAGTGTTAATATCATGTAAATAGTCAAACAGTGATCTACGTTATTTCCAGTATGGACAATTAACTTTGAACTGGAATTAAATATTAATAAGTTTGGAACACAGTCCACAGGACTATTAATCGGACTTGTGTTTTCAAAAAGATTGTCAAATGTGTTTGGAAGATTTCTGTATATTGTGTGTAAATAAGAGTGTGGATCGCCACACGTGGATGATGCTGCTTTGAGCATTCTTGCAGTCAGATTTTAACTTTAAAATAAACTGAGATCATTTTACCAGATGTGTTTCCCCCAATTAAATCTCCTTCTATCCTTATTGTTGCATTGAGCCAAAAATCAGCAAAGCATTTTTTTTAATTTGATGTCGTTTTTGCGATTTGCTTTAACCCATCTGGCGCTCCGGGATATTTTGACTCTCGTGCTGACTGATTATTGGTAAAATGCATATGTGGTCGTGCGGACTCCGGTCTAAACGGGCACAATATGACTGCGTTGTCGCAGTCCCTAGACTGAGGAACCAACCTGCCAAATTACACGGGGCTACATGACCGTTTTGTCGCAGTCCCTAGACTGAGGAACCAACCAACCATAGTACACGGGGCTACATGACTGCGTTGACACAGCTCCTAAACTGAGGAACCAACCAAAGTGCACGGGGCTTCATGACCGCGTTGTCGCAGTCCCCAAACTGGAGAACCTATCAAGCAATGTACACGGGAATAAATACCGCGTTGATGCAGGACCTGAACTGAGGAACTAACCAACCAAAGTATACGGGGCTACATGACCGCGTTGTCCCAACCCCTAAACTGAGGAACTATCCAACCAAAGTACACGGGGCTACATGACCGCGTTGTCGCAGTCCCTAGACTGAGGAACCAACCAACCATAGTACACGGGGCTACATGACTGCGTTGACACAGCTCCTAAACTGAGGAACCAACTAAAGTGCACGGGGCTTCATGACCGCGTTGTCGCAGTCCCCAAACTGGAGAACCTATCAAGCAATGTACACGGCGCTAAATACCGCGTTGATGCAGGCCTTGAACTGAGGAACCAACCAACCAAAGTTCACGGGGCTTCAAGACCGCGTTGTCCCAACCCCTAAACTGAGGAACTATCCAACCATAGTACACGGGGCTTCATGACCGCGTTGTCGCACCCCTAAACTGAGAAACCAATCAAAGTGCATGGGGCTATATGACCGCGTTGTCGCAGCAACTGAACTGATGAACCAACCGGCCAAAGTACATGGGGCTACCTGACCGCGTTGTCGCAGTCCCTAGACTGAGGAACCAACCAGCCAAAGTACACGGGGCTACATGACCGCGTTGTCGCAGTTCCTAGACTGAGGAACCAACCAGCCAAAGTACACGGGACTACATGACCGCGTTGTCGCAGTCCCTAGACTGAGGAACCAACCGGCCAAAGTACACGGGGCTACATGACCGCGTTGTCGCTGTCCCTGGATTGAGGAACCAACCAGCCAAAGTACACGGGGCTATATGACCGCGTTGTCGCAGTCCATAGACTGAGGAACCTACCAGCCAAAGTACACGGGGCTTCATGACCGCATTGTCCATGCCCCTTAAACTGATGAATTAATCAACAAAAGTACACGGGGCTACATGACCGCGTTGTCGCAGTCCCTAGACTGAGAAACTAACCAACCAAAATACACGGGGCTTCATGATCGCGTTGTCGCAGTCCCAAAATTGAGGAACCAACCAGCCAAAGTACACGGGGCTACATGACCGCGTTGTCGCAGTTCCTAGACTGAGGAACCAACCAGCCAAAGTACACGGGGCTACATGACCGCGTTGTCGCAGTCCCTAGACTGAGGAACCTACCAGCCAAAGTACACGGGGCTTCATGACCGCATTGTCCGTGCCCTTTAACTGATGAACCAATCAACAAAAGTACACGGGGCTACATGACCGCGTTGTCGCAATCCCTAGACTGAGGAACTAACCAACCAAAGTACACCGGGCTACATGACCGCGTTGTCGCAGTCCCAATACTGAGGAACCAACCAACCAAAGTACACGGGCTTCATGACCGCGTTGTCCCAACCCCTAAACTGAGGAACTGTCCAACCAAAATAAACGGGGCTGCAGGACCGCGTTGTCGCACCCCTAAACTGAGGAACCAACCAAAGTGCACGGGGCTATATGACCGCGTTGTCGCAGCCCCTGAACTGATGAACCAAACGGCCAAAGTACACGGGGCTACATGACCGCGTTGTCGCACCCCTAAACTGAGGAACCAACCAAAGTGCACGGGACTATATGACCGCTTTGTCGCAGCCCCTGAACTGATGAACCAACCGGCCACAGTACACGGGTCTAAATGACTGCGTTGACGCAGCTCCTAAACTGAGGAACCAACCAAAGTACACGGGGCTACATGACCGCGTTGTCGCAGTCCCTAGACTGAGGAACCAACCAGCCAAAGTACACGGGGCTACATGACCGCGCTGTCGCAGTCCCTAAACTGAGGAACCAACCAGCCAAAGTACACGGGGCTACATTACCGCGCTGTCGCAGTCCCTAGACTGAGGAACCAACCAGCCAAAGTACACGGGACTACATGACTGCGTTGACGCAGCTCCTAAACTGAGGAACCAACCAAAGTACACGGGGCTACATGACCGCGTTGTCGCAGTCCCTAGACTGAGGAACCAACCAGCCAAAGTACACGGGGCTACATGACCGCGTTGTCGCACCCCTAAACTGATGAACCAACCAAAGTGCACGGGGCTATATGACCGCTTTGTCGCAGCCCCTGAACTGATGAACCAACCGGCCACAGTACACGGGTCTACATGACTGCGTTGACGCAGCTCCTAAACTGAGGAACCAACCAAAGTACACGGGGATACATGACCGCGTTGACGCAGTCCCTAGACTGAGGAACCAACCAGCCCAAGTACACGGGGCTACATGACCGCGCTGTCGCAGTCCCTAGACTGAGGAACCAACCAGCCTAAGTACACGGGGCTACATAACCGCGTTGTCGCAGTCCCTAGACTGAGGAACCAACCAGCTAAAGTACACGGGGCTACATGACCGCGCTGTCGCAGCCCCTGAACTGATGAACCAAACGGCCAAAGTACACGGGACTACATGACCGCGTTGTCGCAGTCCCTAGACTGAGGAACCAACCAGCCAAAGTACACGGGTCTACATGACTGTGTTGACGCAGGTCCTAAACTGAGGAACCGACCAAAGTGCACGGGGCTATATGACCGCTTTGTCGCAGCCCCTGAACTGATGAACCAAACGGCCAAAGTACACGGGACTACATGACCGCGTTGACGCAGTCCCTAGGCTGAGGAATAAACCAGCCGAAGTACTCGGGTCTACATGACTGCGTTGACGCAGCTCCTAAACTGAGGAACCAACCAAAGTATACGGGGCTACATGACCGTGTTGTCGCAGTCCCTAGACTGAGGAACCAACCAGCCAAAGTACACGGGTCTACATGACTGCGTTGACGCAGCTCCTAAACTGAGGAACCAACCAAAGTGCACGGGGCTATATGACCGCTTTGTCGCAGCCTCTGAACTGATGAACCAAACGGCCAAAGTACACGGGGCTACATGACCGCGTTGTCGCAGTCCATAGACTGAGGAACCAACCAGCCAAAGTACACGGGGCTACATGACCGCGTTGTCGCACCCCTAAACTCAGGAACCAACCAAAGTGCACGGGGCTATGTGACTGCTTTGTCGCAGCCCCTGAACTGATGAACCAACCGGCCATAGTACACGGGTCTACATGACTGCGTTGACGCAGCTCCTAAACTGAGGAACCAACCAAAGTACACGGGGCTACATGACCGCGTTGTCGCAGTCCCTAGACTGATGAACCAACCAGCCCAAGTACACGGGGCTACATGACCGCGCTGTCGCAGTCCATAGACTGAGGAACCAACCAGCCAAAGTACACGGGGCTACATGACTGCGTTGACGCAGCTCCTAAACTGAGGAACCAACCAAAGTACACGGGGCTTCATGACCGCGTTGTCGCAGTCCCCAAACTGGAGAACCTGTCAAGCAATGTACACGGGGCTAAATACCGCGTTGATGCAGGCCTTGAACTGAGGAACCAACCAACCAAAGTTCACGGGGCTTCATGACCGCGTTGTCCCAACCCCTAAACTGTGGAACTATCCAACCAAAGTACTCGGGGCTTCATGATCGCGTTTTCGCACCCCTAAACTGAGGAACCAACCAAAGTGCACGGGGCTATATGACCGCGATATCGATGCCCCTGAACTGATGTACCAACCAGCCAAAGTACACGGGACTACATGACCGCGTTGTCGCAGTCCCTAGACAGAGGAACCAACCAGCCAAAGTACACGGGGCTACATGACCGCGTTGTCGCAGTCCCTAGACTGAGGAACCAACCAGCCAAAGTACACGGGGCTTCATGACCGCATTGTCCGTGCCCCTAAACTGATGAACCAATCAACAAAAGTACACGGGGCTACATGACCGCGTTGTCGCAATCCCTACACTGAGGAACTAACCAACCAAAGTACACGGGTCTTCATGACCACGTTGTCGCAGTCCCTGAACTGAGGAACCAA
The DNA here is from genome assembly GCA_946902985.2 of Meconema thalassinum. NCBI lineage: Eukaryota > Metazoa > Arthropoda > Insecta > Orthoptera > Tettigoniidae > Meconema > Meconema thalassinum. The sequence continues at coordinate 182,051,517 of OX336398.1, read as the reverse complement.
CCAACCAAATTACACGGGGCTACATGACCGCGTTGTCTCAATCCCTAGACTGAGGAACTAACCAACCAAAGTACACGGGGCTACATGACCGCGTTGTCGCAGTCCCAATACTGAGGAACCAACCAACCAAAGTACACGGGCTTCATGACCGCGTTGTCCCAGCCCCTAAACTGAGGAACTATCCAACCAAAATAAACGGGGCTACAGGACCGCGTTGTCGCACCCCTAAACTGAGGAACCAACCAAAGTGCACGGGGATATATGACTGCTTTGTCGCAGCCCCTGAATTGATGAACCAACCGGCCAAAGTGCACGGGGCTTCATGACCGCGTTGTCGCAGTCCCTAGACTGATGAACCAACCAGCCAAAATACACGGGGCTTCATGACTGCATTGACACAGCTCCTAACCTGAGGAACCAACCAAAGTACACGGGGCTACATGACCGCGTTGTCACAGACCCTAGACTCAGGAACCAACCTGGCAAAGTACGCGGGGCTTCATGACCGCATTGTCCGTGTCCCTTAAACTGATGAATTAATCAACCAAAGTACACGGGGCTACATGACCGCTTTGTCGCAGTCCCTAGACTGAGGAACCAACCAACGAAAGTTCACGGGGCTTCGTGACCGCGTTGTCCCTACCCCTAAACTGAGGAACCAAGCAACGAAAGTTCACGGGGCTTCATGACCACGTTGTCCCTACCCCTAAACTGAGTAACTATCCAACCATAGTTCACGGGGCTTCATGACCACGTTGTCCCAACCCCTAAACTGAGGAACTAACCAAGCAATGTACACGGGGCTACATGACCGCGTTGTCGCAGTCCCTAGACTGATGAACCAACCAGCCCAAGTACACGGGGCTACATGACCGCGCTGTCGCAGTCCCTGAACTGATGAACCAAACGGCCAAAGTACACGGGTCTACATGACTGCGTTGACGCAGCTCCTAAACTGAGGAACCAACCAAAGTACACGGGGCTACATGACCGCGTTGTCGCAGTCCCTAGGCTGAGGAATCAACCAGCCAAAGTACACGGGACTACATGACCGCGTTGGCGCAGTCCCTAGGCTGAGGAATCAACCAGCCAAAGTACACGGGGCTACATGACTGCGTTGACGCAGCTCCTAAACTGAGGAACCAACCAAAGTACACGGGGCTATATGACCGCTTTGTCGCAGCCCCTGAACTGATGAACCAAACGGCCAAAGTACACGGGTCTACATGACTGCGTTGACGCAGCTCCTAAACTGAGGAACCAACCAAAGTACACGGGGCTACATGACCGCGTTGTCGCAGTCCCTAGGCTGAGGAATCAACCAGCCAAAGTACACGGGACTACATGACCGCGTTGGCGCAGTCCCTAGGCTGAGGAATCAACCAGCCAAAGTACACGGGGCTACTTGACTGCGTTGACGCAGCTCCTAAACTGAGGAACCAACCAAAGTACACGGGGCTACATGACGGCGTTGTCCCAACCCCTAAACTGTGGAACTATCCAACCAAAGAACTCGGGGCTTCATAATCGCGTTTTCGCACCCCTAAACTGAGGAACCAACCAAAGTGCACGGGGCTTTATGACCGCGTTATCGAAGCCCCTGAACTGATGAACCAAGCAGCCAAAGTACACGGGACCCCATGACCGCGTTGTCGCAGTCCCTAGACTGAGAAACCAACCAGCCAAAGTACACGGGGCTTCATGACCGCATTGTCCGTGCCCCTAAACTGATGAACCAATCAACAAAAGTACACGGGGCTACATGACCGCGTTGTCGCAATCCCTAGACTGAGGAACTAACCAACCAAATTACACGGGTCTTCATGACCACGTTGTCGCAGTCCCTGAACTGAGGAACCAACCAACCAAAGTACACGGGGCTACATGACCGCGTTGTCGCAATCCCTAGACTGAGGAACTAACCAACCAAAGTACACGGGGCTACATGACCACGTTGTCGCAGTCCCTAGACTGAGGAACTAACCAACCGAAGTACACGGGTCTTCATGACCACGTTGTCGCACCCCTAAACTGAGGAACCAACCAAAGTGCACGTGGCTACATGACCGCGTTGTCGCAGTCCCAATACTGAGGAACCAACCAACCAAAGTACACGGGCTTCATGACGCGTTGTCCCAACCCCTAAACTGAGGAACTATCCAACCATTATAAACGGGGCTACAGGACCGCGTTGTCGCACCCCCAACTGAGGAACCAACCAAAGTTCACGGAGCTATATGACCGCGTTGTCGCAGCCCCTGAACTGATGAACCAAACGGCCAAAGTACACGGGGCTACATGGCCGCGTTGTCGCATTCCCTAGACTGAGGAACCAACCAGCCAAAATACACGGGGCTACATGACCGCGTTGTCGCACCTCTAAACTGAGGAACTATCCAACCATAGTTCACGGGGCTTCATGACCACGTTGTCCAAACCCCTAAACTGAGGAACTAACCATCCAATGTACACGGGGCTACATGACCGCGTTGTCGCAGTCCCTAAACTGAGGAACCAACCAGCCAAAGTACACGGGGCTACATGACCGCGTTGTCACAGTCCCTAAACTGAGGATCCAACCAGCCAAAGTACACGGGGCTACATGACCGCGTTGTCGCAGTCCCTAAACTGAGGAACTAACCAAACAATGTACACGGGGCTACATGACCGCTTTGTCGCAGACCCTAAACTGAGGAACCAACCTGCCAAATTACACGGGGCTACATGACCGCGTTGTCCCTACCCCTAAACTGAGGAACCAACCAACGAAAATTCACGAGGCTTCATGACCGCGTTGTCCCTACCCCTAAACTGAGGAACTATCCAACCATAGTTCACGGGGCTTCATGACCACGTAGTCCCAACCCCTAAACTGAGGAACTAACCAACCAATGTACACGGGGCTACATGACCGCGTTGTCGCAATCCCTAGACTGTGGAACTAACCAACCAAAGTACACGGGGCTTCATGACCGAGTTGTCGCAGTCCCAAAACTGAGGAACAAACCAACCAAAGTACGCGGGGCTTCATGACCGCGTTGTCTAAGCCCCTAAACTGAGGAACTATCCAACCAAAATAAACGGGGCTACATGACCGCGTTGTCGCACCCCTAAACTGAGGAACCAACCAAAGTGCACGGGGCTATATGACCACGTAGTGGCAGCCCCTGAACTGATGATCCAAACGGCCAAAGTACACGGGGCTTCATGACCGCGTTGACACAGTCCCTAGACTGAGGAACCAACCAAACAAAATACACGGGGCTACATGACCGCGTTTTCGCACCTCTTAACTGAGGAACCAACCAAAGTGCACGGGGCTATATGACCGCTATGTCGCAGCACCTGAACTGATGAACCAACCGGCCAAAGTACACGGGGCTACAAGACCGCGTTGTCGCACCTCTAAACTTAGGAACCAACCAAAGTGCACGGGGCTATATGACCGCGTAGTCGCAGCCCCTGAACTGATGATCCAAACGGCCGAAGTACACGGGGCTTCATGACCGCGTTGACGCAGACCCTAGACTGAGGAACCAACCAGCCAAAGTACACAGGGCTACATGACCGCGTTGTCGCAGTCCCTAGACTGAGGAACCAACCAACCATAATACACGGGGCTTCATGAATGCGTTGACACAGCTCCTAATCTGAGGAACCAACCAATGTACACGGGGCTTCATGACCGCGTTGTCGCAGTCCCCGAACTGGAGAACCAATCAAGCAATGTACACGGGACTAAATACCTCGTTGATGCAGGCCCGGACTCAGGAACCAACCAACCAAAGTTCACGGGGCTTCATGACCGCGTTGTCGCAACCCCTTATCTGAGGAACCAACCAAAGTGCACGGGGCCATATGACCGCGTTGTCGCAGCCCCTGAACTGATGAACCAAGCAGCCAAAGTGCACGGGGCTACATGACTGCGTTGACGCAGCTCCTAAACTGAGGAACCAACCAACAAAAGTTCACGGTCTTCATGACCGCGTTGTCCCAACCCCTTAACTGAGGAACTATCCAACCAAAGTACACGGGGCTTCATGATTGCGTTGTCGCAAACCTAAACTGAGGAACCAACCAAAGTGCACGGGGCTATATGACCGCTTTGTCGCAGCCCCTGAACTGATGAACCAACCGGCCATAGTACACGGGGCTACATGACCGCGTTGTCGCAGTCCCTAGACTGAGGAACCAACCAGCCAAAGTACACGGGGCTACATGACCGCGTAGTCGCAGTCCCTAAACTAATGAACCAACCAACCAACCAAAGTACACGGGGCTACATGACTGCGTTTACGCATCTCCTAAACTGAGGAACCAACCAAAGTACACGGGGCATCATGACCGCGTTGTCGCAGTCCCCAAACTGGAGAACCTATCATGCAATGTACACGGGGCTAAATACCGCGTTGAAGCAGGCCCTGAACTGACGAACCAACCAACCAAAGTACACGGGGCATCATGGTCGCGTTGTCGCACTCCTAAACTGAGGAACCAACCAAAGTGCACGGGGCTATATGACCGCGTTGTCGCAGCTCCTGAACTGATGAACCAACCGGCCAAAGTACACGGGGCTTCATGACCGCGTTGTCCCAACCCCTGAACTGAGGAACCAAACAACCAAAGTTCACGGGGCATCATGACCGCGTTGTCCCAATCCCTAAACTGAGGAACTATCCAACCAAAGTACACGGGGCTTCATGATCACGTGGTCGCACCCCTAAAGTGAGGAACCAACCAAAGTGCACGGGGCTATATGACCGCTTTGTCGCAGCCCCTGAACTGATGAACCAACCGGCCATAGTACACGGGGCTACATGACCGCATTGTCGCAGTCCCTAGACTGAGGAACCAACCAGCCAAAGTACACGGGGCTACATGAACGCGTTGTCGCAGTCCCTAAACTGAGGAACCAACCAGACAAATTACACGGGGCTACATGACCGCGTTTTCGCAGTCCCTAGACTGAGGAACCAACCAACCAAAGTACACGGGGCTTCATGACAGCGCTGTCGCAGTCCCTGAACTGATGAACCAACCAGCCAAAGTACACGGGGCTTCATGATTTCGTTGTCGCACCCCTAAACTGAGGAACCAACCAAAGTGCACGGGGCCATATGACCGCGTTGTCGCAGCCCCTGAACTGCTGAACCGACCGGCCATAGTACACGGGGCTACATGACCGCGTTGTCGCAGTCCCTAGACTGAGGAACCAACCAGCCAAAGTACACGGGGCTACATGAACGCGTTGTCGCAGTCTCTAGACTGAGGAACCAACCAGCCAATGTACACGGGGCTACATGACCGCGTTGTCGCAGTCCCTAGACTGAGGAACCAACCAGTAAAAGTACACGGGGCTACATGACAGCGTTGTCGCAGTCCCTAGACTGAGGAACCAACCAGCCAAAGTACACGGGGCTACATGACCGCGTTGTCGCAGTCCCTAGACTGAGGAACCAACCAGCAAAGTACACGGGGCTACATGAACGCGTTGTCGCAGTCCCTAGACTGAGGAACCAACCAGCCAAAGTACACGGGGCTACTTGAACGCGTTGTCGCAGTCCCTAGACTGAGGAACCAACCAAAGTGCACGGGGCTATATGACCGCTTTGTCGCAGCCCCTGAACTGATGAACCAACCGGCCATAGTACACGGGGCTACATGAACGCGTTGTCGCAGTCCCTAGACTGAGGAACCAACCAACCAAAGTGCACGGGGCTACATGACCGCGTTGTCACAGTCCCGAGACTGAGGAACCAATCAGCCAAAGTTCACGGGGCTACATGACCACGTTGTCGCAGTCCCTAGACTGAGGAACTAACCAACCGAAGTACACGGGTCTTCATGACCACGTTGTCGCACCCCTAAACTGAGGAACCAACCAAAGTGCACGTGGCTACATGACCGCGTTGTCGCAGTCCCAATACTGAGGAACCAACCAACCAAAGTACACGGGCTTCATGACGCGTTGTCCCAACCCCTAAACTGAGGAACTATCCAACCATTATAAACGGGGCTACAGGACCGCGTTGTCGCACCCCCAACTGAGGAACCAACCAAAGTTCACGGAGCTATATGACCGCGTTGTCGCAGCCCCTGAACTGATGAACCAAACGGCCAAAGTACACGGGGCTACATGGCCGCGTTGTCGCATTCCCTAGACTGAGGAACCAACCAGCCAAAATACACGGGGCTACATGACCGCGTTGTCGCACCTCTAAACTGAGGAACTATCCAACCATAGTTCACGGGGCTTCATGACCACGTTGTCCAAACCCCTAAACTGAGGAACTAACCATCCAATGTACACGGGGCTACATGACCGCGTTGTCGCAGTCCCTAAACTGAGGAACCAACCAGCCAAAGTACACGGGGCTACATGACCGCGTTGTCACAGTCCCTAAACTGAGGATCCAACCAGCCAAAGTACACGGGGCTACATGACCGCGTTGTCGCAGTCCCTAAACTGAGGAACTAACCAAACAATGTACACGGGGCTACATGACCGCTTTGTCGCAGACCCTAAACTGAGGAACCAACCTGCCAAATTACACGGGGCTACATGACCGCGTTGTCCCTACCCCTAAACTGAGGAACCAACCAACGAAAATTCACGAGGCTTCATGACCGCGTTGTCCCTACCCCTAAACTGAGGAACTATCCAACCATAGTTCACGGGGCTTCATGACCACGTAGTCCCAACCCCTAAACTGAGGAACTAACCAACCAATGTACACGGGGCTACATGACCGCGTTGTCGCAATCCCTAGACTGTGGAACTAACCAACCAAAGTACACGGGGCTTCATGACCGAGTTGTCGCAGTCCCAAAACTGAGGAACAAACCAACCAAAGTACGCGGGGCTTCATGACCGCGTTGTCTAAGCCCCTAAACTGAGGAACTATCCAACCAAAATAAACGGGGCTACATGACCGCGTTGTCGCACCCCTAAACTGAGGAACCAACCAAAGTGCACGGGGCTATATGACCACGTAGTGGCAGCCCCTGAACTGATGATCCAAACGGCCAAAGTACACGGGGCTTCATGACCGCGTTGACACAGTCCCTAGACTGAGGAACCAACCAAACAAAATACACGGGGCTACATGACCGCGTTTTCGCACCTCTTAACTGAGGAACCAACCAAAGTGCACGGGGCTATATGACCGCTATGTCGCAGCACCTGAACTGATGAACCAACCGGCCAAAGTACACGGGGCTACAAGACCGCGTTGTCGCACCTCTAAACTTAGGAACCAACCAAAGTGCACGGGGCTATATGACCGCGTAGTCGCAGCCCCTGAACTGATGATCCAAACGGCCGAAGTACACGGGGCTTCATGACCGCGTTGACGCAGACCCTAGACTGAGGAACCAACCAGCCAAAGTACACAGGGCTACATGACCGCGTTGTCGCAGTCCCTAGACTGAGGAACCAACCAACCATAATACACGGGGCTTCATGAATGCGTTGACACAGCTCCTAATCTGAGGAACCAACCAATGTACACGGGGCTTCATGACCGCGTTGTCGCAGTCCCCGAACTGGAGAACCAATCAAGCAATGTACACGGGACTAAATACCTCGTTGATGCAGGCCCGGACTCAGGAACCAACCAACCAAAGTTCACGGGGCTTCATGACCGCGTTGTCGCAACCCCTTATCTGAGGAACCAACCAAAGTGCACGGGGCCATATGACCGCGTTGTCGCAGCCCCTGAACTGATGAACCAAGCAGCCAAAGTGCACGGGGCTACATGACTGCGTTGACGCAGCTCCTAAACTGAGGAACCAACCAACAAAAGTTCACGGTCTTCATGACCGCGTTGTCCCAACCCCTTAACTGAGGAACTATCCAACCAAAGTACACGGGGCTTCATGATTGCGTTGTCGCAAACCTAAACTGAGGAACCAACCAAAGTGCACGGGGCTATATGACCGCTTTGTCGCAGCCCCTGAACTGATGAACCAACCGGCCATAGTACACGGGGCTACATGACCGCGTTGTCGCAGTCCCTAGACTGAGGAACCAACCAGCCAAAGTACACGGGGCTACATGACCGCGTAGTCGCAGTCCCTAAACTAATGAACCAACCAACCAACCAAAGTACACGGGGCTACATGACTGCGTTTACGCATCTCCTAAACTGAGGAACCAACCAAAGTACACGGGGCATCATGACCGCGTTGTCGCAGTCCCCAAACTGGAGAACCTATCATGCAATGTACACGGGGCTAAATACCGCGTTGAAGCAGGCCCTGAACTGACGAACCAACCAACCAAAGTACACGGGGCATCATGGTCGCGTTGTCGCACTCCTAAACTGAGGAACCAACCAAAGTGCACGGGGCTATATGACCGCGTTGTCGCAGCTCCTGAACTGATGAACCAACCGGCCAAAGTACACGGGGCTTCATGACCGCGTTGTCCCAACCCCTGAACTGAGGAACCAAACAACCAAAGTTCACGGGGCATCATGACCGCGTTGTCCCAATCCCTAAACTGAGGAACTATCCAACCAAAGTACACGGGGCTTCATGATCACGTGGTCGCACCCCTAAAGTGAGGAACCAACCAAAGTGCACGGGGCTATATGACCGCTTTGTCGCAGCCCCTGAACTGATGAACCAACCGGCCATAGTACACGGGGCTACATGACCGCATTGTCGCAGTCCCTAGACTGAGGAACCAACCAGCCAAAGTACACGGGGCTACATGAACGCGTTGTCGCAGTCCCTAAACTGAGGAACCAACCAGACAAATTACACGGGGCTACATGACCGCGTTTTCGCAGTCCCTAGACTGAGGAACCAACCAACCAAAGTACACGGGGCTTCATGACAGCGCTGTCGCAGTCCCTGAACTGATGAACCAACCAGCCAAAGTACACGGGGCTTCATGATTTCGTTGTCGCACCCCTAAACTGAGGAACCAACCAAAGTGCACGGGGCCATATGACCGCGTTGTCGCAGCCCCTGAACTGCTGAACCGACCGGCCATAGTACACGGGGCTACATGACCGCGTTGTCGCAGTCCCTAGACTGAGGAACCAACCAGCCAAAGTACACGGGGCTACATGAACGCGTTGTCGCAGTCTCTAGACTGAGGAACCAACCAGCCAATGTACACGGGGCTACATGACCGCGTTGTCGCAGTCCCTAGACTGAGGAACCAACCAGTAAAAGTACACGGGGCTACATGACAGCGTTGTCGCAGTCCCTAGACTGAGGAACCAACCAGCCAAAGTACACGGGGCTACATGACCGCGTTGTCGCAGTCCCTAGACTGAGGAACCAACCAGCAAAGTACACGGGGCTACATGAACGCGTTGTCGCAGTCCCTAGACTGAGGAACCAACCAGCCAAAGTACACGGGGCTACTTGAACGCGTTGTCGCAGTCCCTAGACTGAGGAACCAACCAAAGTGCACGGGGCTATATGACCGCTTTGTCGCAGCCCCTGAACTGATGAACCAACCGGCCATAGTACACGGGGCTACATGAACGCGTTGTCGCAGTCCCTAGACTGAGGAACCAACCAACCAAAGTGCACGGGGCTACATGACCGCGTTGTCACAGTCCCGAGACTGAGGAACCAATCAGCCAAAGTTCACGGGGCTACATGACCGCGTTGTCGCAGTCCCTAGACTGAGGAACCAACCAGCCAAAGTACACGGGGCTTCATGATCACGTTGTCGCACCCCTAAACTGAAGAACCAACCGAAGTGCACGGGGCTACATGACCGCGTTGTCGCAGCCCCTGAACTGATGAACCAACCAGCCAAAGTACACGGGGCTATATGACCGCGTTGTCGCAGTCCCTAGACTGAGGAAACAACCAGCCAATATACACGGTGCTACATGACCGCGTTGTCGCAGTCCCTAGTCTGAGGAACCTACCAGCCAAAGTACACGGGGCTACATGACCGCGTTGTCGCAATCCCTAGACTGACGAACTAACCAACCAAAGTACACGGGGCTTCATGACCGCGTTGTAGCAGTCCCAATACTGAGGAACCAACCAACCAAAGTGCACGGGGCTACATGACCGCGTTGTCGCAGCCCTTGAACTGATGAAACAACCAACCAAAATACACGGGGCTATATGACCGCGTTGTCGGAGCCCCTGAACTGATGAACCAACCGGCCAAAGTACACGGGGCTACATGACCGCGTTGTCACAGTCCCTAGACTGAGGAACCAACCAGCCAATGTACACGGGGCCTCATGACCACGTTGTCCCAGCCCCTGAACTGATGGACCAAACGGCCAAAATATACGGGGCTGCATGACCGCGTTGTCGCAGTCCCTAGACTGAGGAACCAACCAACCAAAATACTCGGGTCTACATGACTGCGTTGTCACACCCCTAAACTGAGGAACCAACCAAAGTGCACGGGGCTATATGACCGCGTTGTCGCAGCCCCTAGACTGAGGAACCAACCAACCAAAATACACGGGGCTACATGACCGCGTTGTCGCAGTCCCTAGACTGAGGAACTATCCAACCAAAATACTCGGGGCTACATGACCGCGTTGTCGCACCCCTAAACTGAGGAACCAACCAAAGTGCACGGGGCTATATGACCGCGTTGTCGCAGCCCCTAGACTGAGGAACCAACCAACCAAAATATACGGGGCTACATGACCGCGTTGTCGCAGTCCCTAGACTGAGGAACTATCCAACTAAAATACTCGGGGCTACATGACCGCGTTGTCGCACCCCTAAACTGAGGAACCAACCAAAGTGCACGGGGCTATATGACCGCGATGTCGCAGCCCCTAGACTGAGGAACCAACCAACCAAAATACACGGGGCTACATGACCGCGTTGTCGCAGTCCCTAGACTGAGGAACTATCCAACCAAAATACTCGGGGCTACATGACCGCGTTGTCGCACCCCTAAACTGAGGAACCAACCAAAGTGCACGGGGCTATATGACCGCGTTGTCGCAGCCCCTAGACTGAGGAACCAACCAACCAAAATATACGGGGCTACATGACCGCGTTGTCGCAGTCCCTAGACTGAGGAACTATCCAACTAAAATACTCGGGGCTACATGACCGCGTTGTCGCACCCCTAAACTGAGGAACCAACCAAAGTGCACGGGGCTATATGACCGCGTTGTCGCAGCCCCTAGACTGAGGAACCAACCAACCAAAATACACGGGGCTACATGACCGCGTTGTCGCGGTTCCTAAACTGAGAAACCAACCAACCATAGTACACGGGGATACATGACTGCATTGACACAGCTCCTAAACCTAGGAACCAACCAAAGTACTCGGGGCTACATGACCGCGTTGTCGCACCCCTAAACTGAGGAACCAACCAAAGTGCACGGGGCTATATGACCGCGTTGTCGCAGCCCCTAGACTGAGGAACCAACCAACCAAAATACACGGGGCTACATGACCGCGTTGTCGCGGTTCCTAAACTGAGAAACCAACCAACCATAGTACACGGGGATACATGACTGCATTGACACAGCTCCTAAACCTAGGAACCATCCAAAGTGCACGGGGCTATATGACCGCGTTGTCGCAGCCCCTAGACTGAGGAACCAACCAACCAAAATACACTTGGCTACATGACCGCGTTGTCGCATCTCTAAACTGAGGAACCAACCAAAGTACACTGGGCATCATGACCGCGTTGTCCCAACCCCTGAACTGAGGAACCAAACAACCAAAGTTCACGGGGCTTCATGACCGCGTTGTCCCAATCCCTAAACTGAGGAACTATCCAACCAAAGTACACGGGGCTTCATGATCACGTTGTCGCACCCCTAAAGTGAGGAACCAACCAAAGTGCACGGGGCTATATGACCGCTTTGTCGCAGCCCCTGAACTGATGAACAAACCGGCCATAGTACACGGGGCTACATGACCGCGTTGTCGCAGTCCCAATACTGAGGAACCAACCAACCAAAGTACACGGGCTTCATGACCGCGTTGTCCCAGCCCCTAAACTGAGGAACTATCCAACCAAAATAAACGGGGCTACAGGACCGCGTTGTCGCACCCCTAAACTGAGGAACCAACCAAAGTGCACGGGGATATATGACTGCTTTGTCGCAGCCCCTGAATTGATGAACCAACCGGCCAAAGTGCACGGGGCTTCATGACCGCGTTGTCGCAGTCCCTAGACTGATGAACCAACCAGCCAAAATACACGGGGCTACATGACTGCATTGACACAGCTCCTAACCTGAGGAACCAACCAAAGTACACGGGGCTACATGACCGCGTTGTCACAGACCCTAGACTCAGGAACCAACCTGGCAAAGTACGCGGGGCTTCATGACCGAATTGTCCGTGTCCCTTAAACTGATGAATTAATCAACCAAAGTACACGGGGCTACATGACCGCTTTGTCGCAGTCCCTAGACTGAGGAACCAACCAACGAAAGTTCACGGGGCTTCGTGACCGCGTTGTCCCTACCCCTAAACTGAGGAACCAAGCAACGAAAGTTCACGGGGCTTCATGACCACCTTGTCCCTACCCCTAAACTGAGTAACTATCCAACCATAGTTCACGGGGCTTCATGACCACGTTGTCCCAACCCCTAAACTGAGGAACTAACCAAGCAATGTACACGGGGCTACATGACCGCGTTGTCGCAGTCCCTAGACTAATGAACCAACCAGCCCAAGTACACGGGGCTACATGACCGCGCTGTCGCAGTCCCTGAACTGATGAACCAAACGGCCAAAGTACACGGGTCTACATGACTGCGTTGACGCAGCTCCTAAACTGAGGAACCAACCAAAGTACACGGGGCTACATGACCGCGTTGTCGCAGTCCCTAGGCTGAGGAATCAACCAGCCAAAGTACACGGGACTACATGACCGCGTTGGCGCAGTCCCTAGGCTGAGGAATCAACCAGCCAAAGTACACGGGGCTACATGACTGCGTTGACGCAGCTCCTAAACTGAGGAACCAACCAAAGTACACGGGGCTATATGACCGCTTTGTCGCAGCCCCTGAACTGATGAACCAAACGGCCAAAGTACACGGGTCTACATGACTGCGTTGACGCAGCTCCTAAACTGAGGAACCAACCAAAGTACACGGGGCTACATGACGGCGTTGTCCCAACCCCCAAACTGTGGAACTATCCAACCAAAGAACTCGGGGCTTCATAATCGCGTTTTCGCACCCCTAAACTGAGGAACCAACCAAGGTGCACGGGGCTTTATGACCGCGTTATCGAAGCCCCTGAACTGATGAACCAAGCAGCCAAAGTACACGGGACTCCATGACCGCGTTGTCGCAGTCCCTAGACTGAGGAACCAACCAGCCAAAGTACACGGGGCTTCATGACCGCATTGTCCGTGCCCCTAAACTGATGAACCAATCAACAAAAGTACACGGGGCTACATGACCGCGTTGTCGCAATCCCTAGACTGAGGAACTAACCAACCAAAGTACACGGGTCTTCATGACCACGTTGTTGCAGTCCCTGAACTGAGGAACCAACCAACCAAAGTACACGGGGCTACATGACCGCGTTGTCGCAATCCCTAGACTGAGGAACTAACCAACCAAAGTACACGGGGCTACATGACCACGTTGTCGCAGTCCCTAGACTGAGGAACTAACCAACCGAAGTACACGGGTCTTCATGACCACGTTGTCGCACCCCTAAACTGAGGAACCAACCAAAGTGCACGTGGCTACATGACCGCGTTGTCGCAGTCCCAATACTGAGGAACCAACCAACCAAAGTACACGGGCTTCATGACGCGTTGTCCCAACCCCTAAACTGAGGAACTATCCAACCATTATAAACGGGGCTACAGGACCGCGTTGTCGCACCCCCAACTGAGGAACCAACCAAAGTTCACGGGGCTATATGACCGCGTTGTCGCAGCCCCTGAACTGATGAACCAAACGGCCAAAGTACACGGGGCTACATGGCCGCGTTGTCGCAGTCCCTAGACTGAGGAACCAACCAGCCAAAATACACGGGGCTACATGACCGCGTTGTCGCACCTCTAAACTGAGGAACTATCAAACCATAGTTCACGGGGCTTCATGACCACGTTGTCCAAACCCCTAAACTGAGGAACTAACCATCCAATGTACACGGGGCTACATGACCGCGTTGTCGCAGTCCCTAAACTGAGGAACCAACCAGCCAAAGTACACGGGGCTACATGACCGCGTTGTCACAGTCCCTAAACTGAGGATCCAACCAGCCAAAGTACACGGGGCTACATGACCGCGTTGTCGCAGTCCCTAAACTGAGGAACTAACCAAACAATGTACACGGGGCTACATGACCGCTTTGTCGCAGACCCTAAACTGAGGAACCAACCTGCCAAATTACACGGGGCTACATGACCGCGTTGTCCCTACCCCTAAACTGAGGAACCAACCAACGAAAATTCACGGGGCTTCATGACCGCGTTGTCCCTACCCCTAAACTGAGGAACTATCCAACCATAGTTCACGGGGCTTCATGACCACGTAGTCCCAACCCCTAAACTGAGGAACTATCCAACCATTATAAACGGGGCTACAGGACCGCGTTGTCGCACCCCCAACTGAGGAACCAACCAAAGTTCACGGGGCTATATGACCGCGTTGTCGCAGCCCCTGAACTGATGAACCAAGCAGCCAAAGTGCACGGGGCTACATGACTGCGTTGACGCAGCTCCTAAACTGAGGAACCAACCAACAAAAGTTCACGGTCTTCATGACCGCGTTGTCCCAACCCCTTAACTGAGGAACTATCCAACCAAAGTACACGGGGTTTCATGATTGCGTTGTCGCAAACCTAAACTGAGGAACCAACCAAAGTGCACGGGGCTATATGACCGCTTTGTCGCAGCCCCTGAACTGATGAACCAACCGGCCATAGTACACGGGGCTACATGACCGCGTTGTCGCAGTCCCTAGACTGAGGAACCAACCAGCCAAAGTACACGGGGCTACATGACCGCGTAGTCGCAGTCCCTAACCTGATGAACCAACCAACCAACCAAAGTACACGGGGCTACATGACTGCGTTTACGCATCTCCTAAACTGAGGAACCAACCAAAGTACACGGGGCATCATGACCGCGTTGTAGCAGTCCCCAAACTGGAGAACCTATCATGCAATGTACACGGGGCTAAATACCGCGTTGAAGCAGGCCCTGAACTGACGAACCAACCAACCAAAGTACACGGGGCATCATGGTCGCGTTGTCGCACTCCTAAACTGAGGAACCAACCAAAGTGCACGGGGCTATATGACCGCGTTGTCGCAGCTCCTGAACTGATGAACCAACCGGCCAAAGTACACGGGGCTTCATGACCGCGTTGTCCCAACCCCTGAACTGAGGAACCAAACAACCAAAGTTCACGGGGCATCATGACCGCGTTGTCCCAATCCCTAAACTGAGGAACTATCCAACCAAAGTACACGGGGCTTCATGATCACGTGGTCGCACCCCTAAAGTGAGGAACCAACCAAAGTGCACGGGGCTATATGACCGCTTTGTCGCAGCCCCTGAACTGATGAACCAACCGGCCATAGTACACGGGGCTACATGACCGCGTTGTCGCAGTCCCTAGACTGAGGAACCAACCAGCCAAAGTACACGGGGCTACATGACCGCGTTGTCGCAGTCCCTAGACAGAGGAACCAACCAGCCAAAGTACGCGGGGCTTCATGACCGCGTTGTCGCAGTCGCTAGACTGAGGAACCAACCAGCCAAAGTAAGCGGGGCTACATAACCGCGTTGTCGTAGTCCCTAGACTGAGGAACCAATCAGCCAAAGTACACGGGGCTACATAACCGCGATGTCGTAGTCCCTAGTCTGAGGAATCAACCTGCCAAAGTACACGGGGCTATATAACCGCGTTGTCGTAATCCCTAGACAGAGGAACCAACCAGCCAAAGTACACGGGGCTACATAACCGCGTTGTCGTAGTCCCTAGACTGAGGAACCAATCAGCCAAAGTACACGGGGCTACATTACCGCGTTGTCGCAGACCCTAGACTGAGGAAATAACCAGCCAAAATACACGGGGCTTCATGACCGCGTTGTCGCAGCCCCTGATCTGATGAACCAAACGGCCAAAGTATACTGGGCTACAAGACCGCGTTGTCGCAGTCCCTAGACTGAGGAAGCAACCAACCAAAATACACGGGGCTACATGACCGCGATGTCGCACCCCTGAACTGAGGAACCAACCAAAGTGCACGGGGCTATATGACCGCGTTGTCGCAGCCCCTGAACTGATGAACCAACCGGCTAAAATACACGGGGCTACATTACCGCGTTGTCGCAGTCCCTAGACTGAAGAACCAACCAGCCAAAGTACACGGGGCTACATAACCGCGTTGTCGTAGTCCCTAGACTGAGGAACCAACCAGCCAAAGTACACGGGGCTACATTACCGCGTTGTCGCAATCCCTAGACTGAGGAAATAACCAGCCAAAATACACGGGGCTTCATGACCGCGTTGTCGCAGCCCCTGATCTGATGAACCAAACGGCCAAAGTATACGGGGCTACAAGACCGCGTTGTCGCAGTCCCTAGACTGAGGAAGCAACCAACCAAAGTGCACGGGGCTACATGACCGCGTTGTCGCAGCCCCTGAACTGATGAACCAACCGGCTAAAATACACGGGGCTACATGACCGCGTTGTCAAAGTCCCTAGACTGCGGAACCAACCAGCCAAATTACACGGGGCTACATGACCGCGTTGTCGCAGTCCCTAGACTGAGGAACCAACCAAAGTACACGGGGCTTCATGACCGCGTTGTCGCAGTCCCAAGACCGTGGAACCAACCAGCCAAAGTACACGGGGCTACATGACTGCGTTGACGCAGCTCCTAAACTGAGGAACCAACCAAAGTACACGGGGCTACATGACCGCGTTGTCGCAGTCCCTAGACTGAGGAACCAACCGGCCATAATACACGGGGCTACATGACTGCGTTGACACAGCTCCTAAACTGAGGAACAAACCAAAGTACACGGGGCTTCATGACAGCGTTGTCGCAGTCCCTAGACTGAGGAACCAACCAGCCAAAGTACACGGGGCTACATGACCGCGTTGTCGCTGTCCCTAGACTGAGGAACCAACCAGCCAAAATACACGGGGCTACATGTCCGCGTTGTCGCCGTCCCTCGACTGAGGAACCAACCAGCCAAAGTACTCGGGCTTTATGACCGCATTGTCCGTGCCCCTAAACTGATGAACCAATCAACAAAATTACACGGGGCTACATGACCGCGTTGTCGCAGTCCCTAGACTGAGGAACCAACCAGCCAAAGTACACGGGGCTTCATGACCGCGTTGTCGCAGTCCCGAGACTGAGGAACAAACCAACCAAAGTACACGGAGCTTCATGACCGCGTTGTCCCAACCCCTAAACTGAGGAACTATCCAACCAAAATACACGGGGCTACATGACCGCGTTGTCGCATCCCTAAACTGAGGAACCAACCAAAGTGCACGGGGCTATATGACCGCGTTGTTGCAGCCCCTGAACTGATGAAACAAACGGCCAAAGTATACAGGGCTACATGACCGCGTTGTCGCAGTCCCGAGACTGAGGAACAAACCAACCAAAGTACACGGAGCTTCATGACCGCGTTGTCCCAACCCCTAAACTGAGGAACTATCCAACCAAAATACACGGGGCTACATGACCGCGTTGTCGCATCCCTAAACTGAGGAACCAACCAAAGTGCACGGGGCTATATGACCGCGTTGTTGCAGCCCCTGAACTGATGAATCAAACGGCCAAAGTATACGGGGCTACATGACCGCGTTGTCGCAGTCCCTAGACTGAGGAACCAACCGGCCATAATACACGGGACTACATGACTGCGTTGACACAGCTCCTAAACTGAGGAACAAACCGAAGTACACGGGGCTACATGACTGCGTTGACGCAGCTCCTAAACTGGGGAACCAACCAAAGTACACGGGGCTACATGACCGCGTTGTCGCAGTCCCTAGACTGAGCAACCAACCGGCCATAATACACGGGGCTACATGACTGCGTTGACACAGCTCCTAAACTGAGGAACAAACCAAAGTACACGGGGCTTCATGACAGCGTTGTCGCAGTCCCTAGACTGAGGAACCAACCAGCCAAAGTACACGGGGCTACATGACCGCGTTGTCGCAGTCCCTAGACTGAGGAACCAACCAGCCAAAGTACACGGGGCTACATGTCCGTGTTGTCGCCGTCCCTAGACTGAGGAACCAACCAGCCAAAGTACACGGGCTTCATGACCGCATTGTCCGCGCCCCTAAACTGATGAACCAATCAACAAAAGTACACGGGGCTACATGACCGCGTTGTCGCAGTCCCTGAACTGAGGAACCAACCAACCAAAGTACACGGGGCTTCATGACCGCGTTGTCCCAACCCCTAAACTGAGGAACTATCCAACCAAAATACACGGGGCTACCTGACCGCGTTGTCGCAGTCCCTAGACTGAGGAACCAACCAGCCAAAGAACACGGGGCTCCATGACCGCGTTGTCGCAGTCCCTAGACTGAGGAACGAAGCAGCCAAAGTCACGGGGATACATGACCGCGTTGTCGCAGTCCCTAGACTGAGGAACCAACCAAAGTGCACGGGGCTATATGACCGCGTTGTCGCAGCCCCTGAACTGATGAGCCAACCAGCCAAAGTACACGGGGCTACATGACCGCGTTGTCGCAGTCCCTAGACTGAGGAACCAACCAGCCAAAGTACACGGGGCTACATGACCGCGTTGTCCGGGCTCCTAAACTGAGGAACCAACCAACCAAAGTACACGGGGCTATATGACCGCGTTGTCGCAGTCCCTAGACTGAGGAACCAACCAGCCAAAGTACACGGGGCTTCATGACCGCATTGTCCGTGCCCCTAAACTGATGAACCAATCAACCAATGTACACGGGGCTACATGACCGCGTTGTCGCATCCCTAAACTGAGGAACCAACCAAAGTGCACGGGGCTATATGACCGCGTTGTTGCAGCCCCTGAACTGATGAAACAAACGGCCAAAGTTTACGGGGCTACATGACCGCGTTGTCGCAGTCCCGAGACTGAGGAACAAACCAACCAAAGTACACGGAGCTTCATGACCGCGTTGTCCCAACCCCTAAACTGAGGAACTATCCAACCAAAATACACGGGGCTACATGACCGCGTTGTCGCATCCCTAAACTGAGGAACCAACCAAAGTGCACGGGGCTATATGACCGCGTTGTCGCAGCCCCTGAACTGATGAGCCAACCAGCCAAAGTACACGGGGCTACATGACCGCGTTGTCGCAGTCCCTAGACTGAGGAACGAACCAGCCAAAGTCACGGGGATACATGACCGCGTTGTCGCAGTCCCTAGACTGAGGAACCAACCAAAGTGCACGGGGCTATATGACCGCGTTGTCGCAGCCCCTGAACTGATGAGCCAACCAGCCAAAGTACACGGGGCTACATGACCGCGTTGTCGCACCCCTAAACTGAGGAACCAACCAAAGTGCACGGGGCTATATGACCGCGTTGTCGCAGCCCCTGAACTGATGAACCAAACGGCCAAAGTACACGGGGCTATACGACCGCGTTGTCGCAGTCCCTAGACTGAGGAACCAACCAGCGAAAGTACACGGGGCTTCATGACCGCATTGTCCGTGCCCCTAAACTGATGAACCAATCAACCAATGTACACGGGGCTACATGACCGCGTTGTCGCTGTCCCTAGACTGAGGAACCAACCAACCAAAGTACACGGGGCTTCATGACCGCGTTGTCGCATTCCCAAAACTGAGGAACCAACCAAAGTACACGGGGCTTCATGACCGCGTTGTCGCACCCCTAAACTGAGGAACCAACCAAAGTGCACGGGGCTATATGACCGCGTTGTCGCAGCCCCTGAACTGATGAACCAAACGGCCAAAGTACACGGGGCTACATGACCGCGTTGTCGCAGCTCCTAAACTGAGGAACCAACCAACCAAAGTGCACGGGGCTATATGACCGCGTTGTCGCAGCCCCTGAACTGATGAACCTACCGGCCAAAGTACACGGGGCTACATGACTGCGTTGTCGCATTCCCTAGACAGTGGAACCAACCAGCCAAAGTACACGGGGCTACATGACCGCGTTGTCGCAGTCCCTAGACTGAAGAACCAACCAACCAACCAAAGTACACGGGGCTACATGACCGCGTTGTCGCAGTCCCTAGACTGAGGAACCAACCAGCTAAAGTACACGGGGCTACATGACCGCGCTGTCGCAGCCCCTGAACTGATGAACCAAACGGCCAAAGTACACGGGACTACATGACCGCGTTGTCGCAGTCCCTATACTGAGGAACCAACCAGCCAAAGTACACGGGTCTACATGACTGTGTTGACGCAGCTCCTAAACTAAGGAACCGACCAAAGTGCACGGGGCTATATGACCGCATTGTCGCAGCCCCTGAACTGATGAACCAAACGGCCAAAGTACACGGGACTACATGACCGCGTTGACGCAGTCCCTAGGCTGAGGAATCAATCAGCCGAAGTACTCGGGTCTACATGACTGCGTTGACGCAGCTCCTAAACTGAGGAACCAACCAAAGTATACGGGGCTACATGACCGCGTTGTCGCAGTCCCTAGACTGAGGAACCAACCAGCCAAAGTACACGGGTCTACATGACTGCGTTGACGCAGCTCCTAAACTGAGGAACCAACCAAATTGCACGGGGCTATATGACCGCTTTGTCGCAACTCCTGAACTGATGAACCAAACGGCCAAAGTACACGGGACTACATGACCGCGTTGACGCAGTCCCCAGGCTGAGGAATCAACCAGCCAAAGTACACGGGTCTACATGACTGCGTTGACGCAGCTCCTAAACTGAGGAACCAACCAAAGTACACGGGGCTACATGACCGCGTTGTCGCAGTCCCTAGACTGAGGAACCAACCAGCCAATGTACACGGGGCTACATGACCGCATTGTCGCACCCCTAAACTGAGGAACCAACCAAAGTGCACGGGGCTATATGACCGCTTTGTCGCAGCCCCTGAACTGATGAACCAACCGGCCACAGTACACGGGTCTACATGACTGCGTTGACGCAGCTCCTAAACTGAGGAACCAACCAAAGTACACGGGGCTACATGAGCGCGTTGTCGCAGTCCCTAGACTGAGGAACCAACCAGCCCAAATACACGGGGCTACATGACCGCGCTGTCGCAGTCCCTCGACTGAGGAACCAACCAGCCAAAGTACACGGGGCTACATGACTGCGTTGACGCAGCTCCTAAACTGAGGAACCAACCAAAGTACACGGGGCTTCATGACCGCGTTGTCGCAGTCCCCATACTGGAGAACCTGTCAAGCAATGTACACGGGGCTAAATACCGCGTTGATGCAGGCCTTGAACTGAGGAACCAACCAACCAAAGTTCACGGGGCTTCATGACCGCGTTGTCCCAACCCCTAAACTGTGGATCTATCCAACCAAAGTACTCGGGGCTTCATGATCGCGTTTTCGCACCCCTAAACTGAGGAACCAACCAAAGTACACGGGACTACATGACCGCGTTGTCGCATTCCCTAGACAGAGGAACCAACCAGCCAAAGTACACGGGGCTACATGACCGCGTTGTCGCAGTCCCTAGACTGAGGAACCAACCAGCCAAAGTACACGGGGCTTCATGACCGCATTGTCCGTGCCCCTGAACTGATGAACCAATCAACAAAAGTACACGGGGTTACATGACCGCGTTGTCGCAATCCCTAGACAGAGGAACTAACCAACCAAAGTACACGGGTCTTCATGACCACGTTGTCGCAGTCCCTGAACTGAGGAACCAACCAACCAAAGTACACGGGGCTACATGACCGCGTTGTCCCAATCCCAAGACTGAGGAACTAACCAACCAAAGTACACGGGGCTACATGGCCGCGTTGTCGCAGTCCCAATACTGAGGAACCAACCAACCAAAGTACACGGGCTTCATGACCGCGTTGTCTCAACCCCTAAACTGAGGAACTATCCAACCAAAATAAACGGGGCTACAGGACCGCGTTGTCGCACCCCTAAACTGAGGAAGCAACCAAAGTGCACAGGGATATATGACTGCTTTTTCGCAGCCCCTGAATTGATGAACCAACCGGCCAAAGTGCACGGGGCTTCATGACCGCGTTGTCGCAGTCCCCAGACTGAGGAACCAACCAGCCAAAATACACGGGGCTACATGACTGCATTGACACAGCTCATAACCTGAGGAACCAACCAAAGTACACGGGGCTACATGACCGCGTTGTCACAGACCCTAGACTGAGGAACCAACCAGGCAAAGTACGCGGGGCTTCATGACCGCATTGTCCGTGCCCCTTAAACTGATGAATTAATCAACCAAAGTACACGGGGCTACATGACCGCTTTGTCGCAGTCCCCAGACTGAGGAACCAACCAACGAAAGTTCACGGGGCTTCGTGACCGCGTTGTCCCTACCCCTAAACTGAGGAACCAACCAACGAAAGTTCACGGGGCTTCATGACCGCGTTGTCCCTACCCCTAAACTGAGTAACTATCCAACCATAGTTCACGGGGCTTCATGACCACGTTGTCCCAACCCCTAAACTGAGGAACTAACCAACCAATGTACACGGGGCTACATGACCGCTTTGTCGCAGTCCCTAGACTGAGGAACCAACCGGCCAAATTACACGGGGCTATATTGTGCCCAACTCTAGGAATGGGTATTCCAAGTTTCAGACACCTAGATATCAAGGGAAAGGCTGTAGCCGCTTTTGAAAGTTCAGATATTTGAATATCGTGCTACATTGCTTCGAGAAGCATTTAGAAGAATTTTACCGATAGTTGGATGTCAAGTGTCGTAGCGAGTAATAGCAGAGGTGGAGGCTATTTATTGATTAAATAGTTAACTATGGAGTAGAGACTTGAGACTGGGATCAGATTACTGGCACGGCCAAATGAAAGAGAATGCAATTAGTATCAAGTAAATCGGACCAGGGATTCAAGAGATATGAGGATTTCTAGATATCAGGCGATGACGCGTGACCCTGACCGTTTTGAATAAAAGCCAGCTGGAGGAGGCATGGTTAGCTCATTCTAACACAAGCACTTGGCAAGCAAGTTGCGTCTACGCTGAGCCAAGGCACATGGTTGCCGCATCTACGCAGAAGTTCTTTTCAAGTCGTGATAGTCACGAGAAGTGCTGCGCAAACGAGTTGGAACTTAGTAAGTTTCTGGTGAGGAGAATCACTGAGGTGATTGATTTCTACAGACATTGGTGGAAATATTTATATTTCCAAAAGGACATATGCTAGACTTTGTCTAGAAAATAATATTTTGTCACAGTCCAGTAGTAACTTAATACTTGGATGTTTAAATCCATTCAGTCAGTTTTTCATATTTTGTAACTAGTTAACCACTTCGATCTGTCAGTACACTGAAGACTAGTCTATAACGGTGGAGTTCATTAGTCTACGCAAGGGAAACTGCAAGTTGTCTAGCGCATGGCAGATGGTGATATTAATAAACCATGCCCAGGGAACGATCTTCAGAACAGCCGTTAATTGCCTAGACTGTCAATGTTTTTCTTGTACTGATGAGATTACAGTGAGTTACGTTACAACTGACATATTTAAGAAGAGATCACTTAGATCTGACCCTATTTCAACAAACTGTTATGGCTTTGATAGAAGCCCATATTAAAATGGAACCAAAGTTTATTCAAACGTCGAAAGATACTACCACTATGTCTGACTAGACGAATTGTGGGTCTACAATGGCGGCCGATACAAGGATTATACGTGCTTGTCCGATAGGGCATGTCTATGGATAAATCTGGTACAGACCAGGTTTACTACACTTCAAGACCATCAAGAAATGTAAGCCACATTTGAATTATATTATGCCTAGCTAATTGGAACAAACTATTTTTCTGCAGATGACCAACACATTTTTTCGTCGTATTTAAAGCTTGCAATGATTTACGCAAGACTTATTAGAGTTATTCTGAGCATTTTCAGCACTCAGAACAGTTTAGGATCGATGACCGAGCATTTCGAGCATTTATTTGAATTTTTTCATATTTTAAGGAAACCACGGAAAACCCCCGTTGTAACTGTAAAAGTTAAATTTATTTTTGTTGAGGAATGGATATTTTTTCCATATTCGAAGGTTCGAAGATGTGGATTCTCACATAATGAGATGATAATTAAACATATTTAAAATGATATAAATAATAATAATAATAATAAAAATCCACTAATAATAATAATAATAATAATAACTTTTATTATTTTTCTAAACAATTCTTGGATATTATATTTTCTAATAATCATATGTATTGAGAAAGAGCCTATGAAGTAGTTTAAACATTTCTAGTTTGGAACAGGAGATTTTTCCGAAGGAGAGTGGTTAGCGCAAGCCCGCATTCAACCAACATTTCAGTTCTGGTTGAACAGTTGATATTTGCTATGAGCAAAGTATATGTTTCAGATAACACGGAGAGGCATGAAACGGGAAGCAATTGATATTTGTATCAAATAGGATATTTTTGTATTTATATAAAATCATGACGTAAATACACTCGAAAGTGAAATAAAGATTTTCATAAGTATGGTAAATTCACGGGTTGAACTGAATGGTAAAATAAAATAAACTTGTAAGTTTATTAATCTTCCAGTGTTGATAACAAGCAGAGGCTTGATTTATTGTATAAATTTTGGGAAGAAAATTTATGTGTGTGGAGTAGTTGAAATGCCATTCCCAGGTGCGCATGTTAAGTCGCAGGAATGAAGGTTTTTTTCGAGCATCAATCAAATAGCAGGTTCGATGGCTCAGGTTTATAGTAGGAGTATTGGAGCCACACATTTCGTCGTATGAATAACCCGAAGGTTATTTCTTTGAAACCATCAGTTCTTATTTCAACCTTGTTTACGAATTCCATTTAGACTTTGATTTTGCTAGAACCCGGATTTGTCATGATAGTAGTTTATTCTTCTTCAGAGGAAGACCTTTGCCGTTGTTGTTGTTATAATATTGTGTTCTTACACAAATAGTAGAATGGGCCACTGCCAATTAAAAATAATTCTTTAACCACGGATAATTTGAAGGATATTTTCAATCCTAGAGCCATGAACTAAATGAATTTATTATGAAACTACAATTCTAATTTCCGCATTCTGTCGAAGAATTGCAAGTTGTAAAAGTTGCTAGAAATGGCCATGAATATAAATATTTTTTTCATAATGATTCCAAGTGGATAATTGAATAGTTGAATGGTTCAACCATTTATTGATCAAGTTGATGATTCAGAAATCATACATTTTGTTTGGAACTTGAAGTTGATAATCGAGTCACTTCTCGAATGTTTAATGTCAGAAGAACAATTAATTGTTGTTGTGCTTCGCACAGTTCTTCGATGCTATGCTCAAGGTCAAATACTTTTCAGATGTTATTAATATGTGTTAATAATTTGTGTTGCTTCGATGATGATAATAATTTTTTCGACGATATATTTTTGAAAACTGGAAAACAAGTGAAAATCTAAAAATTCTATAAACATTTATTCTACGAGTGTTAATATCATGTAAATAGTCAAACAGTGATCTACGTTATTTCCAGTATGGACAATTAACTTTGAACTGGAATTAAATATTAATAAGTTTGGAACACAGTCCACAGGACTATTAATCGGACTTGTGTTTTCAAAAAGATTGTCAAATGTGTTTGGAAGATTTCTGTATATTGTGTGTAAATAAGAGTGTGGATCGCCACACGTGGATGATGCTGCTTTGAGCATTCTTGCAGTCAGATTTTAACTTTAAAATAAACTGAGATAATTTTACCAGATGTGTTTCCCCCAATTAAATCTCCTTCTATCCTTATTGTTGCATTGAGCCAAAAATCAGCAAAGCATTTTTTTAAATTTGATGTCGTTTTTGCGATTTGCTTTAACCCATCTGGCGCTCCGGGATATTTTGACTCTCGTGCTGACTGATTATTGGTAAAATGCATATGTGGTCGTGCGGACTCCGGTCTAAACGGGCACAATATGACTGCGTTGTCGCAGTCCCTAGACTGAGGAACCAACCTGCCAAATTACACGGGGCTACATGACCGTTTTGTCGCAGTCCCTAGACTGAGGAACCAACCAACCATAGTACACGGGGCTACATGACTGCGTTGACACAGCTCCTAAACTGAGGAACCAACCAAAGTGCACGGGGCTTCATGACCGCGTTGTCGCAGTCCCCAAACTGGAGAACCTATCAAGCAATGTACACGGGAATAAATACCGCGTTGATGCAGGACCTGAACTGAGGAACTAACCACCCAAAGTATACGGGGCTACATGACCGCGTTGTCCCAACCCCTAAACTGAGGAACTATCCAACCAAAGTACACGGGGCTACATGACCGCGTTGTCGCAGTCCCTAGACTGAGGAACCAACCAACCATAGTACACGGGGCTACATGACTGCGTTGACACAGCTCCTAAACTGAGGAACCAACTAAAGTGCACGGGGCTTCATGACCGCGTTGTCGCAGTCCCCAAACTGGAGAACCTATCAAGCAATGTACACGGCGCTAAATACCGCGTTGATGCAGGCCTTGAACTGAGGAACCAACCAACCAAAGTTCACGGGGCTTCAAGACCGCGTTGTCCCAACCCCTAAACTGAGGAACTATCCAACCATAGTACACGGGGCTTCATGACCGCGTTGTCGCACCCCTAAACTGAGAAACCAATCAAAGTGCATGGGGCTATATGACCGCGTTGTCGCAGCAACTGAACTGATGAACCAACCGGCCAAAGTACATGGGGCTACCTGACCGCGTTGTCGCAGTCCCTAGACTGAGGAACCAACCAGCCAAAGTACACGGGGCTACATGACCGCGTTGTCGCAGTTCCTAGACTGAGGAACCAACCAGCCAAAGTACACGGGGCTACATGACCGCGTTGTCGCAGTCCCTAGACTGAGGAACCAACCGGCCAAAGTACACGGGGCTACATGACCACGTTGTCGCTGTCCCTGGATTGAGGAACCAACCAGCCAAAGTACACGGGGCTATATGACCGCGTTGTCGCAGTCCATAGACTGAGGAACCTACCAGCCAAAGTACACGGGGCTTCATGACCGCATTGTCCATGCCCCTTAAACTGATGAATTAATCAACAAAAGTACACGGGGCTACATGACCGCGTTGTCGCAGTCCCTAGACTGAGAAACTAACCAACCAAAATACACGGGGCTTCATGATCGCGTTGTCGCAGTCCCAAAATTGAGGAACCAACCAGCCAAAGTACACGGGGCTACATGACCGCGTTGTCGCAGTTCCTAGACTGAGGAACCAACCAGCCAAAGTACACGGGGCTACATGACCGCGTTGTCGCAGTCCCTAGACTGAGGAACCTACCAGCCAAAGTACACGGGGCTTCATGACCGCATTGTCCGTGCCCTTTAACTGATGAACCAATCAACAAAAGTACACGGGGCTACATGACCGCGTTGTCGCAATCCCTAGACTGAGGAACTAACCAACCAAAGTACACCGGGCTACATGACCGCGTTGTCGCAGTCCCAATACTGAGGAACCAACCAACCAAAGTACACGGGCTTCATGACCGCGTTGTCCCAACCCCTAAACTGAGGAACTGTCCAACCAAAATAAACGGGGCTGCAGGACCGCGTTGTCGCACCCCTAAACTGAGGAACCAACCAAAGTGCACGGGGCTATATGACCGCGTTGTCGCAGCCCATGAACTGATGAACCAAACGGCCAAAGTACACGGGGCTACATGACCGCGTTGTCGCACCCCTAAACTGAGGAACCAACCAAAGTGCACGGGACTATATGACCGCTTTGTCGCAGCCCCTGAACTGATGAACCAACCGGCCACAGTACACGGGTCTAAATGACTGCGTTGACGCAGCTCCTAAACTGAGGAACCAACCAAAGTACACGGGGCTACATGACCGCGTTGTCGCAGTCCCTAGACTGAGGAACCAACCAGCCAAAGTACACGGGGCTACATGACCGCGCTGTCGCAGTCCCTAAACTGAGGAACCAACCAGCCAAAGTACACGGGGCTACATTACCGCGCTGTCGCAGTCCCTAGACTGAGGAACCAACCAGCCAAAGTACACGGGACTACATGACTGCGTTGACGCAGCTCCTAAACTGAGGAACCAACCAAAGTACACGGGGCTACATACCGCGT
This sequence comes from Meconema thalassinum, assembly GCA_946902985.2. Taxonomy (NCBI): domain Eukaryota; kingdom Metazoa; phylum Arthropoda; class Insecta; order Orthoptera; family Tettigoniidae; genus Meconema; species Meconema thalassinum. The sequence goes on along the minus strand of OX336398.1, from coordinate 182,023,308 downwards.
TGTCGCAGTCCCTAGACTGAGGAACCAACCAGCCAAAGTACACGGGGCTACATGACCGCGTTGTCGCACCCCTAAACTGATGAACCAACCAAAGTGCACGGGGCTATATGACCGCTTTGTCGCAGCCCCTGAACTGATGAACCAACCGGCCACAGTACACGGGTCTACATGACTGCGTTGACGCAGCTCCTAAACTGAGGAACCAACCAAAGTACACGGGGATACATGACCGCGTTGTCGCAGTCCCTAGACTGAGGAACCAACCAGCCCAAGTACACGGGGCTACATGACCGCGCTGTCGCAGTCCCTAGACTGAGGAACCAACCAGCCTAAGTACACGGGGCTACATAACCGCGTTGTCGCAGTCCCTAGACTGAGGAACCAACCAGCTAAAGTACACGGGGCTACATGACCGCGCTGTCGCAGCCCATGAACTGATGAACCAAACGGCCAAAGTACACGGGACTACATGACCGCGTTGTCGCAGTCCCTAGACTGAGGAACCAACCAGCCAAAGTACACGGGTCTACATGACTGTGTTGACGCAGGTCCTAAACTGAGGAACCGACCAAAGTGCACGGGGCTATATGACCGCTTTGTCGCAGCCCCTGAACTGATGAACCAAACGGCCAATGTACACGGGACTACATGACCGCGTTGACGCAGTCCCTAGGCTGAGGAATAAACCAGCCGAAGTACTCGGGTCTACATGACTGCGTTGACGCAGCTCCTAAACTGAGGAACCAACCAAAGTGCACGGGGCTATATGACCGCTTTGTCGCAGCCCCTGAACTGATGAACCAAACGGCCAAAGTACACGGGGCTACATGACCGCGTTGTCGCAGTCCCTAGACTGAGGAACCAACCAGCCAAAGTACACGGGGCTACATGACCGCGTTGTCGCACCCCTAAACTCAGGAACCAACCAAAGTGCACGGGGCTATGTGACTGCTTTGTCGCAGCCCCTGAACTGATGAACGAACCGGCCATAGTACACGGGTCTACATGACTGCGTTGACGCAGCTCCTAAACTGAGGAACCAACCAAAGTACACGGGGCTACATGACCGCGTTGTCGCAGTCCCTAGACTGATGAACCAACCAGCCCAAGTACACGGGGCTACATGACCGCGCTGTCGCAGTCCATAGACTGAGGAACCAACCAGCCAAAGCACACGGGGCTACATGACTGCGTTGACGCAGCTCCTAAACTGAGGAACCAACCAAAGTACACGGGGCTTCATGACCGCGTTGTCGCAGTCCCCAAACTGGAGAACCTGTCAAGCAATGTACACGGGGCTAAATACCGCGTTGATGCAGGCCTTGAACTGAGGAACCAACCAACCAAAGTTCACGGGGCTTCATGACCGCGTTGTCCCAACCCCTAAACTGTGGAACTATCCAACCAAAGTACTCGGGGCTTCATGATCGCGTTTTCGCACCCCTAAACTGAGGAACCAACCAAAGTGCACGGGGCTATATGACCGCGATATCGATGCCCCTGAACTGATGTACCAACCAGCCAAAGTACACGGGACTACATGACCGCGTTGTCGGAGTCCCTAGACAGAGGAACCAACCAGCCAAAGTACACGGGGCTACATGACCGCGTTGTCGCAGTCCCTAGACTGAGGAACCAACCAGCCAAAGTACACGGGGCTTCATGACCGCATTGTCCGGGCCCCTAAACTGATGAACCAATCAACAAAAGTACACGGGGCTACATGACCGCGTTGTCGCAATCCCTACACTGAGGAACTAACCAACCAAAGTACAAGGGTCTTCATGACCACGTTGTCGCAGTCCCTGAACTGAGGAACCAACCAACCAAATTACACGGGGCTACATGACCGCGTTGTCTCAATCCCTAGACTGAGGAACTAACCAACCAAAGTACACGGGGCTACATGACCGCGTTGTCGCAGTCCCAATACTGAGGAACCAACCAACCAAAGTACACGGGCTTCATGACCGCGTTGTCCCAGCCCCTAAACTGAGGAACTATCCAACCAAAATAAACGGGGCTACAGGACCGCGTTGTCGCACCCCTAAACTGAGGAACCAACCAAAGTGCACGGGGATATATGACTGCTTTGTCGCAGCCCCTGAATTGATGAACCAACCGGCCAAAGTGCACGGGGCTTCATGACCGCGTTGTCGCAGTCCCTAGACTGATGAACCAACCAGCCAAAATACACGGGGCTTCATGACTGCATTGACACAGCTCCTAACCTGAGGAACCAACCAAAGTACACGGGGCTACATGACCGCGTTGTCACAGACCCTAGACTCAGGAACCAACCTGGCGAAGTACGCGGGGCTTCATGACCGCATTGTCCGTGTCCCTGAAACTGATGAATTAATCAACCAAAGTACACGGGGCTACATGACCGCTTTGTCGCAGTCCCTAGACTGAGGAACCAACCAACGAAAGTTCACGGGGCTTCGTGACCGCGTTGTCCCTACCCCTAAACTGAGGAACCAAGCAACGAAAGTTCACGGGGCTTCATGACCACGTTGTCCCTACCCCTAAACTGAGTAACTATCCAACCATAGTTCACGGGGCTTCATGACCACGTTGTCCCAACCCCTAAACTGAGGAACTAACCAAGCAATGTACACGGGGCTACATGACCGCGTTGTCGCAGTCCCTAGACTGATGAACCAACCAGCCCAAGTACACGGGGCTACATGACCGCGCTGTCGCAGTCCCTGAACTGATGAACCAAACGGCCAAAGTACACGGGTCTACATGACTGCGTTGACGCAGCTCCTAAACTGAGGAACCAACCAAAGTACACGGGGCTACATGACCGCGTTGTCGCAGTCCCTAGGCTGAGGAATCAACCAGCCAAAGTACACGGGACTACATGACCGCGTTGGCGCAGTCCCTAGGCTGAGGAATCAACCAGCCAAAGTACACGGGGCTACATGACTGCGTTGACGCAGCTCCTAAACTGAGGAACCAACCAAAGTACACGGGGCTATATGACCGCTTTGTCGCAGCCCCTGAACTGATGAACCAAACGGCCAAAGTACACGGGTCTACATGACTGCGTTGACGCAGCTCCTAAACTGAGGAACCAACCAAAGTACACGGGGCTACATGACCGCGTTGTCGCAGTCCCTAGGCTGAGGAATCAACCAGCCAAAGTACACGGGACTACATGACCGCGTTGGCGCAGTCCCTAGGCTGAGGAATCAACCAGCCAAAGTACACGGGGCTACATGACTGCGTTGACGCAGCTCCTAAACTGAGGAACCAACCAAAGTACACGGGGCTACATGACGGCGTTGTCCCAACCCCTAAACTGTGGAACTATCCAACCAAAGAACTCGGGGCTTCATAATCGCGTTTTCGCACCCCTAAACTGAGGAACCAACCAAAGTGCACGGGGCTTTATGACCGCGTTATCGAAGCCCCTGAACTGATGAACCAAGCAGCCAAAGTACACGGGACCCCATGACCGCGTTGTCGCAGTCCCTAGACTGAGAAACCAACCAGCCAAAGTACACGGGGCTTCATGACCGCATTGTCCGTGCCCCTAAACTGATGAACCAATCAACAAAAGTACACGGGGCTACATGACCGCGTTGTCGCAATCCCTAGACTGAGGAACTGACCAACCAAATTACACGGGTCTTCATGACCACGTTGTCGCAGTCCCTGAACTGAGGAACCAACCAACCAAAGTACACGGGGCTACATGACCGCGTTGTCGCAATCCCTAGACTGAGGAACTAACCAACCAAAGTACACGGGGCTACATGACCACGTTGTCGCAGTCCCTAGACTGAGGAACTAACCAACCGAAGTACACGGGTCTTCATGACCACGTTGTCGCACCCCTAAACTGAGGAACCAACCAAAGTGCACGTGGCTACATGACCGCGTTGTCGCAGTCCCAATACTGAGGAACCAACCAACCAAAGTACACGGGCTTCATGACGCGTTGTCCCAACCCCTAAACTGAGGAACTATCCAACCATTATAAACGGGGCTACAGGACCGCGTTGTCGCACCCCCAACTGAGGAACCAACCAAAGTTCACGGGGCTATATGACCGCGTTGTCGCAGCCCCTGAACTGATGAACCAAACGGCCAAAGTACACGGGGCTACATGGCCGCGTTGTCGCATTCCCTAGACTGAGGAACCAACCAGCCAAAATACACGGGGCTACATGACCGCGTTGTCGCACCTCTAAACTGAGGAACTATCCAACCATAGTTCACGGGGCTTCATGACCACGTTGTCCAAACCCCTAAACTGAGGAACTAACCATCCAATGTACACGGGGCTACATGACCGCGTTGTCGCAGTCCCTAAACTGAGGAACCAACCAGCCAAAGTACACGGGGCTACATGACCGCGTTGTCACAGTCCCTAAACTGAGGATCCAACCAGACAAAGTACACGGGGCTACATGACCGCGTTGTCGCAGTCCCTAAACTGAGGAACTAACCAAACAATGTACACGGGGCTACATGACCGCTTTGTCGCAGACCCTAAACTGAGGAACCAACCTGCCAAATTACACGGGGCTACATGACCGCGTTGTCCCTACCCCTAAACTGAGGAACCAACCAACGAAAATTCACGAGGCTTCATGACCGCGTTGTCCCTACCCCTAAACTGAGGAACTATCCAACCATAGTTCACGGGGCTTCATGACCACGTAGTCCCAACCCCTAAACTGAGGAACTAACCAACCAATGTACACGGGGCTACATGACCGCGTTGTCGCAATCCCTAGACTGTGGAACTAACCAACCAAAGTACACGGGGCTTCATGACCGAGTTGTCGCAGTCCCAAAACTGAGGAACAAACCAACCAAAGTACGCGGGGCTTCATGACCGCGTTGTCTAAACCCCTAAACTGAGGAACTATCCAACCAAAATAAACGGGGCTACATGACCGCGTTGTCGCACCCCTAAACTGAGGAACCAACCAAAGTGCACGGGGCTATATGACCACGTAGTGGCAGCCCCTGAACTGATGATCCAAACGGCCAAAGTACACGGGGCTTCATGACCGCGTTGACACAGTCCCTAGACTGAGGAACCAACCAAACAAAATACACGGGGCTACATGACCGCGTTTTCGCACCTCTTAACTGAGGAACCAACCAAAGTGCACGGGGCTATATGACCGCTATGTCGCAGCACCTGAACTGATGAACCAACCGGCCAAAGTACACGGGGCTACAAGACCGCGTTGTCGCACCTCTAAACTTAGGAACCAACCAAAGTGCACGGGGCTATATGACCGCGTAGTCGCAGCCCCTGAACTGATGATCCAAACGGCCGAAGTACACGGGGCTTCATGACCGCGTTGACGCAGACCCTAGACTGAGGAACCAACCAGCCAAAGTACACAGGGCTACATGACCGCGTTGTCGCAGTCCCTAGACTGAGGAACCAACCAACCATAATACACGGGGCTTCATGAATGCGTTGACACAGCTCCTAATCTGAGGAACCAACCAATGTACACGGGGCTTCATGACCGCGTTGTCGCAGTCCCCGAACTGGAGAACCAATCAAGCAATGTACACGGGACTAAATACCTCGTTGATGCAGGCCCGGACTCAGGAACCAACCAACCAAAGTTCACGGGGCTTCATGACCGCGTTGTCCCAACCCCTTATCTGAGGAACCAACCAAAGTGCACGGGGCCATATGACCGCGTTGTCGCAGCCCCTGAACTGATGAACCAAGCAGCCAAAGTGCACGGGGCTACATGACTGCGTTGACGCAGCTCCTAAACTGAGGAACCAACCAACAAAAGTTCACGGTCTTCATGACCGCGTTGTCCCAACCCCTTAACTGAGGAACTATCCAACCAAAGTACACGGGGCTTCATGATTGCGTTGTCGCAAACCTAAACTGAGGAACCAACCAAAGTGCACGGGGCTATATGACCGCTTTGTCGCAGCCCCTGAACTGATGAACCAACCGGCCATAGTACACGGGGCTACATGACCGCGTTGTCGCAGTCCCTAGACTGAGGAACCAACCAGCCAAAGTACACGGGGCTACATGACCGCGTAGTCGCAGTCCCTAAACTAATGAACCAACCAACCAACCAAAGTACACGGGGCTACATGACTGCGTTTACGCATCTCCTAAACTGAGGAACCAACCAAAGTACACGGGGCATCATGACCGCGTTGTCGCAGTCCCCAAACTGGAGAACCTATCATGCAATGTACACGGGGCTAAATACCGCGTTGAAGCAGGCCCTGAACTGACGAACCAACCAACCAAAGTACACGGGGCATCATGGTCGCGTTGTCGCACTCCTAAACTGAGGAACCAACCAAAGTGCACGGGGCTATATGACCGCGTTGTCGCAGCTCCTGAACTGATGAACCAACCGGCCAAAGTACACGGGGCTTCATGACCGCGTTGTCCCAACCCCTGAACTGAGGAACCAAACAACCAAAGTTCACGGGGCATCATGACCGCGTTGTCCCAATCCCTAAACTGAGGAACTATCCAACCAAAGTACACGGGGCTTCATGATCACGTGGTCGCACCCCTAAAGTGAGGAACCAACCAAAGTGCACGGGGCTATATGACCGCTTTGTCGCAGCCCCTGAACTGATGAACCAACCGGCCATAGTACACGGGGCTACATGACCGCATTGTCGCAGTCCCTAGACTGAGGAACCAACCAGCCAAAGTACACGGGGCTACATGAACGCGTTGTCGCAGTCCCTAAACTGAGGAACCAACCAGACAAATTACACGGGGCTACATGACCGCGTTTTCGCAGTCCCTAGACTGAGGAACCAACCAACCAAAGTACACGGGGCTTCATGACAGCGCTGTCGCAGTCCCTGAACTGATGAACCAACCAGCCAAAGTACACGGGGCTTCATGATTTCGTTGTCGCACCCCTAAACTGAGGAACCAACCAAAGTGCACGGGGCCATATGACCGCGTTGTCGCAGCCCCTGAACTGATGAACCGACCGGCCATAGTACACGGGGCTACATGACCGCGTTGTCGCAGTCCCTAGACTGAGGAACCAACCAGCCAAAGTACACGGGGCTACATGAACGCGTTGTCGCAGCCTCTAGACTGAGGAACCAACCAGCCAATGTACACGGGGCTACATGACCGCGTTGTCGCAGTCCCTAGACTGAGGAACCAACCAGTAAAAGTACACGGGGCTACATGACAGCGTTGTCGCAGTCCCTAGACTGAGGAACCAACCAGCCAAAGTACACGGGGCTACATGACCGCGTTGTCGCAGTCCCTAGACTGAGGAACCAACCAGCAAAGTACACGGGGCTACATGAACGCGTTGTCGCAGTCCCTAGACTGAGGAACCAACCAGCCAAAGTACACGGGGCTACTTGAACGCGTTGTCGCAGTCCCTAGACTGAGGAACCAACCAAAGTGCACGGGGCTATATGACCGCTTTGTCGCAGCCCCTGAACTGATGAACCAACCGGCCATAGTACACGGGGCTACATGAACGCGTTGTCGCAGTCCCTAGACTGAGGAACCAACCAACCAAAGTGCACGGGGCTACATGACCGCGTTGTCACAGTCCCTAGACTGAGGAACCAATCAGCCAAAGTTCACGGGGCTACATGACCGCGTTGTCGCAGTCCCTAGACTGAGGAACCAACCAGCCAAAGTACACGGGGCTTCATGATCACGTTGTCGCACCCCTAAACTGAAGAACCAACCGAAGTGCACGGGGCTACATGACCGCGTTGTCGCAGCCCCTGAACTGATGAACCAACCAGCCAAAGTACACGGGGCTATATGACCGCGTTGTCGCAGTCCCTAGACTGAGGAAACAACCAGCCAATATACACGGTGCTACATGACCGCGTTGTCGCAGTCCCTAGTCTGAGGAACCTACCAGCCAAAGTACACGGGGCTACATGACCGCGTTGTCGCAATCCCTAGACTGACGAACTAACCAACCAAAGTACACGGGGCTTCATGACCGCGTTGTAGCAGTCCCAATACTGAGGAACCAACCAACCAAAGTGCACGGGGCTACATGACCGCGTTGTCGCAGCCCCTGAACTGATGAAACAACCAACCAAAATACACGGGGCTATATGACCGCGTTGTCGGAGCCCCTGAACTGATGAACCAACCGGCCAAAGTACACGGGGCTACATGACCGCGTTGTCACAGTCCCTAGACTGAGGAACCAACCAGCCAATGTACACGGGGCCTCATGACCACGTTGTCCCAGCCCCTGAACTGATGGACCAAACGGCCAAAATATACGGGGCTGCATGACCGCGTTGTCGCAGTCCCTAGACTGAGGAACCAACCAACCAAAATACTCGGGTCTACATGACTGCGTTGTCGCACCCCTAAACTGAGGAACCAACCAAAGTGCACGGGGCTATATGACCGCGTTGTCGCAGCCCCTAGACTGAGGAACCAACCAACCAAAATACACGGGGCTACATGACCGCGTTGTCGCAGTCCCTAGACTGAGGAACTATCCAACCAAAATACTCGGGGCTACATGACCGCGTTGTCGCACCCCTAAACTGAGGAACCAACCAAAGTGCACGGGGCTATATGACCGCGTTGTCGCAGCCCCTAGACTGAGGAACCAACCAACCAAAATATACGGGGCTACATGACCGCGTTGTCGCAGTCCCTAGACTGAGGAACTATCCAACTAAAATACTCGGGGCTACATGACCGCGTTGTCGCACCCCTAAACTGAGGAACCAACCAAAGTGCACGGGGCTATATGACCGCGTTGTCGTAGCCCCTAGACTGAGGAACCAACCAACCAAAATACACGGGGCTACATGACCGCGTTGTCGCAGTCCCTAGACTGAGGAACTATCCAACCATAATACTCGGGGCTACATGACCGCGTTGTCGCACCCCTAAACTGAGGAACCAACCAAAGTGCACGGGGCTATATGACCGCGTTGTCGCAGCTCCTAGACTGAGGAACCAACCAACCAAAATATACGGGGCTACATGACCGCGTTGTCGCAGTCCCTAGACTGAGGAACTATCCAACTAAAATACTCGGGGCTACATGACCGCGTTGTCGCACCCCTAAACTGAGGAACCAACCAAAGTGCACGGGGCTATATGACCGCGTTGTCGCAGCCCCTAGACTGAGGAACCAACCAACCAAAATACACGGGGCTACATGACCGCGTTGTCGCGGTTCCTAAACTGAGAAACCAACCAACCATAGTACACGGGGATACATGACTGCATTGACACAGCTCCTAAACCTAGGAACCAACCAAAGTACTCGGGGCTACATGACCGCGTTGTCGCACCCCTAAACTGAGGAACCAACCAAAGTGCACGGGGCTATATGACCGCGTTGTCGCAGCCCCTAGACTGAGGAACCAACCAACCAAAATACACGGGGCTACATGACCGCGTTGTCGCGGTTCCTAAACTGAGAAACCAACCAACCATAGTACACGGGGATACATGACTGCATTGACACAGCTCCTAAACCTAGGAACCATCCAAAGTGCACGGGGCTATATGACCGCGTTGTCGCAGCCCCTAGACTGAGGAACCAACCAACCAAAATACACTTGGCTACATGACCGCGTTGTCGCATCTCTAAACTGAGGAACCAACCAAAGTACACTGGGCATCATGACCGCGTTGTCCCAACCCCTGAACTGAGGAACCAAACAACCAAAGTTCACGGGGCTTCATGACCGCGTTGTCCCAATCCCTAAACTGAGGAACTATCCAACCAAAGTACACGGGGCTTCATGATCACGTTGTCGCACCCCTAAAGTGAGGAACCAACCAAAGTGCACGGGGCTATATGACCGCTTTGTCGCAGCCCCTGAACTGATGAACCAACCGGCCATAGTACACGGGGCTACATGACCGCGTTGTCGCAGTCCCAATACTGAGGAACCAACCAACCAAAGTACACGGGCTTCATGACCGCGTTGTCCCAGCCCCTAAACTGAGGAACTATCCAACCAAAATAAACGGGGCTACAGGACCGCGTTGTCGCACCCCTAAACTGAGGAACCAACCAAAGTGCACGGGGATATATGACTGCTTTGTCGCAGCCCCTGAATTGATGAACCAACCGGCCAAAGTGCACGGGGCTTCATGACCGCGTTGTCGCAGTCCCTAGACTGATGAACCAACCAGCCAAAATACACGGGGCTACATGACTGCATTGACACAGCTCCTAACCTGAGGAACCAACCAAAGTACACGGGGCTACATGACCGCGTTGTCACAGACCCTAGACTCAGGAACCAACCTGGCAAAGTACGCGGGGCTTCATGACCGAATTGTCCGTGTCCCTTAAACTGATGAATTAATCAACCAAAGTACACGGGGCTACATGACCGCTTTGTCGCAGTCCCTAGACTGAGGAACCAACCAACGAAAGTTCACGGGGCTTCGTGACCGCGTTGTCCCTACCCCTAAACTGAGGAACCAAGCAACGAAAGTTCACGGGGCTTCATGACCACGTTGTCCCTACCCCTAAACTGAGTAACTATCCAACCATAGTTCACGGGGCTTCATGACCACGTTGTCCCAACCCCTAAACTGAGGAACTAACCAAGCAATGTACACGGGGCTACATGACCGCGTTGTCGCAGTCCCTAGACTGATGAACCAACCAGCCCAAGTACACGGGGCTACATGACCGCGCTGTCGCAGTCCCTGAACTGATGAACCAAACGGCCAAAGTACACGGGTCTACATGACTGCGTTGACGCAGCTCCTAAACTGAGGAACCAACCAAAGTACACGGGGCTACATGACCGCGTTGTCGCAGTCCTTAGGCTGAGGAATCAACCAGCCAAAGTACACGGGACTACATGACCGCGTTGGCGCAGTCCCTAGGCTGAGGAATCAACCAGCCAAAGTACACGGGGCTACATGACTGCGTTGACGCAGCTCCTAAACTGAGGAACCAACCAAAGTACACGGGGCTATATGACCGCTTTGTCGCAGCCCCTGAACTGATGAACCAAACGGCCAAAGTACACGGGTCTACATGACTGCGTTGACGCAGCTCCTAAACTGAGGAACCAACCAAAGTACACGGGGCTACATGACCGCGTTGTCGCAGTCCCTAGGCTGAGGAATCAACCAGCCAAAGTACACGGGACTACATGACCGCGTTGGCGCAGTCCCTAGGCTGAGGAATCAACCTGCCAAAGTACACGGGGCTACATGACTGCGTTGACGCAGCTCCTAAACTGAGGAACCAACCAAAGTACACGGGGCTACATGACGGCGTTGTCCCAACCCCCAAACTGTGGAACTATCCAACCAAAGAACTCGGGGCTTCATAATCGCGTTTTCGCACCCCTAAACTGAGGAACCAACCAAGGTGCACGGGGCTTTATGACCGCGTTATCGAAGCCCCTGAACTGATGAACCAAGCAGCCAAAGTACACGGGACTCCATGACCGCGTTGTCGCAGTCCCTAGACTGAGGAACCAACCAGCCAAAGTACACGGGGCTTCATGACCGCATTGTCCGTGCCCCTAAACTGATGAACCAATCAACAAAAGTACACGGGGCTACATGACCGCGTTGTCGCAATCCCTAGACTGAGGAACTAACCAACCAAAGTACACGGGTCTTCATGACCACGTTGTTGCAGTCCCTGAACTGAGGAACCAACCAACCAAAGTACACGGGGCTACATGACCGCGTTGTCGCAATCCCTAGACTGAGGAACTAACCAACCAAAGTACACGGGGCTACATGACCACGTTGTCGCAGTCCCTAGACTGAGGAACTAACCAACCGAAGTACACGGGTCTTCATGACCACGTTGTCGCACCCCTAAACTGAGGAACCAACCAAAGTGCACGTGGCTACATGACCGCGTTGTCGCAGTCCCAATACTGAGGAACCAACCAACCAAAGTACACGGGCTTCATGACGCGTTGTCCCAACCCCTAAACTGAGGAACTATCCAACCATTATAAACGGGGCTACAGGACCGCGTTGTCGCACCCCCAACTGAGGAACCAACCAAAGTTCACGGGGCTATATGACCGCGTTGTCGCAGCCCCTGAACTGATGAACCAAACGGCCAAAGTACACGGGGCTACATGGCCGCGTTGTCGCAGTCCCTAGACTGAGGAACCAACCAGCCAAAATACACGGGGCTACATGACCGCGTTGTCGCACCTCTAAACTGAGGAACTATCCAACCATAGTTCACGGGGCTTCATGACCACGTTGTCCAAACCCCTAAACTGAGGAACTAACCATCCAATGTACACGGGGCTACATGACCGCGTTGTCGCAGTCCCTAAACTGAGGAACCAACCAGCCAAAGTACACGGGGCTACATGACCGCGTTGTCACAGTCCCTAAACTGAGGATCCAACCAGCCAAAGTACACGGGGCTACATGACCGCGTTGTCGCAGTCCCTAAACTGAGGAACTAACCAAACAATGTACACGGGGCTACATGACCGCTTTGTCGCAGAACCTAAACTGAGGAACCAACCTGCCAAATTACACGGGGCTACATGACCGCGTTGTCCCTACCCCTAAACTGAGGAACCAACCAACGAAAATTCACGGGGCTTCATGACCGCGTTGTCCCTACCCCTAAACTGAGGAACTATCCAACCATAGTTCACGGGGCTTCATGACCACGTAGTCCCAACCCCTAAACTGAGGAACTATCCAACCATTATAAACGGGGCTACAGGACCGCGTTGTCGCACCCCCAACTGAGGAACCAACCAAAGTTCACGGGGCTATATGACCGCGTTGTCGCAGCCCCTGAACTGATGAACCAAGCAGCCAAAGTGCACGGGGCTACATGACTGCGTTGACGCAGCTCCTAAACTGAGGAACCAACCAACAAAAGTTCACGGTCTTCATGACCGCGTTGTCCCAACCCCTTAACTGAGGAACTATCCAACCAAAGTACACGGGGCTTCATGATTGCGTTGTCGCAAACCTAAACTGAGGAACCAACCAAAGTGCACGGGGCTATATGACCGCTTTGTCGCAGCCCCTGAACTGATGAACCAACCGGCCATAGTACACGGGGCTACATGACCGCGTTGTCGCAGTCCCTAGACTGAGGAACCAACCAGCCAAAGTACACGGGGCTACATGACCGCGTAGTCGCAGTCCCTAAACTGATGAACCAACCAACCAACCAAAGTACACGGGGCTACATGACTGCGTTTACGCATCTCCTAAACTGAGGAACCAACCAAAGTACACGGGGCATCATGACCGCGTTGTAGCAGTCCCCAAACTGGAGAACCTATCATGCAATGTACACGGGGCTAAATACCGCGTTGAAGCAGGCCCTGAACTGACGAACCAACCAACCAAAGTACACGGGGCATCATGGTCGCGTTGTCGCACTCCTAAACTGAGGAACCAACCAAAGTGCACGGGGCTATATGACCGCGTTGTCGCAGCTCCTGAACTGATGAACCAACCGGCCAAAGTACACGGGGCTTCATGACCGCGTTGTCCCAACCCCTGAACTGAGGAACCAAACAACCAAAGTTCACGGGGCATCATGACCGCGTTGTCCCAATCCCTAAACTGAGGAACTATCCAACCAAAGTACACGGGGCTTCATGATCACGTGGTCGCACCCCTAAAGTGAGGAACCAACCAAAGTGCACGGGGCTATATGACCGCTTTGTCGCAGCCCCTGAACTGATGAACCAACCGGCCATAGTACACGGGGCTACATGACCGCGTTGTCGCTGTCCCTAGACTGAGGAACCAACCAGCCAAAATACACGGGGCTACATGTCCGCGTTGTCGCCGTCCCTCGACTGAGGAACCAACCAGCCAAAGTAAGCGGGGCTACATAACCGCGTTGTCGTAGTCCCTAGACTGAGGAACCAATCAGCCAAAGTACACGGGGCTACATAACCGCGATGTCGTAGTCCCTAGTCTGAGGAATCAACCTGCCAAAGTACACGGGGCTATATAACCGCGTTGTCGTAATCCCTAGACAGAGGAACCAACCAGCCAAAGTACACGGGGCTACATAACCGCGTTGTCGTAGTCCCTAGACTGAGGAACCAACCAGCCAAAGTACACGGGGCTACATTACCGCGTTGTCGCAGACCCTAGACTGAGGAAATAACCAGCCAAAATACACGGGGCTTCATGACCGCGTTGTCGCAGCCCCTGATCTGATGAACCAAACGGCCAAAGTATACTGGGCTACAAGACCGCGTTGTCGCAGTCCCTAGACTGAGGAAGCAACCAACCAAAATACACGGGGCTACATGACCGCGATGTCGCACCCCTGAACTGAGGAACCAACCAAAGTGCACGGGGCTATATGACCGCGTTGTCGCAGCCCCTGAACTGATGAACCAACCGGCTAAAATACACGGGGCTACATTACCGCGTTGTCGCAGTCCCTAGACTGAAGAACCAACCAGCCAAAGTACACGGGGCTACATAACCGCGTTGTCGTAGTCCCTAGACTGAGGAACCAACCAGCCAAAGTACACGGGGCTACATTACCGCGTTGTCGCAATCCCTAGACTGAGGAAATAACCAGCCAAAATACACGGGGCTTCATGACCGCGTTGTCGCAGCCCCTGATCTGATGAACCAAACGGCCAAAGTATACGGGGCTACAAGACCGCGTTGTCGCAGTCCCTAGACTGAGGAAGCAACCAACCAAAGTGCACGGGGCTACATGACCGCGTTGTCGCAGCCCCTGAACTGATGAACCAACCGGCTAAAATACACGGGGCTACATGACCGCGTTGTCAAAGTCCCTAGACTGCGGAACCAACCAGCCAAATTACACGGGGCTACATGACCGCGTTGTCGCAGTCCCTAGACTGAGGAACCAACCAAAGTACACGGGGCTTCATGACCGCGTTGTCGCAGTCCCAAGACCGTGGAACCAACCAGCCAAAGTACACGGGGCTACAAGACTGCGTTGACGCAGCTCCTAAACTGAGGAACCAACCAAAGTACACGGGGCTACATGACCGCGTTGTCGCAGTCCCTAGACTGAGGAACCAACCGGCCATAATACACGGGGCTACATGACTGCGTTGACACAGCTCCTAAACTGAGGAACAAACCAAAGTACACGGGGCTTCATGACAGCGTTGTCGCAGTCCCTAGACTGAGGAACCAACCAGCCAAAGTACACGGGGCTACATGACCGCGTTGTCGCTGTCCCTAGACTGAGGAACCAACCAGCCAAAATACACGGGGCTACATGTCCGCGTTGTCGCCGTCCCTCGACTGAGGAACCAACCAGCCAAAGTACTCGGGCTTTATGACCGCATTGTCCGTGCCCCTAAACTGATGAACCAATCAACAAAATTACACGGGGCTACATGACCGCGTTGTCGCAGTCCCTAGACTGAGGAACCAACCAGCCAAAGTACACTGGGCTTCATGACCGCGTTGTCGCAGTCCCGAGACTGAGGAACAAACCAACCAAAGTACACGGAGCTTCATGACCGCGTTGTCCCAACCCCTAAACTGAGGAACTATCCAACCAAAATACACGGGGCTACATGACCGCGTTGTCGCATCCCTAAACTGAGGAACCAACCAAAGTGCACGGGGCTATATGACCGCGTTGTTGCAGCCCCTGAACTGATGAAACAAACGGCCAAAGTATACAGGGCTACATGACCGCGTTGTCGCAGTCCCGAGACTGAGGAACAAACCAACCAAAGTACACGGAGCTTCATGACCGCGTTGTCCCAACCCCTAAACTGAGGAACTATCCAACCAAAATACACGGGGCTACATGACCGCGTTGTCGCATCCCTAAACTGAGGAACCAACCAAAGTGCACGGGGCTATATGACCGCGTTGTTGCAGCCCCTGAACTGATGAAACAAACGGCCAAAGTATACGGGGCTACATGACCGCGTTGTCGCAGTCCCTAGACTGAGGAACCAACCGGCCATAATACACGGGACTACATGACTGCGTTGACACAGCTCCTAAACTGAGGAACAAACCGAAGTACACGGGGCTACATGACTGCGTTGACGCAGCTCCTAAACTGGGGAACCAACCAAAGTACACGGGGCTACATGACCGCGTTGTCGCAGTCCCTAGACTGAGCAACCAACCGGCCATAATACACGGGGCTACATGACTGCGTTGACACAGCTCCTAAACTGAGGAACAAACCAAAGTACACGGGGCTTCATGACAGCGTTGTCGCAGTCCCTAGACTGAGGAACCAACCAGCCAAAGTACACGGGGCTACATGACCGCGTTGTCGCAGTCCCTAGACTGAGGAACGAACCAGCCAAAGTCACGGGGATACATGACCGCGTTGTCGCAGTCCCTAGACTGAGGAACCAACCAAAGTGCACGGGGCTATATGACCGCGTTGTCGCAGCCCCTGAACTGATGAACCAACCGGCCAAAGTACACGGGGCTACATGACCGCGTTGTCGCAGTCCCTAGACTGAGGAACCAACCAATCAAAGTACACGGGGCTACATGACCGCGTTGTCGCAGTCCCTAGACTGAGGTACCAACCTGTCAAAATACACGGGGCTACATGACCGCGTTGTCGCAGTCTCTAGAGTGAGGAACCAACCGGCCAAAGTACACGGGGCTACATGACCGCGTTGTCGCATTCCCTAGACTGATGAACCAACCGGCCAAAGTACACGGGGCTACATGACCGTGTTGTCGCAGTCCCTAGACTGTGGAACCAACCAGTAAAAATACACGGGGCTACATGACCGCGTTGTCGCAGGCCCTGAACTGATGAACCAACCTACCAAAGTACACGGGGCTACATGACCGCGTTGTCGCAGTCTCTAGAGTGTGGAACCAACCGGCCAAAGTACACGGGGCTACATGACCGCGTTGTCGCAGTCCCTAGACTGATGAACCAACCGGCCAAAGTACACGCGGCTACATGACCGCGTTGGTGCAGTCCCTAGACTGTGGAACCAACCAGTAAAAATACACGGGGCTACATGACCGCGTTGTCGCAGGCCCTGAACTGCTGAACCAACCAACCAAAGTACACGGGGCCACATGACCGCGTTGTCGCAGCCACGGAACTGATGAACCAACCAGCCAAAGTACACGGGGCTACATGACCGCGTTGTCGCAGGCCCTGAACTGATGAACCAACCAGCCAAAGTACACGGGGCTACATGACCGCGTTGTCGCAGCCCCTGAACTGATGAACCAACTAGCCAAAGTACACGGGGCTACATGACCGCGTTGTCGCAGTCCCTAGACTGAGGAACCAACCAATCAAAGTACACGGGGCTACATGACCGCGTTGTCGCAGTCCCTAGACTGAGGAACCAACCAACCAAAGTGCACGGGGCTATATGACCGCGTTGTCGCAGCCCCTGAACTGATGAACCAACCGTCCAAAATACACGGGGCTACATCACCGCGTTGGCGCAGTCCCTAGACTGAGGAACCAACCGATCAAAGTACACGGGGCTACATGACCGCGTTGTCGCACCACTAAACTGAGGAACCAACCAAAGTGCACGGGGCTATATGACCGCGTTGTCGCAGTCCCTAGACTGAGGGACCAAGCGACCAAAGTACACGGTGCTACATGACCGCGTTGTCGCACCACTAAACTGAGGAACCAACCAAAGTACACGGGGCTACATGACCGCGTTGTCGCACCACTAAACTGAGGAACCAACCAAAGTACACGGGGCTACATGACCGCGTTGTCGCAGTCCCTAGACTGAGGGACCAAGCGACCAAAGTACACGGGGCCACATGACAGCGTTGGCGCAGCCCCTGAACTGATGTACCAACCATCCACTTCACGATGCGTGACTATATGACATTATCGAGTTATAATGAACAATGTTTAATCCACCTCAATCAAAGTACAGATTATTGATCATGATTCGAGTCTTAGTGACCCTTCTTCATCTAGATATACGAGGTAAAAAAACATTACTTATTAATGGATATTCTAACTTTTCAATACATTCTCGTGTTATTAGGTATAGCGAATCAGCCAGAAAATAATTACATGTGACTAAACGATATTTGGCTGGATTCCAAGAGGATCACTTGTTTCGGTCGTCAAGCGAGCATTGTCAGTTCAAATCTACAAGACACTACTAACTTCCAGAGTAGCTGAAACGGAAAAGTGGTCCACACACACCAACCCACTTACAAAGTACGGCAAATACGGCCGTAAAAACGTTACGCCTCTCTAAGGAAATTTCAAATCCACCCGTAAACCGTCACCGTCCCTCGTTCAAGGGCTTAGGTAATACTTAAGGTTTCTAACATAATCAATGAACTAGGCAAGATACCAACTGAGCATCGGAGCCAAGATACCAACTGATGATCCGAGCCTAGATAACAACTGAAGATCCGAGCCTAGATAACAACTGATGATCCGAGCCTAGATAACAACTGATGATCCGAGCCAAGATAACAACTGATGATCCGAGCCTAGATACCAACTGATGATCGGAGCCAAGATACCAACTGAAGATCGTAGCCAAGATACCAACTGATGATCGGAGCAGAGATACCAACTGAGGCACGTCACATCAGTATTCTTAGCTGTCGCCCCGAAGGTCCACAATCGATTCCCGGCTCTGCCGAGAAATGTATTTCGGGTGTGAGGGTTGAAATCATGGGCGCGGGAGGGCAAATTACACCTTTTGTTTCATTACCTACGTGTCACGAGGTGATGAGGTTTACTCATCTTCGTGTCATTTTTTACTTGTTTCGTGAAATTCATTATTAACTGCTTTGAAACCGGGAGTAGTATTTTGTTGTTTATAGTTCAGAGTTAATTGTCATTAGAAGTTTGCCTTACTTCTGTTGTGATTCAGCGTCAAAATGTTCAGATTTAAAACAGGTTATAAACAGTGATTATGGCCTTGTACTGACAAAAATAAAAATCAAGCAGTTTATGATAATGGTAATATTATTGCAGTTGCCCGATTTTTTAAATAACTGGACATTCTTTAAGATATTTGCAAAGTACCAAGTTACAGTATATTAACTCTGCCATTGCAAGTCTCTGCAACAAGCATCATCATGTGCAAGGACTCCCCACTCAAGAAACAAGTCCTCTGCCATTGCAAGGCTCTGCAACAAGCAAGGGCTCCCCGCTCAAGAAACTAGTCCAACAAATCAGAATGTCAACCATAAACATTGCTACTCTTACGAATAATCAGAATGGTAACAATCAACAGTGTTACTCTTACGAACAATCAGAATAGCAACCATCAAAATTGGTACACTTACGAATTATCAGAATGGCAACCATCAACATTGGTACTCTTACGAATAATCGGAATGGCAACCATCAACATACGTGCTCTTACGAATAATCAGAATGGTAACCATCAACATTGGTACTCTTACGAATAATCAGAATGGTAACCATCAACATTGGTACTCTTACGAAGAATCAGAATGGCAACCATCAACATTGGTACTCTTACGAAGAATCAGAATGGCAACCATCAACATTGGTACTCTTACGAATAATCAGAATGTCAGCCATCAACATTGTTACTCTTACGAATAATCAGAATGGCAACAATCAACATTGGTACTCTTACGAATAATCAGAATGGTAACCATCAACATTGGTACTCTTACGAAGAATCAGAATGGCAACCATCAACATTGGTACTCTTACGAATAATCAGAATGGTAACCATCAACATTGGTACTCTTACGAAGAATCAGAATGGCAACCATCTACATTGGTACTCTTACGAATAATCAGAATGGCAGCCATCAACATTGTTACTCTTACGAATAATCAGAATGGCAACAATCAACATTGGTACTCTTATGGAAAGAAGCCGAGAACTTGGTGATGTCTTGAAGAACCAACAAGTAGATATTGCCAGCATCCAGGAAACCAAATGGTCTGGCTCAAAATCCAAGGCTATTGGTGAACGATACAAGTCCCGCCACGAACTAGATCAGCGTGTGCAGTGTTGGAAAACTGATCATGGCCTGCTTCTCAACAATGGGAAGACAGAGTATAAGAAGTGTGGAGTTCCAAGTGAAAGATCTATTCACATTGATGGCAATCGTATGTGTTCAAATAGGCTACTCGGGTACAGTAATCTGTTCAGATGGTCAAATACTCCCAGATATCCGAAACAGAGTGAACGCTGCATGGCTGAAATTGCGCCAAGTCTCTGGAGTCCTTTTTGGCCGGAATGTGCCAATGTATCACAAGTTAAATATTTATAAAACCATTGTTCACCCAGTAGCACTGTATGGTACTGGAGACATGAACAACAACTGCATGTAATGCAGATGAAGACAGGGACTTACTAGACTGGATCGCATCAGGAATGACAATATTCGAGCTACATTTGGTGTGGCTCCAATCCCTGAAAATATGCGGGAGAGACGTCTACGTTTGTGCGGCCATGTACTGCGTAGCAATCACTTTTCAGTTGTGAGAACTGCACTTGACATCAGTCCAGAAGGCCGACGACCACGAGGGCGTTGGCTGGATACTATGGCTCGACTAGAGACTCTCAAGATCGATCAGTATGGAAGAAAAAGTGCAGAAAAGTGGACCCTGCAACAAAGCGGGATTAATGCTAGGAAGATGATGACCAAGTTACAGTGGTAATTTCCCTACCTCTAAATCGGCCTAATTATTCAAATAGCTCTGTTTCCAAATATCTAGTTCATACTGGCCGTTACAGCAGATCATCGCGTACTTCCTCCTCTTCACAACCTATCAGGAATTCTTCGCATAGTTCTTGTAAGAAGCCTATGTTGCTCGTACTTGTGATGTCGAAATAAAATAGATAAAACTCCAGTATCTTAGTCGCTTTAATAACGACACAGACATCGCGGGATCATTCAGAACGTATCATATTAAGAACCGGCTCTATGCCGGTCAACACCACCTGCGATTAAAAGTTACTTGCACAGATTGTCAGAGGGAAGGGACGACATGTTCCGCTTATCAACAGAACCATGATAAACAATACAAGACAAAACACTACTGAAACCGTGGCCTACGTTATATGGAAATGAGGTGCCAGACAACATTGCGAGCGATGGTTCGAACTTGTTCCGCATTTTGCCGCTAGGTTCGCTGTCTGGCGCCCTTTATCGTACCGTTTGCATTACGTACGATGTGATTAGTGTGTCCGTATTTGGCGGAAAATAAGGTGTCCTAATGAGTGAGAAAGCTAAGGTGAGTTTAAAATTGACTGGCGAAGCGTGTCGTATTATAGTTGTGTTTTCGTTAAGAGCAGTAGAATGCTGTTTGACTGATATTGAGATGGGTGCTAAGTGGTCTTTATGAACAAGACGTAGTGAAAAGCAAGTTTTAAACCAGTGTACTAGTGTAAATGTGACATGTATGTGTGATAAATACTTCAGATATAACTCACTGAATGATTTTAATAGAGTAACTTATGTGTAAATATTAGTGTTATTATTGTGTTCGTCGAAAATGGTGTACTGTAGCGTGCCGTATTGTAATTCTCGTCAAGTTCGATTCATAAATTTCCATTAAACAATGACATACTGAAACAATGGGTTCTAGCTGTTTCACGTGAGGGGGATAAAGCCAGGGTCTTTGTGGACACCAGAACAGCCTTCTACAATTTGTAGCAAGCATTTCAAGGATTCTGATTTTAGTACAAGTACGACAATACAATTTGTAGCAAGCATTCCAAGTATTCTGATTTTAGTACAAGTACTACAAAGAGAACGCTCTTACCGAACGCATTTCCGACGGTTTTTGAGGACTACCCCGAACATAAACAAGCACAAATAAAGAAACACGCGCAAAAAGCACGTGTCGATAGAGACATACATATCAACAATGAAAGGAAATGTTCAGGTAATTTACATATTACGGAAAACTATTGTGATGTACGAATTGAAGAAAATCATGTTCAACCACGTGTTAGTGTAGGAACGCAATGTTTTACAATCAAGCAAACTCATTGCAAGTCAACAAAATTAAATTTAAGGAGGGCACTAAGAAAAAATACAGTATACAGAACTACAATTAAGTCATTGATTCAGAAGATAATTTCATTGAAACAAAAATTGCATTCAGTGCTACGTCAGGACAAACTCGATGTTCAAATATCGAAGCTCAAGAGTGAAGCGGATCGTGGGGACTTGAAGGCTACTTTCTTACAGTACTTGAACAAATTCGAGCTTTCACGAGACGAAATACAATGAAACAACAATAAAATATGTGTATAGCCCTCTAATAAATCAGCGTCGGCTTACCGCTTACTGAGAGATATAAATATTTTACAACTTCCTCATCCACGAACACTGAAAACGTGCATAGGGTAAACTAACGGAGAGACAGGTGTCACGTCACTTGCAAAAGCTAGGTTGACAGCTGAAGAAAAGTCACTGACTTACGATAATGAGAAGGTTGGTTCATTAATCATTGATGAAATAGCCATAAAGTCAGATTATTGTATGACAAGAATTTAGACATGTTTCTCGGCATTAGTGCTACTGAGAATGATGCAATTGGAATCGAACATAAATTGGCTAATAAATCATTATGCATACTGTTCAAAGGTCTGTCATCCTTCTACAGGATACCTGCTTCGTTCTGTGGACTCACAGGACAACAGTTATCTAGGATAACACTGGACGCATTGACTGCGGTTGAGGAATGCGGCTTCAAGGTCATCGGAATAGTGACGGACAACTGTCAGGTGAATGTGTCAATGTTTGAGGCGCTCTGTGGCGGATGTGTCACTCTGAAATCCGTCACCCGAAAGACGAGCAGAGGCCATTTTTTCTTAGTTTCGATCCGAGTCATATCATTAAGAATGTACGATCACAATATCTGAGTAGGAACTTCTATGTAGATGACAATTTAATAACTAGTGATCATCTCAAGAATCTGTACCACTTTCAGAAAAAGCTAGTAGTAAAGCCAGTTAGAAAATTAAGCAGGAAGGTTGTATATCCAAGCAATTTAAAAAAAAATGAATGTGGCAAGAGCCAAATTGGTGTTTACTCCAGAGACAATAGCTGGGCTTAAGAGCATGGAAGTCGTGTGCCCAGAGAAAGTTGAAGATAAGGACAGCCTATACGAAACAATAACATTCTTGGAAAGTTGTAGAAAATGGTTTGATATTCATGATATCTGCAATACCACACACGGACTTCATTCCAGAAACACGGACAAGCTTATTTTCAGTGAAGTTAATGATGAGAGACTTTCATGGCTGACCAATGAATTTCTGCCCTACCTGTCACAGATTCAAAGTTATCCCGAAAAAAAAAGATGAGACTTACAAAGGAAACTTATCAAACTTTGGTGCTAAAAACTTCATCACCCGTGTCCTACATATGATTTCTAATCAGTATCGGCTTCCATTATGTGCTTACGCGGAATCTCTCAAGTGAAGATGTAGAACTGCTCTTCATTCACCTGAGAAATAAGGGAGGTAACAATGACATGATGAACGTGAGATCATGTCTGCATGCCATCGAGTCAACACTTAGCACAGGAATTATCGCATCTTCTAGAAGTGGGAATGTGGAGCTGAGGGAAGATGCAGTCGTAACAGGCGCCTTGACCAAGTTTCTGAAGATAAAAAAATAAAAAAATCGCGGAAGATGCAAAACCCAGCCAATGCTAAAGAAACACTCCAGCTTCCGGCACATGTCTTGGAGATTCTTCAAAGCTCTGTTCAAGGTAAGAATATGGGGCATATAGCCTATATTAAGTTCATTTAAATAAAACATTATGATTGACATTTTAGCATTACAATCTCTATTAGCCTACTTTCGATTTTTGCAAAAAAATGAATGTAGACTTATGAGATCAACACAGGGCGAAAAATTGTGTGTCTCTCCGTGTGTCTGTGTGATGTGTGTCTGTGAGTGTGTGTACTCTGAATATCTCCCACCTATCAATTCGAACACGGTGAAACCGAATTGAACGAAATTTGGTACAGAAGTTGCACTAGCAAAGGGCACCTCAGTGTCATGTTTTATATCGCCACCATCTTGACGGAAACGTAATGGCGGCCACCCAAATGTTCAAAGATTAAATCAAATTACGACTAACCTAATCATCCGATCTCTACCAAACATTGCAACAACATATATTTGTATGGCGAGCGTCTTTCGACTAACCTACAAGGTAATCAGCCTAATAGTTTGCACATGGCGGCCATGTATGTGTGCAAATTAATTCCCCCTATCAATTCAAACACGGTGAAACCGAATTGAACAAAATTTAGTACAGAGTTAGCACTAGTAAAGGGCACCTCAGTACCATGTTTCATATCGCCGCCATATTGACGAGAACGTAATGGCGGCCACCCAAATGTTATAAGCTTAAATCAAATTACGACCAACCTAAACTTCTCATTTCTACCAAATTTTGCAGTATTATACCTTCATGTATGAAGAATCTTTTGACCAAACTAAAAGGTCATCAGCCCAATTATTTGAGGATGGTGGCCATGTATGTGTGAAAATCGTTTCCCCCTGTCTATTCAAACACGGTGAAATTGAATTGAAAGAAATTTGGTACAGAGGTAGCACTAGCAACGGGCACCTCCGTGTCATGTTTTATATCGCCGCCATATTGACGAAAACTTAATGGCAGCCACCCAATTGTTAAAATCTTAAATCATATTACGACCAACCTAATTATGTGATCTCTACCAAATTTAGCAACGTTATACCTTTATGTATGAAGAATTTTTTGAGCGAACTACTTGGTCATTAGCCCAATAATTTGCGGATGGCGGCCATGTATGTGTGAAAATTGATTCCCTCTATGTATTCAAACACGGTGGAACCGAATTGAACGAAATTTGGTACAGAGGTAGCACTCGCAAAAGGCATCTCAGTGTCATGTTTTATATCGCCGCCATCTTGACGGAAACGTAATGGCGGCTACCCAAATGTTAAAAGCTTCAATCAAATTACGACCAACCTAATCATCTGAACTCTAACTTTTGCAACAGCATACCTTTGTATGGTAAGCATCTTTTCACCAAACTACAAGATCATCAGCCCAATAGAGTACAGATAGCAGCCATGTATGTGTGCAAATCGATTCCCCCTATCAATTCAAACACGGTGAAACCGAATTGAACGAAATTTGTTTGAGGTAGCACTCGTAAAATGCAACTCAGCGTCATGTTTTATATCACCGCCATCTTGACAGAAACGTAATGGCGGACACCCAAATGTCAAAAGCTTAAATCAAATTACGACCAACTTAATCATCTGAGCTCTACTAAATTTTTCAACACGTACCTTTATGTGAGATGCGTTCTTTGACCAAGCTATATAGTCATCAGTCTAATAGTTTGCATATGGCGGCCATGCATGTGTGCAAATCCATTCCCCCTATCAATTCAAACACAGTAAAACCGAATTGAACGAAATTTGGTACAGAGGTAGCACTAGCAAAGGGCACCTCAGTGTCATATATTATATCACCGCCATCTTGACCGAAACGGAATGGCAGCCACCCAAATGTTAAAAGCTTAAAACAAATTACGACCAACCTATTCATTTGATCTCGACCAAATTTTGCAACGACATACGCTTTTGTGGGAAGCATCCTTCGACTGACCTACAAGGTCATCTGCCCAATAGTTTGCAGATAGTGCCCATGTATGTGTGCAAATCGATTCACCATATCAATTCAAACACGGTGAAACCGAATTGTATGAAATTATGTACAGAGTTAGCACTAGCAAAAGGCACCTCATATTCATGTATAATATCCTTATAACACGTTGTATTTCAACAAGCTACTACAACCAACATTCAATTATACTCCTTGGAAAGGACAAAGAGTTATAACGATACCCATGCATTTAGGAGAATGTAGGCTATATGTTCTTTACTGAACATCATGTTTTTGTTTTCAGAAAAGCCAGCGTCTCTATCAATTGCAATGGTAGCGGGATTTATTGTAAGAGTTGCAGAAGAGAGAAGAGACTGTGAAGGTTGCTTAGAGAAAATATCAGCTCCAGCAAATTCAAGCCTGCCATTTAGTTTAATACATTTTCAAGACAGAGGAGGATTAAGATATCCCAAAGTTTCTTTTATTTATCTGTTGGAAACATATTCTCGCTTTGTCACAACAGCCGTAAATATCATGTCTCGAAAATATTTAGAGTCAAATTTCACAAATATTTTAACTGACACGTTTTCCGAGCACACAAAATGTGAAGTGTGTATTGACAATTCTCTCTCCGTAGTTCTTCTGCAAAAGTTTTTAAGGCCGCTTTTAAAGAATATAGGTGTGAACCACACGGGCAGTAGTGCAACGTTATGTTTCAAGCAGATCTACTTTGCTTCGCTTCTTTGAATTTGGATAATAAATAGAACATATAGTTTTTGTAATTTTAAGACCTTATATAATTCCATATATCTAAAAAAAAATACAGTCAGTCTGAAAGACTAGACGTTATATCATTTCAAATGACGCATGATACAAATGCTACACATGTTAGAAAGGCTCAGGAGGGCTCCCTTCGCTCGAAGCCCCAGGACTCTTTCAGCAGACTCCATTATCCATTAACTTAGGTTTCCTGCGAGGGCACCTCTTTAAGGGTCACCCTGTATTTGAGTCTGACATCTTTTACAACTCTTTAAGAGTCACCAATTATTTGAATCTGATATCTTGCAAACCTCTTTAAGGGTCACCCTGTAATTGAATTGAATCTAACATACTGTACACCTCGTTAAGTGTCACCCTGTAATTTTCTCTGACATCCTGCACACCTCTCAAGGAGGCACCCTGTATTCTTATTAAGCATCTTGTAAATATCTTTAGAAGTCACCCTGTATTCTTGTGTGACATCTTGTACACCTCTTTAGGAGACACCCTATATTCTTGTCTGACATCTTGTGCATCTCTTTAGGAGTCACCCTGTATTCTTCTCTGCCATCTTGTACACCTCTTTAAGAGTCACCTTGTATTCTTATCTGGCATTTTGTATATCTCTTTAGGAGTCACCCTTTATTCTTATCTGGCATCTTGCACTGTATTTTGCTCTGACATCCTGCACACCCTGTATTCTTGTGTGACATCTTGTACACCTCATTAGGAGTCACCCTGTATTCTTATCAGGCAACTTGTACTGTATTTTGCTCTGACATCCTGCACACTTCTTTAGGAGGCACCCCGTATTCTTATCTAGCATCTTGTATATCTCTTTAGAAGTCACCCTGTATTCTTGTGTGACATCTTGAACACCTCTTTAGGAGTCAACCTGTATTCATCTCTGCCATTTTGTACACCTCTTTAAGTGTCACCTTGTATTCTTATCTGGCATCTTGTACACCGCTTTAAGGGTCACCTTGTATTTTTATCTGGCATCTTGTATATCTCTTAAGGAGGCACCCTGTGTTCTTATATGGCATCTTGTATATCTCCTTAGAAGTCACCCTGTATTCTTGTGTGACATCTTGTACACCTCTTTAGGAGTCACCCTGTATCCTTGTCTGACATCTTGTGCATCTCTTTAGGAGTCACCCTGTATTCTTCTCTGCCATCTTGTACACCCCTTTAAGGGTCACCTTGTATTCTTATCTGGCGTCTTGTATATCTCTTTAGGAGTCACCCTGTATTGTTATCTGACATCTTGTACTGTATTTTGCTCGGACATCCTGCACACCTCTTTAGGAGTCACCCTGTATTCTTCTCTGCCATCTTGTACACCTCTTTAAGGGTCACCTTGTATTCTTATCTGGCGTCTTGTATATCTCTTTAGGAGTCACCCTGTATTCTTCTCTGCCATCTTGTACAGCTCTTTAAGGGTCACCTTGTATTCTTATCTGGCGTCTTGTATATCACTTTAGGAGTCACCCTGTATTGTTATCTGACATCTTGTACTGTATTTTGCTCGGACATCCTGCACACCTCTTTAGGAGTCACCCTGTATTCTTCTCTGCCATCTTGTACACCTCTTTAAGGGTCACCTTGTATTCTTATCTGGCGTCTTGTATATCTCTTTAGGAGTCACCCTGTATTCATCTCTGCCATCTTGTACACCTCTTTAAGGGTCACCTTGTATTCTTCTCTGCCATCTTGTACAGCTCTTTAAGGGTCACCTTGTATTCATATCTGGCGTCTTGTATATCTCTTTAGTAGTCACCCTGTATTCTTCTCTGCCATCTTGTACACCTCTTTAAGGGTCACCTTGTATTCTTATCTGGCGTCTTGTATATCTCTTTAGGAGTCACCCTGGATTCTTCTCTGCCATCTTGTACACCTATTTAAGGGTCACCTTGTATTCATATCTGGCGTCTTGTATATCTCTTTAGGAGTCACCCTGGATTCTTCTCTGCCATCTTGTACACCCCTTTAAGAGTCACCTTGTATTCTTATCTGGCGTCTTGTATATCACTTTAGGAGTCACCCTGGATTCTTCTCTGCCATCTTGTACACCTCTTTAAGAGTCACCTTGTATTCTTATCTGGCGTCTTGCATATCCCTTTAGGAGTCACCCTGGATTCTTCTCTGCCATCTTGTACACCTCTTTAAGGGTCACCTTGTATCCTTATCTGGCGTCTTGTATAGCTCTTTAGGAGTCACCCTGGATTCTTCTCTGCCATCTTGTACACCTCTTTAAGGGTCACCTTGTATTCTTATCTGGCGTCTTGTATATCTCTTTGGGAGTCACCCTGGATTCTTCTCTGCCATCTTGTACACCTCTTTAAGGGTCACCTTGTATTCTTATCTGGCGTCTTGTATATCCCTTTAGGAATCACCCAGGATTCTTCTCTGCCATCTTGTACACCTCTTTAAGGGTCACCTTGTATTCTTATCTGGCGTCTTGTATATCTCTTTAGGAGTCACCCTGTATTCTTCTCTGCCATCTGGCACACCTCTTTAAGGGTCACCTTGTATTCTTATCTGGCGTCTTGTATATCTCTTTAGGAGTCACCCTGTATTCTTCTCTGCCATCTTGTACACCTCCTTAAGGGTCACCTTGTATTCTTATCTGGCGTCTTGTATATCTCTTTAGGAGTCACCCTGTATTGTTATCTGACATCTTGTATTGTATTTTGCTCGGACATCCTGCACACCTCTTTAGGAGTCACCCTGTATTCTTCTCTGCCATCTTGTACACCTCTTTAAGGGTCACCTTGTATTCTTATCTGGCGTCTTGTATATCCCTTTAGGAGTCACCCTGTATTCTTCTCTGCCATCTTGTACACCTCTTTAAGGGTCACCTTGTATTCTTATCTGGCGTCTTGTATATCTCTTTAGGAGTCACCCTGTATTCTTCTCTGCCATCTTGTACAGCTCTTTAAGGGTCACCTTGTATTCTTATCTGGCGTCTTGTATATCACTTTAGGAGTCACCCTGTATTGTTATCTGACATCTTGTACTGTATTTTGCTCGGACATCCTGCACACCTCTTTAGGAGTCACCCTGTATTCTTCTCTGCCATTTTGTACACCTCTTTAAGGGTCACCTTGTATTCTTATCTGGCGTCTTGTATATCTCTTTAGGAGTCACCCTGTATTCTTCTCTGCCATCTTGTACACCTCTTTAAGGGTCACCTTGTATTCTTCTCTGCCATCTTGTACAGCTCTTTAAGGGTCACCTTGTATTCATATCTGGCTTCTTGTATATCTCTTTAGGAGTCACCCTGGATTCTTCTCTGCCATCTTGTACACCTCTTTAAGGGTCACCTTGTATTCTTATCTGGCGTCTTGTATATCTCTTTAGGAGTCACCCTGGATTCTTCTCTGCCATCTTGTACACCTCTTTAAGGGTCACCTTGTATTCTTATCTGGCGTCTTGTATATCACTTTAGGAGTCACCCTGGATTCTTCTCTGCCATCTTGTACACCTCTTTAAGGGTCACCTTGTATTCTTATCTGGCGTCTTGTATATCTCTTTAGGAGTCACCCTGTATTTTTCTCTGCCATCTTGTACACCTCTTTAAGGGTCACCTTGTATTCTTATCTGGCGTCTTGTATATCTCTTTAGGAGTCACCCTGTATTCTTCTCTGCCATCTTGTACAGCTCTTTAAGGGTCACCTTGTATTCTTATCTGGCGTCTTGTATATCTCTTTAGGAGTCACCCTGGATTCTTCTCTGCCATCTTGTACACCTCTTTAAGGGTCACCTTGTATTCTTATCTGGCGTCTTGTATATCACTTTAGGAGTCACCCTGGATTCTTCTCTGCCATCTTGTACACCTCTTTAAGGGTCACCTTGTATTCTTATCTGGCGTCTTGTATATCTCTTTAGGAGTCACCCTGTATTCTTCTCTGCCATCTTGTACACCTCTTTAAGGGTCACCTTGTATTCTTATCTGGCGTCTTGTATATCTCTTTAGGAGTCACCCTGTATTCTTCTCTGCCATCTTGTACAGCTCTTTAAGGGTCACCTTGTATTCTTATCTGGCGTCTTGTATATCTCTTTAGGAGTCACCCTGGATTCTTCTCTGCCGTCTTGTACACCTCTTTAAAGTTCACCTTGTATTCTTATCTGGCGTCTTGTATATCTCTTTAGGAGTCACCCTGTATTCTTCTCTGCCATCTTGTACACCTCATTAAGGGTCACCTTGTATTCTTATCTGGCGTCTTGTATATCGCTTTAGGAGTCACCCTGTATTCTTCTCTGCCATCTTGTACACCTCTTTAAGGGTCACCTTGTATTCTTATCTGGCGTCTTGTATATCCCTTTAGGAGTCACCCTGGATTCTTCTCTGCCATCTTGTACACCTATTTAAGGGTCACCTTGTATTCATATCTGGCGTCTTGTATATCTCTTTAGGAGTCACCCTGGATTCTTCTCTGCCATCTTGTACACCTCTTTAAGAGTCACCTTGTATTCTTATCTGGCGTCTTGTATATCACTTTAGGAGTCACCCTGGATTCTTCTCTGCCATCTTGTACACCTCTTTAAGAGTCACCTTGTATTCTTATCTGGCGTCTTGCATATCCCTTTAGGAGTCACCCTGGATTCTTCTCTGCCATCTTGTACACCTCTTTAAGGGTCACCTTGTATCCTTATCTGGCGTCTTGTATAGCTCTTTAGGAGTCACCCTGGATTCTTCTCTGCCATCTTGTACACCTCTTTAAGGGTCACCTTGTATTCTTATCTGGCGTCTTGTATATCTCTTTAGGAGTCACCCTGGATTCTTCTCTGCCATCTTGTACACCTCTTTAAGGGTCACCTTGTATTCTTATCTGGCGTCTTGTATATCCCTTTAGGAGTCACCCAGGATTCTTCTCTGCCATCTTGTACACCTCTTTAAGGGTCACCTTGTATTCTTATCTGGCGTCTTGTATATCTCTTTAGGAGTCACCCTGTATTCTTCTCTGCCATCTTGCACACCTCTTTAAGGGTCACCTTGTATTCTTATCTGGCGTCTTGTATATCTCTTTAGGAGTCACCCTGTATTCTTCTCTGCCATCTTGTACACCTCCTTAAGGGTCACCTTGTATTCTTATCTGGCGTCTTGTATATCTCTTTAGGAGTCACCCTGTATTGTTATCTGACATCTTGTACTGTATTTTGCTCGGACATCCTGCACACCTCTTTAGGAGTCACCCTGTATTCTTCTCTGCCATCTTGTACACCTCTTTAAGGGTCACCTTGTATTCTTATCTGGCGTCTTGTATATCCCTTTAGGAGTCACCCTGTATTCTTCTCTGCCATCTTGTACACCTCTTTAAGGGTCACCTTGTATTCATATCTGGCGTCTTGTATATCTCTTTAGGAGTCACCATGTATTCTTCTCTGCCATCTTGTACAGCTCTTTAAGGGTCACCTTGTATTCTTATCTGGCGTCTTGTATATCACTTTAGGAGTCACCCTGTATTGTTATCTGACATCTTGTACTGTATTTTGCTCGGACATCCTGCACACCTCTTTAGGAGTCACCCTGTATTCTTCTCTGCCATTTTGTACACCTCTTTAAGGGTCACCTTGTATTCTTATCTGGCGTCTTGTATATCTCTTTAGGAGTCACCCTGTATTCATCTCTGCCATCTTGTACACCTCTTTAAGGGTCACCTTGTATTCTTCTCTGCCATCTTGTACAGCTCTTTAAGGGTCACCTTGTATTCATATCTGGCTTCTTGTATATCTCTTTAGGAGTCACCCTGGATTCTTCTCTGCCATCTTGTACACCTCTTTAAGGGTCACCTTGTATTCTTATCTGGCGTCTTGTATATCTCTTTAGGTGTCACCCTGGATTCTTCTCTGCCATCTTGTACACCTCTTTAAGGGTCACCTTGTATTCTTATCTGGCGTCTTGTATATCACTTTAGGAGTCACCCTGGATTCTTCTCTGCCATCTTGTACACCTCTTTAAGGGTCACCTTGTATTCTTATCTGGCGTCTTGTATATCTCTTTAGGAGTCACCCTGTATTCTTCTCTGCCATCTTGTACACCTCTTTAAGGGTCACCTTGTATTCTTATCTGGCGTCTTGTATATCTCTTTAGGAGTCACCCTGTATTCTTCTCTGCCATCTTGTACAGCTCTTTAAGGGTCACCTTGTATTCTTATCTGGCGTCTTGTATATCTCTTTAGGAGTCACCCTGGATTCTTCTCTGCCATCTTGTACACCTCTTTAAGGGTCACCTTGTATTCTTATCTGGCGTCTTGTATATCACTTTAGGAGTCACCCTGGATTCTTCTCTGCCATCTTGTACACCTCTTTAAGGGTCACCTTGTATTCTTATCTGGCGTCTTGTATATCTCTTTAGGAGTCACCCTGTATTCTTCTCTGCCATCTTGTACACCTCTTTAAGGGTCACCTTGTATTCTTATCTGGCGTCTTGTATATCTCTTTAGGAGTCACCCTGTATTCTTCTCTGCCATCTTGTACAGCTCTTTAAGGGTCACCTTGTATTCTTATCTGGCGTCTTGTATATCTCTTTAGGAGTCACCCTGGATTCTTCTCTGCCGTCTTGTACACCTCTTTAAAGTTCACCTTGTATTCTTATCTGGCCTCTTGTATATCTCTTTAGGAGTCACCCTGTATTCTTCTCTGCCATCTTGTACACCTCATTAAGAGTCACCTTGTATTCTTATCTGGCGTCTTGTATATCGCTTTAGGAGTCACCCTGTATTCTTCTCTGCCATCTTGTACACCTCTTTAAGGGTCACCTTGTATTCTTATCTGGCGTCTTGTATATCTCTTTAGGAGTCACCCTGGATTCTTCTCTGCCATCTTGTACACCTATTTAAGGGTCACCTTGTATTCATATCTGGCGTCTTGTATATCTCTTTAGGAGTCACCCTGGATTCTTCTCTGCCATCTTGTACACCTCTTTAAGAGTCACCTTGTATTCTTATCTGGCGTCTTGTATATCACTTTAGGAGTCACCCTGGATTCTTCTCTGCCATCTTGTACACCTCTTTAAGAGTCACCTTGTATTCTTATCTGGCGTCTTGCATATCCCTTTAGGAGTCACCCTGGATTCTTCTCTGCCATCTTGTACACCTCTTTAAGGGTCACCTTGTATTCTTATCTGGCGTCTTGTATAGCTCTTTAGGAGTCACCCTGTATTCTTCTCTGCCATCTTGTACACCTCTTTAAGGGTCACCTTGTATTCTTATCTGGCGTCTTGTATATCTCTTTAGGAGTCACCCTGTATTCTTCTCTGCCATCTGGCACACCTCTTTAAGGGTCACCTTGTATTCTTATCTGGCGTCTTGTATATCTCTTTAGGAGTCAGCCTGTATTCTTCTCTGCCATCTTGTACACCTCCTTAAGGGTCACCTTGTATTCTTATCTGGCGTCTTGTATATCCCTTTAGGAGTCACCCTGTATTGTTATCTGACATCTTGTACTGTATTTTGCTCGGACATCCTGCACACCTCTTTAGGAGTCACCCTGTATTCTTCTCTGCCATCTTGTACACCTCTTTAAGGGTCACCATGTATTCTTATCTGGCGTCTTGTATATCCCTTTAGGAGTCACCCTGTATTCTTATCTGCCATCTTGTACACCTCTTTAAGGGTCACCTTGTATTCTTATCTGGCGTCTTGTATATCTCTTTAGGAGTCACCCTGTATTCTTCTCTGCCATCTTGTACAGCTCTTTAAGGGTCACCTTGTATTCTTATCTGGCGTCTTGTATATCACTTTAGGAGTCACCCTGTATTGTTATCTGACATCTTGTACTGTATTTTGCTCGGACATCCTGCACACCTCTTTAGGAGTCACCCTGTATTCTTCTCTGCCATTTTGTACACCTCTTTAAGGGTCACCTTGTATTCTTATCTGGCGTCTTGTATATCTCTTTAGGAGTCACCCTGTATTCTTCTCTGCCATCTTGTACACCTCTTTAAGGGTCACCTTGTATTCTTCTCTGCCATCTTGTACAGCTCTTTAAGGGTCACCTTGTATTCATATCTGGCTTCTTGTATATCTCTTTAGGAGTCACCCTGGATTCTTCTCTGCCATCTTGTACACCTCTTTAAGGGTCACCTTGTATTCTTATCTGGCGTCTTGTATATCTCTTTAGGAGTCACCCTGGATTCTTCTCTGCCATCTTGTACACCTCTTTAAGGGTCACCTTGTATTCTTATCTGGCGTCTTGTATATCACTTTAGGAGTCACCCTGGATTCTTCTCTGCCATCTTGTACACCTCTTTAAGGGTCACCTTGTATTCTTATCTGGCGTCTTGTATATCTCTTTAGGAGTCACCCTGTATTTTTCTCTGCCATCTTGTACACCTCTTTAAGGGTCACCTTGTATTCTTATCTGGCGTCTTGTATATCTCTTTAGGAGTCACCCTGTATTCTTCTCTGCCATCTTGTACAGCTCTTTAAGGGTCACCTTGTATTCTTATCTGGCGTCTTGTATATCTCTTTAGGAGTCACCCTGGATTCTTCTCTGCCATCTTGTACACCTCTTTAAGGGTCACCTTGTATTCTTATCTGGCGTCTTGTATATCACTTTAGGAGTCACCCTGGATTCTTCTCTGCCATCTTGTACACCTCTTTAAGGGTCACCTTGTATTCTTATCTGGCGTCTTGTATATCTCTTTAGGAGTCACCCTGTATTCTTCTCTGCCATCTTGTACACCTCTTTAAGGGTCACCTTGTATTCTTATCTGGCGTCTTGTATATCTCTTTAGGAGTCACCCTGTATTCTTCTCTGCCATCTTGTACAGCTCTTTAAGGGTCACCTTGTATTCTTATCTGGCGTCTTGTATATCTCTTTAGGAGTCACCCTGGATTCTTCTCTGCCGTCTTGTACACCTCTTTAAAGTTCACCTTGTATTCTTATCTGGCGTCTTGTATATCTCTTTAGGAGTCACCCTGTATTCTTCTCTGCCATCTTGTACACCTCATTAAGGGTCACCTTGTATTCTTATCTGGCGTCTTGTATATCGCTTTAGGAGTCACCCTGTATTCTTCTCTGCCATCTTGTACACCTCTTTAAGGGTCACCTTGCATTCTTATCTGGCGTCTTGTATATCCCTTTAGGAGTCACCCTGGATTCTTCTCTGCCATCTTGTACACCTATTTAAGGGTCACCTTGTATTCATATCTGGCGTCTTGTATATCTCTTTAGGAGTCACCCTGGATTCTTCTCTGCCATCTTGTACACCTCTTTAAGAGTCACCTTGTATTCTTATCTGGCGTCTTGTATATCACTTTAGGAGTCACCCTGGATTCTTCTCTGCCATCTTGTACACCTCTTTAAGAGTCACCTTGTATTCTTATCTGGCGTCTTGCATATCCCTTTAGGAGTCACCCTGGATTCTTCTCTGCCATCTTGTACACCTCTTTAAGGGTCACCTTGTATCCTTATCTGGCGTCTTGTATAGCTCTTTAGGAGTCACCCTGGATTCTTCTCTGCCATCTTGTACACCTCTTTAAGGGTCACCTTGTATTCTTATCTGGCGTCTTGTATATCTCTTTAGGAGTCACCCTGTATTGTTATCTGACATCTTGTACTGTATTTTGCTCGGACATCCTGCACACCTCTTTAGGAGTCACCCTGTATTCTTCTCTGCCATCTTGTACACCTCTTTAAGGGTCACCTTGTATTCTTATCTGGCGTCTTGTATATCTCTTTAGGAGTCACCCTGTATTCTTCTCTGCCATCTTGTACAGCTCTTTAAGGGTCACCTTGTATTCTTATCTGGCGTCTTGTATATCACTTTAGGAGTCACCCTGTATTGTTATCTGACATCTTGTACTGTATTTTGCTCGGACATCCTGCACACCTCTTTAGGAGTCACCCTGTATTCTTCTCTGCCATTTTGTACACCTCTTTAAGGGTCACCTTGTATTCTTATCTGGCGTCTTGTATATCTCTTTAGGAGTCACCCTGTATTCTTCTCTGCCATCTTGTACACCTCTTTAAGGGTCACCTTGTATTCTTCTCTGCCATCTTGTACAGCTCTTTAAGGGTCACCTTGTATTCATATCTGGCTTCTTGTATATCTCTTTAGGAGTCACCCTGGATTCTTCTCTGCCATCCTGTACACCTCTTTAAGGGTCACCTTGTATTCTTATCTGGCGTCTTGTATATCTCTTTAGGAGTCACCCTGGATTCTTCTCTGCCATCTTGTACACCTCTTTAAGGGTCACCTTGTATTCTTATCTGGCGTCTTGTATATCACTTTAGGAGTCACCCTGGATTCTTCTCTGCCATCTTGTACACCTCTTTAAGGGTCACCTTGTATTCTTATCTGGCGTCTTGTATATCTCTTTAGGAGTCACCCTGTATTTTTCTCTGCCATCTTGTACACCTCTTTAAGGGTCACCTTGTATTCTTATCTGGCGTCTTGTATATCTCTTTAGGAGTCACCCTGTATTCTTCTCTGCCATCTTGTACAGCTCTTTAAGGGTCACCTTGTATTCTTATCTGGCGTCTTGTATATCTCTTTAGGAGTCACCCTGGATTCTTCTCTGCCATCTTGTACACCTCTTTAAGGGTCACCTTGTATTCTTATCTGGCGTCTTGTATATCACTTTAGGAGTCACCCTGGATTCTTCTCTGCCATCTTGTACACCTCTTTAAGGGTCACCTTGTATTCTTATCTGGCGTCTTGTATATCTCTTTAGGAGTCACCCTGTATTCTTCTCTGCCATCTTGTACACCTCTTTAAGGGTCACCTTGTATTCTTATCTGGCGTCTTGTATATCTCTTTAGGAGTCACCCTGTATTCTTCTCTGCCATCTTGTACAGCTCTTTAAGGGTCACCTTGTATTCTTATCTGGCGTCTTGTATATCTCTTTAGGAGTCACCCTGGATTCTTCTCTGCCGTCTTGTACACCTCTTTAAAGTTCACCTTGTATTCTTATCTGGCGTCTTGTATATCTCTTTAGGAGTCACCCTGTATTCTTCTCTGCCATCTTGTACACCTCATTAAGGGTCACCTTGTATTCTTATCTGGCGTCTTGTATATCGCTTTAGGAGTCACCCTGTATTCTTCTCTGCCATCTTGTACACCTCTTTAAGGGTCACCTTGCATTCTTATCTGGCGTCTTGTATATCCCTTTAGGAGTCACCCTGGATTCTTCTCTGCCATCTTGTACACCTATTTAAGGGTCACCTTGTATTCATATCTGGCGTCTTGTATATCTCTTTAGGAGTCACCCTGGATTCTTCTCTGCCATCTTGTACACCTCTTTAAGAGTCACCTTGTATTCTTATCTGGCGTCTTGTATATCACTTTAGGAGTCACCCTGGATTCTTCTCTGCCATCTTGTACACCTCTTTAAGAGTCACCTTGTATTCTTATCTGGCGTCTTGCATATCCCTTTAGGAGTCACCCTGGATTCTTCTCTGCCATCTTGTACACCTCTTTAAGGGTCACCTTGTATCCTTATCTGGCGTCTTGTATAGCTCTTTAGGAGTCACCCTGGATTCTTCTCTGCCATCTTGTACACCTCTTTAAGGGTCACCTTGTATTCTTATCTGGCGTCTTGTATATCTCTTTAGGAGTCACCCTGGATTCTTCTCTGCCATCTTGTACACCTCTTTAAGGGTCACCTTGTATTCTTATCTGGCGTCTTGTATATCCCTTTAGGAGTCACCCAGGATTCTTCTCTGCCATCTTGTACACCTCTTTAAGGGTCACCTTGTATTCTTATCTGGCGTCTTGTATATCTCTTTAGGAGTCACCCTGTATTCTTCTCTGCCATCTTGCACACCTCTTTAAGGGTCACCTTGTATTCTTATCTGGCGTCTTGTATATCTCTTTAGGAGTCACCCTGTATTCTTCTCTGCCATCTTGTACACCTCCTTAAGGGTCACCTTGTATTCTTATCTGGCGTCTTGTATATCTCTTTAGGAGTCACCCTGTATTGTTATCTGACATCTTGTACTGTATTTTGCTCGGACATCCTGCACACCTCTTTAGGAGTCACCCTGTATTCTTCTCTGCCATCTTGTACACCTCTTTAAGGGTCACCTTGTATTCTTATCTGGCGTCTTGTATATCCCTTTAGGAGTCACCCTGTATTCTTCTCTGCCATCTTGTACACCTCTTTAAGGGTCACCTTGTATTCATATCTGGCGTCTTGTATATCTCTTTAGGAGTCACCATGTATTCTTCTCTGCCATCTTGTACAGCTCTTTAAGGGTCACCTTGTATTCTTATCTGGCGTCTTGTATATCACTTTAGGAGTCACCCTGTATTGTTATCTGACATCTTGTACTGTATTTTGCTCGGACATCCTGCACACCTCTTTAGGAGTCACCCTGTATTCTTCTCTGCCATTTTGTACACCTCTTTAAGGGTCACCTTGTATTCTTATCTGGCGTCTTGTATATCTCTTTAGGAGTCACCCTGTATTCATCTCTGCCATCTTGTACACCTCTTTAAGGGTCACCTTGTATTCTTCTCTGCCATCTTGTACAGCTCTTTAAGGGTCACCTTGTATTCATATCTGGCTTCTTGTATATCTCTTTAGGAGTCACCCTGTATTCTTCTCTGCCATCTTGTACACCTCTTTAAGGGTCACCTTGTATTCTTATCTGGCGTCTTGTATATCTCTTTAGGAGTCACCCTGTATTCTTCTCTGCCATCTTGTACAGCTCTTTAAGGGTCACCTTGTATTCTTATCTGGCGTCTTGTATATCTCTTTAGGAGTCACCCTGGATTCTTCTCTGCCATCTTGTACACCTCTTTAAGGGTCACCTTGTATTCTTATCTGGCGTCTTGTATATCACTTTAGGAGTCACCCTGGATTCTTCTCTGCCATCTTGTACACCTCTTTAAGGGTCACCTTGTATTCTTATCTGGCGTCTTGTATATCTCTTTAGGAGTCACCCTGTATTCTTCTCTGCCATCTTGTACACCTCTTTAAGTGTCACCTTGTATTCTTATCTGGCGTCTTGTATATCTCTTTAGGAGTCACCCTGTATTCTTCTCTGCCATCTTGTACAGCTCTTTAAGGGTCACCTTGTATTCTTATCTGGCGTCTTGTATATCTCTTTAGGAGTCACCCTGGATTCTTCTCTGCCGTCTTGTACACCTCTTTAAAGTTCACCTTGTATTCTTATCTGGCCTCTTGTATATCTCTTTAGGAGTCACCCTGTATTCTTCTCTGCCATCTTGTACACCTCATTAAGGGTCACCTTGTATTCTTATCTGACGTCTTGTATATCGCTTTAGGAGTCACCCTGTATTCTTCTCTGCCATCTTGTACACCTCTTTAAGGGTCACCTTGTATTCTTATCTGGCGTCTTGTATATCTCTTTAGGAGTCACCCTGGATTCTTCTCTGCCATCTTGTACACCTATTTAAGGGTCACCTTGTATTCATATCTGGCGTCTTGTATATCTCTTTAGGAGTCACCCTGGATTCTTCTCTGCCATCTTGTACACCTCTTTAAGAGTCACCTTGTATTCTTATCTGGCGTCTTGTATATCACTTTAGGAGTCACCCTGGATTCTTCTCTGCCATCTTGTACACCTCTTTAAGAGTCACCTTGTATTCTTATCTGGCGTCTTGCATATCCCTTTAGGAGTCACCCTGGATTCTTCTCTGCCATCTTGTACACCTCTTTAAGGGTCACCTTGTATTCTTATCTGGCGTCTTGTATAGCTCTTTAGGAGTCACCCTGTATTCTTCTCTGCCATCTTGTACAGCTCTTTAAGGGTCACCTTGTATTCTTATCTGGCGTCTTGTATATCTCTTTAGGAGTCACCCTGGATTCTTCTCTGCCATCTTGTACACCTCTTTAAGGGTCACCTTGTATTCTTATCTGGCGTCTTGTATATCCCTTTAGGAGTCACCCTGTATTCTTCTCTGCCATCTTGCACACCTCTTTAAGGGTCACCTTGTATTCTTATCTGGCGTCTTGTATATCTCTTTAGGAGTCACCCTGTATTCTTCTCTGCCATCTTGTACACCTCTTTAAGGGTCACCTTGTATTCTTATCTGGCGTCTTGTATATCTCTTTAGGAGTCACCCTGTATTGTTATCTGACATCTTGTACTGTATTTTGCTCGGACATCCTGCACACCTCTTTAGGAGTCACCCTGTATTCTTCTCTGCCATCTTGTACACCTCTTTAAGGGTCACCTTGTATTCTTATCTGGCGTCTTGTATATCCCTTTAGGAGTCACCCTGTATTCTTCTCTGCCATCTTGTACACTTCTTTAAGGGTCACCTTGTATTCTTATCTGGCGTCTTGTATATCTCTTTAGGAGTCACCCTGTATTCTTCTCTGCCATCTTGTACAGCCCTTTAAGGGTCACCTTGTATTCTTATCTGGCGTCTTGTATATCACTTTAGGAGTCACCCTGTATTGTTATCTGACATCTTGTACTGTATTTTGCTCGGACATCCTGCACACCTCTTTAGGAGTCACCCTGTATTCTTCTCTGCCATCTTGTACACCTCTTTAAGGGTCACCTTGTATTCTTATCTGGCGTCTTGTATATCTCTTTAGGAGTCACCCTGTATTCTTCTCTGCCATCTTGTACACCTCTTTAAGGGTCACCTTGTATTCTTCTCTGCCATCTTGTACAGCTCTTTAAGGGTCACCTTGTATTCATATCTGGCTTCTTGTATATCTCTTTAGGAGTCACCCTGGATTCTTCTCTGCCATCTTGTACACCTCTTTAAGGGTCACCTTGTATTCTTATCTGGCGTCTTGTATATCTCTTTAGGAGTCACCCTGGATTCTTCTCTGCCATCATGTACACCTCTTTAAGGGTCACCTTGTATTCTTATCTGGCGTCTTGTATATCACTTTAGGAGTCACCCTGGATTCTTCTCTGCCATCTTGTACACCTCTTTAAGGGTCACCTTGTATTCTTATCTGGCGTCTTGTATATCTCTTTAGGAGTCACCCTGTATTCTTCTCTGCCATCTTGTACACCTCTTTAAGGGTCACCTTGTATTCTTATCTGGCGTCTTGTATATCTCTTTAGGAGTCACCCTGTATTCTTCTCTGCCATCTTGTACAGCTCTTTAAGGGTCACCTTGTATTCTTATCTGGCGTCTTGTATATCTCTTTAGGAGTCACCCTGGATTCTTCTCTGCCATCTTGTACACCTCTTTAAGGGTCACCTTGTATTCTTATCTGGCGTCTTGTATATCACTTTAGGAGTCACCCTGGATTCTTCTCTGCCATCTTGTACACCTCTTTAAGGGTCACCTTGTATTCTTATCTGGCGTCTTGTATATCTCTTTAGGAGTCACCCTGTATTCTTCTCTGCCATCTTGTACACTTCTTTAAGGGTCACCTTGTATTCTTATCTGGCGTCTTGTATATCTCTTTAGGAGTCACCCTGTATTCTTCTCTGCCATCTTGTACAGCTCTTTAAGGGTCACCTTGTATTCTTATCTGGCGTCTTGTATATCTCTTTAGGAGTCACCCTGGATTCTTTTCTGCCGTCTTGTACACCTCTTTAAAGTTCACCTTGTATTCTTATCTGGCGTCTTGTATATCTCTTTAGGAGTCACCCTGTATTCTTCTCTGCCATCTTGTACACCTCATTAAGGGTCACCTTGTATTCTTATCTGGCGTCTTGTATATCGCTTTAGGAGTCACCCTGTATTCTTCTCTGCCATCTTGTACACCTCTTTAAGGGTCACCTTGTATTCTTATCTGGCGTCTTGTATATCTCTTTAGGAGTCACCCTGGATTCTTCTCTGCCATCTTGTACACCTCTTTAAGGGTCACCTTGTATTCATATCTGGCGTCTTGTATATCTCTTTAGGAGTCACCCTGGATTCTTCTCTGCCATCTTGTACACCTCTTTAAGAGTCACCTTGTATTCTTATCTGGCGTCTTGTATATCACTTTAGGAGCCACCCTGGATTCTTCTCTGCCATCTTGTACACCTCTTTAAGGGTCACCTTGTATTCTTATCTGGCGTCTTGTATATCTCTTTAGGAGTCACCCTGGATTCTTCTCTGCCATCTTGTACACCTCTTTAAGGGTCACCTTGTATTCTTATCTGGCGTCTTGTATATCTCTTTAGGAGTCACCCTGGATTCTTCTCTGCCATCTTGTACACCTCTTTAAGGGTCACCTTGTATTCTTATCTGGCGTCTTGTATATCTCTTTAGGAGTCACCCTGGATTCTTCTCTGCCATCTTGTACACCTCTTTAAGGGTCACCTTGTATTCTTATCTGGCGTCTTGTATATCCCTTTAGGAGTCACCCTGGATTCTTCTCTGCCATCTTGTACACCTCTTTAAGGGTCACCTTGTATTCTTATCTGGCGTCTTGTATATCTCTTTAGGAGTCACCCTGGATTCTTCTCTGCCATCTTGTACACCTCTTTAAGGGTCACCTTGTATTCTTATCTGGCGTCTTGTATATCTCTTTAGGAGTCACCCTGGATTCTTCTCTGCCGTCTTGTACACCTCTTTAAAGTTCACCTTGTATTCTTATCTGGCGTCTTGTATATCTCTTTAGGAGTCACCCTGTATTCTTCTCTGCCATCTTGTACACCTCATTAAGGGTCACCTTGTATTCTTATCTGGCGTCTTGTATATCTCTTTAGGTGTCACCCTGTATTCTTCTCTGCCATCTTGTACACTTCTTTAAGGGTCACCTTGTATTCTTATCTGGCGTCTTGTATATCTCTTTAGGAGTCACCCTGGATTCTTCTCTGCCATCTTGTACACCTATTTAAGGGTCACCTTGTATTCATATCTGGCGTCTTGTATATCTCTTTAGGAGTCACCCTGGATTCTTCTCTGCCATCTTGTACACCTCTTTAAGAGTCACCTTGTATTCTTATCTGGCGTCTTGTATATCACTTTAGGAGTCACCCTGGATTCTTCTCTGCCATCTTGTACACCTCTTTAAGAGTCACCTTGTATTCTTATCTGGCGTCTTGCATATCCCTTTAGGAGTCACCCTGGATTCTTCTCTGCCATCTTGTACACCTCTTTAAGGGTCACCTTGTATTCTTATCTGGCG
Organism: Meconema thalassinum; assembly: GCA_946902985.2. NCBI lineage: Eukaryota > Metazoa > Arthropoda > Insecta > Orthoptera > Tettigoniidae > Meconema > Meconema thalassinum. Next base: position 181,979,972 of record OX336398.1, on the reverse strand, counting down.
TCTTGTATAGCTCTTTACGAGTCACCCTGGATTCTTCTCTGCCATCTTGTACACCTCTTTAAGGGTCACCTTGTATTCTTATCTGGCGTCTTGTATATCTCTTTAGGAGTCACCCTGGATTCTTCTCTGCCATCTTGTACACCTCTTTAAGGGTCACCTTGTATTCTTATCTGTCGTCTTGTATATCCCTTTAGGAGTCACCCAGGATTCTTCTCTGCCATCTTGTACACCTCATTAAGGGTCACCTTGTATTCTTATTTGGCGTCTTGTATATCGCTTTAGGAGTCACCCTGTATTCTTCTCTGCCATCTTGCACACCTCTTTAAGGGTCACCTTGTATTCTTATCTGGCGTCTTGTATATCTCTTTAGGAGTCACCCTGTATTCTTCTCTGCCATCTTGTACACCTCTTTAAGGGTCACCTTGTATTCTTATCTGGCGTCTTGTATATCTCTTTAGGAGTCACCCTGTATTGTTATCTGACATCTTGTACTGTATTTTGCTCGGACATCCTGCACACCTCTTTAGGAGTCACCCTGTATTCTTCTCTGCCATCTTGTACACCTCTTTAAGGGTCACCTTGTATTCTTATCTGGCGTCTTGTATATCCCTTTAGGAGTCACCCTGTATTCTTCTCTGCCATCTTGTACACTTCTTTAAGGGTCACCTTGTATTCTTATCTGGCGTCTTGTATATCTCTTTAGGAGTCACCCTGTATTCTTCTCTGCCATCTTGTACAGCTCTTTAAGGGTCACCTTGTATTCTTATCTGGCGTCTTGTATATCACTTTAGGAGTCACCCTGTACTGTTATCTGACATCTTGTACTGTATTTTGCTCGGACATCCTGCACACCTCTTTAGGAGTCACCCTGTATTCTTCTCTGCCATCTTGTACACCTCTTTAAGGGTCACCTTGTATTCTTATCTGGCGTCTTGTATATCTCTTTAGGAGTCACCCTGTATTCTTCTCTGCCATCTTGTACAGCTCTTTAAGGGTCACCTTGTATTCTTCTCTGCCATCTTGTACAGCTCTTTAAGGGTCACCTTGTATTCATATCTGGCTTCTTGTATATCTCTTTAGGAGTCACCCTGGATTCTTCTCTGCCATCTTGTACACCTCTTTAAGGGTCACCTTGTATTCTTATCTGGCGTCTTGTATATCTCTTTAGGAGTCACCCTGGATTCTTCTCTGCCATCATGTACACCTCTTTAAGGGTCACCTTGTATTCTTATCTGGCGTCTTGTATATCTCTTTAGGAGTCACCCTGTATTCTTCTCTGCCATCTTGTACACCTCTTTAAGGGTCACCTTGTATTCTTCTCTGCCATCTTGTACAGCTCTTTAAGGGTCACCTTGTATTCATATCTGGCTTCTTGTATATCTCTTTAGGAGTCACCCTGGATTCTTCTCTGCCATCTTGTACACCTCTTTAAGGGTCACCTTGTATTCTTATCTGGCGTCTTGTATATCTCTTTAGGAGTCACCCTGTATTCTTCTCTGCCATCTTGTACAGCTCTTTAAGGGTCACCTTGTATTCTTATCTGGCGTCTTGTATATCTCTTTAGGAGTCACCCTGGATTCTTTTCTGCCGTCTTGTACACCTCTTTAAAGTTCACCTTGTATTCTTATCTGGCGTCTTGTATATCTCTTTAGGAGTCACCCTGTATTCTTCTCTGTCATCTTGTACACCTCATTAAGGGTCACCTTGTATTCTTATCTGGCGTCTTGTATATCGCTTTAGGAGTCACCCTGTATTCTTCTCTGCCATCTTGTACACCTCTTTAAGGGTCACCTTGTATTCTTATCTGGCGTCTTGTATATCTCTTTAGGAGTCACCCTGGATTCTTCTCTGCCATCTTGTACACCTCTTTAAGGGTCACCTTGTATTCATATCTGGCGTCTTGTATATCTCTTTAGGAATCACCCTGGATTCTTCTCTGCCATCTTGTACACCTCTTTAAGAGTCACCTTGTATTCTTATCTGGCGTCTTGTATATCACTTTAGGAGCCACCCTGGATTCTTCTCTGCCATCTTGTACACCTCTTTAAGGGTCACCTTGTATTCTTATCTGGCGTCTTGTATATCTCTTTAGGAGTCACCCTGGATTCTTCTCTGCCATCTTGTACACCTCTTTAAGGGTCACCTTGTATTCTTATCTGGCGTCTTGTATATCTCTTTAGGAGTCACCCTGGATTCTTCTCTGCCATCTTGTACACCTCTTTAAGGGTCACCTTGTATTCTTATCTGGCGTCTTGTATATCGCTTTAGGAGTCACCCTGGATTCTTCTCTGCCATCTTGTACACCTCTTTAAGGGTCACCTTGTATTCTTATCTGGCGTCTTGTATATCCCTTTAGGAGTCACCCTGGATTCTTCTCTGCCATCTTGTACACCTCTTTAAGGGTCACCTTGTATTCTTATCTGGCGTCTTGTATATCTCTTTAGGAGTCACCCTGGATTCTTCTCTGCCATCTTGTACACCTCTTTAAGGGTCACCTTGTATTCTTATCTGGCGTCTTGTATATCTCTTTAGGAGTCACCCTGGATTCTTCTCTGCCGTCTTGTACACCTCTTTAAAGTTCACCTTGTATTCTTATCTGGCGTCTTGTATATCTCTTTAGGAGTCACCCTGTATTCTTCTCTGCCATCTTGTACACCTCATTAAGGGTCACCTTGTATTCTTATCTGGCGTCTTGTATATCGATTTAGGAGTCACCCTGTATTCTTCTCTGCCATCTTGTACACCTCTTTAAGGGTCACCTTGTATTCTTATCTGGCGTCTTGTATATCTCTTTAGGAGTCACCCTGGATTCTTCTCTGCCATCTTGTACACCTATATAAGGGTCACCTTGTATTCATATCTGGCGTCTTGTATATCTCTTTAGGAGTCACCCTGGATTCTTCTCTGCCATCTTGTACACCTCTTTAAGAGTCACCTTGTATTCTTCTCTGGCGTCTTGTATATCACTTTAGGAGTCACCCTGGATTCTTCTCTGCCATCTTGTACACCTCTTTAAGAGTCACCTTGTATTCTTATCTGGCGTCTTGCATATCCCTTTAGGAGTCACCCTGGATTCTTCTCTGCCATCTTGTACACCTCTTTAAGGGTCACCTTGTATTCTTATCTGGCGTCTTGTATAGCTCTTTAGGAGTCACCCTGGATTCTTCTCTGCCATCTTGTACACCTCTTTAAGGGTCACCTTGTATTCTTATCTGGCGTCTTGTATATCTCTTTAGGAGTCACCCTGGATTCTTCTCTGCCATCTTGTACACCTCTTTAAGGGTCACCTTGTATTCTTATCTGGCGTCTTGTATATCCCTTTAGGAGTCACCCAGGATTCTTCTCTGCCATCTTGTACACCTCTTTAAGGGTCACCTTGTATTCTTATCTGGCGTCTTGTATATCTCTTTAGGAGTCACCCTGTATTCTTCTCTGCCATCTTGCACACCTCTTTAAGGGTCACCTTGTATTCTTATCTGGCGTCTTGTATATCTCTTTAGGAGTCACCCTGTATTCTTCTCTGCCATCTTGTACACCTCTTTAAGGGTCACCTTGTATTCTTATCTGGCGTCTTGTATATCTCTTTAGGAGTCACCCTGTATTGTTATCTGACATCTTGTACTGTATTTTGCTCGGACATCCTGCACACCTCTTTAGGAGTCACCCTGTATTCTTCTCTGCCATCTTGTACACCTCTTTAAGGGTCACCTTGTATTCTTATCTGGCGTCTTGTATATCCCTTTAGGAGTCACCCTGTATTCTTCTCTGCCATCTTGTACACTTCTTTAAGGGTCACCTTGTATTCTTATCTGGCGTCTTGTATATCTCTTTAGGAGTCACCCTGTATTCTTCTCTGCCATCTTGTACAGCTCTTTAAGGGTCACCTTGTATTCTTATCTGGCGTCTTGTATATCACTTTAGGAGTCACCCTGTATTGTTATCTGACATCTTGTACTGTATTTTGCTCGGACATCCTGCACACCTCTTTAGGAGTCACCCTGTATTCTTCTCTGCCATCTTGTACCCCTCTTTAAGGGTCACCTTGTATTCTTATCTGGCGTCTTGTATATCTCTTTAGGAGTCACCCTGTATTCTTCTCTGCCATCTTGTACACCTCTTTAAGGGTCACCTTGTATTCTTCTCTGCCATCTTGTACAGCTCTTTAAGGGTCACCTTGTATTCATATCTGGCTTCTTGTATATCTCTTTAGGAGTCACCCTGGATTCTTCTCTGCCATCTTGTACACCTCTTTAAGGGTCACCTTGTATTCTTATCTGGCGTCTTGTATATCTCTTTAGGAGTCACCCTGGATTCTTCTCTGCCATCATGTACACCTCTTTAAGGGTCACCTTGTATTCTTATCTGGCGTCTTGTATATCACTTTAGGAGTCACCCTGGATTCTTCTCTGCCATCTTGTACACCTCTTTAAGGGTCACCTTGTATTCTTATCTGGCGTCTTGTATATCTCTTTAGGAGTCACCCTGTATTCTTCTCTGCCATCTTGTACACCTCTTTAAGGGTCACCTTGTATTCTTATCTGGCGTCTTGTATATCTCTTTAGGAGTCACCCTGTATTCTTCTCTGCCATCTTGTACAGCTCTTTAAGGGTCACCTTGTATTCTTATCTGGCGTCTTGTATATCTCTTTAGGAGTCACCCTGGATTCTTCTCTGCCATCTTGTACACCTCTTTAAGGGTCACTTTGTATTCTTATCTGGCGTCTTGTATATCACTTTAGGAGTCACCCTGGATTCTTCTCTGCCATCTTGTACACCTCTTTAAGGGTCACCTTGTATTCTTATCTGGCGTCTTGTATATCTCTTTAGGAGTCACCCTGTATTCTTCTCTGCCATCTTGTACACCTCTTTAAGGGTCACCTTGTATTCTTATCTGGCGTCTTGTATATCTCTTTAGGAGTCACCCTGTATTCTTCTCTGCCATCTTGTACAGCTCTTTAAGGGTCACCTTGTATTCTTATCTGGCGTCTTGTATATCGCTTTAGGAGTCACCCTGGATTCTTCTCTGCCATCTTGTACAGCTCTTTAAGGGTCACCTTGTATTCTTATCTGGCGTCTTGTATATCTCTTTAGGAGTCACCCTGTATTCTTCTCTGCCATCTTGTACACCTCTTTAAGGGTCACCTTGTATTCTTATCTGGCGTCTTGTATATCTCTTTAGGAGTCACCCTGGATTCTTCTCTGCTATCTTGTACACCTCTTTAAGGGTCACCTTGTATTCTTATCTGGCGTCTTGTATATCCCTTTAGGAGTCACCCTGGATTCTTCTCTGCCATCTTGTACACCGCTTTAAGGGTCACCTTGTATTCATATCTGGCGTCTTGTATATCTCTTTAGGAGTCACCCTGGATTCTTCTCTGCCTTCTTGTACACCTCTTTAAGGGTCACCTTGTATTCTTATCTGGCGTCTTGTATATCTCTTTAGGAGTCACCCTGTATTCTTCTCTGCCATCTTGTACAGCTCCTTAAGGGTCACCTTGTATTCTTATCTGGCGTCTTGTATATCTCTTTAGGAGTCACCCTGGATTCTTCTCTGCCATCTTGTACACCTCTTTAAGGGTCACCTTGTATTCTTATCTGGCGTCTTGTATATCTCTTTAGGAGTCACCCTGGATTCTTCTCTGCCATCTTGTACACCTCTTTAAGGGTCACCTTGTATTCTTATCTGGCGTCTTGTATATCTCTTTAGGAGTCACCCTGTATTCTTCTCTGCCATCTTGTACAGCTCTTTAAGGGTCACCTTGTATTCTTATCTGGCGTCTTGTATATCTCTTTAGGAGTCACCCTGGATTCTTCTCTGCCGTCTTGTACACCTCTTTAAAGTTCACCTTGTATTCTTATCTGGCGTCTTGTATATCTCTTTAGGAGTCACCCTGTATTCTTCTCTGCCATCTTGTACACCTCATTAAGGGTCACCTTGTATTCTTATCTGGCGTCTTGTATATCGCTTTAGGAGTCACCCTGTATTCTTCTCTGCCATCTTGTACACCTCTTTAAGGGTCACCTTGTATTCTTATCTGGCGTCTTGTATATCTCTTTAGGAGTCACCCTGGATTCTTCTCTGCCATCTTGTACACCTATTTAAGGGTCACCTTGTATTCATATCTGGCGTCTTGTATATCTCTTTAGGAGTCACCCTGGATTCTTCTCTGCCATCTTGTACACCTCTTTAAGAGTCACCTTGTATTCTTATCTGGCGTCTTGTATATCACTTTAGGAGTCACCCTGGATTCTTCTCTGCCATCTTGTACACCTCTTTAAGAGTCACCTTGTATTCTTATCTGGCGTCTTGCATATCCCTTTAGGAGTCACCCTGGATTCTTCTCTGCCATCTTGTACACCTCTTTAAGGGTCACCTTGTATTCTTATCTGGCGTCTTGTATATCTCTTTAGGAGTCACCCTGTATTCTTCTCTGCCATCTTGTACACCTCTTTAAGGGTCACCTTGTATTCTTATCTGGCGTCTTGTATATCTCTTTAGGGGTCACCCTGGATTCTTCTCTGCCATCTTGTACACCTCTTTAAGGGTCACCTTGTATTCTTATCTGGCGTCTTGTATATCCCTTTAGGAGTCACCCTGGATTCTCCTCTGCCATCTTGTACACCTCTTTAAGGGTCACCTTGTATTCTTATCTGGCGTCTTGTATATCTCTTTAGGAGTCACCCTGTATTCTTCTCTGCCATCTTGCACACCTCTTTAAGGGTCACCTTGTATTCTTATCTGGCGTCTTGTATATCTCTTTAGGAGTCACCCTGTATTCTTCTCTGCCATCTTGTACACCTCTTTAAGGGTCACCTTGTATTCTTATCTGGCGTCTTGTATATCTCTTTAGGAGTCACCCTGTATTGTTATCTGACATCTTGTACTGTATTTTGCTCGGACATCCTGCACACCTCTTTAGGAGTCACCCTGTATTCTTCTCTGCCATCTTGTACACCTCTTTAAGGGTCACCTTGTATTCTTATCTGGCGTCTTGTATATCCCTTTAGGAGTCACCCTGTATTCTTCTCTGCCATCTTGTACACTTCTTTAAGGGTCACCTTGTATTCTTATCTGGCGTCTTGTATATCTCATTAGGAGTCACCCTGTATTCTTCTCTGCCATCTTGTACAGCCCTTTAAGGGTCACCTTGTATTCTTATCTGGCGTCTTGTATATCACTTTAGGAGTCACCCTGTATTGTTATCTGACATCTTGTACTGTATTTTGCTCGGACATCCTGCACACCTCTTTAGGAGTCACCCTGTATTCTTCTCTGCCATCTTGTACACCTCTTTAAGGGTCACCTTGTATTCTTATCTGGCGTCTTGTATATCTCTTTAGGAGTCACCCTGTATTCTTCTCTGCCATCTTGTACACCTCTTTAAGGGTCACCTTGTATTCTTCTCTGCCATCTTGTACAGCTCTTTAAGGGTCACCTTGTATTCATATCTGGCTTCTTGTATATCTCTTTAGGAGTCACCCTGGATTCTTCTCTGCCATCTTGTACACCTCTTTAAGGGTCACCTTGTATTCTTATCTGGCGTCTTGTATATCTCTTTAGGAGTCACCCTGGATTCTCCTCTGCCATCATGTACACCTCTTTAAGGGTCACCTTGTATTCTTATCTGGCGTCTTGTATATCACTTTAGGAGTCACCCTGGATTCTTCTCTGCCATCTTGTACACCTCTTTAAGGGTCACCTTGTATTCTTATCTGGCGTCTTGTATATCTCTTTAGGAGTCACCCTGTATTCTTCTCTGCCATCTTGTACACCTCTTTAAGGGTCACCTTGTATTCTTATCTGGCGTCTTGTATATCTCTTTAGGAGTCACCCTGGATTCTTCTCTGCCATCTTGTACACCTCTTTAAGGGTCACCTTGTATTCTTATCTGGCGTCTTGTATATCTCTTTAGGAGTCACCCTGTATTGTTATCTGACATCTTGTACTGTATTTTGCTCGGACATCCTGCACACCTCTTTAGGAGTCACCCTGTATTCTTCTCTGCCATCTTGTACACCTCTTTAAGGGTCACCTTGTATTCTTATCTGGCGTCTTGTATATCCCTTTAGGAGTCACCCTGTATTCTTCTCTGCCATCTTGTACACTTCTTTAAGGGTCACCTTGTATTCTTATCTGGCGTCTTGTATATCTCTTTAGGAGTCACCCTGTATTCTTCTCTGCCATCTTGTACAGCTCTTTAAGGGTCACCTTGTATTCTTATCTGGCGTCTTGTATATCACTTTAGGAGTCACCCTGTATTGTTATCTGACATCTTGTACTGTATTTTGCTCGGACATCCTGCACACCTCTTTAGGAGTCACCCTGTATTCTTCTCTGCCATCTTGTACCCCTCTTTAAGGGTCACCTTGTATTCTTATCTGGCGTCTTGTATATCTCTTTAGGAGTCACCCTGTATTCTTCTCTGCCATCTTGTACACCTCTTTAAGGGTCACCTTGTATTCTTCTCTGCCATCTTGTACAGCTCTTTAAGGGTCACCTTGTATTCATATCTGGCTTCTTGTATATCTCTTTAGGAGTCACCCTGGATTCTTCTCTGCCATCTTGTACACCTCTTTAAGGGTCACCTTGTATTCTTATCTGGCGTCTTGTATATCTCTTTAGGAGTCACCCTGGATTCTTCTCTGCCATCATGTACACCTCTTTAAGGGTCACCTTGTATTCTTATCTGGCGTCTTGTATATCACTTTAGGAGTCACCCTGGATTCTTCTCTGCCATCTTGTACACCTCTTTAAGGGTCACCTTGTATTCTTATCTGGCGTCTTGTATATCTCTTTAGGAGTCACCCTGTATTCTTCTCTGCCATCTTGTACACCTCTTTAAGGGTCACCTTGTATTCTTATCTGGCGTCTTGTATATCTCTTTAGGAGTCACCCTGTATTCTTCTCTGCCATCTTGTACAGCTCTTTAAGGGTCACCTTGTATTCTTATCTGGCGTCTTGTATATCTCTTTAGGAGTCACCCTGGATTCTTCTCTGCCATCTTGTACACCTCTTTAAGGGTCACTTTGTATTCTTATCTGGCGTCTTGTATATCACTTTAGGAGTCACCCTGGATTCTTCTCTGCCATCTTGTACACCTCTTTAAGGGTCACCTTGTATTCTTATCTGGCGTCTTGTATATCTCTTTAGGAGTCACCCTGTATTCTTCTCTGCCATCTTGTACACCTCTTTAAGGGTCACCTTGTATTCTTATCTGGCGTCTTGTATATCTCTTTAGGAGTCACCCTGTATTCTTCTCTGCCATCTTGTACAGCTCTTTAAGGGTCACCTTGTATTCTTATCTGGCGTCTTGTATATCGCTTTAGGAGTCACCCTGGATTCTTCTCTGCCATCTTGTACAGCTCTTTAAGGGTCACCTTGTATTCTTATCTGGCGTCTTGTATATCTCTTTAGGAGTCACCCTGTATTCTTCTCTGCCATCTTGTACACCTCTTTAAGGGTCACCTTGTATTCTTATCTGGCGTCTTGTATATCTCTTTAGGAGTCACCCTGGATTCTTCTCTGCTATCTTGTACACCTCTTTAAGGGTCACCTTGTATTCTTATCTGGCGTCTTGTATATCCCTTTAGGAGTCACCCTGGATTCTTCTCTGCCATCTTGTACACCGCTTTAAGGGTCACCTTGTATTCATATCTGGCGTCTTGTATATCTCTTTAGGAGTCACCCTGGATTCTTCTCTGCCTTCTTGTACACCTCTTTAAGGGTCACCTTGTATTCTTATCTGGCGTCTTGTATATCTCTTTAGGAGTCACCCTGTATTCTTCTCTGCCATCTTGTACAGCTCCTTAAGGGTCACCTTGTATTCTTATCTGGCGTCTTGTATATCTCTTTAGGAGTCACCCTGGATTCTTCTCTGCCATCTTGTACACCTCTTTAAGGGTCACCTTGTATTCTTATCTGGCGTCTTGTATATCTCTTTAGGAGTCACCCTGGATTCTTCTCTGCCATCTTGTACACCTCTTTAAGGGTCACCTTGTATTCTTATCTGGCGTCTTGTATATCTCTTTAGGAGTCACCCTGTATTCTTCTCTGCCATCTTGTACAGCTCTTTAAGGGTCACCTTGTATTCTTATCTGGCGTCTTGTATATCTCTTTAGGAGTCACCCTGGATTCTTCTCTGCCGTCTTGTACACCTCTTTAAAGTTCACCTTGTATTCTTATCTGGCGTCTTGTATATCTCTTTAGGAGTCACCCTGTATTCTTCTCTGCCATCTTGTACACCTCATTAAGGGTCACCTTGTATTCTTATCTGGCGTCTTGTATATCGCTTTAGGAGTCACCCTGTATTCTTCTCTGCCATCTTGTACACCTCTTTAAGGGTCACCTTGTATTCTTATCTGGCGTCTTGTATATCTCTTTAGGAGTCACCCTGGATTCTTCTCTGCCATCTTGTACACCTATTTAAGGGTCACCTTGTATTCATATCTGGCGTCTTGTATATCTCTTTAGGAGTCACCCTGGATTCTTCTCTGCCATCTTGTACACCTCTTTAAGAGTCACCTTGTATTCTTATCTGGCGTCTTGTATATCACTTTAGGAGTCACCCTGGATTCTTCTCTGCCATCTTGTACACCTCTTTAAGAGTCACCTTGTATTCTTATCTGGCGTCTTGCATATCCCTTTAGGAGTCACCCTGGATTCTTCTCTGCCATCTTGTACACCTCTTTAAGGGTCACCTTGTATTCTTATCTGGCGTCTTGTATATCTCTTTAGGAGTCACCCTGTATTCTTCTCTGCCATCTTGTACACCTCTTTAAGGGTCACCTTGTATTCTTATCTGGCGTCTTGTATATCTCTTTAGGGGTCACCCTGGATTCTTCTCTGCCATCTTGTACACCTCTTTAAGGGTCACCTTGTATTCTTATCTGGCGTCTTGTATATCCCTTTAGGAGTCACCCTGGATTCTCCTCTGCCATCTTGTACACCTCTTTAAGGGTCACCTTGTATTCTTATCTGGCGTCTTGTATATCTCTTTAGGAGTCACCCTGTATTCTTCTCTGCCATCTTGCACACCTCTTTAAGGGTCACCTTGTATTCTTATCTGGCGTCTTGTATATCTCTTTAGGAGTCACCCTGTATTCTTCTCTGCCATCTTGTACACCTCTTTAAGGGTCACCTTGTATTCTTATCTGGCGTCTTGTATATCTCTTTAGGAGTCACCCTGTATTGTTATCTGACATCTTGTACTGTATTTTGCTCGGACATCCTGCACACCTCTTTAGGAGTCACCCTGTATTCTTCTCTGCCATCTTGTACACCTCTTTAAGGGTCACCTTGTATTCTTATCTGGCGTCTTGTATATCCCTTTAGGAGTCACCCTGTATTCTTCTCTGCCATCTTGTACACTTCTTTAAGGGTCACCTTGTATTCTTATCTGGCGTCTTGTATATCTCATTAGGAGTCACCCTGTATTCTTCTCTGCCATCTTGTACAGCCCTTTAAGGGTCACCTTGTATTCTTATCTGGCGTCTTGTATATCACTTTAGGAGTCACCCTGTATTGTTATCTGACATCTTGTACTGTATTTTGCTCGGACATCCTGCACACCTCTTTAGGAGTCACCCTGTATTCTTCTCTGCCATCTTGTACACCTCTTTAAGGGTCACCTTGTATTCTTATCTGGCGTCTTGTATATCTCTTTAGGAGTCACCCTGTATTCTTCTCTGCCATCTTGTACACCTCTTTAAGGGTCACCTTGTATTCTTCTCTGCCATCTTGTACAGCTTTTTAAGGGTCACCTTGTATTCATATCTGGCTTCTTGTATATCTCTTTAGGAGTCACCCTGGATTCTTCTCTGCCATCTTGTACACCTCTTTAAGGGTCACCTTGTATTCTTATCTGGCGTCTTGTATATCTCTTTAGGAGTCACCCTGGATTCTCCTCTGCCATCATGTACACCTCTTTAAGGGTCACCTTGTATTCTTATCTGGCGTCTTGTATATCACTTTAGGAGTCACCCTGGATTCTTCTCTGCCATCTTGTACACCTCTTTAAGGGTCACCTTGTATTCTTATCTGGCGTCTTGTATATCTCTTTAGGAGTCACCCTGTATTCTTCTCTGCCATCTTGTACACCTCTTTAAGGGTCACCTTGTATTCTTATCTGGCGTCTTGTATATCTCTTTAGGAGTCACCCTGGATTCTTCTCTGCCATCTTGTACACCTCTTTAAGAGTCACCTTGTATTCTTATCTGGCGTCTTGTATATCACTTTAGGAGCCACCCTGGATTCTTCTCTGCCATCTTGTACACCTCTTTAAGGGTCACCTTGTATTCTTATCTGGCGTCTTGTATATCTCTTTAGGAGTCACCCTGGATTCTTCTCTGCCATCTTGTACACCTCTTTAAGGGTCACCTTGTATTCTTATCTGGCGTCTTGTATATCTCTTTAGGAGTCACCCTGGATTCTTCTCTGCCATCTTGTACACCTCTTTAAGGGTCACCTTGTATTCTTATCTGGCGTCTTGTATATCTCTTTAGGAGTCACCCTGGATTCTTCTCTGCCATCTTGTACACCTCTTTAAGGGTCACCTTGTATTCTTATCTGGCGTCTTGTATATCCCTTTAGGAGTCACCCTGGATTCTTCTCTGCCATCTTGTACACCTCTTTAAGGGTCACCTTGTATTCTTATCTGGCGTCTTGTATATCTCTTTAGGAGTCACCCTGGATTCTTCTCTGCCATCTTGTACACCTCTTTAAGGATCACCTTGTATTCTTATCTGGCGTCTTGTATATCTCTTTAGGAGTCACCCTGGATTCTTCTCTGCCATCTTGTACACCTCTTTAAGGGTCACCTTGTATTCTTATCTGGCGTCTTGTATATCGCTTTAGGAGTCACCCTGGATTCTTCTCTGCCATCTTGTACACCTCTTTAAGGGTCACCTTGTATTCTTATCTGGCGTCTTGTATATCTCTTTAGGAGTCACCCTGGATTCTTCTCTGCCATCTTGTACACCTCTTTAAGGGTCACCTTGTATTCTTATCTGGCGTCTTGTATATCTCTTTAGGAGTCACCCTGGATTCTTCTCTGCCATCTTGTACACCTCTTTAAGGGTCACCTTGTATTCTTATCTGGCGTCTTGTATATCTCTTTAGGAGTCACCCTGTATTCTTCTCTGCCATCTTGTACACCTCTTTAAGGGTCACCTTGTATTCTTATCTGGCGTCTTGTATATCTCTTTAGGAGTCACCCTGTATTCTTCTCTGCCATCTTGTACAGCTCTTTAAGGGTCACCTTGTATTCTTATCTGGCGTCTTGTATATCTCTTTAGGAGTCACCCTGTATTGTTATCTTACATCTTGTACTGTATTTTGCTCGGACATCCTGCTCACCTCTTTAGGAGTCACCCTGTATTCTTCTCTGCCATCTTGTACACCTCTTTAAGGGTCACCTTGTATTCTTATCTGGCGTCTTGTATATCTCTTTAGGAGTCACCCTGTATTGTTATCTGACATCTTGTACTGTATTTTGCTCGGACATCCTGCACACCTCTTTAGGAGTCACCCTGTATTCTTCTCTGCCATCTTGTACACCTCTTTAAGGGTCACCTTGTATTCTTATCTGGCGTCTTGTATATCTCTTTAGGAGTCACCCTGTATTCTTCTCTGCCATCTTGTACACCCCTTTAAGGGTCACCTTGTATTCTTATCTGGAGTCTTGTATATCTCTTTAGGAGTCACCCTGTATTCTTCTCTGCCATCTTGTACAGCTCTTTAAGGGTCACCTTGTATTCTTATCTGGCGTCTTGTATATCACTTTAGGAGTCACCCTGTATTGTTATCTGACATCTTGTACTGTATTTTGCTCGGACATCCTGCACACCTCTTTAGGAGTCACCCTGTATTCTTCTCTGTCATCTTGTACACCTCTTTAAGGGTCACCTTGTATTCTTATCTGGCGTCTTGTATATCGCTTTAGGAGTCACCCTGTATTCTTCTCTGCCATCTTGTACACCTCTTTAAGGGTCACCTTGTATTCTTCTCTGCCATCTTGTACAGCTCTTTAAGGGTCACCTTGTATTCATACCTGGCTTCTTGTATATCACTTTAGGAGTCACCCTGGATTCTTCTCTGCCATCTTGTACACCTCTTTAAGGGTCACCTTGTATTCTTATCTGGCGTCTTGTATATCTCCTTAGGAGTCACCCTGGATTCTTCTCTGCCATCTTGTACACCTCTTTAAGGGTCACCTTGTATTCTTATCTGGCGTCTTGTATATCACTTTAGGAGTCACCCTGGATTCTTCTCTGCCATCTTGTACACCTCTTTAAGGGTCACCTTGTATTCTTATCTGGCGTCTTGTATATCTCTTTAGGAGTCACCCTGTATTCTTCTCTGCCATCTTGTACACCTCTTTAAGGGTCACCTTGTATTCTTATCTGGCGTCTTGTATATCTCTTTAGGAGTCACCCTGTATTCTTCTCTGCCATCTTGTACAGCTCTTTAAGGGTCACCTTGTATTCTTATCTGGCGTCTTGTATATCTCTTTAGGAGTCATTTTGGATTATTCTCTGCCGTCTTGTTTACCTCTTTAAAGTTCACCTTGTATTCTTATCTGGCGTCTTGTATATCTCTTTAGGAGTCACCCTGTATTCTTCTCTGCCATCTTGTACACCTCATTAAGGGTCACCTTGTATTCTTATCTGGCGTCTTGTATATCTCTTTAGGAGTCACCCTGTATTCTTCTCTGCCATCTTGTACACCTCTTTAAGGGTCACCTTGTATTCTTATCTGGCGTCTTGTATATCTCTTTAGGAGTCACCCTGGATTCTTCTCTGCCATCTTGTACACCTCTTTAAGTGTCACCTTGTATTCTTATCTGGCGTCTTGTATATCCCTTTAGGAGTCACCCTGGATTCTTCTCTGCCATCTTGTACACCTCTTCAAGGGTCACCTTGTATTCTTATCTGGCGTCTTGTATATCTCTTTAGGAGTCACCCTGGATTCTTCTCTGCCATCTTGTACACCTCTTTAAGGGTCACCTTGTATTCTTATCTGGCGTCTTGTATATCTCTTTAGGAGTCACCCTGGATTCTTCTCTGCCATCTTGTACACCTCTTTAAGGGTCACCTTGTATTCTTATCTGGCGTCTTGTATATCGCTTTAGGAGTCACCCTGGATTCTTCTCTGCCATCTTGTACACCTCTTTAATGGTCACCTTGTATTCTTATCTGGCGTCTTGTATATCTCTTTAGGAGTCACCCTGGATTCTTCTCTGCCATCTTGTACACCTCTTTAAGGGTCACCTTGTATTCATATCTGGCGTCTTGTATATCTCTTTGGGAGTCACCCTGGATTCTTCTCTGCCATCTTGTACACCTCTTTAAGAGTCACCTTGTATTCTTATCTGGCGTCTTGTATATCACATTAGGAGTCACCCTGGATTCTTCTCTGCCATCTTGTACACCTCTTTAAGGGTCACCTTGTATTCTTATCTGGCGTCTTGTATATCTCTTTAGGAGTCACCCTGGATTCTTCTCTGCCATCTTGTACACCTCTTTAAGGGTCACCTTGTATTCTTATCTGGCGTCTTGTATATCTCTTTAGGAGTCACCCTGTATTCTTCTCTGCCATCTTGTACACCTCTTTAAGGGTCACCTTGTATTCTTATCTGGCGTCTTGTATATCTCTTTAGGAGTCACCCTGTATTCTTCTCTGCCATCTTGTACAGCTCTTTAAGGGTCACCTTGTATTCTTATCTGGCGTCTTGTATATCGCTTTAGGAGTCACCCTGGATTCTTCTCTGCCATCTTGTACAGCTCTTTAAGGGTCACCTTGTATTCTTATCTGGCGTCTTGTATATCTCTTTAGGAGTCACCCTGTATTCTTCTCTGCCATCTTGTACACCTCTTTAAGGGTCACCTTGTATTCTTCTCTGCCATCTTGTACAGCTCTTTAAGGGTCACCTTGTATTCATATCTGGCTTCTTGTATATCTCTTTAGGAGTCACCCTGGATTCTTCTCTGCCATCTTGTACACCTCTTTAAGGGTCACCTTGTATTCTTATCTGGCGTCTTGTATATCTCTTTAGGAGTCACCCTGGATTCTTCTCTGCCATCATGTACACCTCTTTAAGGGTCACCTTGTATTCTTATCTGGCGTCTTGTATATCACTTTAGGAGTCACCCTGGATTCTTCTCTGCCATCTTGTACACCTCTTTAAGGGTCACCTTGTATTCTTATCTGGCGTCTTGTATATCTCTTTAGGAGTCACCCTGTATTCTTCTCTGCCATCTTGTACACCTCTTTAAGGGTCACCTTGTATTCTTATCTGGCGTCTTGTATATCTCTTTAGGAGTCACCCTGTATTCTTCTCTGCCATCTTGTACAGCTCTTTAAGGGTCACCTTGTATTCTTATCTGGCGTCTTGTATATCTCTTTAGGAGTCACCCTGGATTCTTCTCTGCCATCTTGTACACCTCTTTAAGGGTCACTTTGTATTCTTATCTGGCGTCTTGTATATCACTTTAGGAGTCACCCTGGATTCTTCTCTGCCATCTTGTACACCTCTTTAAGGGTCACCTTGTATTCTTATCTGGCGTCTTGTATATCTCTTTAGGAGTCACCCTGTATTCTTCTCTGCCATCTTGTACACCTCTTTAAGGGTCACCTTGTATTCTTATCTGGCGTCTTGTATATCTCTTTAGGAGTCACCCTGTATTCTTCTCTGCCATCTTGTACAGCTCTTTAAGGGTCACCTTGTATTCTTATCTGGCGTCTTGTATATCGCTTTAGGAGTCACCCTGGATTCTTCTCTGCCATCTTGTACAGCTCTTTAAGGGTCACCTTGTATTCTTATCTGGCGTCTTGTATATCTCTTTAGGAGTCACCCTGTATTCTTCTCTGCCATCTTGTACACCTCTTTAAGGGTCACCTTGTATTCTTATCTGGCGTCTTGTATATCTCTTTAGGAGTCACCCTGGATTCTTCTCTGCTATCTTGTACACCTCTTTAAGGGTCACCTTGTATTCTTATCTGGCGTCTTGTATATCCCTTTAGGAGTCACCCTGGATTCTTCTCTGCCATCTTGTACACCGCTTTAAGGGTCACCTTGTATTCATATCTGGCGTCTTGTATATCTCTTTAGGAGTCACCCTGGATTCTTCTCTGCCTTCTTGTACACCTCTTTAAGGGTCACCTTGTATTCTTATCTGGCGTCTTGTATATCTCTTTAGGAGTCACCCTGTATTCTTCTCTGCCATCTTGTACAGCTCCTTAAGGGTCACCTTGTATTCTTATCTGGCGTCTTGTATATCTCTTTAGGAGTCACCCTGGATTCTTCTCTGCCATCTTGTACACCTCTTTAAGGGTCACCTTGTATTCTTATCTGGCGTCTTGTATATCTCTTTAGGAGTCACCCTGGATTCTTCTCTGCCATCTTGTACACCTCTTTAAGGGTCACCTTGTATTCTTATCTGGCGTCTTGTATATCTCTTTAGGAGTCACCCTGTATTCTTCTCTGCCATCTTGTACAGCTCTTTAAGGGTCACCTTGTATTCTTATCTGGCGTCTTGTATATCTCTTTAGGAGTCACCCTGGATTCTTCTCTGCCGTCTTGTACACCTCTTTAAAGTTCACCTTGTATTCTTATCTGGCGTCTTGTATATCTCTTTAGGAGTCACCCTGTATTCTCCTCTGCCATCTTGTACACCTCATTAAGGGTCACCTTGTATTCTTATCTGGCGTCTTGTATATCGCTTTAGGAGTCACCCTGTATTCTTCTCTGCCATCTTGTACACCTCTTTAAGGGTCACCTTGTATTCTTATCTGGCGTCTTGTATATCTCTTTAGGAGTCACCCTGGATTCTTCTCTGCCATCTTGTACACCTATTTAAGGGTCACCTTGTATTCATATCTGGCGTCTTGTATATCTCTTTAGGAGTCACCCTGGATTCTTCTCTGCCATCTTGTACACCTCTTTAAGAGTCACCTTGTATTCTTATCTGGCGTCTTGTATATCACTTTAGGAGTCACCCTGGATTCTTCTCTGCCATCTTGTACACCTCTTTAAGAGTCACCTTGTATTCTTATCTGGCGTCTTGCATATCCCTTTAGGAGTCACCCTGGATTCTTCTCTGCCATCTTGTACACCTCTTTAAGGGTCACCTTGTATTCTTATCTGGCGTCTTGTATAGCTCTTTAGGAGTCACCCGGGATTCTTCTCTGCCATCTTGTACACCTCTTTAAGGGTCACCTTGTATTCTTATCTGGCGTCTTGTATATCTCTTTAGGGGTCACCCTGGATTCTTCTCTGCCATCTTGTACACCTCTTTAAGGGTCACCTTGTATTCTTATCTGGCGTCTTGTATATCCCTTTAGGAGTCACCCTGGATTCTCCTCTGCCATCTTGTACACCTCTTTAAGGGTCACCTTGTATTCTTATCTGGCGTCTTGTATATCTCTTTAGGAGTCACCCTGTATTCTTCTCTGCCATCTTGCACACCTCTTTAAGGGTCACCTTGTATTCTTATCTGGCGTCTTGTATATCTCTTTAGGAGTCACCCTGTATTCTTCTCTGCCATCTTGTACACCTCTTTAAGGGTCACCTTGTATTCTTATCTGGCGTCTTGTATATCTCTTTAGGAGTCACCCTGTATTGTTTTCTGACATCTTGTACTGTATTTTGCTCGGACATCCTGCACACCTCTTTAGGAGTCACCCTGTATTCTTCTCTGCCATCTTGTACACCTCTTTAAGGGTCACCTTGTATTCTTATCTGGCGTCTTGTATATCCCTTTAGGAGTCACCCTGTATTCTTCTCTGCCATCTTGTACACTTCTTTAAGGGTCACCTTGTATTCTTATCTGGCGTCTTGTATATCTCATTAGGAGTCACCCTGTATTCTTCTCTGCCATCTTGTACAGCCCTTTAAGGGTCACCTTGTATTCTTATCTGGCGTCTTGTATATCACTTTAGGAGTCACCCTGTATTGTTATCTGACATCTTGTACTGTATTTTGCTCGGACATCCTGCACACCTCTTTAGGAGTCACCCTGTATTCTTCTCTGCCATCTTGTACACCTCTTTAAGGGTCACCTTGTATTCTTATCTGGCGTCTTGTATATCTCTTTAGGAGTCACCCTGTATTCTTCTCTGCCATCTTGTACACCTCTTTAAGGGTCACCTTGTATTCTTCTCTGCCATCTTGTACAGCTCTTTAAGGGTCACCTTGTATTCATATCTGGCTTCTTGTATATCTCTTTAGGAGTCACCCTGGATTCTTCTCTGCCATCTTGTACACCTCTTTAAGGGTCACCTTGTATTCTTATCTGGCGTCTTGTATATCTCTTTAGGAGTCACCCTGGATTCTCCTCTGCCATCATGTACACCTCTTTAAGGGTCACCTTGTATTCTTATCTGGCGTCTTGTATATCACTTTAGGAGTCACCCTGGATTCTTCTCTGCCATCTTGTACACCTCTTTAAGGGTCACCTTGTATTCTTATCTGGCGTCTTGTATATCTCTTTAGGAGTCACCCTGTATTCTTCTCTGCCATCTTGTACACCTCTTTAAGGGTCACCTTGTATTCTTATCTGGCGTCTTGTATATCTCTTTAGGAGTCACCCTGGATTCTTCTCTGCCATCTTGTACACCTCTTTAAGAGTCACCTTGTATTCTTATCTGGCGTCTTGTATATCACTTTAGGAGCCACCCTGGATTCTTCTCTGCCATCTTGTACACCTCTTTAAGGGTCACCTTGTATTCTTATCTGGCGTCTTGTATATCTCTTTAGGAGTCACCCTGGATTCTTCTCTGCCATCTTGTACACCTCTTTAAGGGTCACCTTGTATTCTTATCTGGCGTCTTGTATATCTCTTTAGGAGTCACCCTGGATTCTTCTCTGCCATCTTGTACACCTCTTTAAGGGTCACCTTGTATTCTTATCTGGCGTCTTGTATATCTCTTTAGGAGTCACCCTGGATTCTTCTCTGCCATCTTGTACACCTCTTTAAGGGTCACCTTGTATTCTTATCTGGCGTCTTGTATATCCCTTTAGGAGTCACCCTGGATTCTTCTCTGCCATCTTGTACACCTCTTTAAGGGTCACCTTGTATTCTTATCTGGCGTCTTGTATATCTCTTTAGGAGTCACCCTGGATTCTTCTCTGCCATCTTGTACACCTCTTTAAGGATCACCTTGTATTCTTATCTGGCGTCTTGTATATCTCTTTAGGAGTCACCCTGGATTCTTCTCTGCCATCTTGTACACCTCTTTAAGGGTCACCTTGTATTCTTATCTGGCGTCTTGTATATCGCTTTAGGAGTCACCCTGGATTCTTCTCTGCCATCTTGTACACCTCTTTAAGGGTCACCTTGTATTCTTATCTGGCGTCTTGTATATCTCTTTAGGAGTCACCCTGGATTCTTCTCTGCCATCTTGTACACCTCTTTAAGGGTCACCTTGTATTCTTATCTGGCGTCTTGTATATCTCTTTAGGAGTCACCCTGGATTCTTCTCTGCCATCTTGTACACCTCTTTAAGGGTCACCTTGTATTCTTATCTGGCGTCTTGTATATCTCTTTAGGAGTCACCCTGTATTCTTCTCTGCCATCTTGTACACCTCTTTAAGGGTCACCTTGTATTCTTATCTGGCGTCTTGTATATCTCTTTAGGAGTCACCCTGTATTCTTCTCTGCCATCTTGTACAGCTCTTTAAGGGTCACCTTGTATTCTTATCTGGCGTCTTGTATATCTCTTTAGGAGTCACCCTGTATTGTTATCTTACATCTTGTACTGTATTTTGCTCGGACATCCTGCTCACCTCTTTAGGAGTCACCCTGTATTCTTCTCTGCCATCTTGTACACCTCTTTAAGGGTCACCTTGTATTCTTATCTGGCGTCTTGTATATCTCTTTAGGAGTCACCCTGTATTGTTATCTGACATCTTGTACTGTATTTTGCTCGGACATCCTGCACACCTCTTTAGGAGTCACCCTGTATTCTTCTCTGCCATCTTGTACACCTCTTTAAGGGTCACCTTGTATTCTTATCTGGCGTCTTGTATATCTCTTTAGGAGTCACCCTGTATTCTTCTCTGCCATCTTGTACACCCCTTTAAGGGTCACCTTGTATTCTTATCTGGAGTCTTGTATATCTCTTTAGGAGTCACCCTGTATTCTTCTCTGCCATCTTGTACAGCTCTTTAAGGGTCACCTTGTATTCTTATCTGGCGTCTTGTATATCACTTTAGGAGTCACCCTGTATTGTTATCTGACATCTTGTACTGTATTTTGCTCGGACATCCTGCACACCTCTTTAGGAGTCACCCTGTATTCTTCTCTGTCATCTTGTACACCTCTTTAAGGGTCACCTTGTATTCTTATCTGGCGTCTTGTATATCGCTTTAGGAGTCACCCTGTATTCTTCTCTGCCATCTTGTACACCTCTTTAAGGGTCACCTTGTATTCTTCTCTGCCATCTTGTACAGCTCTTTAAGGGTCACCTTGTATTCATACCTGGCTTCTTGTATATCACTTTAGGAGTCACCCTGGATTCTTCTCTGCCATCTTGTACACCTCTTTAAGGGTCACCTTGTATTCTTATCTGGCGTCTTGTATATCTCCTTAGGAGTCACCCTGGATTCTTCTCTGCCATCTTGTACACCTCTTTAAGGGTCACCTTGTATTCTTATCTGGCGTCTTGTATATCACTTTAGGAGTCACCCTGGATTCTTCTCTGCCATCTTGTACACCTCTTTAAGGGTCACCTTGTATTCTTATCTGGCGTCTTGTATATCTCTTTAGGAGTCACCCTGTATTCTTCTCTGCCATCTTGTACACCTCTTTAAGGGTCACCTTGTATTCTTATCTGGCGTCTTGTATATCTCTTTAGGAGTCACCCTGTATTCTTCTCTGCCATCTTGTACAGCTCTTTAAGGGTCACCTTGTATTCTTATCTGGCGTCTTGTATATCTCTTTAGGAGTCATTTTGGATTATTCTCTGCCGTCTTGTTTACCTCTTTAAAGTTCACCTTGTATTCTTATCTGGCGTCTTGTATATCTCTTTAGGAGTCACCCTGTATTCTTCTCTGCCATCTTGTACACCTCATTAAGGGTCACCTTGTATTCTTATCTGGCGTCTTGTATATCTCTTTAGGAGTCACCCTGTATTCTTCTCTGCCATCTTGTACACCTCTTTAAGGGTCACCTTGTATTCTTATCTGGCGTCTTGTATATCTCTTTAGGAGTCACCCTGGATTCTTCTCTGCCATCTTGTACACCTCTTTAAGTGTCACCTTGTATTCTTATCTGGCGTCTTGTATATCCCTTTAGGAGTCACCCTGGATTCTTCTCTGCCATCTTGTACACCTCTTCAAGGGTCACCTTGTATTCTTATCTGGCGTCTTGTATATCTCTTTAGGAGTCACCCTGGATTCTTCTCTGCCATCTTGTACACCTCTTTAAGGGTCACCTTGTATTCTTATCTGGCGTCTTGTATATCTCTTTAGGAGTCACCCTGGATTCTTCTCTGCCATCTTGTACACCTCTTTAAGGGTCACCTTGTATTCTTATCTGGCGTCTTGTATATCGCTTTAGGAGTCACCCTGGATTCTTCTCTGCCATCTTGTACACCTCTTTAATGGTCACCTTGTATTCTTATCTGGCGTCTTGTATATCTCTTTAGGAGTCACCCTGGATTCTTCTCTGCCATCTTGTACACCTCTTTAAGGGTCACCTTGTATTCATATCTGGCGTCTTGTATATCTCTTTGGGAGTCACCCTGGATTCTTCTCTGCCATCTTGTACACCTCTTTAAGAGTCACCTTGTATTCTTATCTGGCGTCTTGTATATCACTTTAGGAGTCACCCTGGATTCTTCTCTGCCATCTTGTACACCTCTTTAAGGGTCACCTTGTATTCTTATCTGGCGTCTTGTATATCTCTTTAGGAGTCACCCTGGATTCTTCTCTGCCATCTTGTACACCTCTTTAAGGGTCACCTTGTATTCTTATCGGGCGTCTTGTATATCTCTTTAGGAGTCACCCTGTATTCTTCTCTGCCATCTTGTACAGCTCTTTAAGGGTCACCTTGTATTCTTATCTGGCGTCTTGTATATCTCTTTAGGAGTCACCCTGTATTCTTCTCTGCCATCTTGTACAGCTCTTTAAGGGTCACCTTGTATTCTTATCTGGCGTCTTGTATATCGCTTTAGGAGTCACCCTGGATTCTTCTCTGCCATCTTGTACAGCTCTTTAAGGGTCACCTTGTATTCTTATCTGGCGTCTTGTATATCTCTTTAGGAGTCACCCTGTATTCTTCTCTGCCATCTTGTACACCTCTTTAAGGGTCACCTTGTATTCTTATCTGGCGTCTTGTATATCTCTTTAGGAGTCACCCTGGATTCTTCTCTGCCATCTTGTACACCTCTTTAAGGGTCACCTTGTATTCTTATCTGGCGTCTTGTATATCCCTTTAGGAGTCACCCTGGATTCTTCTCTGCCATCTTGTACACCTCTTTAAGGGTCACCTTGTATTCATATCTGGCGTCTTGTATATCTCTTTAGGAGTCACCCTGGATTCTTCTCTGCCATCTTGTACACCTCTTTAAGGGTCACCTTGTATTCTTATCTGGCGTCTTGTATATCTCTTTAGGAGTCACCCTGTATTCTTCTCTGCCATCTTGTACAGCTCCTTAAGGGTCACCTTGTATTCTTATCTGGCGTCTTGTATATCTCTTTAGGAGTCACCCTGGATTCTTCTCTGCCATCTTGTACACCTCTTTAAGGGTCACCTTGTATTCTTATCTGGCGTCTTGTATATCTCTTTAGGAGTCACCCTGTATTCTTCTCTGCCATCTTGTACAGCTCCTTAAGGGTCACCTTGTATTCTTATCTGGCGTCTTGTATATCTCTTTAGGAGTCACCCTGGATTCTTCTCTGCCATCTTGTACACCTCTTTAAGGGTCACCTTGTATTCTTATCTGGCGTCTTGTATATCACTTTAGGAGTCACCCTGGATTCTTCTCTGCCGTCTTGTACACCTCTTTAAGGGTCACCTTGTATTCTTATCTGGCGTCGTATATCCCTTTAGGAGTCACCCTGGATTCTTCTCTGCCATCTTGTACACCTCATTAAGGGTCACCTTGTATTCTTATCTGACGTCTTGTATATCTCTTTAGGAGTCACCCTGGATTCTTCTCTGCCATCTTGTACACCTCTTTAAGGGCCACCTTGTATTCTTATCTGGCGTCTTGTATATCTCTTTAGGAGTCACCCTGTATTCTTCTCTGCCATCTTTTACACCTCTTTAAGGGTCACCTTGTATTCTTATCTGGCGTCTTGTATATCTCTTTAGGAGTCACCCTGTATTCTTCTCTGCCATCGTGTACACCTCTTTAAGGGTCACCTTGTATTCTTATCTGGCGTCTTGTATATCCCTTTAGGAGTCACCCTGTATTCTTCTCTGCCATCTTGTACAGCCCTTTAAGGGTCACCTTGTATTCTTATCTGGCGTCTTGTATATCACTTTAGGAGTCACCCTGGATTCTTCTCTGCCATCTTGTACACCTCTTTAAGGGTCACCTTGTATTCTTCTCTGCCATCTTGTACACCTCTTTAAGGGTCACCTTGTATTCTTATCTGGCGTCTTGTATATCACTTTAGGAGTCACCCTGGATTCTTCTCTGCCATCTTGTACAGCTCTTTAAGGGTCACCTTGTATTCTTATCTGGCGTCTTGTATATCTCTTTAGGAGTCACCCTGGATTCTTCTCTGCCATCTTGTACACCTCTTTAAGGGTCACCTTGTATTCTTATCTGGCGTCTTGTATATCCCTTTAGGAGTCACCCTGGAATCTTTTCTGCCATCTTGTACACCTCTTTAAGGGTCACCTTGTATTCTTATCTGGCGTCTTGTATATCACTTTAGGAGTCACCCTGGATTCTTCTCTGCCATCTTGTACACCTCTTTAAGGGTCACCTTGTATTCTTATCTGGCGTCTTGTATATCTCTTTAGGAGTCACCCTGGATTCTTCTCTGCCATCTTGTACAGCTCTTTAAGGGTCACCTTGTATTCTTATCTGGCGTCTTGTATATCTCTTTAGGAGTCACCCTGGATTCTTCTCTGCCATCTTGTACACCTCTTTAAGGGTCACCTTGTATTCTGATCTGGCGTCTTGTATATCTCTTTAGGAGTCACCCTGGATTCTTCTCTGCCATCGTGTACACCTCTTTAAGGGTCACCTTGTATTCTTATCTGGCGTCTTGTATATCTCTTTAGGAGTCACCCTGTATTCTTCTCTGCCATCTTGTACAGCTCTTTAAGGGTCACCTTGTATTCTTATCTGGCGTCTTGTATATCACGTTAGGAGTAACCCTGGATTCTTCTCTGCCATCTTGTACACCTCTTTAAGTGTCACCTTGTATTCTTATCTGGCGTCTTGTATATCTCTTTAGGAGTCACCCTGAATTCTTCTCTGCCATCTTGTACACCTCTTTAAGGGTCACCTTGTATTCTTCTCTGCCATCTTGTACACCTCTTTAAGGGTCACCTTGTATTCTTATCTGGCGTCTTGTATATCACTTTAGGAGTCACCCTGGATTCTTCTCTGCCATCTTGTACACCTCTTTAAGGGTCACCTTGTATTCTTCTCTGCCATCTTGTACACCTCTTTAAGGGTCACCTTGTATTCTTCTCTGCCATCTTGTACACTTCTTTTAGGGTCACCTTGTATTCTTATCTGGCGTGTTGTATATCTCTTTAGGAGTCCCCCTGGATTCTTCTCTGCCATCTTGTACACCTCTTTAAGGGTCACCTTGGATTCTTATCTGGCGTCTTGTATATCTCTTTAGGAGTCTCCCTGTATTCTTCTCTGCCATCTTGTACACCTCTTTAAGGGTCACCTTGTATTCTTCTCTGCCATATTGTACACCTCTTTAAGGGTCACCTTGTATTCTTATCTGGCGTCTTGTATATCTCTTTAGGAGTCACCCTGGATTCTTCTCTGTCATCTTGTACAGCTCTTTAAGGGTCACCTTGTATTCTTATCTGGCGTCTTGTATATCTCTTTAGGAGTCACCCTGGATTCTTCTCTGCCATCTTGTACACCTCTTTAAGGGTCACCTTGTATTCTTATCTGGCGTGTTGTATATCTCTTTAGGAGTCACCCTGGATTCTTCTCTGCCATCGTGTACACCTCTTTAAGGGTCACCTTGTATTCTTATCTGGCGTCTTGTATATCTCTTTAGGAGTCACCCTGTATTCTTCTCTGCCATCTTGTACAGCTCTTTAAGGGTCACCTTGTATTCTTATCTGGCGTCTTGTATATCACTTTAGGAGTCACCCTGGATTCTTCTCTGCCATCTTGTACACCTCTTTAAGTGTCACCTTGTATTCTTATCTGGCGACTTGTATATCTCTTTAGGAGTCACCCTGAATTCTTCTCTGCCATCTTGTACACCTCTTTAAGGGTCACCTTGTATTCTTCTCTGCCATCTTGTACACCCCTATAAGGGTCACCTTGTATTCTTATCTGGCGTCTTGTATATCACTTTAGGAGTCACCCTGGATTCTTCTCTGCCATCTTGTACAACTCTTTAAGTGTCACCTTGTATTCTTATCTGGCGTCTTGTATATCTCTTTAGGAGTCACCCTGAATTCTTCTCTGCCATCTTGTACACCTCTTTAAGGGTCACCTTGTATTCTTCTCTGCCATCTTGTACACCTCTTTAAGGGTCACCTTGTATTCTTATCTGGCGTCTTGTATATCTCTTTAGGAGTCACCCTGGATTCTTCTCTGCCATCTTGTACACCTCTTTAAGGGTCACCTTGTATTCTTCTCTGCCATCTTGTACACCTCTTTAAGGGTCACCTTGTATTCTTCTCTGCCATCTTGTACACCTCTTTTAGGGTCACCTTGTATTCTTATCTGGCGTCTTGTATATCTCTTTAGGAGTCACCCTGTATTCTTCTCTGCCATCTTGTACACCTCTTTAAGAGTCACCTTGTATTCTTATATGGCGTCTTGTATATCTCTTTAGGAGTCCCCCTGGATTCTTCTCTGCCATCTTGTACACCTCTTTAAGGGTCACCTTGGATTCTTATCTGGCGTCTTGTATATCTCTTTAGGAGTCCCCCTGGATTCTTCTCGGCCATCTTGTACACCTCTTTAAGGGTCACCTTGGATTCTTATCTTGCGTCTTGTATATCTCTTTAGGAGTCACCCTGGATTCTTCTCTGCCATCTTGTACACCTCTTTAAGGGTCACCTTGTATTCTTATCTGGCGTCTTGTATATCTCTTTAGGAGTCACCCTGTATTCTTCTCTGCCTTCTTGTATACCTCTTTAAGAGTCACCTTGTATTCTTATCTGGCGTCTTGTATATCTCTTTAGGAGTCACCCTGTATTCTTCTCTGGCATCTTGTACACCTCTTTAAGGGTCACCTTGTATTCTTATCTGGCGTCTTGTATATCCCTTTAGGAGTCACCCTGGATTCTTCTCTGCCATCTTGTACAGCTCTTTAAGGGTCACCTTGTATTCTTATCTGGCGTC
Source organism: Meconema thalassinum (assembly GCA_946902985.2). Classification (NCBI taxonomy): domain Eukaryota; kingdom Metazoa; phylum Arthropoda; class Insecta; order Orthoptera; family Tettigoniidae; genus Meconema; species Meconema thalassinum. The sequence continues at coordinate 181,952,462 of OX336398.1, read as the reverse complement.
TTGTATATCACTTTAGGAGTCACCCTGGATTCTTCTCTGCCATCTTGTACAGCTCTTTAAGGGTCACCTTGTATTCTTATCTGGCGTCTTGTATATCTCTTTAGGAGTCACCCTGGATTCTTCTCTGCCATCTTGTACACCTCTTTAAGGGTCACCTTGTATTCTTATCTGGCGTCTTGTATATCCCTTTAGGAGTCACCCTGGAATCTTCTCTGCCATCTTGTACACCTCTTTAAGGGTCACCTTGTATTCTTATCTGGCGTCTTGTATATCACTTTAGGAGTCACCCTGGATTCTTCTCTGCCATCTTGTACACCTCTTTAAGGGTCACCTTGTATTCTTATCTGGCGTCTTGTATATCTCTTTAGGAGTCACCCTGGATTCTTCTCTGCCATCTTGTACAGCTCTTTAAGGGTCACCTTGTATTCTTATCTGGCGTCTTGTATATCTCTTTAGGAGTCACCCTGGATTCTTCTCTGCCATCTTGTACACCTCTTTAAGGGTCACCTTGTATTCTGATCTGGCGTCTTGTATATCTCTTTAGGAGTCACCCTGGATTCTTCTCTGCCATCGTGTACACCTCTTTAAGGGTCACCTTGTATTCTTATCTGGCGTCTTGTATATCTCTTTAGGAGTCACCCTGTATTCTTCTCTGCCATCTTGTACAGCTCTTTAAGGGTCACCTTGTATTCTTATCTGGCGTCTTGTATATCTCTTTAGGAGTCACCCTGGATTCTTCTCTGCCATCTTGTACACCTCTTTAAGGGTCACCTTGTATTCTTATCTGGCGTCTTGTATATCCCTTTAGGAGTCCCCCTGGATTCTTCTCTGCCATCTTGTACACCTCTTTAAGGGTCACCTTGTATTCTTATCTGGCGTTTGTATATCTCTTTAGGAGTCACCCTGTATTCTTCTCTGGCATCATGTACAGCCCTTTAGGAGTCACCCTCTATTCGTTTCACTTCGCTCAAAGCCCCAGGTCGCTCGACGCCCCAGGACTCTTTCAACAGACTCCATTAACCATTAATTTCGGCATCCCGCGTGGCTGCATGACGTCACGCACTCGCCGTCCTTTACCCATTAACTTAGGCTTCCCGCGCGGCTGTATGGCGTCACTTCTGTCTCCGTCCCGCATAACTTTTGACTCAAGCATTACGACGAAGTCGACAAGATCATTTGAAATGATAAAATAATTAGATTTATCTGTACATATTTAATTAATTATAGCACTCCCAAATCCGTTCCTTGATTATCACTTAACGTACTTGTTCCTGGATTATCACTTAACGTACTTGTTCCCTGATTATCACTTAACGTACTTGTTCCCTGATTATCACTTAACGTACTTGTTCCCTGATTATCACTTAACGTACTTGTTCCCTGATTATCACTTAACGTACTTGTTCCCTGATTATCACTTAACGTACTTGTTCCTTGATTATCACTTAACGTACTTGTTCCCTGATTATCACATAACGTACTTGTTCCCTGATTATCACTTAACGTACTTGTTCCCTGATTATCACTTAACGTACTTGTTCCCTGATTATCACTTAACGTACTTGTTCCCTGATTATCACTTAACGTACTTGTTCCCTGATTATCACTTAACGTACTTGTTCCCTGATTATCACTTAACGTACTTGTTCACTGATTATCACTTAACGTACTTGTTCCTTGATTATCACTTAACGTACTTGTTCCCTGATTATCACTTAACGTACTTGTTCCCTGATTATCACCTAACGTACTTGTTCACTGATTATCACTTAACGTACTTGTTCCCTGATTATCACTTAACGTACTTGTTCCTTGATTATCACTTAACGTACTTGTTCCCTGATTATCACATAACGTACTTGTTCCCTGATTATCACTTAACGTACTTGTTCCCTGATTATCACTTAACGTACTTGTTCACTGATTATCACTTAACGTACTTGTTCCCTGATTATCACTTAACGTACTTGTTCACTGATTATCACTTAACGTACTTGTTCCCTGATTATCACTTAACGTACTTCTTCCTTGATTATCACTTAACGTACTTGTTCCCTGATTATCACATAACGTACTTGTTCCCTGATTATCACTTAACGTACTTGTTGCCTGATTATCACTTAACGTACTTGTTCCCTGATTATCACTTAACGTACTTGTTCCCTGATTATCACTTAACGTACTTGTTGCCTGATTATCACATAACGTACTTGTTGCCTGATTATCACATAACGTACTTGTTCCCTGATTATCACTTAACGTACTTGTTCCCTGATTATCACTTAACGTACTTGTTGCCTGATTATCACATAACGTACTTGTTCCCTGATTATCACTTAACGTACTTGTTCCCTGATTATCACATAACGTACTTGTTCCCTGATTATCACTTAACGTACTTGTTCCCTGATTATCACATAACGTACTTGTTCCCTGATTATCACTTAACGTACTTGTTCCCTGATTATCACTTAACGTACTTGTTCCCTGATTATCACATAACGTACTTGTTCCCTGATTATCACTTAACGTACTTGTTCACTGATTATCACTTAACGTACTTGTTCCCTGATTATCACTTAACGTACATGTTCCCTGATTATCACTTAACGTACTTGTTCCTTGATTATCACTTAACGTACTTGTTCCCTTATTATCACTTAACGTACTTGTTCCCTGATTATCACTTAACGCATTTTGTCCCTGATAACTTTTTGTCTTTCGCTTACCTAGTTTTGAGGTTTTGAAAGTTTGCCTTACATCCGAAATATGATGTTTTTCAGTCGGCCATCACGATTGTGAAGGGTTATTCCCCAATCGTGAAACACATTTACATGAGATTACTAAATACACTTGGATAACCAGTTTCGATCGTCAAGCGATCATCATCAGATCCATTTCACTTAGGCTATTGAATGTATATCTAAAAGCATGGTTGAAAGTTTTTACAATATGTACTGTACACTTATTTAGTTGGGATAAGGCTGTTCTATGTGAAGATACTGAAAGTAGCGATTGACGTCCAAATTTGCTCGCTCTGTTGCCGCTCACGACTCCACCAGCGAATTGGCCTGTACAATACAATCTGAACTGACTGTTTACCAACAATCACATATCCACAGTAAGCAAGCCATCTCCACTTCCAATATCTGCACATAGACTATAACTAATAGATTTATCCCAACTAATTCTGCAATTAATTTACTGTGCATATTGAAAAAAACTTTCACCCATACTTTTAGATAAACAATTAATAGCCTAAGTGTAATGGATCTGATGATGATCGCTTGACGATCGAAACTGGTCACCCAAGTATATTTTGTAATCTCATGTACATGTGGAATAACCCATCACAATTGGGTTTTGACCGACTGAAAAGCAAGGCAACACTGGAAATGGCTTCGGACACCAAGATGGCTAATATCCGTAACAAACAACCAATCAGGAATACTTCCTACTATTATCGTACAGTAGTTGTGGAGCCTCCGGTTTAAGTAAATATTACTTTTAGCAATAATATATGTTGTTTGTCTATTACTAACCACTAAGTAGAATAAATAAGAACCCCTAAATCACGTACTTTTCACTATTCGCATTTTCAAGTGACAGTGCTGCCCCTCGACTGAAACTAGAGGAATGGCAATAAGAGCGATTGAGCGATCTTCTCGGTTTATAAACATAATAGACGATAACAAGATATTGTACAGTTCTAAAGCTAACAAGTGCCATTTCGCCTTATTGTATTCCTTTATTACAGGACTTAAGGAAAAGAATGAAGTTGAGTGTATCATGGCACTCGATCGATTTCGAAGTTTTGCAAAGGATAATTACTTTTTACAGTCCAATGATTATTTATACCTGTGACGTGAATCTGACCAACTTATGAATACTGTAATTTTGAGTTTTATAGTAGGCTGTATATCGTACGTTAAGGCGACCCATAAAGCGCAGAAAATTATCCTTCATGTCTCGACACAGTATAAAAGAAGTCCCCGATTCTTGGTTGTTACGGGTAATCTCGAGAACCACTGGATGGATTTGAATTCGGTTTTTACCATTCTCTAAAGGATTCCTCGAGGAAGGTTTCTGTAGAAAAGTAGCCTATTAATTTATAACCAAAAGAAACCGAGCAGTAACGATTTCAGTGAATCAAGTCGATGAAAAACCTGCCGTCCGTGCGTCTTTTAAGCTTACGCTTGGTAAACTGTTAAAAATGTCTATATACTATGACTGTACGAATTGTTCAGCATGAAAAGTTCTACAAAATACTGTAGTCCGGGACAGCATATCTCTATGTATAATACATCGCCTATGATAAGGGCTTTTACGTTTGCATTCCTATCAACAATCTCCATTCAGTGGAAATTTAAATTACTAGCTTCACCGTGAGTTTACGAGCTAGCCAGCGAGCCTATCACCCCAGCTTCAGCCAGTATCAAACTGTCGAGTCGTGTCAGAGTAGAGCATAAAAGTTTGGAATTTCGCTGTTTAGTTCAGCTTTTCTGAATTGCGTCTGGGACCTACCGTCCGTGCGCCTTTTAAGTTTACGCAAGGTAAAACTTTGAAGATACCGGACGAAGCCGGGACGGGTTGTTAGTATTCAATAATTGACGTTATTATTGTTATTGCTTTATATTGAAACAGGTTTAAATTTCACTTCTTATACTTCACTTTACTGTCACTATGTACAGTACATTGTACCAGCGTGGTATTCCCATGAACACAGGATCACATTGTGACAAAACATGACCCGTATGGATTTACATCGTATTTGGGGATATTTTTGGCAAAATTACAGATGTATGGAGTTCTAATTTATGATAGGTGCCTGGAAAATTAAAAGCGCTACTCATTCATTAAACGTAAAAGTTTACACCACTTAAAAGATGTTTAAAATGAATACACAGACTATTGCAAGTTATGATCTTTATGGTTACTGATGATCGTATATATTTTTGATTTTGTAGAAGTAACGTATGGTACCCCTTTCAAATGTTGATTGTTAGGATTGACCTAAGCATCAACACTGCAGGTGAATAATCTACAGCAACAATGGTGGATTGCTGTAGCAATAATCCGTTATTCCAAAGAAATGAGGCACCGTACAATTGCACACATTAACAAAATGATTTACAGCATTTCGCGGCATGAAAATCGGTCGCGATAAGGCAAAGTGGTGTAATATTGGGCGAGAGAATAATATAGTAAATTATCTAATATTGTGAGCACGGGACAAGTGTTTTACTAGCCGGCAAAGATAACCTTGTTTTAAGGGTTGAGGTCCGCCAGCGGTGTGGACATGTATAAAATATCTCCTGAACGTGCTTATATCGTCACTGCCGGAGTGAGGTGGCCGCCGCTATTTCACACTAGGCATAACAGAGACCATTGGTGGCCATTAATATTAAGAATACTCGGCGGCGTGGTCGGTCGCATACTGAACTGCTATGGGTCCAAAGTCGTCAGAATTTTAGAACGTTAAATTCTCAGTACACCATACTTTCGAGGGGAAGTAAAGCCAGTTGCCCCATGTCATACATTTATGGCATGTTAAAAGAACCTTCCACTAATTACACGTGTGTGAAGCTAAATTTGTAGTTTAGATTTGATTAACACTCTTAAAGTTGCAATGTTCACCGCCGGGTGCTGATCACGGTAGCATCTAGTGGCCAAGTTTGCGGCTATGTGTCGTTGACCGTTAGTTGCAAAAGTAGGAACTACTTGAAATTGATCGTCTGCTGTCCTTACCTGAATCACAGAAAACACACTCTAATAAAGTCATAACAATTAGCACAGGTTATCAGACAGATTCTAAACATACCAAAAGTACACGGCGCTACATCACCGCAATGTCGCAGCTTCTAAACTGAGGAACCAACCAACCAACCAAAGTACACGGGGCTACTCGGCTACATGACCGCGATGTCGCAGCTCCTAAACTGAGGAACTAACGATACATTTGTAGGTTATTTGGTTTAGAAACGCTCTATCAAGTTCCAACGTTCGCCGCTGGGTGACAGTGTCAGAGGCATCTAGTAACCAAAGTTTGAACTACTTGGAATTAAACTTTCATTCATCTTCATTCACTTCACCTATCATTAACACCTCTCGTAATGTTGGCGACAGCAAGGGCATCCACCCGTAAAAACCATCAACAACGTGGTTTCATCGCATCTCACCCCCCAACACATTGAAAACCGGATTGGTTGGTTGGTTCCTCAGTTCAGGGGCTGCGACATGTAGCCCCGTGTACTTTGGTTGGTTGGTTCCTCAGTTCAGGGGCTGCGACAACTCTGTCATGTAGCCCCGTGTACTTTGGTTGGTTGGTTCCTCAGTTCAGGGGCTGCGACATCTCTGTCATGTAGGCCCGTGTACATTAGTTGGTTGGTTCCTTAGTTTAGGAGCTACAAAAACACGGTCATGTAGCCCCGTGTACTTTGGTTGGTTGGTTCCTTAGTTTAGGAGCTACAAAAACACAATCATGTAGCCCCGTGCACTTTGGTTGGTTGGTTCCTCAGCTTAGGGCCTGCGACAATGTGGTCATGTAGCCCCGTGTACTTTGGTTGGTTGATTCCACAGTTTAGGCGCTACAAAAACACGGTCATGTAGCCCCGTGTACTTTGGTTGGTTGGTTCCTCAGTTCAAGGGCTGCGACAACGCGGTCATGTAGCCCCATGTACTTTGGTTGGTTGATTCCACAGTTTAGGAGCTACAAAAACACGGTCATGTAGCCCCGTGTACTTTGGTTGGTTGGTTCCTTAGTTTAGGAGCTACAAAAACACAGTCAGTAGCCCCGTGTACTTTGGTTTGTTGGTTCCTTAGTTTAGGATCTACAAAAACACGGTCATGTAACCCCGTGTACTTTGGTTGGTTGGTTCCTTAGTTTAGGAGCTACAAAAACACGGTCATGTAGCCCCGTGTACTTTGGTAGGTTGGTTCCTCAGCTTAGGGCCTGCGACAATGCGGTCATGTAGCCCCGTGTACTTTGGTTGGTTGGTTCCTCAGTTTAGGGGCTGTGACAACGCAGTCATGTAGCCCCGTGTACTTTGGTTGGTTGGTTCCTCAGTTCAAGGGCTGCGACAACGCGGTCATGTAGCCCCGTGTACTTTGGTTGGTTGGTTCCTTAGTTTAGGAGCTACAAAAACACAGTCATGTAGCCCCGTGTACTTTGGTTTGTTGGTTCCTTAGTTTAGGATCTACAAAAACACGGTCATGTAACCCCGTGTACTTTGGTTGGTTGGTTCCTTAGTTTAGGAGCTACAAAAACACGGTCATGTAGCCCCGTGTACTTTGGTAGGTTGGTTCCTCAGCTTAGGGCCTGCGACAATGCGGTCATGTAGCCCCGTGTACTTTGGTTGGTTGGTTCCTCAGTTTAGGGGCTGTGACAACGCGGTCATGTAGTCCCGTGTACTTTGGTTTGTTGGTTCCTTAGCTTAGGAGCTACAAAACACAGTCATGTAGCCCCGTGTACTTTGGTTGGTTGGTTCCTTAGTTTAGGAGCTACAAAAACACAGTCATGTAGCCCCGTGTACTTTGGTTGGTTGGTTCCTCAGCTTAGGGCCTGCGACAATGCGGTCATGTAGCCCCGTGTACTTTGGTTGGTTGGTTCCTTAGTTTAGGGGCTGTGACAACGCGGCCATGTAGCCCCGTGTACTTTGGTTGGTTGGTTCCACAGTTTAGGGTCTGTGACAATGCGGTCATGTAGCCCCGTGTACTTTGGTTGGCTCCTCAGACTAGGGGCTGCGACAACGCGGTCATGTAGCCCCGTGTACTTTGGTTGGTTGGTTCCTCAGTTTAGGGGCTGTGACAACGCGGCCATGTAGCCCCGTGTACTTTGGTTGGTTCCTCAGTTTAGGGGCAGCGACAACGCGGTCATGTAGCCCGGTGTACTTTGGTTGGTTCCTCAGTTTAGGGGCAGCGACAACGCGGTCATGTAGCCCCGTGTACTTTGGTTGGTTGGTTCCTCAGTTTAGGGGCTGTGACAACGCGGCCATGTAGCCCCGTGTACTTTGGTTGGTTCCTCAGTTTAGGGGCAGCGACAACGCGGTCATGTAGCCCCGTGTACTTTGGTTGGTTGGTTCCTCAGTTTAGGGGCTGTGACAACGCGGCCATGTAGCCCCGTGTACTTTGGTTGGTTCCTCAGTTTAGGGGCAGCGACAACGCGGTCATGTAGCCCGGTGTACTTTGGTTGGTTCCTCAGTTTAGGGGCAGCGACAACGCGGTCATGTAGCCCCGTGTACTTTGGTTGGTTGGTTCCTCAGTTTAGGGGCTGTGACAACGCGGTCATGTAGCCCCGTGTACTTTGGTTGGTTCCTCAGTTTAGGGGCAGCGACAACGCGGTCACGTATCCCTGTGTACTTAGGGTGTGTGTAGAATCTGTCTGATTACTGGTGTTAATTTTGATTACTGTGTGTTATCTGTAATTCAGGTAAGGACTTGAGTATTCTTTGGAATACGCGGTTAATTAGAGTTAGCAATTGCTACTCTTTGCTTTCTTTCTTGCTTTCATTGGTTCTTCCTTTCTCTTCTTGCAGACACCAACAGTGATCCCTTTGTATTTCCTTTTTCCTTCGATCAAGCATTTATTGTGTTCTTGATTTTGTTTTAGTGGCTTATTCCGTGAAAATTTCACTGGCTCTCCACGCGGCAAACCGCCGAAATTCTTCAGATTCATCGAGGTCAAGAGGACTTACACACTGTTCCAGCAGCCGTCGTCTTCGTCGCCAGCTATCATCTCCTTGAAGACCCTACTCCATGAAGAAAATTATTCTATGTAAATATTCTATTTTGTTCATATGTTTCCAACCCTGGTTTTCTGTTCATTTGTTCCTCCCCTCCTCTCCTTCGTCATTCAGGATCTCTCGTGTGCTCAAATCCTCACCCCACTTCAAGTTCGGATTTCGAGTGAACAGTGTGCCCTCTTTCAGAGGCCTACTTCCTCTAAAACTGAGGTAAAATATCCAATCGGCGCCATGTCTTATTTTTAAAAGTAACGGCCACAAGGATCTTCTCGCATTAATCATCATGCAAGTTAAGTAACTCATACATTGATTTTAATCATGTTTTAAGGAGAGTTTTTAACAACATTTTAAATGCTTTGTATGAAAGTTATATGCAGTGTTAAGATTTTCGCATACTTGAGAAATAACTGCCCACGGTGGAATTGTCATGCCGAAGCTAACTAGGCTTATTTTCAAATCTGAATTTTGGTGCTTCTTGTACTAAATAGGGGATGCCTTCCCTACAACGAGGGATTTATGCCAATTAATAAATTTCTAAAACTTAACTTGCCTCCGAGGGATTTCTACCGCTCCATATAAATGTCACTAAAGTTCTGGAATGTTCCATTCAAATTAAACTGTCACCCGTGGGAACTACACTCAATACTGTCCAAATTACCAAAACTTTAAGGGAAACAGAACTATTAAATGCAATCCAAAAACTTTCTAACGCAATAAACCTATTCAAGTCAAACTCAGTGAATTCATTAACAACAATAACCTTTCTCATGTTCAACGAACCTTTAGTGCTTCAAAAGTGTGTGTGCGAACTTCAACCGCGTCAAGGTCGTTACGCATTAAAATTGGCCAGAACTATCAATCCCTTTTCCTGTCCTACAAACCCCTTTTACTAACAAAATTAAGTTAATTTAACTATCTGGTTCTATTTCTATGAGGCCTCGCCAAAACATAGGCGCCCTCCCAAACTTGTTCCACTTACAACTTATTCATTCTGTAAACCGTGGTTATAATCTACTTTTTAATACTTATTATTTCCTACTTCGTCTAAGAAGTAAGCTTTTTCTAATTGTGAAACATTACCTAATTGTTTAAGACAGACTTTACAAAGGTGAACTGCTCCATTATAATTTGTAATCTGTTAAATTCTGCGTAAATAGCAGTGGTTATAGAAACCACTTATTAATCTTCTTTTTTCTTATCCTGCTAGCCCAGGTACTACTAAGGTATTCTAAAGCTTTATTTTTGAAAATTTAATATTCTACCTAATTAATTTAGTTAAACATTAAACAACGTTGTAATTACTTTACTATTATTATTATAAACTTTAAACTTCTAATTGTATGCACATTTCAAAACCTTTGTACGGGTTTAGTGCTTGTAACCTGTTTGAAACATGGAACTGATTTAACATTGTTTATTGTAAACTTTTCTTTTTTTAGGTCTGAGACATTTAATAATGTTTATAAAACTAAACAAATATTTGTCCCTTCGCTCAAAATAAGATCTAAAATAATGTTAATTGTTCTAAATTCTATTAGTTGTTAAATATTTGCTTCTTACTTCTATTGCTAGAAATACCGTTAGGCAGGACCTTCTCTTCCCTAATCATCCTCCTGAAATTATTCTATGTTCCAGGAAAAAGGCCAATTTCTGAAAGAAAATATATTAAAAACTCTATCACTTGTTGCGTTTAAAAAAAACTTCCAATAACAACATTTGCAAAGTTTCTCTTAGCTGTCACAGCTAATTCTAATAAATCATTAAGGCAAGTATAGCTCGCTTTGCCAGCTACCTACTTGTAGAGATTTTCTCTCTGACTTGTGTTTTACTGTTCAAAATTTTGGTTTTGTTTAAGTTAGGTCTTCCTCCGTTCTAAACTTTTAGTCGGCACCCTACTGGGTAAAGGTTTAGCCTGCTTTAAGTGCAATAATTGGGATTTTTTAAAGATTCTCACTAATAGCATTAAAAATATAGCAAAAAAGCACTATCGTTGCCCACCACCCTGGAGGCATTCGGCCGTTCTGTCGGGAATCCAACAGTGTCTAGTAATAAAAATATTATGGCTGATTCGAATCCTTCTAGCATTTCAAAAGTATTTAGAAAATACCACCCTTTTGAAAGAAAAGTATTCAAATCCTTGCCATTTGTCATACATTGCCTTGCCAGCGCAGTACTTACTCCCATAGTACTGTACCCGTTCGTCCTGGGGATGCGATGACCCATCTGCTATTACATCGCATTCCTGGAGTTCCAGGACAGAGCGGAGTTAAATGAACCTCTAGTCAAATAAGGAATGTGTCGGAAATTCAGCTGAGTTATCGAAAAAGCAGTGGGTATCACGAGACAAAGTATCTCTAGGGTCGTTACGGGCTTAAGTTTAATAAAAAATAAATGCAAATTTAAATGGGCGCCATCAACTGAATTCCTAGCAAACCACCTCCTTTCCTGGTTAAGCCTTACTCAAGACAAGGAAAGAAAAAGGAAAATCACACCATCATCAGATCACAACTAAGATAAAAACAAATTTATTTCACTTTGATAGTCAGACAGACATTTTAAATATTCCTCCTACCTGAGAGTATGGTCGAATGCCAACGTTAAATTGTCATTGTCCAAAAATCGAACCATCTCTTTTCTAATCAAAAATATTTCATCCACATAAAACAGAAAAATCTCTAAAGTTCTCTTGGGTTCTCAGGATCACTGTAGCACTATGTCTTTCGTCACTGACATTTGTGATACCTGAGACCTAATTTCTCTTTAATTTAACATCATGAATGTGGATTTGAAAAAGTTATTAATCTGTCTAAACATACACATATTATAATCACATATTTTAAATATCACGCAATTTATGGCTTGCATGGCATAATTTAAATGTTGAACATGTTAGAAAAATGCTCCTAAACATTGAATAATTAATTTACACTATTTACATTGTCATTCATAATTACTTGTTTGTGAATTACAGAAAATTCACGGCTCATTGGTCATCATTATCATCATCATCAAAATTAAATATTTCTCACATTAATTCTCATTTCAAAATTCAACATATTCCTGTCAGAATCATTAACTCATCACCATTAAATCATTTAAATGAAAATTATTATCATCACTTCATTATGCTTTCTAATTATTCACACAATCTTATTTTATCATCTTCCTCAGATCAAATCGTCTTAAATCATCAATACAAATTGTTTAATTCCTCAACTCAAGTTGCAATTCCTCAAATTATATCTCAATTAAATTTATTTTAATTCCATATAAATTCATTAATCATCAGCTTCTTTAATTAATTATCACCTTCTAATTCAGTTATTCATCATCTATCCAATCATCTATTAATTTATTTAAATCAGTTTATTTATCCAATCTCTAATTCATCCATTTATTTAATTCGTTGATTTATTCCAAAATTTAATTTATTAACTTATTTAAATTTTATTCATCTGGTTATTTAGATTTTCATTATTTCATCTAGTCATTCTGATTTTTATTTCATTAGGTCAGATCATTAATATGCTTAATTTTCAGATTATTATTTCATTAATTATTATTCTCAGAAAATCTTGTATTATCAACTTTATTTATTTGTTTAATTTCCTAACAAATTGTTTAATATGGGTTATAGAACGTTGTCTTACAGTTTTATCACTTCCAAGTTATATCTCGTATTTAATTTTCATGCCAAAAAATATTATTGCCTTCACGACATCACGTTGGATCTGACTATCCACAACGACATTATATATCCTCAATTCTTCAAATATCACATTTGAATACAACAATTATTCCACAAAACTCCATAAATATTCAGCATACAGCATGAATCTCAACAATTACGCTAGACTGGGTTCGTCAACCTCATGTCTGCTTCAAAATGCATTAGCAACATTGCAACTATCACTTGGCAACTTCCACAAAATGCCTATCACAAACTTCACTTAACCATGTTGCATGATCTACAAAAAATATATAACTGGCTTCAAATTATCAACGCACACAATCTCCAATAACTGTAATTAATCTGATCACATCTAGACAACTTCTTAAACAATTGGAAAAAATATTACCTCAGTAATTCAAGATCTGCTTTCAAATAGCATAAATTCTCTTACAATTCTCATAATTCACATCACAGAAAAAAAACACCAATGTGCTATAATCTCTCATATAAAAATCTGCAATACTGATCTGCCTTAAAATATCTCTGACCATTAATGATTCATCTTACAAGATTCAATTACTCTAAGTCCTTCTCAAAGGTATCCAACACAATTATAAAAATCATCAAAAGCATCAGCTGTACCAGCTGTTAAACTGAAAGTACTCTCAAAAGAGTAAAGCAACAAAATATTGGATTGGCAAACAAGAATTACAAATGTAACCCTGATGACATTTATCTTTACTTTATTTAACAAAATTTCGACTGATATGTGACTAGTAGTTCCTTGTTTGATTCACTTACAATCTCATGTACACTCGGATGATAAAAATGAGTCCCTGAATGGCTAGTAAGATGAGTAACCACCGTACAATCGTATAAATACGAAAGACCTCGCCCCGTCGACTAATCATGATAGTGCCCTAAACGATGGGTAAGATGAGTAACCACCATACAATCGTATAAATACGAAAGACCCCATCTCGACGACTAACATGAGTGAATGTACCAGATTGGAATCAACAAGTCTCTAGTTGTCATATAAAAGCGATATGCATTCACTAAAGTGAATAAAATCTTAATATCTCCAAACAATCCAATGGAAAAAATCCCTACTGATGAATGTATGTATGTATTCTTTATTGTCAGACAGATAGAATCCACTAGTGACAATATAATAATTAACAATAAAATGTACAAGTATAAACAAAACAATAACAGCAAACACGAACAAAAAATAGAAATACACTAGTCTATTATAAATCAACAACCACAACCATACAGACACGCACTCAAACATCCGATCTCAAGCATTCATTCATACAATCCCTATGTACAAGAAACATTGAAATAATTACAGAAAAAACAAAACTATCTACAGTAAACGGAAAAAGGCAAAAACATAAAATGAAAGATTGAAGAAAAAATCGAAAACTGGGAAAAAAGTAATATAAGAGTGACATTCGAGGATCTAAAAAAAAAAAAAAAAAACATTACTTCAGTCGCTCGTACATTCAATCAAAAAATCAATCAACCATTCATTCAACCACATGTTCAATCAATCAATCAATAAACGCAAATAGAAAAAACACAAAATGCACACACTATTTTACAGCCCACTCGAGATGTTTCTCATAACAGTTGATAGAGAGTCGAAGTGAATATCAGTAGCACTTTTACTCTCCATCAAGCTGTATGTTGACTGCAACCGGATCAGACATGAATTTTTATGTACATTAATTCTCGATCTGCCCCCATCGAACGTGTGCTTCCGTCTGGTGGTTCTCTGAGGGACGTGAAAACCCAAGTCAGCTAGCAACTGATTCGAGTCAATTCCACCATTTACCAGTTTCCACAGGAATCTCACGTCTCCCACTGTGCGCCGACTGCTCAGTGGAGGAAGATCGTACACGTTGCAATAACTCTCATACTCAGCTCTATGGTACGATCGTCCACCCCTGTAACAGAGCTATTTGACAAATCTCTTTTGCACACGTTCGATGGCGTCAATTTCATTACTGTGAAAAGGATTCCAGATCACACTACTGTACTCCAATTTAGGCCGAATGAGTGACTTAAATAATTTGGATAGAGTTATGTCCGAAAAATAATTTAAACTATTTCTTTTTAAAAATCCCAGGATCCGGAAACGTTCACGACATATTTTTGAAATATGTTCATCGAACGAGAAATTATTTGTGATTGTCACCCCTAAATCCTTAATGGTTGACACTCTACCTAGCGTTTCATTATTAATACAATAATTAAACCTGGGTAGGAGGTTACGTTTCAATGAAACTGACAAAACTTTACACTTTTCAGTATTCAGTTTCAGTTTACATGTTTCACACCATTCACTGAGTTGGTGTAGGTCTTCTTGCAACAACTCACAGTCATTTATAGTACTGATGGGCATATACAGTTTAAGGTCGTCAGCGTACATCAGGCACCTAGAATTATGTACTATACGAGGGATATCATTCACAAAAAGTATAAAGAGCAGAGGGCCCAATACAGAACCCTGAGGGACACCGGAAGTAACGTTTACAGATTTAGACTTATTATTATTAATTATAACAGATTGGGTTCTATTTGAGAGGTAACTTTTGAAGAAACGTAAAAGATTACCAGTTATACCAAAATTTGAAATTTTATGAAGCAGTAGGTTGTGATGTACGCTGTCGAAAGCTCTAGAGAAATCAGTATAGATAACATCAGCACTACCACGGTTATTCATAAAGGTGGATACATCATGAGTGAAGACTGCTAGGTTGGTAGCAGTGGATCGCCTAGGAAGGAAGCCGTGCTGAAATTCAGTGATGAATGGTGACACGTGGGCGTACACTTCGTCCCGAACAATTGATTCAAAGACTCGTGCGAAAATAGACATTAGTGATACTGGTCTGTAATTAACTACTTTCTGCCTGGAGCCTTTCTTTAACACTGGGGTGATATGGACTGATTTCCAGTAATCCGGAAACACTCCTTCACTGATGGCTTGGTTGAAAAGAATATAAAGTGGACGAGATAGCTGGTGGCATAAAGATTTAATTATTTCTATAGGAATGGCATCAGGACCGGGAGACTTGCCAGAGGTTAGATTATGTAATTTATTCTTGATGCAGTCTTCGGAAATATGGAAGTAAGAAATGCTGTCGTTACTGGAGGGTGGCAGATCAGGTAGAGGTGGCGGTATAGAATTTACAGGAAGGAATAAGGTTTCGAAATATCCAGAAAACAGCTCACAGGCAGAGTTTGCATCAGTACTGGTACGTCCGTCGTACTCGAGCGAGACCGGTAATCTGGTGTTCCTAGATCTCTGCTTAATGAAGGACCAAAGTCTGTTCGGATTAGATTTCACACTGGAGTCTATGTCTTCCAGGTAGGCGTCATACTTTCGGTGCTGAATTTCTTTGAATTCGGTCCTCCTGACCATAAATTCAATTCTATGGCATTCCAAAGAAGAGCGTTTCCATTGACGATGAGCCCTATTTTTCGAGTGTAGTGCGCTGATTACATCTGCATCAAACCAAGGTGGATAACGGTAGGGATTAACCTTCACACGAGGAACTGCTTCTCGAACTGCGGACATCAAGAGATCATAAAATATCTCACAATTCTCATTAATGTCGTTCGTGATATCAAGGAGGGACCAGGGGCAATAATCCAGCAAAAATTTCAGGTGGTTCATGTCTGCCTTCTTCCAGTTAAAAAAATTCCCTGCGAGGTGGTTTATGAAATAAACTAGTGTCATGAAAATCTATGTTCCATATTAGAGCACTATTGTCGGATGGAATCCACCCCGGTTTTTCTAACTCTACAGACTGAGAGATTTTAGGACTATCAGTAAACAGTAGATCGAGGTAGTTTTGTCCACGGGTGAGATGTGGATTCAATTGATGCAGAGAGAATTCCTCAATTATCTCGCAGAAGATAGAGTTCACTGCACTTTCAGTTAGTTTTGAAGGCACGAGAGAAGGCCCGTCCTGCTGTCCCCATGAGATGTCCGGCACGTTAAAATCACCACACAATATAACGGTATCCTTGTCCTTCAACTGGGCGTGCACCCTGCTGAGAGAGGTATGTAGCTGCTCCAGGTGGTTTAAGGAGGCAGGCGGGGGTAGGTACACACAGCCCACGAACACACTAGACCTTCCTTGGATTTCTAACCAAACAATCTCACATTCATTTTCTAAGTCCGCTCTTCTCCTAGCACGCAACTGAGACTGCGTAGCAATTACAACACCACCCCCACGCCCAGCCCTGTCTCTCCTAAATATGTCATGAGTCCTAGAAAATGCGAGTTCTGAGTCAAGAAAACTGTCAAAAAGCCAAGACTCATTTAAGGCTATTATTGACATGTTATTAAAATCACTGATGCTCAAATCTATTTTGTCCAGCTTGTTGGCCACGCTCTGAGTGTTCTGAAAGTATATGGACATAGAACTGTTCGAACACGGGCCAGGATTAATTTCTACATCACCTGACAGTAGAAGAAGCATGAAGACTGTGGTCACCGTTGATGTTGATGTGACCGTACCTCTCCTAGTTAAAGGGCTGGCTCCTTTTAGCAGCATGGCAGGCGACAATCCAGCAGCAGAGAAACAACAAAAATTAAAACTCCGATTGGAGCACTTCCAGTTTACTGAAGCTTCAAAATTCTTTTCACAAATCATGGACAGCCTCACATCACTACCACTCACAAGAAAAGAACTAGTTACGTGAAAGAATAACATAATAAAACAGCACAAAACAGGAGACCGGAACACACGCACTTCACTCACCGACGCCATCTTGTTTTAGCGGCACTCGCTAGTATGCGATGAACTGACGAAGTAATTTTAGATAATCAATTGCAGATCACGAGTTCGAAATACTCGTTACACAAAAAAACTATTCATGAAAACTATCCTTGCTGGAAAAATGTCTAAAAGACCAAACATCTGCTTAATAAAGCCAACCAATGGTGAGAATATTGTATAATGATGCCTGCCATATCATATGGTCATGCCATATTCTAGCAAAAATTCGAAGCATATAAAGTCAAACCATGTCTATATAATCGTATCTTTATTTGAACCAAATCTACTTGTTAATTGTCACTTTAACTCAGAGAGTCATATCGTGACCGACAGACAATAAACACATAGATAACATAGATTTACAGTATGGCGTTAGATAATTAAACCAAACGTTCATTCGGCATTTCATAGCTTCGTCGTTCTTTCAAAACTTAATAATGCTTTGCAGTAGTTATCTTCATTCACAATATCACTGGGCAACTTTTCTGATGGAGACTGCACAAAGTTCTTTCTTAATCATAAATGTGGACACAGTGTTCTTCATATTTAGACAGTTCTCCATGGGAGACACATCATAGAAAGAATTACTTTTCTTTCCCTATCGAGCCCTTACTGACTGTAAGAGTCTGATAAGTTTTGTAGTAAGGAAAAAAAACCATCAAACTCACAGGAAAAATCTACAGACAGCAATATGTGGCTGTACTGTAGTAATCGTGTAGGCTACCTAGTTAATACAGATAGGCTCTCCTAGGCTTTAACAAGATTTATAGCTTAGGAAGCCGTCTCCTGTACTTGAATGCTTAATTTACATGCATCTTTGTTCTGAATCTCGTCCGACGCTTTCTTATTCCACATTGCCCTGATGGTATTAAAATATTTTGCTAATTGACCTGCTTTCCCCCATTCCCTTTTTAGTAATTTAATTAAAGTGTGATACTCATTTTCATTTTCTATTCTGTTTAGATCTACTTTGTCTACAAACTTTGCTCTTATCATTTTAATTTCCTTGCATTCCCTGATCAGATGCGCTTCACCCATAACCTTCCCACAAAACAGGCAAATGTTCTCTTTTCCTACTTCTCTCAACGCTTTGTTCTTATACACCCCCATTAACCACCAAATTATCCCTCTCATTTCTCTTTTCATTAGGCATTGAGGCTTTATGCTCATAAAGTTCCTTATTTCGCAGAACTCCGTTAAGGTTCTCCTACTGGTGCACTCATCTCTTAGCACCTGCAACTCTAGGTCATTAACCCTTCTACACACTTTTTTGCACACCCTACCTTCCTCTCCTTGTAAGTCCCTATCCCATAGATAACCCATTCCTAATCTTTCCAGTACACTTCTTACCCCGTCCACCCAGTAGCCCTCTTGCTGATGCTTCATTTGGTGCAGGTAGGCTACCTTAAGCATTTCCCCCCCTCCACATGTTTTAAACGAATCCAAGACTTTATGACCTTTTTTATGATATTCTCGCTCCACAATTTGCCGTGCAACTAGGTAGCCCCAAAATTATCTTGGCAAACCTACTTACAATACTGTCCAGGGTTTTCGTTCCTTCCTCCAAACCCCATACTTCCACTCCATAGAGTGCTCTTGAAACGATGAGTGCGTTGAACACATTCTTAAACACTTTATAGTCAAGATTCGGTAACCTACGCTCTAACACTTTAACATTCGCCAATGCCGCTAGCCCTTTCGATTTTGCCCTTTTAATTTGTTCGGTCCATTTACCATTACTCGCCATTATCGTCCCTAGATACTCAAGTTTTTTCACCGTCTCTAACTGCGACCCATACATGACCCACTTTTCGTTCTTAGCAAGTTTAACTCCCTTTTTGCAGACCATAACTTTGGTCTTACTCTGGTTAATTTTTAAGTTCCAGTCCTCACAGTATCTCACAATATCGTCAATACTATATTGCATATTATAGGGTGTTAGAGCAAGCAGAAGGATGTCATCAGCAAAAGCTAGGCCCGGGATATCATAATTGTCCAGGCAAGGGTTGGACCGTTGCTCAAAGCCCTTTGAATCAAAAATATCGTTGATAAATAGCAAAAAAAGCACCGGGGATAATTTGCATCCCTGTTTTAATCCTATATTAGACGTTATCTCTCCTACAATTACATCATCTTTAGTTTTAATTGCACATTTCACTTCGGAATACACATTCTCAATTGCTCGTATCATTTTATGTGACACCCCGATTTTTCCCAGCTTAGCCATGACAGCTCCCCTGCTCACTGAATCAAACGCCTTCTCCAAATCAATAGCTGTGATATACAGCTTGCCTCTTTTCCTTCTTATGTACTTGTCCATCACCGTTTTAACCACCATTATATTGTCACTGGTTCTCATCCCTTTTCTGAACCCTGTCTGGAGTCTCGAGAACACCGAACAGCCCTCTGCCCACGCTATTAAACGCTTGGATAAGACCCCGGTGTACATTTTTCTCAAATTATCAAGCAAAGTTATGCCTCTATAGTTGCCTGGGTCTAGTTTGTCCCCACGCTTCTTATATATTGGACAAATTATCCCTTCTTGCCACGCCCTCGGAAATCTACCTCCTTCAAAGATTTTATTACAGATTTTTACCAAGCTGTCCATCATGAACCTATTATTACTCAACTCTTGCCAAAATTCATTTGTTATCCCCGAAATAGCACCTGACTTCCCTCCTTTACTCTTTACTATTACTCCCTTAATTTCCTCTATCGATATGACTTGGTCCAGCATAGGCAGAACGGCCTCCATCCCCCTCGGGACGCCAAACTCATCCCTCTTCCTCCAATTATCTTCAGCATTTAACAGATTCTCATAATATGCAATCCATACTTCATCACTAATAGAGCTCCCCCCACCACTTCTGCTCCCCCTACAGTAAGAATTTATCCTGCTCCACACTTTGTTACAGTCGTTAGCTTTAGAATCCTTATTTAGTGCTGTAGCTTCCTTACCCTGCCATTCATCTTTCATTTTGCTGAGCAGTTCCCTATATTCCTTCCTTAGACGACAAAATTCTACTCTCATCGTATCATCCCCTCCTCTCTTGTATAACTTCAGTGCCCTAATAACTTCGGTTTTCTTCCTTCTACAAGATTCATCGTACCATCCTTTAATTCTCCCTAATTTTCCTCTAGCCTTCACGCGCATTTTCCGCCCGGCCATCATAATTGCATTCTCAATCGTACGTATTACCCCTTCTATTTCATCATTACTGATCATTAAAATTATCCCTACCTTTATCAGCTCAAAATTTTCTCCCTGGAAGTAGTTCTGGAACTCTCTGCAGTTTTCCTCCCTCCATCTGAATCTATTTACTTTTCTCTCTATAGCTTTAACTTGTGGGTTCCCTTTTGATTTTAATTTTGTCACCGCTCCCTGCATGTTGACGACAATTGGTAGGTGGTGTGATTCCCCCCATTCTTCAACAGTGAACCTCTCAATTAGGGCTAGTGCTCCTCTGGAACATATTGCTAAATCTATTACACTTCCTCCAGTCTCTGTTATATACGTCAGGTTACCTTCTTCATCCCCCACACAGACACCATTTAATATATATAGCTCTTCTGCACCACATAGTTCCAAAATCTTTTCTCCGTTCTTATTACATTCCTTGTCTTTGCTGTGCCTATCCCCACATATGGCCTCGGCAACCCCCTTGCTGTAAAGGGGCTTTCTGTCTGCAACTCTCGCATTGAAGTCCCCTAAAAGCACAATCTCTGCCTCTTCATATATATTTTGAATTCTGTTTATTTCAATAGCTAACTCATCGAAAAAGCTTTCTCTTGCATACGGGGAATTCTCCAATGGTGAGAATATCGTATAATGATGCCTGCCATATCATATGGTCACGCCATATTCTAGCAAAAATTCGAAGCATATAAAGTCAAACCATGTCTATATAATCGTATCACTCCTATTAGAAAAATATACATGTGTGCCCAGTATTCATGAAAATAATCGTATCAGAAAGTTATAACTCTTACAGTACCTTCTCATAATCAGCTGTTATTAAATTTCAAAGATCGTCGATTTTCCCTATATAATGAATTTCTCGAAAGATCGGCGTGAATATCATTCCATCCATGCAATGACGATTGCCTTCGAATCCCAAGTGAATCAGCTGGTGGACCTCCTTCTCGTCGGGAATCGAATCCATCGCTCTGTGGTGCCATCGCGTCTCTGTCTGCGTTTACTCCGACATGATGAACTTCTGGTTATCCATAGCGGATATTGTCCAAATCCTCACGAAAAAGTTCATAGAAACAGCGGACCCCCTATTCCTCTTCTACGTTACGCCACTGTTCTATACAATGTTCAGTTTGAGTGTTGAAAGTTCAATACCCACAGCGGTTTAGTCTCTCTTGTAGAAAATAAAATTGTTTCATCAGAGTGTCTAAGTTTATGAAACACCCTGTAGCTGTGTTCATACTCGGTAATTCATAACACTTCATAAGAAATAATTGCATTAATGCACGTGCTAATGTTCCTAAGTGCATATGCTTACAACATTCCGTTTGCTTAAAATTGTTAATGTTACTTGGACTGCGTTATGAAATGCATAGTCGTAGTGTCATTAAGAAAAACTATGTCCATTCGAAGTTCAAAGTTGCAGTATCACGTAACTATCTGCTTTTATAATTCAAATGCTGAATAAACGTTCTAACTCAATGTAGTAATGAAGTTCAGCTTCTGTCATAATGCTTGCGTATATAATGGGAAATAACCCGCTCGGTTTTACTGCAATGCTATAATCATCTCCGCCTAAAGCTGGCCTCGCCATGTCGCTCTACTATGCCGTTCTGCGTTGAAATGCAGCGTGGAATAAAGTTCTCCAACTACTCGCAATGCTGTTTTAAAAACCCCGGCCTCCTATGCTTGTTTGCGGCGGATGTCCGCCCGGCCCACTGACCTACTTGCCGTTCGCTGCTCGGAGAAGTTGAAACTGTCGCTTTCACTTTCCGTGACAGTTTCTGTTCGCTGTGCGACCTTGTACCAAGCTTGGCGTGTGCTACACAGCTCGACTCTCTTGCTGGGCTCACAGAGCTCCACTGACAGTGTCTGCACTGCCTCGGCCCTTACCTGCCTGGTGCGGTCACGTGACGTCCTCCCCACCACCGTGGTCTTGCGTCACAAATATAATCTCGAACCCCCATCATCTCGGCTATTAAGTTATAAAATAACTTAAGGGTTATCTGACTTCCTTCAAATTATTACCATATATAATGCATGTTATATCTCCTCTTCTAAGATGTTTAAATACCATGTTCCATATAGATCTTAATAAAGCTTCATAATTCTATCCATAATTCCATTTGCTTGACTGCGGTCAGCGCCTTCTAAATCCTAGACCTACTACGTCATCCTGACATTCCTCTTGACTCGATCTGAGCGCTATCTTTTCTTAACTCTTCCCAAAACCTCAACTACGGCTTAATGTCTGCTGGCGTAGCCGATAGCCTCAACTAGGTATCGGGTACATCTCTCCCGTACATCTCCTTTTTTATCAGGATTGAGAAAAAAAATACACTCTCAGGCATTCTATATGTAACACATGTACACGATAGCTCTACAATTCTCTTAATCAGCATGATGGTACTTTCTAATGCTAGCTGCATTAAAAGTTCCTACAACTTCATCAGTATCCATTCTGACAATCTTGTAGCTATTATTTCGGTACGTTTCTTCAATACGGAATGGACCAGCGTACAATGGCGCAAATTTATGGTAGATCTTCAGTTGAAGATTCGAAGTGACTGGCTTCCTAATCAGCACCTCGTCATTTTCTTGAAACGGCTCGTGGAACCTCCTTCCTGCCTGTCTCCTGGCTCTCTTCTCCGCCTGTCTTCTGAGTCTCTCTCCTGCCATCTCGACTCTTCTTTCTTGTGTGGGTTGAGGATCTACTGGTGCCCTCACGACTCGGTCCCATGGTCTATCCGGTTTCAATCCATGATGAAGCATGGACGGAATCTGTCCTGTGCTTTCATGTACTGTGGAATTCAAGCATTTACTAATGATGGGTATCACTTCCATCCATCTATGGTGCTGCCTTGACACATATAAGCGACACATCTTACTGATTTCCGGCATAATTCTTTCGGCTGGATTTCCCTCTGGATACCGTACAGAATTTAACACATGCCTTATTCCTAAACGATCCATAGCAGTAGAAAATTCCATACTGGTAAATTGTGATCCATGGTCACTCAACAAAACTTCAGGTTTCCCCATGCTCGGAATAACTGTTTTCT
This sequence comes from Meconema thalassinum, assembly GCA_946902985.2. Lineage (NCBI taxonomy): Eukaryota > Metazoa > Arthropoda > Insecta > Orthoptera > Tettigoniidae > Meconema > Meconema thalassinum. Next base: position 181,928,994 of record OX336398.1, on the reverse strand, counting down.
CTAATCTGTTGATCACGTACTTGGATGTAGCTTTCTGGATAGGGCATAGAGATACGTATTTAGAAAATACGTCCACTGTTACCAAAACAAACTGATTTCCTTTCGTCGAACGAGGAATCGGACCGAAAATGTCCGTAGCGAAGAGTTCTCTTGGCTTGTTGGGTTATATTGATCTAGGAACCTCTTTCATTAACTTAGATGAGTATTTACTTCGCTGACAACTGTCACAGGTCTTTATGACGTCGCGAATCGTTTGTCCCATTTGTCTCCAAACGAAGGTTTCTTGAGCGAGAGCCAAAGTCTTGTCTACACCTACATGAGCTGCAGTTCGGTGTATCATCCAAATAACTGGTTTGACAAGCTTGGGTGGGATCACTACTCTAAGTTTAGTATGATCCTGGTCGATATATTGGCATATAACACCTCCCATAATATGGTATTTTCTAGCCTCTATCTCAGTTCTTTGAAAATCTGGATCATCGTTGTCCATCCTACGTGTCAAAAAACGGTAAATTCTTCGCAAAGGTGCATATATCTTCTGAGTTTGCGCTAACATCTTCAACTTTTCTAGAGTACCATTATCCTCTTGAATCAAATTTATATGGTTGACAATTACTTCCTCACAAGGGTTTCTGCTCAACACATCTGCTAACAGATTTAATTTCCCCGGTCTATGTACAATAGTTGGGTTAAATTGCTGTAAGAACAGAGCCCATCTGGTGATGCGGTCACTCGCTAAATCTGTCTTCATAATAAATTGGAGGGCTTTATGATCTGTGATCACTGTTATGTCATGTCCAAATAACACCATCTTCCACGTCTTAAGAGCATGAACCACTGCTAATGCCTCTAACTCAGTTGCATAGTAATTCTTCTCACAATTCCTGAGCTTGCGACTGGTGAAAGCTAAATACCTATGTTTCTTGTCATCATCCAACTGATATAGGATCCCACTGATACCTATTTTGGATGCGTCTGTCTCCACAAAAAATCTTCTCGTAAAATCTGGGTACTCAAGCTTGATATTTTGGATCATCATGTTCTTAGCCACTAAAAACGCTTGATTGCATTTATCGTCCCATTTCCATCGATTTCCCTTTCTTAGTAAATCCTGCAGAGGTGCCATCGTTTCAGTATATTCAGGACAATGTGTTGAAAAGAACTGACACATGCCTAAAAACTGCCGTACCTCTTTAATCTTTCGTGGGGTTGGAAACTCTGAAATAGCCATGATCTTCTTTTGGATTGGGCCTATAACCATCTCCATCGATTCTATGTCCCAGAAATTCAATTTCTTCATGAAAGAACTGACATTTATTGAAATTCACCTTGAAGTTCGTCCTCCTAAGATCTTCGAAAAGCATTCGAAGGTGCCTGATATGTTCTTCCGCTGTGTCAGACGCTATAATCAGGTCATCAATATAGCTCACCACATGCTCCTTAACTGCATCTGACAAATTTTCATCTAGTGCTCGGATCATCACCGGACCACTATTTTTCACTCCAAAAGGTAACCTATTGAATACATATGTTTTATAGTCAAACAAGAACCCTGTGTATTGTTTGCAGTCTTCTGCTAGCTCTACATGATAATAAGAACTAGTCAAATCGATAGTCGAAAAGAAACTCTTTCCTCTGAATCTGCGTAACAATTCGCGAATAACAGGCGGCCTGTCGTGTTCAGGAAGAACTCTTTCATTAAGGGCTCTAGCATCTAGGCATATCCTCAGCTTACCATTAGGTTTCTTGACAACAGCTAAAGGATTCAAATAAGCAGTTGGCATCTTCTTGATTATTCCATCTTTCTCCATATCGCTTATCATTATACTAACTTCCTCTTTCCATTTATCCGGAATGGGATATACATTTTTATGGTATGGTTTGTCATCCATCAACTTGATGCTGTAGGTAAAATTTTCTATGAGACCTGGTTTGTCATTGAATATGTCCTCATATTCTGAAATTGCTTCATCAAACTGTCCCTTAATTTCTGGATTTATTTTACTTGTCATGCCAGTTCTATCTTCTATAGACCTTTCAATGCTGCATACTATCTCCTCCAATATATTCTCTCTAAAGAATGTCATCTCAGATTCCTGATTTTCCATGATCCCTTCTGGAAAGTACATGCGCCGACTCTGCATATCTATGATCAGGCCACTCTCACTTAAGAAATCCACTCCTAGGATCATGTCAAAATGTAGTTGACCCACTACTAGGAACATCTGTTCAAAACTTCTGGTTCCAATCCCAACATCTAAAAGTACCTGACTTTTACATTTCATACTCCTGTCTGGGATCACCCCTTGAATCTTGCTAACAACAGTTGGCAACATTGTAATTTCTCCTGACAATTTCAACTCATCCAGCCAACCTATGGATATCAAGCTCACCATAGCCCCCGTGTCTACAAGTGTCTTTATTTCCTTTCCCATGACTTCCACACTGATAACTGGCAATTCATGTCTATTTCCTCGATGTACTATGTCTTCCTCCTCGATTAAATCCTCGTCCTTGACCTGATACGTTTTGACAATGATGATCGATTCCCAATGATTAGCATCTTTCTCTAAAGTTAATTTGACGTTTTTTTCCTTCGCCACTCGTGCTTGCTCGATTGACATCTCTGACTGTCTCCTCGAGTGGTGCACTAGGCTGTCTATTTTCTTGCCTCGACCTCTCATATTCACGATTATCTCGTCCTTCATTAGGATCGTTTCTTCGGCCATCCTGCCTGTCGTTCCGATTATACTGTTGACCTTGGCTCCAGTTGTTTCTACCACGATATCTATTGTTGTATCGATTCCTATCTTGATATCTGGAATTCTGGTTATAATTTCTGTATCGGCTGTCTCTTGCTTCCTGATCGTATGGCCTCTCATATGGTCCTCTATACCGATCATTTCCACGAACGTTACGGATGTTTCCTCGATTTCCTTCGTTCCTTCTGTTTTCCCAGGAATCTCTTCTGTCCGTTTGAGCTGCGTTATCAACGACTACCGCATTCACCTCTTGCGTGTTCCTATTGTCGTTTCTTGCATTTCTAGGCGTAACTTGAGCGCTTGTATAGTCTAATCGCCGTAAAATGTCGTCATAGTGCTCAAGTGTGTTTGCTCCCGACGCTATGAGTGATCGCTGTACCTCAATCGGTAACTGTCTCGCTATAGCTTGCAAAAGCTCTTCTTCTGGCAATGGAGGAATCAGAAACTGCAATTTAACCAACTGTGACGTAAAATAATTGGCATAATGCGTCGGATGTGACGTAGAATAACGCTTCGAGTACATTTCTGCTCTTACGTTCAGTTGATCCTCTGCACTCCGAAATCTCCTCAAGAATGCTATGGCAAATTGCTCCATATTCGCAAAATTGCTTCTGAATGCTCTAAACCAAGTTAGCGCAGACCCGTCTAAGGCGCGTTTGACTATCCTTAGCTCTCTTTCTTTGGCTACTCTATGTTCCGCCATGTAGTCTCGAATATCTCGCAGAAATTCGACTGGTGTGACCCCTGTATTTCCAGAAAACTTCCTCGGCTTGTCATCCAGATTTCTGATAATGGTAACTGGACCTGAGTATCGTTCATTTGTACCCAACGTACTCCTATTCGAACTTGGATTATCCTGAGGGGTTGAACTTGCCCTTTCGAATGTCACATTCGGTTGCGTTTGACGGTCTTCTCCCATGCTAACTTCTTGATTACTCATACTGCGGTCTATCACTGTCTGATTTATCGATGTTTCCCCTGATGTAATATACTGACTTGAGAAACTATTAATCATAGATTCTAGTTTAGTCATCCTATCTTCTGCCAGTTTCTCTACGGTCTTGACCTGAGTCTTCAACTCATCTAACGACGTAACATTCTGCGTTTTGTTACTCTCCTCTAAATCGTTTTTCAACTTATCTATCTTGTCTTCGCATGTATTCTTTACTGACGCGACTTGTTCCTTTAACAGATCAACATCTGTCCTAAATAGAGTTGAATCTATCTTCATCGCTTCCTTGTTCTCCGTAAACCTCGCTTCTAAGTTCGCCATACCTGCGATTAATTTCTCATCTAATCCTGCACGTTTTTCTTTTGCTTCGGCATCGACCTCACTATACCGTTCTTCCAGGATTGCACCGACTCTATTTTTGAATAAAGCTAAGTTTTCATTAACCTTTTGCTCTATATCGTCATCCATCTTCCTAATATCTTTCTGCAATTGATTCTCTAATGATTTTAAATGCGAATTAACCTCTCCTAAGACATCCTCTTTAATGGTCCCAATTACTGACTTTAAATCCTTAATCTCATTACTTAGATTCATTTCTAGACCTTTGATTTTAGTCTCGAAAGATACTTCGGTAGACCACTCTTGAATTTTGCCTACATCTGCCACTAAACCATCGATGTCGAATCTCAACTTCGATACATCCGATTTAATGTATTTCTGTATGGACATAACGTCTGTTCTTAAAGTAAGAATGGTTTCTTCTCCTCTACTTTCTAATTCAATAATATTCTTTCTTAATATTTGAACATTTTCCTCTCCTTTCATATTTACTGCAATTATATCTAATTGTAAAGTCTTAAGCATTTCATTATTCTTTAAAGTTAATCTATTCTCTAACCTAGTTAACTTGTTTTCTAACTCCGTGTTAGTTTCTTCACTACGAGCTTGTAATTTCTCTTCTAATGTTTTAAAATTATCCTTTAAGTTAGCTTCACCATTAGACTGTAATCTTTCTTCTAATGATTTAAAACTATCCTTCAAGTTGGCTTCACTAGCTTTTAAATGACTTTCAGTACTAGTCTGTAATCTAGTCTCCAATGACATCAACTCATCTTTACTATTTGACTGTAATCTTTCTTCTAATGACTTAAAATTGACTTCACTATTTGACTGTAATAATTTTAAATTTTCTTCAGTACTAGTCTGTAATGCTTGCACATTTTCTTTACATCTAGCTTCTAACCTAGCTTCTGAACTATTTATCTGTTCTTTAACTTCCGTTTCCATTTTAGAAATAGTTTCTGCAATACCAGACATACCACTCTGTAACTCTCCTAACACCTTAGCTAAATCTTCCGGCAACATAATTATATTTTCAATAGACGTTTTATTCAGAGACGTTAGACAACAACACATCACAATGTCTCAATTCCTGCATTCACTTGGGTATAGGAAAAATGACTTATAACTAACATGATATAATACTAATACGATTAACATGAACACTGGAATGGGCACACAAGTATATTGTCTGACTAAGTTTAATAAATTTTATAACACAATTAAATGAACTTGAGATCAATCTCTCAGTAATCTAAATCTGATGTGATTCCATAGAATAAGCAAAATCGAAGCCCCACAGGTGGGTAAAGCCAATTCTCCCTCTCTCTCTGTACCCGTTCGTCCTGGGGATGCGATGACCCATCTGCTATTACATCGCATTCCTGGAGTTCCAGGACAGAGCGGAGTTAAATGAACCTCTAGTCAAATAAGGAATGTGTCGGAAATTCAGATGAGTTATCGAAAAAGCAGTGGGTATCACGAGACAAAGTATCTCTAGCGTCGTCACGAGCTTAAGTTTAATAAAAAATAAATGCAAATATAAATGGGCGCCATCAACTGAATTCCTAGCAAACCACCTCCTTTCCTGTTTAAGCCTTACTCAAGACAAGGAAAGAAAAAGGAAAATCACACCATCATCAGATCTCAACTAAGATAAAAACAAATTTATTTCACTTTGATAGTCAGACAGACATTTTAAATATTCCTCCTACCTGAGAGTATGGTCGAATGCCAACGTTAAATTGTCATTGTCCAAAAATCGAACCATCTCTTTTCTAATCAAAAATATTTCATCCACATAAAACAGAAAAATCTCTAAAGTTCTCTTGGGTTCTCAGGATCACTGTAGCACTATGTCTTTCGTCACTGACATTTGTGATACCTGAGACCTAATTTCTCTTTAATTTAACATCATGAATGTGGATTTGAAAAAGTTATTAATCTGTCTAAACATACACATATTATAATCACATATTTTAAATATCACGCAATTTATGGCTTGCATGGCATAATTTAAATGTTGAACATGTTAGAAAAATGCTCCTAAACATTGAATAATTAATTTACACTATTTACATTGTCATTCATAATTACTTGTTTGTGAATTACAGAAAATTCACGGCTCATTGGTCATCATTATCATCATCATCAAAATTAAATATTTCTCACATTAATTCTCATTTCAAAATTCAACATATTCCTGTCAGAATCATTAACTCATCACCATTAAATCATTTAAATGAAAATTATTATCATCACTTCATTATGCTTTCTAATTATTCACACAATCTTATTTTATCATCTTCCTCAGATCAAATCGTCTTAAATCATCAATACAAATTGTTTAATTCCTCAACTCAAGTTGCAATTCCTCAAATTATATCTCAATTAAATTTATTTTAATTCCATATAAATTCATTAATCATCAGCTTCTTTAATTAATTATCACCTTCTAATTCAGTTATTCATCATCTATCCAATCATCTATTAATTTATTTAAATCAGTTTATTTATCCAATCTCTAATTCATCCATTTATTTAATTCGTTGATTTATTCCAAAATTTAATTTATTAACTTATTTAAATTTTATTCATCTGGTTATTTAGAGTTTCATTATTTCATCTAGTCATTCTGATTTTTATTTCATTAGGTCAGATCATTAATATGCTTAATTTTCAGATTATTATTTCATTAATTATTATTCTCAGAAAATCTTGTATTATCAACTTTATTTATTTGTTTAATTTCCTAACAAATTGTTTAATATGGGTTATAGAACGTTGTCTTACAGTTTTATCACTTCCAAGTTATATCTCGTATTTAATTTTCATGCCAAAAAATATTATTGCCTTCACGACATCACGTTGGATCTGACTATCCACAACGACATTATATATCCTCAATTCTTCAAATATCACATTTGAATACAACAATTATTCCACAAAACTCCATAAATATTCAGCATACAGCATGAATCTCAACAATTACGCTAGACTGGGTTCGACAACCTCATGTCTGCTTCAAAATGCATTAGCAACATTGCAACTATCACTTGGCAACTTCCACAAAATGCCTATCACAAACTTCACTTAACCATGTTGCATGATCTACAAAAAATATATAACTGGCTTCAAATTATCAACGCACACAATCTCCAATAACTGTAATTAATCTGATCACATCTAGACAACTTCTTAAACAATTGGAAAAAATATTACCTCAGTAATTCAAGATCTGCTTTCAAATAGCATAAATTCTCTTACAATTCTCATAATTCACATCACAGAAAAAAACACCAATGTGCTATAATCTCTCATATCAAAATCTGCAATACTGATCTGCCTTAAAATAAATCTGACCATTAATGATTCATCTTACAAGATTCAATTACTTTAAGTCCTTCTCAAAGGTATCCAACACAATTATAAAAATCATCAAAAGCATCAGCTGTACCAGCTGTTAAACTGAAAGTACTCTCAAAAGAGTAAAGCAACAAAATATTGGATTGGCAAACAAGAATTACAAATGTAACCCTGATGACATTTATCTTTACTTTATTTAACAAAATTTCGACTGATATGTGACTAGTAGTTCCTTGTTTGATTCACTTACAATCTCATGTACACTCGGATGATAAAAATGAGTCCCTGAATGGCAAGTAAGATGAGTAACCACCGTACAATCGTATAAATACGAAAGACCTCGCCCCGTCGACTAATCATGATAGTGCCCTAAACGATGGGTAAGATGAGTAACCACCATACAATCGTATAAACACGAAAGACCCCATCTCGACGACTAAAATGAGTGAATGTACCAGATAGGAATCAACAAGTCTCTAGTTGTCATATAAAAGCGATATTCATTCACTAAAGTGAATAACATCTTAATATCTCCAAACAATCCAATGGAAAAAATCCCTACTGATGAATAATACACACTCGCTAGTATGCGATGAACTGACGAAGTAATTTTAGATAATCAATTGCAGATCACGAGTTCGAAATACTCGTTACACAAAAAAAACTATTCATGAAAACTATCCTTGCTGGAAAAATGTCTAAAAGACCAAACATCTGCTTAATAAAGCCAACCAATGGTGAGAATATCGTATAATGATGCCTGCCATATCATATGGTCATGCCATATTCTAGCAAAAATTCGAAGCATATAAAGTCAAACCATGTCTATATAATCGTATCACTCCTATTAGAAAAATATACATGTGTGCCTAGTATTCATGAAAATAATCGTATCAGAAAGTTATAACTCTTACAGTACCTTCTCATAATCAGCTGTTATTAAATTTCAAAGATCGTCGATTTTCCCTATGTAATGAATTTCTCGAAAGATCGGCGTGAATATCATTCCATCCATGCAATGACGAGTGCCTTCGAATCCCAAGTGAATCAGCTGGTGGACCTCCTTCTCGTCAGGAATCGAATCCATCGCTCTGTGGTGCCATCGCGTCTCTGTCTGCGTTTACTCCGACATGATGAACTTCTGGTTATCCATAGCGGATATTGTCCAAATCCTCACGAAAAAGTTCATAGAAACAGCGGACCCCCTATTCCTCTTCTACGTTACGCCACTGTTCTATACAATGTTCAGTTTGAGTTCAATACCCACAGCGATTTAGTCTCTCTTGTAGAAAATAAAATTGTTTCATCAGAGTGTCTAAGTTTATGAAACACCCTGTAGCTGTGTTCATACTCGGTAATTCATAACACTTCATAAGAAATAATTGCATTAATGCACGTGCTAATGTTCCTAAGTGCATATGCTTACAACATTCCGTTTGCTTAAAATTGTTAATGTTACTTGGACTGCGTTATGAAATGCATAGTCGTAGTGTCATTAAGAAAAACTATGTCCATTCGAAGTTCAAAGTTGCAGTATCACGTAACTATCTGCTTTTATAATTCAAATGCTGAATAAACGTTCTAACTCAATGTAGTAATGAAGTTCAGCTTCTGTCATAATGCTTGCGTATATAATGGGAAATAACCCGCTCGGTTTTACTGCAATGCTATAATCATCTCCGTCTAAAGCTGGCCTCGCCATGTCGCTCTACTATGCCGTTCTGCGTTGAAATGCAGCTTGGAATAAAGTTCTCCAACTACTCGCAATGCTGTTTTAAAAACCCCGGCCTCCTATGCTTGTTTGCGGCGGATGTCCGCCCGGCCCACTGACCTACTTGCCGTTCGCTGCTCGGAGAAGTTGAAACTGTCGCTTTCACTTTCCGTGACAGTTTCTGTTCGCTGCGCGACCTTGTACCAAGCTTGGCGTGTGCTACACAGCTCGACTCTCTTGCTGGGCTCACAGAGCTCCACTGACAGTGTCTGCACTGCCTCGACCCTTACCTGCCTGGTGCGGTCACGTGACGTCCTCCCCACCACCGTGGTCTTGCGTCACAAATATAATCTCGAACCCCCATCATCTCGGCTATTAAGTTATAAAATAACTTAAGGGTTATCTGACTTCCTTCAAATTATTACCATATATAATGCATGTTATATCTCCTCTTCTAAGATGTTTAAATACCATGTTCCATATAGATCTTAATAAAGCTTCATAATTCTATCCATAATTCCATCTGCTTGACTGCGGTCAGCGCCTTCTAAATCCTAGACCTACTACGTCATCCTGACATTCCTCTTGACTCGATCTGAGCGCTATCTTTTCTTAACTCTTCCCAAAACCTCAACTACGGCTTAATGTCTGCTGGCGTAGCCGATAGCCTCAACTAGGTATCGGGTACAGTACCAAAATTCCAGCTCGGGAGGGAAAGAGCACTTAGTGATAGCTTGCAGGCGACCTCAGCTCACGCTGCACACTTCCCGCACATTTTAGGTACTTCAAAGGCCTTGTGCAGTAAAAGCTCTTCTAAATCTTTATTTTCTTTCGGTTTTGTGTTGGATTTTCTTCCTCTTTGCCAAAAATTGTTCCCACTCCTATACCTACTTCATTTTTTCTCATCATCTTCCCTCAGGTAGTGTTGACACTCAGAAATAACCTACCAAGGACTGCTGACGATCAATTTCATGTAGTTTCCACTTTTGACACAAAATCCTAACGTCAACGACACCTAGCTATGATCTTGGCTACTGACACCACTACCAGCACCTGGCGGCAAACGTTGGAACTTTAAGAGCGTTTATCAAATCTAAATATCAATTTAGCTTCACACAAGTGTAGTTAGTGGAAGTTTCTTTAACATGCCATGAATCTATGGCATTGGCCCGCCGGCTTTACTTCCCCTCCGAAGCAAGGCAAACTGAGGGATCTTGGACGTTTTTAATAAATCACACAACTTCAGATGAACTTGAACCCGCGATCTCGGGCATAGATTCTCGGCATGCTACCAACTACGCCACCGAAGCCGCTCGAAACGAGATTAATAGATAGAATAAAGAATTACGAGCCTTACAGTAGTCGCATATGATGTGTAACATGTGACATGTTATCCTACTAGGTGTGTCCGGGGAGCGCAAACCCTTGTTAAAAGTGAACTCTGTTGGTCATTGAAATAACTACTTGTAAAACTCCAGTGCCAAATCCTGACCTAATAAATCATAATTGTTATTTGCAATTTTTATCGATTGATAACAAATTGCGCATTTTGCAATGGAAAAGTAAAGTGTATATTTTAATATTAGAGTGCAGTAGTGGCTTTAAAAAGCTGAGCCGTCTCGGTTGCATACAATATGGCAGCTGATCTCTCGTTCTGATATATATTTCACTTATTTGAGTATGTTGCATGCACTATAGCCTACAGATATAAAAATAATTGGAACTTTGAATGAAATGAAGTTTGTTTGAAATATTCTCCAGTGAAGAAATCGTTTAGTCAAAGTAATTATTGGCTAAGACGTTGTATCCTAATCGATTGGTAACATTCATTTTGGGAGGACATAATTAGGCATGTCGTTACAGCGTTGGTCTCTTCACCGGCCGGCTGGGGTTCTAATCCTTGCTTGATTTTTTATAATTATTGTTTTTTGAATACTGAGGCGTTATTCAATTGAGCGATATATTGTGCATTTTGCAATGGAAAATATATATTTAAATAAAACAAAGTTCTCGAATGGATCTGCAGTAGTGACATCTACCATCAACTAGTTGAACTACGGTATGCGGGAGCACGACCGACTGGATGCGAGCTGCGCTCTATACCGGCCAGTTAGTGAACCCATGCCAGCGGTGTTATTGAAAATGGCCTCTTTTTGCCGAGAGAGCGCACTGCGAAGTATAGGCGCGATTAAATTTAGGTGTGCAGAAGGTATATTAAATGTGTTTCTACCAGTGATACGTTTAGACCAACGAAGTTTCAATTATTGTTAGTAGTCGGTGTTAATATACTGAATTCCTACGTTGTTTGGGGTGTTTGTTGAAGCGATATAGATTCCACACAGCCACTTGGTCGACAGTACATCGAGTGCTTACATTAAATAAGAATACAGCAAAAGTATGAGGATTTAATAAATCGTATTTGTTTTCAGCAAATATGATAAAATGAATATTTTCACACCAAAGAACGACAACTGAAGATGATTTATTGTAGGAATATCTTAAATGGGGCCTCCAAACCTTGAACTAAACTGTATGGAAAATTCATTCTCCATAGCCACATGTCCTACAGTACGTCGTTGTACCGATCTCCGCCACCACGCGCGCTCATTGTTTCCGTCCCCTGCACTCCCGTCCCATCCACTTCCGCCCCTTTTCCAAAATCACTCACACAAAAATGTCTGATATATGGGTATTTGGATTTTAAAAAATGAGAGCATATATTAACAGTTGGCAGCCCTGGTGGCTCTTAGGAATACGCTCAGTCATATCTGTTTATGTAAACATAGCACATACGAAATTTGGTTGAAATCCAATTGATAATGTAGAAGTTATATGCATTTAAAATTTGGACCTATCAGCAGGCTTATAATCATTTTGGCAACACTACCATGTATGACCTCCTGGAAATTAAATTGCAATATTATTATCTCTACGTGTGCCAATTTTGAAATAGCTCCCATTCATACCTTCCAAGATATCCAACATGGAGCTCAAATTTCAATTGCGATTTTTCAGCAGTTGGTAGCACTGACATAATTTTCAAATATGGCCGTGATATATTCAGATCTTTACTCCTACCAAATTTTGTTTCGATTGCTGCAGCCGTTTAGGAGTTGATAGGGGGTGGGACACACATACACACACAGAGCCAGCCAGTCAGACAGACAGACAGACAGACAGAAGGACAGACAGACAGACATTTGTCCGATCTCATAAGTCTACTTTTTCCTCATTTTTGCAAAATGTGAAAAGTAGGCTAAAAATATAGTGCAGTATAGTGTAGAGACTGCTGGACACGGGATTAGGATATGGGAGGCAAGAGGAAAAACAGGGACCAAATGAGAAGGAAGGATCAGGGAGGAAGGGACAGAGAAGGATTGAGAATATTCAATGGGGAAGACAAGAGGATTTCTGAGGAAGAACGGGAGAGAAGAAGCCAGTGGATGAAGTAGTCCCATAGAGGCCATGGCTTGGTTCGCTCAGATCGAATTCCACAACGGGATCATATTATGGCCAGTGCGTGGCACTCTGCGTCATCAGCCGCCAGGGTCAGTGGCAGCGCTAGCCTTACTTCCGGGGGGAGAGGGGGAGGGGGGGGGGGGTCAATACCATCTAGGAGTAAAAAGCAAATCAAAGAAATTGAGTGAATTGTGATTCTAAAATGCAGAACAAACAGTATTACTATTTGAAAAATCTTACCGTAACAAAGAATGCTGTTCTTTTTTCTGGCTGAAGTTACGTAAATTTTTATAGTCCAAACTAGATGCCAATTCAATTTCTATGGACAGGATTGCGAGTGCGTGTTTCTCGGCAGCCGCTACAGTGACGGGAATAGTAGACACTATTCTAAGTGCAATACTTGTGATTGTTCTACCCGACGAACTTCAAAACAATAACAATTCCACTTTCTTCATTTGTATTTCCTTTTACCTTGAGTGTCCATCCCATTGTACTTGAACAGCCATCAAACACTGCGAGAAGGAAGGGTTTTATTTTTTCAATAGTTTAATGTGAAATCTAGTGATAAATGTTTGATTATATTTCACATTAATTTCAACAGTTAGCATTTTTCGATCTGTCTAGCAAAAAGGTTATTGAAGGTCAGATTTCGAATTTTTAAAATTATGATTATTTATTAGTTATTCGTTTATTTATTTATTTATTTATTTAAAGGAGTAATTGTAATTGTAATCGTCGGTTGTCAGTAACCTGGGAGGGGCGGGGCGCCATTACTGCCTAGTTAGCCTAGCCTAAGCGATACTAATACTTTTATTAACAACCTATGTTACTGTGGTGTGTGTAGTTGTCTGTATTTGTAATTCAAGTGATAATAATAATAATGTTATTTGTTTTACGTCCCTTTTAGAGACGCACGGCTGCCGGAATTTTGCCCCGAAGGGGGATCTTTAACGTGCCAGTAAATCTACTGACACGGCTCCCTCGCCATTGCGCACCCTCAAATACCAACTGACTGCTCCGGGATACAAACCTGCAACCTTGAGCTCAGCAAGCGAGAACGTTACCGCTGAGCCACGAAGCCAGCCACTTTTAAAACGAACCTACCACTTACTACAAATGTGTGAAGCTAAATTTGTAGGTTCGATTTGATTGACGCTCTATTAAGTTCCATCATTCACCGTCAAGTGTTGGTTGCGGTGGCATCTAGTAACCAAGTTTGTAGCTAGGTGTCGTTGATGGCAGCATTTTGTAGCAAAAGTAGGCACTATTTGAAATTGGGGGTGAAGGTAATTTCCTGCCAGTGGCGTTCCTGCATAGGTAATCGGATTTGAATTTCCGTTACTGAACTGAACGTCAACATTCCAGAAGTATCATGACTGAATTACTCGATACAGAAAGGTCCTTATCAAGTCCAAAACTCACCATTTTATCTGTAAATATTGATGGCTTATCTGCATCTAAAGAAGTAATGTTATATCAGATTTGCCAAACTAACGCTTGTGATATACAGGCTGTTTTAGGAAGAACAGTAATTATATTAGGAGGTGGTAGTATAGATGAATTGCAATACAAAATTCCATATAACATGTGTCCCATTTTTATTGCATACCGAAATACAGACGTTGGTATGTAACCAGAGAAGTTGTCGTTTCGTGTGTTGGTACACGTGCACTTTCCGCACGTATCGGTGTTCTATGTAGAAGAGCATGGCGGACATTACGTATGCACGGGTTGCATCCGTGTCATTACCAGCCCGTTCAACACCTTCGAGCAGGAGATGCAGATAGACGATTGGAATTTTGTCGTTGGATACGTGCAAATCGCCAGGTAATCGCATTTGTAATCTTCACTGGTGAAGCCACGTTCACTCCTGACGGCATCAATAACACATCAGTGCTCAGAAGAAAACCCACATGCAATAATTGTGGACAAACATTTTGAGGAGCGCTTCTCTGTAAATGTATGGTGTGGGTTGATTGATAATCAGTTGATTGAGCCTGTTGTGTTACCGCATCGTCTAACAGGACCCCATTATCTACACTTTCTTGGAAATGAACTTCCAGCATTATTGGAAGATTCCTTTGGCTACAAGTTCTTCCAGCATGACGGGGATCCTGCACATTCTATACCAGACCCAAAACAACTGAGAACATGAGGGAGGAGCCAGATAACCTCGCTCACTCGCGCCAGCCAATAGCACAGCACGGCGTTGCCTAGTTAACTCAGTTCGCAGGGCTTGCTGCGCCGTACGAAATCGTTATTTCTCTCCGCGCATGATAATAATTAATTCTTCAATTATTTTGATGACCGCATGTTACAGAGCTAAAAATTTTGAAGCTGACTGACCAAACTCAGTTAAGCTACGACCAGCCGTTCGGGAGATATCATCTGCCCTTGAACTGAAGGGATAATTTGAGAGAGAATGATTTAGGCATTGAAATATTTAGGTTCGCTAGGGAAGATAACGAAGAGTGACGGCATTGCTGTATCAATTCAGTAGTGGAGATTTAACAAGTGCTGTGAGCTGAAGTTTTGAAATCATAACAATGTCACTTAGCAAGCCGAGTGGCAGCCGAACAGTTTTACACAGCCAGGCAAGAAATTTAATTTTCAGGATATATGGCCTTTAAAAGAAGTTTTCGAATACAGAAGTAAGTGAAAACACAAAATCTGATAGCCTATGTTATTGTGGTGTCAGCAATTATGTTTTTTGTTGTTGTAATTGAGTCGAATAAAATTCACCTCTTCACAATTTTCCTCACGAGGCATAGCGTACACAGTTCTAACCCTGAGACCTGAACTAAATGTCTTGATTGAGCCGTGAATCGAATCCGGACCTCACGAGTTGTTGTTGTTGTTGTTGGTTGGTTCTTAAGTTTAGGGGCTGCGATATCGTGGTCATGTAACCCCTTGTATTTGGGTGTGTGGAATTTGTCTGATAACCTGTGTCACTTAGATGTCTGTACTAGTGTGTGTATTTGTAATTCAGGTAGGATTTGGGTAGGAAGCGGCCGTGGCACGTTAGGTACTGCCCCCGTAAATTGAATTATTTAGGGACAAAATGAGAGTATTTTCCGTCCCAATGATAAAATTTAACCAGCAAATATAATTTCTAGAAGTGTGACACAGGAGTGTAGTTACAAGCTCGAGGCTGTGGGAGAGCCCGATCACGTGATATGTTGCACAATGGACGCTTCTAGAAGTCTATATTTAGCATAGCAACAGCGAGTTTGAAGATTAATATTATAAATATTGTTATAAATTATGCTATTGGATCCCAGCCCAGAGCCAATGAGAAGAGGTCTTATTGAAGACGGGATCAAATTCAATTACACAATATGATGAAATTATGCATTTAGGCCCTTAGAAGAAGATTTTCTTATTTGGTAATGAAGAGAAAATTAAAAGAAATTACGTCTGATACTTTAAAAACCGCAGATCGGTTAATCTACGCAGTAATAAGCATTAGTAATCTACGCGCTAAAATTATGGTGGGAGATTGATATGGCCGCCAACAATTCGACTTGGAGGGGGAGATCCAAGAATCGAGGTTCTTATTCCAGCAGTCTTTGAAGATTGAGGAAGTGTTTTTACTGTGTTAACGGAGATCCCAAGGCTTAGTCCGAGTGCGACGACTGTCGACTTGTGGAGACGCGAGGATAGCTAGGTGGAACGTAGGAGATCACCGCACTTGTATTCTACGTGAAGTTGCGAGGAACATTGAATTGATTATATCTCTTATGTAATTGAGATCCGAAGTTAAATAAGCGAATATATATAAAGAGCAGGTCGCACACTATATATTGTGAAAAGTCGAGCGTTTTAAAATTCACCCTTTCGACAATATAAGCCTGTCAATTCAGATTTTCAAATGTGTTGGAAATAAAGCTGAATTTCATTTTAAAGTGCAACGTGAAGTTGACGAACGCAGTTCAAGTGAACAGTAGCGGAGAACTTTTAATATTGGCGCAACACATAAACATTAACAGAATGACTATTATTATTCTTCAAATGTCTTCATTCAACATAATTAACATTGTTGATATGATGAACTAAATAGTCATGCACCAGGTAAATATTCGATAACAGGAGTTAAGATACAACGAAGGAGCTTCTTTAGGCAACGTATTCTTGTATACAGACGTAGTGTACGGTCCATCTTGTGCATTTTCGACGGAGAATGAAGACTTTACAGAAGAGATTTGTCAAGATGCTAGGGAAAGGTAGCCCAGCAACACAGAAGAATTTGCCAGAAGGATGTCGTTCGAACCTAGGCGATTGTTGGTGAATTCCAGAGAGGGACGTTTCCTATCTCTGAGGTCGCAGACCCAAGGTTCGAATGCAGATCCATCTCAGTGTCTTGTTCTGAGGAAACATCTAGGGTATAGTGGGAATACTTACATAGATCTTCACGTTTTCGTCCAAATAAGGTATCAGTGTATCTCAATTGTAGTATAGAGCTTGATTGGTAACATCCTGAGCCAACGATCTTATT
Organism: Meconema thalassinum; assembly: GCA_946902985.2. Lineage (NCBI taxonomy): Eukaryota > Metazoa > Arthropoda > Insecta > Orthoptera > Tettigoniidae > Meconema > Meconema thalassinum. Next base: position 181,911,910 of record OX336398.1, on the reverse strand, counting down.
CCATATTTCCATATTTTCTCATTTCATGTATTTCAGTATTTTCATGTATTATACACTTCAGATGTGTGTTGAGATTTTTATGCTTCATGATTATTTAGGAGATGATTGCCGTTCATCTATTTTTCAATTTTATTCTACGGATCAGTTGTGGAACTGACATTAAAAATTTTGTTTGAGGAAATATATTGCCTCATAGGAGTCTACTCGTTTCGACTTTCGAATTTTAATAATTTCTTTTTAACCAAGTATTCTGACTTTGTGTCATACCTTCAAATTAAATTCTTATTAAATTTAATGTGAGCACTTTAATGTAACAACATATAACTTCAAGAACAGAAGAAACATCGAATGATATTCTTATATCATTATTGTACATAAACTGTCGACGATCTAAGAAATACTAGTCGTTTGTTAAGACCGAAGTCTTGATCCCTATGAACATTCTTTGAGTAGATTAGGAAAACACTACGACATTGACAAACCTTTTTATTATTTGTAAAGCTAAGAGCTTTGTTCATTTAATATGCTAGAGGAAATACCTTTTGATAGAAGATTATTCAAATCTTTGGCTAGCAATTCAAAGCTAGTTTATTCCGGTCAAGATTGAATTCTATCTGACACTATAAATAACATGTGTGTTATTTTATTCTATTTGTGTAACATCACGTCATTTTGTTGACATGATGTCACAACGATAAACAATTTAAAGCTTGACAAGTGAGATGAGAAAGGAGTATTATTTTATTACATGTATTTGCGACAGACGAGTTAACAGTTAATTATCTTGTTGTGGAGTAATCTTTAGGAGGTTAATCACGACTGCCTAATATCGTTCATTACATTTGGAAGTTTCGTTTGAAGATCTTAAGCATGTATAATTGTAGTCCAGTAATCATGTGTAATGATACTGAGGGTCAGGCCATTATTTGAAAGAAGTTCCTACATAAGATATGTTAATAACAATTAATCCGTTTTGGTTATTGTTTAACATAGTAGATGATAATTGTTTATGCCATATATATACTGTTATATGAGGATTTGTAGAGCTATGAAGTGCTCATGCGAGGGAGTTCCGCAATTTAAGGGAAGTCAAAGAATTGTTGTTCTTTGATAAGAAGGCATGGATCATGATAAGAGCCGTTGTATACAAGTAGTCCAGTTCTTGTGAATTAATGATTTAGCTGTGTTAACACGAGGGTTTCAGCGGAAATACAACTTGAGAAAGATTGTCTACTCATGGCTATAATACAATTATTAATTTTTTAAAACCCGAAGTTATTTAATTACGTACAGTTAACTTTAATTAGTCGACTGCATTATACCGACAATGTAATGAAACCTATATAAGACGATGTGTAAGCAGTATATTAAAACTACGGAACGTTAGAGAAGGGTCATGTGAAAAACCAGTGTATATAGTTAGTTGAGAATTGTATTGTAACCGAGAAGCCAGAATCTCGGATGTATCGTGTTTGAAAAACTGATAAATGGATATTATTATAAACATATTACATGCAAATATTTTTTTGAAAATGATTTAATTAGTTAAATAATTTAGTACGATTTATTAATCAATTGTTTTGAAATAGCGTGTGTTTTATGAGCGGATGTTTTTGGTATGAATGATTGTTCACCGTTAAGAGTAAATGTGGAACCGAATTGGTCTAGAACAATTGCGGGGTGCGAATGAAAGAGTGTATAAAAATTTGTAGAATGATTGTTTAAGAAACAGAGTAGTTATGTGAACTTTTGTAAGATCTAAATGTTAATTTTTACGTGTTTTTAAAAAACGCATACACAAGCAGTCTGTATGTGTGCTAGCGAGAATAATTCACCGTTAGCATTGGAGAGCGATGACTTAATATGAACAAGTATACACTCACCGGCTTGTATATAAATTGTAAAACCAGTTCCGAGTACGGCGTGGTGCTGATATTTCATTGATGAAACCATGTTAATGCACGTGCGTTCTACAAACGCAGGCTAGTGAATGAAACCATGTGTCTGGAATGACACGAAGGTAAGAGCCTTCATTAAACGGTTTTATTTTTACGCAGTGTAGGCCTAGAACAAGCCATGATTTTATGCTCGTAATTTTAATACAGCATTGTAATAAGATGTAGAGTTGAAAGGAGGTGTGAATGATTGCGTGTTTTTAATTTTAATTTCTATTGTTAAATTCGTTTATTGTTATTTTGTTTATACTAGATTAGTTTACCCTATTGTTAATAAATTTTATTGAGTTTGTTTTCCATTGTTGTTGGAGTGTGATTCATTTTAAATATAAGGAGAAGAGTATTGTGGATGTATTGTAGGCGAAGCTGAATTCCCAGTCCCTGAGAGAGGTAAGTAAAGGTGAGTGCCCCGTGTTGTTGGTTGTTGATCCACAATATTCTTGTAACTGCTGTATGTAAATCCTTAAAGGCCATGTTGGAAGCGATTTCTAATGTAGTATTTGCCGGAGCTCTTAGAAATAGGCAATCCAGCGGGGGAAATGGATATTCCAACAGGATCCTTTCCGGATTATCGGGTACAGTAGGAATGGCGCCTATGAACTTTGGGGCTAAGAAATTAGCTTAGTAGTGTCTCTAAAGGAAGTTGGTTTGAACAATTCTAGTGAAAGAAATAATTACCAGACTTATGTGATATCTTATCCAATTTCGGATGGATGTGAGTATAATTATATAGGCTAATTTAAATTGATATTAGGAAGGTTACACTCAGATAAAGATCAGATCTTAGAAACCTGAGAGAGGTGTAGTAGGTAGACAGTTTCGAAAAATGACCTACGATCTGAATATTTATTTTATTTCACCGGTACATGACGATTGCTAAGGTCATGTTAAAACTAAAGCTAACTTGTTTTGATAATTGTAATGGTAGAATTTTCTTTGTGGTAGGAGAACGAAAATTATGTGTAAGTTTATTCAACATAGGGTGTATTTTAATTAATGCTAAGGTAATTTTAAGATACATTTATACAGTAAGGTGCTCAAAACTATATATGGAATGGGACGTTGCTCAGATGTTGTTATCTTTCTCTGTTATCGTTTATGTCTCTACAGCATTATATAAAGGGTTATTGCAATGGCAAGTGAGGATGTAAAGAGAATGTTGGAGGAGTTGCAGCAGAATTTGAAGGAGCAAGTGCAGAGCAGTTTGAATGTTGTTGAAGGTAAGATAAGGGAGAATTTTTCTGCGAATATGGTAGATATGGAAGGTAAATTTCAGGAAGCCAAGCAGGACCTAGAACAACTGAAGCGGGAACGAAAGGAGGACCTTAACACAGTGGTTGTTAAAGTTGTTGATTCTGTTACATATAAAGTCGCAGAAAGTGTCAAAGAGAGTTTTAAAACTGAAATTCAGGAAGTTCAGACTTCTATAGAGGGTTTACATACTAGTGCCTCTAAAATGGTTGCAAATGTCACGCGTTTACAGGCCAGCTCAGAGCAGATTCAGGACGACGTAAGTGGTGTACGAACAGAGGTCGGTACAGTCCAATCCATAGTAGACATAGTACAGTCCGATGTTAGTTATGTTAGGTCAGATGTGACCCATGTTCAAAGTAAAGTAGATACAGTCCAAGTAGAGGTATCCAATGTCAAATCTAAAATAGATACAGTCCAAGCCGATGTCACTAATGTTCAGGTTGACATAAACAATATGCAGTCAGATGTCACTGATGTACAGTCTGACATAGGTAAAATACAAACAGAAGTCAATACGGTATTTGTTGATGTAACAAAAGTCCAGGTGGACATTAATAAGATTAGACAAGAGGTAGAGGCGTCTAAAGAATTGTGCACACAGAATATAACTGTTTTGACGACACGTTTTGTTAACGATGCGTTAAAAACTACAGCATCTCTGGTCGAATTAAAAGGTAACGTAGAAACTTTACGAACACAGGTTATTGACCATAATACAATTCTTAAGGCAGATATTGAGGAGGACATAGCTGCAATGTTAAAAGCTAATGTAGTTGTCTGGAAAGACGAGTGGAACAAATCCAGTGGGGAACATGTTAAGCAAATCCATGATAACATAGAAAAGAAATTAGCCAGTACCCAAGTAGAAATTAATAGAGTGGTTATTGAAGGAAGAACAGATTTAGGTAAAAGGATTGATACGCTCACTGAAAAGCAAGTAGAAGATAGAACTCAATCTAGTCAGGATGTGCAAGCTTTGAAAGAATCGTTAGAGAGTAAGACTAATACGATAGAGGAACGATTAAACAAGGTTGTCACTAACGTTAATGCTATGAGTGAGGAGAAAACTAATGAACTAGAAGAATACGTATCCAAGAAATTACAAAATCTTAATCTAGGAGATGTTGCCAAGCTTGAGATGTATAAGGAAGATTTAAAGACCGAAGTAGACCAACAGCTGAAAAGGATTATCGCTGAGATAGAAGAAAAGGAAAGGGAGAAGATAGATTTCGATGATTCGAGGAATCAGACTAGAAGAAATAGCCTAGAAGTGGAAGAAAGGGAAATCAGGCCAGAAGAAAGATTATTCAGGTTTACGGAAGGTTTAGAGTAGAGGAGTAAAGAGCCCGACAGTTTCAATGGAGATTTTCGACCAAATTTTCAGGATTCATATCCGAGAAACGTGACGGTCATAAGGAACTTTGAAGACAAACCGCGCAAGTTCAGCAACCTAGATAGTTTCACACTGATAGAATATATCAGAAATCTCAAAGATTACTTCATCGAAGCGCATATTCCAAGAGAGAGGGAAATGAAGATCGTAGAACGCTATTTGTCACATGGGCCCCTTGAATCCTTTTACTCCATTAGATATACCTTCATGAACTTCGATGAATTCTCAGAAGAACTAATAAAGCGTTTCTGGTCGACTGAAGCTCAAAATTCCCTACGCGCAGAAGTATACTCACGAAAATATTCAGGAACTCTTCCCACACGCTACGCAGACTTCTTCACGAGTCAGTTAGCCATACTCAGATTCCTTCAACCCCCGTTATCTACAGCTCAGTTGATAGACGCGATAGCGAGGATGCTCCCTGTTGAAGTCAGACGTCTAATTATCTCGTCAGGGATCAACGATCTAGCAAGCATGGACGAATTGCTCAGAAAACTCCATTACACGAGCCCTATGCCAAACGTTGTTGCGAAGAACCAAAGGCAAGAGTACAAAGACATTAACACAGTATATCTTGGCCAAACACAACAGACAGACAATCCGAAAGAACCAGAAAAGGGAAATATTGGTCCTGAAAGGAATAATTATTTCCGTGATCGTAGACCAGAACCCAGATACAGGAGATTCCGTGGAGGCCGTCCATATCAGCAACAGCAAGGACGTAGTAACGATAATAGCAATGGCAACCGTAGAAGTGGTGATTATCACAATAATAATAACTACCGATACAATAATAATGGTTATTATAACAGGAATTTCTAACAGGACACTGATATTTCCGTAAATTCCTGCATAGAGTAGGCGGAGCGAGTGGTACAACATGCATATATTGTGACGACATCGATGATGAACTTCACACCTTCTTCGTGTGCGGCCATTGGATGATAAAGAGAGAATATGTGGAAACTGAATTGGAAGAACTGACACCAGATAATATTATTTCTGTGATGTTACGGAACCGGCAATCATGGGATCATGTAGCAGTGCATGTGGAGGATGTCCTTCGCCAGAAAAAGCGAGATCTGGAAGCGTACGAACATCCTTAAGAAGAAATGAAGAAAGAAGAAGTATGAAAGGCTATGTAAGCACGACATCACCCTGAAGTAATGCGAGAGCGGTTCCGGGGTGATGAACACATCGTGGGAAAAGGGAAGTGGTTTTTAGTGGGTAAAAATCCCACACTACTGTGGAGTGCGGACCCTTCACAAGTGTCTTTTGAAGATTTTCCACAGTCCCTCGTAAAAAAAATATATAACAGGAATAACAATAGGAATAACCAGAACTATAATCGTAACAGAAACTCCCAAGATGAAATTATGACGAAGGAGAAGTATGCTGATCGTCATAAGGAAGGAAAAGAGTATCTCAAGGAGTTGAGAAACAATGAGAATGGTAATGGAAGGGAAAATAAAAGCTTGATTACAGATCCCGGTCCATCTACTAGCCAGAAGGGGAACCATGAGAATTCGTCTCAAGGACAAAAAAAACAACAACTTTGAAACGGAATTAGAGGAGACAGGATATACTGCTACACAAAACCAGATTATGATAAACAAATTCTATGAGGCGACAGACGAAGACTTACTCTTCGAGAAGGAGATTGTTAGAGAATAAAGACCATTCGAGTTACCGATTATATGTGTTAATGTTGACGGACAAATATACAAGTCATTGATGGATACTGGTGCCATTATGTCTACCATATCGGATGATTGTTATCAGAGATTATCTAAGGGCAAAAAGATGACAGTTTTATCCGCATCTACTGTTAAAGTGCGTGGTATTTTTCAAGACAAAGCGGTAAAATGCAAAATCCAAGTTTTGTTAAACTTTGAGAAAAATGGAAGCATATATGAACACATTTTCATTGTGGTGAGCAAAATCAATTTTGATATCATGCTAGGCATTGACTTCATTACTAAAGTTGGAGCAGTAATTGATATGAAGAACTGAGTCATAAAATTTGGGTTAATAAACACAGAAGAGTTAGAAGAACAGGATTCGAATGACAGTCTAGATAAAGATCCTAGGGAAGAAATTATTAACAACATTATTAAAGAGGTAGAAAATGGACGGGAAATGCGTACTCTCCAAGCAGAAGGGTTTGACGAAATTCAGGATGAATTTGAGGAATTAATCATGGAGTATAAAGACATTTTTGATGATAAGCCTGGATTGATAAAGGACTACAAGTATAAGATTAGGCTTACGGATGAAACTCCTTATCAGAAGAGGATTTACCCGATACCAGAAAAGTAATATGAAGAAGTACGAGGGATAATCAAGAAAATGGAAGCTGACAGAATTATAAAGAAGCAGGCTTCATCTTACATCAACCCTATAACTGTAGTCAAGAAAAATAATGGTCAATTACGCCTATGTCTCGACGCCAGGACCATTAACTTAAAGATTTTGCCCGAGGCAGACCGACCGCCTAAAATACGAGATTTGCTCAGAAAGTTCAAAGGAAAATCATGTTTTAGCGTCCTAGATTTAACTTCTTCGTTTTATCAGATTGAGCTTGAAGAAGAAAGCAAACAGTACACAGGGTTTCTGTTTGACTAGACGTCCTGGGTTTTTCAGAGAATTCCCTTTGGCATGGTCAACAGTGGTCCAGCCCTGATTAGAGCCCTTGATAACAAACTCACCGATGAAGTTAAAAGGAACGTGCTTTGTTATATAGATGATTTAATCATATCTTCACCAAATGTCCAGGAACATCTTATACACTTGCGTAAGCTTTTTGAAAACCTGAGAGACGCAAATATAAAGGTAAACTTCGATAAGTGCCGTTTCATGAAAGAAGAAATTAATTTTCTCGGACACACCATTGACCAGCATGGATATCACCCGAACTTGCAGAAAGTGGAAGCTATTATGAGGTTCCCCAAAACCCACTAAGGTCAAACACGTGCGAAAATTTGTAGGTGCGTGCCTATTCATTAGCAGTCATTGTCCAAAGTATTCAGAGATTATGGCACCTCTCTATGACTTGCTAAAGAAAAATAACCGTTGGAAATGGAGCAGTACCGCTGACGACGCGTTTGAGAAAGCTAAGGAGATGTTGAAAAACAACGTGAAATTAGAATATCCGGATTTCGAACGAATATTCTACATAGAATCCGATGCTTCACGTGTAGGCATTAGTGCAGTCTTATACCAAAAGGACGAAGAAGCAAATAAGCACTACATTGCGTTCACCGGAAGAAAGCTTAAGAAACACGAAGAGAACTACTTCACGACAGAACTTGAGGCGTTAGCTTTCGTGGCAGCTCTTCAAGAATGGAAGCAGATATTAATCGGACATCAGATTTTAATTATCACCGACCATAAGGCACTCCAATTTATGCTTCAAACCGATATGACGGGTGATAGATTAACTCGATGGGCACTTTTCACTCAACAGTGTAATGCTACAATAGTCCACCAGCCAGGTAAGGACAATTTGTTGGCTGACGCATTATCACGTAACCCGGTTAGAAATTTGCAGATTAACCATGTACAATTGGAGGAAGAAGATCAAGAAACCGTTAGGAGATTAGCCCGAATCGGTGTGTCACAGAAGAGACACGCTCCAATTAGGAAAATGTACACCTTCCTTAAGGGTTACATGGACACAGCAGATCTAGATTATGCTGCTACTCAAAGGCAATTTCGACACTATGTATTGAGCGGAGATCTCGTGTGTAAATACGCACACTCCGAGCACATTAAGATTCGCATAGTCGTGCCCCCTAAGCTTGTCACAAAGTTAGTGTGGTTGGCACACCATTCTATCGGACATGGAGGTTTAGATAAAACCCTCAGTACTCTTAAAGAGAGGTTTGTCTGGACCAACATGAGATCCACTATAGCGAAGTTTATAAGATCTTGTGATAAATGCCAGAGAGGAAAATTCGCATCAGAATTGTTGAAAGGAAGACCCAGAACTATGATACCTTCTAAACCACGTGAGCTGATGGCGACGGAAATTTTGGTCCTTGTCCGAAGGGATATCAGGGTAATCAGTTCCTGTTAGTGACTGTTGATGTCTTCACTAAATTCGTTACCATGAATCCTATGCAAAAAGCCAATACCAGAAATGTTGTGTGCAGATTAGAGAATGCTGCGTTTCCGAAGGCTGGGAAACCAATGTATCTCTTATCGGACCATGGAGCGCAGTTCACTTCAGCCGAATTCGCAGCAGACATGGAAAGGTTGGGAATTAAGCATATCTTTTCAAGCGTGCGTTATCCAGAGTCAAATTCAAGCGAACGCTTTATGGTAGAATTTAGCAAATTCTGCAGAATTTTCTGCCCAGATGATCACCCCAGTTGGGTAAAATACGTGCCAATGATTGAGGATTGTTTAAAATCCACAGTTCAAGAAAGCACGGCAGAAGTTCCTATGATTCTTCACTTAGGAAGGAATCCAGAAAGGCCATGGGACAATGTATTTGATTTCATTCCCAGAGATCCTGATCTAGGAAGGCAAGCGAGGATCGTTATGGTGAAAGAAAGACTTTAGAAAGCAGCAGAGAAGCGCTTGAAACGAGTTGCAGGAAAACGTTTCGGTACGCCATTAGAAATTGGAAATAAGGTCTTATTGCGCCGACCAGTGAAAGCGGACGTGAGCAAAAAGATATACCCCAAGTTCGGAGTTATCTTTATTGTCCCGTTCCGCATAACTAATGCTTATGGGAATAACTGTTATGAGTTGTTTGATGATCAAAATAACGTTATTCTAAGAACATTCAACGCTAAAATTTAAGAAAGTATCACAAGAAAATAGGCTAAAATAATTCAATATTCGAGTTCAAGTGACATACCAAAAGTCTTGAATTAGAATGATTAAAAACAATTTGCAACCGTTTTTAACTTGAGATGACGGAGGAATGCCCCCGTAAATTGAATTATTTAGGAACAAAATGAGAGTATTTTGCGTCCCCATGATAAAATTTAACCAGCAAATATAATTTCTGGAAGTGTGACACAGGAGGGTAGTGTTACAAGCTCGAGGCTGTGGGAGAGCCCGATCACGTGACATGTTGCACAATGGACGCTTCTAGAAGGCTATATTTAGCATAGCAACAGCGAGTTTGGAGATTAGTATTATAAATATTGTTATAAATTATGCTATTGGATCCCAGCCCAGAGCCAATGAGAAGAGGTCTTATTGAAGACGGGATCAAATTCAATTACACAATATGATGAAATTATGCATTTAGGCCCTTAGAAGAAGATTTTCTTATTTGGTAATGAAGAGAAAATTAAAAGAAATTACGTCTGATACTTTAAAAACCGCAGATCGGTTTATCTACGCAGTAATAAGCATTAGTAATCTCCGCGCTAAAATTATGGTGGGAGATTGATATGGCCGACAAAAATTCGACTTGGAGGGGGAGATCCCAGGATCGAGGTTCTTATTCCAGCAGTGTTTGAAGAGTGAGGAAGTGTTTTTTCTGGGTTAACGGAGATCCCAAGGCTTAGTCCGAGTGCGACGACTGTCGACTTGTGGAGACGCGAGGATAGCTAGGTGGAACGTAGGAGATCACCGCACTTCCATTCTACGTGAAGTTGCGAGGAACATTGAATTGATTATATCTCTTATGTAATTGAGATCCGAAGTTAAATAAGCGAATATATATAAAGAACAGGTCGCATACTATATATTGTGAAAAGTCGAGCGTTTTAAAATTCACCGTTTCGACAATATAAGCCTGTCAATTCAGATTTTCAAATGTGTTGGAAATAAAGCTGAATTTCATTTTAAAGTGCAACGTGAAGTTGACGAACGCAGTTCAAGTGAACAGTAGCGGAGAACTTTTAATATTGGCGCAATACATAAACATTAACAGAATGACTATTATTCTTCTTCAAATGTCTTCATTCATCATAATTAACATTGTTGATATGATGAACTAAATAGTCATGCGCCAGAGACATATTCGATAACAGGAGTTAAGATACAACGATGGAGCTTCGTTAAGCAACGTATTCTTGAATACAGACGTAGTGTACGGTCCATCTTGTGCATTTTCGTCAGTCTACGAACACTAATATAACATCAATTAGCAATGGAAAGAATTCATTCACCTTTTATAAGAATATTTCCATAATTATATTCCAATGATGAAGCTGATGCATATTTACGACGGAGAATGAAGACTTTACAGAAGAGATTTGTCAAGATGCTACGGATAGGTAGCCCAGCAACACAGAAGAATTTGCCAGAACGATGTCATTCGGGCCCAGGCGAATGTTGGTGAATTCCAGAGAGGGACGTTTCCTATATCTGAGGTCGCAGATCCAAGGTTCGAATGCTGATCCCTCTCAGTGTCTTGTACTGAGGAAACATCTAGGGTATTATGGGAATACTTACATAGATCTTCAAGTTTTCGTCCAAATAATGTATCAGTGTATCTCAATTGTAGTAAAGAGCTTGATTAGTAACATCCTGAGCCAGCGATTTTATTCCATATTTCCATATTATCTCATTTCATGTATTTCAGTGTTTTCATGTATTTTACACTTCAGATGTGTGTTGAGATTTTTATGCTTCAAGATTATTTAGGAGATGATTGCCTTTCATCTATTTTTCAATTTTATTCTACAGATCGTTTGTGGAACTGACATAAAAAAATGTTTGAGGAATTATATTGCCTCATAGGAGACTAGTCGTTTCGACTTTCGAATTTTAATAATTTTATTTTAACCAAGTATTCTAACATTGTGTCATAGCTTCAAATTAAATTCTTATTAAATTTAATTTGAGCACTTTAATGTAACAACATATAACTTCAAGAACAGAAGAAACATCGAATGATATTGTTATATCATTATTGTACATAAACTGTCGACGATCTAAGCAATACTAGTCTTTTGATAAGACCGAAGTCTTTATCCCTATGAGCATTCTTTGTGTAGATTGGGAAAACATTACAACATTGACAAACCTTTTTATTATTTGTAAAGCTAAGAAATTTGTTCATTTAATATGCTAGAGGAAATACCTTTTGATAGAAGATTATTCAAATCTTTGGCTAGGAATTCAAAGCTAGTTTATCCCGGTCAAGATTGAATTCCATCTGACACTTTAAATAACATGTGTGTTATTTTATTCTAATTGTGTAACATCACGTCATTTTGTCGACACGATATTACTACGATAAACAATTTAAAACTTGACAAGTGAGATGAGAAAGGATTATTACTTTTATTACATGTATTTGCGACAGACGAGTGAACAGTTAATTATCTTGTTGTGGAGTAAATTTTAGGAGGTTAATCACGACTGTCTAATATCGTTCATTTCAATAGGAAGTTTCGTTTGAAGAACTTAAGCATGTATAATTGTAGTACAGTAATCATGTGTAATGATACTGAGGGTCATGCCATTATTTGAGAGAAGTTCCTACATAAGATATGTTAATAACAATTAATCCTTTTTGGCTATTGTTTAACATAGTAGATGATAATTGTTTATGCCATATATATACTGTTATATGAGGATTTGTAGAGCTATGAAGTGCTCATGCGGGGGAGTTCCGCATTTTAAGGGAAGTCTAAGTATTGTTGTTCTTTGATAAGAAGGCATGGATCATGATAAGAGCCGTTGTATACAAGTAGTCCAGTTCTTGTGAATTAATGATTTAGCTGTGTTAACACGAGGGTTTCAGCGGAAATACAACTTGAGAAAGATTTGTCTACTCATGTCTATAATACAATTATTACATTTCATTAAACCCGAAGTTGTGCAATTACGTACAGTTAACTTTAATTAGTCGACTGCATTATGCCGACAATGTAATGAAACCTATATAAGACGATGTGTAAGCAGTATATTAAAACTACGGAACGTTAGAGAAGGGTCATGAGAAAAACCAGTGTATATAGTTAGTTGAGAATTGTATTGTAACCGAGAAGCCAGAATCTCGAAAGTATCGTGTTTGCAACACTGATTAATGGATATTATTATGAACATATTACATGTAAATATTTTTTTGAAAATGATTTAATTAGTTAAATAATTTAGTAGGATTTATTAATCAATTGTTTTGAAATAGCGTGTGTTTTATGAGCGGATGTTTTGGTATGAATGATTGTTCACCGTTAAGAGTAAATGTGGAACCGAATTGGTCTAGAACAATTGCGGGGTGCGAATGAAAGAGTGTATAAAAATTTCTAGAATGATTGTTTAAGAAACAGAGTAGTTATGTGAACTTTCGTAAGATCTAAATGTTAATTTTTACGTGTTTTTAATAAACGCACACACAAGCAGTCTCTATGTGTGCTAGCGAGAATAATTCACCGTTAGCATTGGAGAGTGATGACATAATATGAACAAGTATACACTCACCGGCTTGTATATAAATTGTAAAACCAGTTCCGAGTACGGCGTGGTGCTGATATTTCATTGATGAAACCATGTTAATGCACGTGCGTTCTACAAACGCAGGCTAGTCAATGAAACCATGTGTCTGGAATGACACGAAGGTAAGAGCCTTCATTAAACGGTTTTATTTTTACGCAGTGTAGGCCTAGAACAAGCCATGATTTTATGCTCATAATTTTAATACAGCATTGTAATAAGATATAGAGTTGAAAGGAGGTGTGAATGATTGCGTGTTTTGAATTTTAATTTCTATTGTCAAATTCGTTTATTGTTATTTTTTTAAATACTAGATTAATTTACCCTATTGTTAATAAATTTTTATTGAATTTGTTTTCCATTGTTGTTGGAGTGTGATTCATTTTAAATATAAGGAGAGGAGTATTGTGGATGTATTGTAGGCGAAGCTGAATTCCCAGTCCCCGAGAGAGGTAAGTAAAGGTGAGTGCCCTGTGTAGTTGGTTGTTGATCCACAATATTCTTGTAACTGCTGTATGTAAATCCCTAAAGGCCATGTTGGAAGCGATTTCTAATGTAGTATTTGCCGGAGCTGTTAGAGATAGGCAATCCAGCGGGGGCAATGGATATTCCAACAGGATACTTTCCGGATTATCGGGTACAGTACCATTCCGGCATTTGCCTGGAGCAGAGGTGCGAATCCTCAGAAAAACCACTTCCAGGATGGCTGAGGTAGAAATCCAACCCACATCTTGCCAGTTTTGCATCACGAGGCTGAGTGTACCCTGTTCCAGCCCTCAGACCAGAATTACATTTCTTGGGAATCGAACCCCGGCTTCCGCGGTGACAGCCAAGAATGGACAGCAAGTGTGCTAGCCAGTACACCACAAGGTGGTCTCCAATAAACAAAAACTGATCCCAATAAATTGTTTTCGGTATTTCTATTACCTAATAAAGAGTCCACAAGCAATGTTCATCAGAATGACTTGGGGTGTAGATTACGTCATGTGAAATAATAACGTTGTTGTTGTTGCTGTTGTTTCATTTGAGGTGCTATGACATCTTGGTACTTTAGCCCCGTGTACTTGTCTGAAAATCTGGTTTATTTTGGTGTCTGTATTAGAGTGTGAGTATTTGTAAGCTTGTGAGGATTGGGAAGGAGGCGACCGTGGCCTTATGTTAGGAACCATCCCGGTATTTGCCTGGATAAGGCCTATAGCTGAGAAACCACTTCCAGGATGGCTGAGGTATGAATCTAACCCGCATCTTCCCAGTTTTGCCTCACGAGGCTGAGTGTACCCCGTTCTAGCCCTCAGACTAGAAGTAAATTGCTTGGCAGAAGCGGGAATCAAACCCGGACCTCCTGGGCCACAGCCAAGAATGCTGGTCGCTACACCAGGAGTGCACGAATAACGTTTGTGTGATATCTTATATCCGCCTCATATCACAATTATTAAAATGTGCGCACTCCGTTGTGAGCATAGATATTCATAGGATTAGGCCCCCCAGCTCGTACATGTTCTTACATTCGGAGCGCCTTGTGTTCACGGAAAAGGTCCTGCGTATACTGCGAGTGTAGAGCTGTGTCATCTCCGCCAGTCTCACTGTGGCTCAGTTTGACGCACGCTACTGGGCGATCTCATGTTCACAGTTGTTTTGGGTCTGGTATAGAAGTGAAATATTCGGTAATTCTAAACAGTCTGTATGACAATATTTGTTTACTAGAAACTCAGGTACGGTACGTGAAACAGATTTCCCGAGCAATTCATAAGTTGTTGGGAAAGGGCCAGGGATGAATATCAAGAAGTATATTAGTGGAGATAAGGGGATGGGAATTCACGTAGCAGTCTGCTGGAGATTCAGCGACTGGAATTGAGCCTAGTCATTATGATCAGATAAAAAAGGATGCTTGTAGTTTAACGTGACCATTAATCTAGAGATCATGAGCCACGGGACCTCCTTTTTACGTGGAATCCGAACCACAGGACATGGCATTTCACTTCAAAAATCTCACATGCATTGACCGGGAATCGAACCCGGACCTCCTTGGTGAGAGGCATACAGTTAGACCGCCGAGCCACCACGCCCCTTATGATCAGATAATGTAGCCTAATAGTAAAATGTAATTATATGATACAGTAGCTAAGGTTCTAATTCATGGACAGTTATCATTTTTAGTTACGTACAAGCAAAGGGAACGAGTATGTATTTACATAATGATCGGTCTAGGTTGTGAAGTTTCGGGTACGTTCTTATTGCCCCGCTGCACTGGTCTGTCTCGAGGTGGTTGGATATTCGGTTGCGGTCGTGAGTATTCGGGTCGCTTCGTTAGCCCCGCTGGGCTGTCTCTAAGCGCTAGTGAGGCTTCTTGCTTTGCGATTACATTTGCCTGGTGGGAGGAGCGAACATCGCTCGAGCTGCATGGCGCGCTCGTTAAAAGATGCTTACTTTGGTTTATTAACACCATAATTCTGATGGGAAATTGTTATCACGAGCTGTTATAAATGAAAACGAAGACATTTGGTGTAAGCTGTTATTCAACATTTCTTTGCTTCAAATACACGGAAATGACTACAATCCACAGGAGAAGAGAAGTAATACATAGGCAATCTTAATTTCCACGCGCTTTAAGGGCAGCCGGAGGTGTCTATGTTGCCCACGTTAAAATGGAGAAAACTATTGCTTCTATTAATTTGAGAATATGTCAACATAAACAGTGGTTTAGTCTCGAAGTTATGGCGTGGGAATATTTAATTATCATTTATATTTTTCTTTAAATAATTTTTTGTTACCGGTACCGGTACCAGTACCAACCCTTTCTTTATGCTACGTTTAATTAAGTTACTTATACACTACCGGCTGTGTTAAAATGTAGTTGTGAACACATAGAGCACTATATATAAGTTTCATCTGCCTATCCCGAGTAGCTGTTGAGAAAATGTTCCTTAAATTCAAAAAAATCTAATTTTCCGGAAATGGCCTCCAACGTTTCTCAATACATTCTTGCATTATAGGATGGATTATCCGGATCTTCTTCCTCATCCTCCAAGAGCTTCCTTTTTTTCTTCTTTCCTGCCCTGTTGTTCAATCATATTTCATGTCCCTTTCTCGTCCTTCTGCTCCTCTTATCCTCTCTCTGTCAATACTTCATACCGCTCGCACAGTGTTCACTCCAGCATGAAATCCTAATGCCATCAAAACTTTACACTTCACGCTGTTCCCTTGGTTGTAGGTTGCTATTGCATCGTAAATGATAAAGTGCTGTGTTTTGATACCCACAAACTTTCTTTTGGGGGTTACTGACCAAATTAAATTGTTCACGCCCTCATTAGGATTCTGCTTTTTTTCGTGCAGACATTTCAGTAATAGTTCTAACAGTGCCAAGTCAAGAAAAATTGTTTTTTGCTTCTATCTCAGCTGTGGGCAAAGAGTTCTTGTGATCATAGCCCTTTTTGGCATTGTATTTGCACCAGGAATCTATTAGGCATAGGCCGTGTTGAGGGCATTCATTGGAAGAGGCAGTATGAAGGAACAATGCCCACACTGCATTCCTCATACCACCAGCATTAGTAGGCTGGTATTCTGTCTTATTGCGTAAGTTACCCATAGTATCCCTGTAGGTGTTCAATCGCCTTATTAGAAAGCCTGCCTCTCCCTCCTATTGACTTTCCATCACTGAGCATAGTTGAACCCAAAGTTTGCTTGAGCCTTCGAAGCCGTGCTCCCAAGCGTTTTTTCACGTGCCGAATACATTCCTATTTTTCAACTTTAAAATAATTTCTATATGGTTCCAGTTCCACTATAGTCTTGAAACCTTTGGAGTCATCTCTTCTCCGGTCTTTTCCCCACGTTCTTCCTCTTCTTATACACACTGTTATTAAAACGTGGCAGGGTAACCAAAAGCGGGCTTTACACGATGAGTATAATACAAGAATAGGCACGTCAATGACATACTTCAAAACTCCTTCTTCTTCTTCTTCCTGGCATTGTACCCAATTATTTTTTGGTGTCCGCCACTCTGCACCTCGCTCTCCATTTGTTGCGGTTTGCTGTATTTATAGGACGAAGATCTACGATGCTCATATCGTCGTGTAGGGTATCCATCCAATGCCTTTTTGGTTGTCCTAGAGGTCTTTGTCCATCAGGCTCGAGAGCAAGTGACTTGCTTACAATGAACTCAGTATTTGCTCGGGCTAAATGACCGTACCAACGCAATCGAGTTTCCCTCATTTTGGCTGGAATAGGGGCAATTCCAAGAGTATTGCGGACGTCATCGTTCTTAATATGATCCAGCCGTGTAATTCCCAAGGGCCATCGTAGCATCCGCATCTCCATTGAGTGCAAGGCTTGTTCATTTTTCTTTGTATTAGGCCAGCATTGAGCTCCATACAAAGCAACAGGGCCGACGACTGATTGATAGATCTTAGTTTTGAGGCGCAAAGGGATCTTGCGGTCACAGAGAACGCCTGTGACCTGGCGCCACTTCATCCATGCAGCCTTCACTCTTGCACGGGCATCCGCGACTGTGTCACCATCAGGTCTCACAACGGAGCCAAGGTATCGGAGATGTGAAGCCTTTGGTAGTGGAGTGCCATCTACTATGATGGTCCCATCTGTCTGGGAACCATATTCAAGGTACTCAGTCTTAGTGAGGTTGAGCCGTAGTCCAAATTCCCAAAGCCTCGCATTCCAGAGGTTGACCAAGTGCTCTAGATCAATACGGGTCTCGCTGGCAAGCATGACATCATCGGCGTACAGTAATGTCCATGGTGGTTGCTTCTGCAAATTGGCAGTCAATGTATCCATGCATAGGATAAACAAGAGTGGAGATAGTGCAAATCCCTGGTGAACCCCAACTCGAATATCGAACTGTTTGGTGAGGCCAGCAGCACTGCGTACAGAACTAGTTGTATTATTGTAGAGGAGTTGGACCCAACTCACCTAAGCTTCTGGTACGCCATGAGATACTTCAAAACTAACAATAACAAACATGGGATGTTTGACGTCGTAAGCGCTGTTATGGAAAACGGTATAGACAACCTTTGAACATCCGCTAGAAGGATAATGTAAGCAAATATTGAACTTCAGGACGACAAAACGCCAAGTAATTCGCCAAGAACTCAGGAGAGCATGCCAATTAAATTGAGCGGTTCCGCCCACTTCCTCTGCAAGCACGTATAAAAACAAAAGTCCTCTCGGCACGCCGGAAGGTGGAGGTAGATTTCACCGGACAAACTTGGGGATAGGCGAAAATAGGCAGAATATGCACGTTTCCGTAGAAGGATCAGACCTCATTTATTGCGAGAAAGTATTTTATAATTGGAGCTTAATTAACTTTGTTCTTCATCATTTTAAGCATATTTTAAACATTTTATTGTCTTATGGGGACGGTAACCTTCTTGTCATTTGGGGTCCATTTTTATACTTGTGGTCACACTGTTCTTATGCAAGGTTTCGACACTGATGTGTAACTATGTAACGGTCTGTTACCTCTTCACGCAAAATTGTATCTCCCGCTGAGATTTTGGTTGGTTCCTCAGTTAAGGGACTGCGACAACGCAGTCATGTAACCCCGTGTACTTTGGGTGAGTGTAGAATCTGTCTGATAAACAGTGTGAATTGTGATGGCTGTATTAGTCTGTAATTCAGGTAAAGACTGAAGACGGTCAATTTCAATCAGTAGTTCCTAATGTTGCTACCTGATACTACAGTCAACGACACCTAGCCCTGAACTTGGCTACGAGATACCACCGCAACCAGCAACTCGCAACGAACGTTGGATCTTCCCCTCCAAAGGGAAGCATGCTGAGGGATTTTTAGCGCTCTTAGAAAATCCGACGACTTCGGCCGGCTTTGAACCCGCGAACTTGGGCATAGAAGTTCAGCATACTACCAGTTACGTCACCGATGCCGCTTCTCACTTAGTCAGATGGAAAACTGAATGTCATCGCGTGCAAGTGCGTTGTCTTGGCAACGTCTGATGGCTCATCCCTCATCAATTTAGTAGTGTTGTCATGGCAACCTCTGATAGCTCTTGGCATTTTCTTATAATTCCGAAATCATTTTTCTCATCCCTTGGCGTAATGGTGGGTCATATCAAAAATTCTTTCAGACAAAAGTTTTAGGTAATTATTAGGGGAATATTGTCCATTTTGTAGGGTTCTGATATTGTGCCTATTAAGAGAGATATGATTAATGTTTCCCGAAAAACCCACTTTTTCCCACCCCTTTGGTCAATGGTTGGTGCTATCAAAAAACTTTTCAAACATAAATTTTTGGGCCTTATTCGATACATAGTATGAACTTTGAATGGATTCGATATTTCAAATATTAAGAGAGTTATAACGATATTTACCTTTTTCGAAAAAAAGCCCCTCATTTTCATCCCCGTCGACCGATTGTGCCCATTAACGAACTCGACCGAGTTTATAGGGGTACATATTATGTATAAAATTAAAATTGATTGGTGCAAAATTGCGGTAGTTATCGTGTCAACAAAGAAGTGATATATGTATATATATATATACATATATATATATATATATATATATATACATAAATTATATATAAACATTTTAACTGACAGTGGTTTTGGGGTCTAGGGGATGTGAAACGTGAAGATATGTCGAAGTTTTCCGGAAGTCGAAACATGGTACCCATTGCAATAGTTAGCTTTCTAATGAAATCTACCTAACATCAATAACTCCACTTCTAGGGCGAGTAGAATGAAAAATCAAAATTTGCCTTAAAGAGGAATGCCCAAATTAATGTTTAGTAGTAAAAATGAAAAATCATATTTTTTTGGATTTGACCACTTCTGGCTCCCCTTAATAGAAGAAAGTAGGCTATTATAGTAGCTTTCAGCATAATATAACAAGTTCGCTTGTTAGTGTACCCGTATCCACATGGTCTTACCTGTTGAAATCCGATGAAAAAGCTGGATCGTAGAATCTAAAAAAAAACGGCTAAAATTAACCCCCCCCCCAAAAAAAAAAAAAAATTCTACCAACATGGATCAACCTAGGATAAGGACACATCAAGAAAAGGGAATGCGTTAAGAAACTAGCTCAAAGAGAACTCGAGAATCTCAAAAACAAACCTCGGGCAGATGGCTGACGTTGGGAATAATGTCCCACTGGTCCTCCTAACACATCCTGTTCTTAATATAAATCACTAAATCATTGAATAATTTAAAAATGTAAGAATCAGTTTATTAACTGAAAACGAAGAAATTTGTTGTAAGACGAAAGTCTGACAACTATAAGACGAAAACAAATTAATTCCGTCTTATAAGAAACGGATCTGGTATCGTTGTTTCAGCACTATGCAAAGATTCTGTTACCAGAAATATCGATGTACGAACTTACATTATCGCATGTTAAATACACAAATACACTAGAAAAAGTTTAAACATTATATATATATATACATTAATTTACAGTATTTTCCTTCTATCGAATCTCGTCAAGATTCTTATTTTCCATCAGCATTACCATTTTAACATTATCTGTGATCATAATATGTCTTATTTGACAAACAACTAAGTTAATCAAAGGAATCTCTTTCTTAATATTTTTATTGTAGCTTTTTTTAATTATAACATTATCATATTATCTCCAATTATCGTTTCAAGATGGATATTAGTTATGTTTAAAAATCTGATTCAAAATAAATAAATTTTCCTTCAATAAACTTTTAATGGTGGGTAATTCTCAAATTTCAGCATTGTGGCTTCAATGATCGTGCTCTATTCCCGAAAAATAATCATTATTAAATAATTCAGCGACTGCTTATCAGCTCACGTAATCCACAAAATTTCATTACAAAAATGTCTATCTCTTCACACTAGAGATTCCTCTATACAAATCTTCATACTATCTCTTGATATCAACCGATATCGAAATATACTTAAACGACTTTATTAACTCCTGTATTGATCCAATCAATACGAAAAAAATAGCATTCAATAGCTGTATTCTAATGTTCCTCACCTAGTTTCATGCTATATAAATTTCATTTTAATATCATGAAATATCAAGCCTCACAATTAACATGATTACCTTAGTGTTAATCCACTCTTGGAAAAACTATCACAATAGTTCAATTATTCTTCCACGTAATTCATCTCAAATATGAATTTCAACTATCTCATATTTATTCATAACAGATTATATTTTATTTGATATCGAGATTCAATTCTTCATTATAATTCATCTCACATATGGACTTCAACTATCTCATATTTATTCATAAGAGATTTTATTTTAGTTATTGATATCGAGATTCAATTCAGATTCACAAAATAAATTCAAAATAGGTCTGCCTCTCAAGAAAATCGTGTAATTATACACCACGGAGAAATGTCTAATATTAATAGGATGTGATATAAACCATTAGAATTATACGAAATAAGAAATGACTAAACCAACTCGAATTATCTAAATCGAAAACTGAACTTTCTCTAATCTAATAAAAATATCTCTACTCAATTAACTTAACTCAAAAAAGTTTTAATTCACAAAATGTTGAAAATATCAACTTCAAAAATGTTACTAGATTTCAATGCAAGTATCTAGCTTCATGTAGAATAATGCAGTCATTCGAAATGCAATGCTGTATAAAACGACGAAATAATTCTCTTCTGTAATCCACGAAGTAACAGAATAAATCTTGTAGAATGTCCATAAATGCGTTGTAAATGTTCTTCTTCCTAAATATATTCTTATATAAAAATATCGTAGTCTTCTCCTAAAACGTTTCTTCTTGACTAATGTTTCTTCTCAATTAATTATAATGCTCATATCCTATTTCCAAAAATTTCGGGAGCGTGATGGCGTAGTGGCTTAGCTGCTCGTCTTTCACCCGGACGGCCGGGGATCGAATCCCGGTGACAGCTGGGCGAAATTTTCACCTGAAAAATCACGTGGCGTCAGGAAGGACATCCGGTCTTAAATCCCCGGCCAAAACCAAAATGAGCCGGGTTGGCTCCGGCGACCCCAATTAATTGGGATAAGCCGTAGAGAATGATGATGATGATGATCCTATTTCCAAAAATTTCATATCAATGTTCTAAAATCTAAATTACAAAAAATGACTATCTACACAAAAATTGACTGTAGATGCATTCGTTGTCGAATCAAAACCTAAAATAGACTAGCAGACAAAAATGACAGAAGTATCAAGTTTATATATATATATATTTCCTGAAGGACATCCGCCCGGCATTCCGGGAGACCATAGAGATCCACAATACAGTGTAGGTACATTGTTGACTCTACAGTACATAAGTCATTACGATATACCATATAAATGGTTATGTAGCATGTTGAGTGAAGCTCTCAATACGCCCAAGAACATCCTCGATGATGCCAAGCTTCTTGAGGATATCCACGACGAACTTATAAGATGTTCCACGAGCTCCGAATAGAAGGCCATTCACTTTCCATGCATTTTTAGGTAAGTTATATCTCTCACTCAAGTCCATTTTCAACATACTAAAGAAATATGGTGAAAAAGTTAATCTATAGATATTTCTAATTCATACTGTCTACTAATAAAGAATCTTGCAGTTACCTTATGATGTCTTGAAGGAGATAAATGCGTGTAAGAACACACATTGTTCCTGGGATCAAACCATCATCCTGGGTGTCGAAAGGTTGAGGCCAGGTCTGGAACTCACGATCGAACCCTCACCGCCTATGGTCGAACAGCTGTCCGCGACGCATGGACTCTCTCACGTACATGCCTGGATTGACTTGAAGCGCAGATATAGTAAACTCCTCCACTCTTTTTAGTTGATTCTTTATATTGTAGAAGTAATTATCTCAGTATCATATCTAGTCTCTTCTAGTATAAACATCTGCTTATGATTTCCATATTTCAAGCATTGGTTACAATAGATATTCAATTCTATTTATTGTTGCGTTCCTTCTAAATGCTTAGCAACTCATAACTGCACGTAGAAATAACTGGTCAGAAATTCCCCTCAACTCAGTCGTATATGTCATAGCAGTATATTTGTAAGGAAACACGATGATATCACAAGTCCGCTTGTTATACGAACAAGCTTTACTGAGCTTCGCAAATGCACTATATTCATTCACGGTACTGTAAGAAACGACCATCACGCGAACACCGGGCTATTCAGACCGACCCGTGTCTTCGCGATTGTGCCTGCATTGTATGCAGTGAATCGCCACTACCGTACCACACTTGTAAAATGAACAGTTTCAATAAATCAGATCGAGACTTCCATATAGACAGTTTCAAAATAGAGTGATTCTCCCAGACAGTCCTCGAAACTGCTCTGTAGGATTCTTCCCAAAATGTATCATGATCCAATCGATAATGATCGAAGTTGCTTGCTGTCAATGCGATAAATACATATAAAATGTTTATATGGCTTATAAATCTCTGTAAATATCCTCAGAATACTTCTTATTAATATCCATAATGATCCCATGTTGTCTATCCCCTCTGTGATCTCTGTATGTATACATATCAGCTGGTTTTATATCTCCGCTGTACCGTAGCCATCTTGCTTGCAAATTAATCCTTGGGAAACATGTGTGAGCAGGGTCACTGAGCACGGACTAGGCAAGTATCGCTTGGGCAAAGCAGGTTTGCCTAAGCGATTCCCCTAACCTCGCGTCATGCTGGCTGTAACTTTCAACTAAACGTTGAAATCTCCACAATAATATGAATAATTGCTTCTTACAAATAAATGTTATTTATTGACACAGAAAATACTGGTAGGCTATTAACTTCTAAGCTCTTTTGCTTTTCAATCTATTAGGCATAGGTATGCAAACTTGAGCAACTTCCATGCATTTGTTTTTGCAGGCCCATATACATATATGTAGGCCTACCCTGCAATCATTTACCGGTATGTAGCCTACATACATCAGTTAGTTATAGTTTGTTTTAAGGGGCGGAACAGCAAGGTCATCTGCCCTTATGCTTACAACAATAAACAAATCATCCATAGGGTCATTCCAATAATGGATGGAGATCAGGCCTTTCTTCAATATAGAGAGTATATTTTGCATATTCAGAAGGTGTTTTGTTTGGATTATTTGGGCAACATTTTAATTTTTCCACTTTAACTTCAGTTTATCACTAAATTTCCTTCTGAAGTTTGACTCTAACAAAGTGTATTTGTTGCAACAAAAACTACTCTTCAAAGGAAATTGTTCCGTTTCTTTATTATATTGAACACATTCAATGTGCAATGTACGGTACCGGTACTTAATTTGTAACTCATATCACAGTCCCTTGAGAATGAGGATATAACAACAAGAAAGGGACATGAGAGGCAGGAAAAGGAAGGATACTCTAGCCTCAGAAACATTAGCCAAATAGCTGTGGGGTCAGACGAACACAAGAGTTAACCAAGGGAGTTCTGGCATTAAATAGGATAGCCTGAAACATGTGAAAGCAATGTTCTATAAAAATATGGTAGGCGTATATCCTTCCTGCAACCCAGAGAATGCATTATGTGTATGACTGAGAGAGAAAGATACATTTTCTACAGAAGCTACTGTGCACTGCCAAAGTAGTCTGGGCTGCAGTTTTATGTTCTTGTTGAATGTTTTAAGGTCTTTGCGACATCGTGATCATGTATCTGCTAGGAATTAACCTTACCCACAAGGGAAGATGAAGAGAGAAGTAAAGGGAAGTGGGTTTCGGACAAGTGTGGATAATAGGACGGAAGTCCAACACTAATACAAATAATCTTTAGAGAAGAGTGTCACCGCAAAGCCCGTGAAATCACTAAAGTGAGTGGGGACCTGAACACAGCTAGCAGGAAACGCAGCTAGAGCTTGGGCTATTTGCGGGCGATAGGAGGTGGTACCTTCCCTTCCAAGCCAAGATTCGGCTACTATGGGGAAGGGTGGTGGTCTGGTAAAGAAAGAAATGATGAGTTTCCTATGTATCTTTTAAAGGAGTTTGATTTAAACCAATATTTTGAAGAATACAAATAGTTTGAATTGGCCGTGATGTTTTAATTCTTGAAATTGTAGAATTTCAAAAAAGCGACCGAATGTTGGTAAAAGCACCAATAGTTGCATTTAGGAACGGCTAAGCTTTTACCCAGCAAAGCGCCGACTAAAAGTTTAGACAATGAGAAAACTTAAATTTTGAAAACCAACCATAAGTTGTAGAGAAAATCTCAACAAGCAGGAAGATGGCGAAGCGAGCTATGCTTGCCTTACTGGCCAGTTATAATTAGCTATCAAAGCTAAGAGAGGCTTTAATAAGTTTGTGACTAAGAGTTCTTGCTCAAATGCAACAAAAATTGGAACCGTTGTTAATTTTATTTGTGAGGTTTTAAAATTTAAGCCCATAGGAAGAGTAGGGGAAGACAGGATCTTGCCTAATCGTTATTTTATAGAAAATGATTAAGCAAAAAGATACATTTGGATTTATATAACAATGCAAAAGGTGTAATCAATTTGACACATATGTAATTTGATTTTATAAACCATTGGGGTCGCAGACCTCCTAAAATAATTTAAAGCTTGCACTAGGCAATTGAAAATTTTTTGGTTTGGAACCTTTTATAAGCACTAAAATCTTCCTAAGATTTTGAAATGGTGCTAAGATTCATAAATTGGAAATTTAAAGATAATTAACGCAATCAAAGTTAAATGACAAATCAAGTACAAGAAGTGTACTTTAAGGATTTCCAGATGGGCATCTTAGAAATATGAACAAATAACAACTTCGAAAATAACAACAACAAAAACAGAGAGAAATGAAATAGAAGTTTCTATAACTTCTTATTTTGATACAGAATTACTTTTCGAGTTAATACAAATAGGGCAGGTCACTTATTGTGAAACCTGAAGAGAAAAATTAAAAGGAAGTTTCAAGAACTTCTATATTTAAACAGGATCACGAGGAAAAAATGGGGCCAGTTACCCTTTCATTAAACCTGGATTAAAGAGATTAATGAAAGGTTTAGTACTTAGAAAATTACCAATTCTTGTGCTAGCAAGAAAAGAAAATAGATTAATAAGCAGTTTCTAACTGCTGATATTTATACAGAGTGAATAAGTTGTAAGTGGAGAAAGTTGGGAGGGAGCCTATGGTTTGGCGAGGCCTCGTTGCAAAATACATAAATTTAAAGATTAACTTAATTTGTTAGTAAAGAGGGGTTGAGGAAGAGGAAATAGGAACTTTGTGGAGAAAGTTCTTGGCCTATTATATTTATTTCGGACGAGCGTGACGCGGATGAGAAGTCGAACGAGCACTGTTTCACTATAGTCTATTGACGTGGTTTAAAAGTTCACTATTGTAGCACAGAAAGTGTATAGCAAGGAAAGTTATTGCAATGGTGAAAAATAACTAGTTGCACTATATTTTCGAGAGTCAATTACGTTGAATAACTTGTAGGTTATAGTTGAATGCAGCAAAAATATTCCAACGGAGGAAGAAAAATTAGGTGTTGATTAGCTGTTCATAAGGACAATTCCTTGGTTAGGAAAAGTTTTCCCATATGTGAGTGGAAAATACTAGAAGGTTTAACTTATAGATGAGTTGTTTGGCATGGAAAATTCCAGAACAATCATAACTGTTGAAATTGGCAGAAAAAGTCGAGCGGTGGAACGAGCTAAGTTTTCTACACACAGTGGGTAATTTAACGATGTCCCACGTTGTGAGAAATTATCTCAGTTAATATGCATAAAAATGCTGCTTCATTTTAAGATTAGTTTAGATAGACAAAGCCCAACATCGAAAATCCCACGAAGATGGTTATTGCCCCACATTTAGCAATTTCACACTGTCTGTAAATGATGGTTAAAAAGCATGTAGCTATTTAAAAGCAATTAAAATGAGTTGAAGAACGTTGAAGTAGTACTTAGCTCATATCTGAAGAACGGCGATTCTCCTGTTGACCGTTAGTTAAGATCTGGACATGGCATCCAGGTAAGCTCTAGGTAAGCTCCGACTGGAAGTCTTGACGACTGAAGGACAAGTGAGGCCAGCTCAACGAAGCGCGGAGAGACCAGGGAAGGGAAAAAAGTGGGGGTAGGAGACAAAGGAATATACATAAGAATAACCAACATTGTAAAAATTAATTCTCTTGATGAAATGGTCTTCAAAGAGTTGATAGCAGGCGTCACTAGCGAAGTCTGGTGGATGAAAATGTAGACGAAGTCCTCTTGATCATGGAGATGATAGCGGGCGATAGCGACGAGATCTGGTGGCCAGATTGGTAAGGAAGTCCTCTTGTACAGGGAAAAATTTAGGAATTTCAGAAATTCGCTGCTAGATGACGCTAGGTGGGTCATGGAAGATATATATCTAGAACAGACTCACAGGTAATATAAGCAAAGTATACTAACACAGAGAAACCAGGAGATCACTGTTGATGTTTGCGAAGAAAGGAAGTAATGATATGAAGCACAGAGAAGCAAAAGCTTACTCTGTCTTACCTTGTATTCCAAGGAATACACCAGTATCCCCCTGTATTTGGGTGTGAATGAATTTGTCTGATAACCTGTGCATTGTAATATATGTTGCGATTGAGGTAGGATATGGGTACCAAACGGCCGTGGCCTTAAGTTAGGTACCATCCCGGAATTTGCCTGCAAGCCACTTCCTGGATGGCTGAGGTAGGAATCGAACCCACCTCTATCCACTCTGGCCTCACGAGGTTGAGTGTACCCCGCTCCAGTCCTCAGACCATAATTAAAATTTTCTTGGCAGAGGCGCGAATCGAACCAGGGCCTCCACGGTGACCGACAAGAATGCAGTTATTCGCAAGTCCTCGTATGTTTAGAACCCGTTTCACTACTCTCTATTCATATGAGAAACCTGACTTAACAACCAGGCCCTTAAAAGAATTATATTTATTTTCTTCTCACTAATTCTTGGTACTAATTAACGGCAATGTGTAGTCTGAAACTGTTATGAAATAACTTAATTATATTTACAAGTCATTTTCGATCAAATATTGCCCGCCTTTCACACATTACATACTGCCAAACAGCTGACGGAGAACAGATCTTCCCATACCTCCAGGCGAATGTAACCGATTACCTGGACTCGCTGTTTAGTGCGGCCAATGCGAGGAGTGCGACATCCTGTAGTATTATAGAGATCAATGTTGAAACCCAACATTCAAAAGATGAAAGCGTGCATGGGTTCAATTAGTAGTTCGTAACCCACATAACACGTCCTAGAAAATTAACCGTGTTAGTCATACGAGTATGGGTAGGGGGGGGGGGGGGGGGAGGTTCTTAAAAGCTATTGCTTGCCGCGCGCATAACATGCACGATTGTTATCGGATTTTGATGGATAACGACAGTTTTACCCTAGATGATCCCCCAACAACCTCCTCCTTTAGCCTCCCCACTCGCAGTCTGTTTCTACCTCCGGCTGGTGCGGTCGTTGATTTGTTTGTGTTTATTTTTATTTTCTTGTGTTTCAAACTACAGCAATAGGATCGATCATTAGTACATAGGCCTACCCAATGGTGTCTAAGCATCATATATGTTTGAATGGGATGTTTTTGTGGTGTTTAGGTAATTTACACGATATGGAATGTGCACTGCAGTCATGCAAAAACAAGAGGTCGTAAAGTAGTTGTATTAACTGAAGACGGGGAACAGAAAATAATTGATTGCAGTGAAATCAAGCAGAACGAAGTTAAGAAAAGTTCGTCAGCCATGCTGTTACTGAAGTCCATGTTGCATGCCGACCGTCTTACATCTGTCGTTCAAAACCTCCCTCGTCACAGGAACGTGCTGTGGTTCAACCAAGAAAACGAGCTGAATTCTCTTTCGAACAGGGGCGTATATCAGGGGGGTGTTGAGCCCCCCCCCGAAAAAGCCAATACAAATGAATATATTAAGATTGAAATTACACTATCTCGTTGTGTAGTGGCTAACATTCTTGGCTGCCATCCCGGAGGTCCGAATTCAATTCCCGGCTCTGCGAAGAAATTTTAATTCTAGTGTGAAGGCAGGAACGGGGTACACTCAGTCTTGTGAGTCAAAATTGTGAATTCCAAAGTACGATATTTTGAGAAATAAATTATTATCTTGTAAAAAAAATGTTTACCTTTCTAAGTTACTTAGTAAATTGACAAATATTTAAATATTTGCCATTCATACTCCATATTATTAATATTAGCTTATGGAATTACACACATAAAATTATAACAAGTATAATAATACACTATGACAATCGACAATATATATACAGGTGATTTCATAAATTAATGTCCAGATTGTTCAACCACGGCACAGCCTGATCTGAAGTCTTCAGGAACTCATCCATGGATCCGGAGAACGCTCTTCTTTCACACTCCGTAACAATGTGATGAATTGTATGTTCCACTTCACCACAATCACAAAGAGGGGAAGATTTTAAGCCCCACTTATGAAGTAATGAAGCTCATCGATCATGGCCAGTTCGAACCCTGTTGATAGCAACCCAAATTTTTATTGGTAGGTGTTCGGTCTCGTGTTTGATTTGAATATCCCGCACGAAGCCGAGACTCTTCCCACAGCCTACATAAATGTATTTCATTTAGTGCAAAGGGAAGGCCAATTAATACTGTACACATTACACACATAATTACACTGTACAACACAAATATAAATTGGACGCTGCTTTGGAATGCTGCCACGAGCCCAAGTTCAACACATCCTAGGCCAATGCTAACGAGTGACTGACGCCACCCCAGCGAGAGCGTTACTCCCATCACCCGCCAGGGTGAGCACAAAGGCAAGCTTGATGGGTGCTGCCCTCTCGGAGACAAACATATAGCTAGCGTTCAAACATACCGCCCACCTTATTTATACATAAATTACAACAAAAGAAAATAAACAATTACAATGTCAACACAGGCAAGCTAAGAAAAAATGTCAAATGTAAGAGGAAGTTAGCACATAAATTGTTACACATTTTCACTATTTACAGTTTCAACATCTTCAGGGAAGACACAAATTTTTGTCACTGGGTGCGTGAATGTCCCTTTGGAAGTGCGAATGGTAGCGACTCGCACCAAGCCGTCAGTTCCAGCTTGGGTATCCACTACAATTCCTGTCTGCCACACGAGAGGTGGCAAGTTGTCTTCCTTGAGTAGGTCAAAGCCAGGAGGAGGATGGTTTGCATTAAATAAGGGCTGCCACTCGTGAGGTACTTTGACACACCATTCACTTTCCCATTCTCTTGTGGCACTGAAGTTACTTAAAATGAGTTCTTGAGCTGTTTGAATGGCTGGAGACCTGGACTTCAGACGATGAAATCCTCCAATTACGTCACCATGAATAGGGAGAGACTGGTTCGCTGTTATTTTATAGAATTCTCGGACTTAGTTCTTCATTCTTCTAAGTCTTGGAGGTTCGAGGTGACTTAATACAGGCAACCAGAATACAGGAGTGGATTTAACTGTGCCAGAAATTATTCGCATGGTCTGATTCAGAACAACATCGATCTCCCGAACATGTGAGCTCTTCATCCAGACCGTAGAATAATATTCCCCTGTAGAATAAACCAGCCCAATAGCTTTAGTGCGGAGCGTGGGAGCAGAAGCTCCCCAAGTAGAACCAGCGAGTTTGTGAAGAATGTTGTTCCTCGTTCTCAGTTTAGCAGCACTGTCAGTTAGATGTTTACCGAAAGACAAAGTTCTATCCAGAGTAACTCCAAGATACTTAAGATGAGAGTTGTAAGATAGAGGAGTCCCATTGAGTGACAAATTTAGGGTAGTTTTGGGCTGCCTGTTAATCAAATGAAAAAACAGGTCTCTGTTTTGCTCGTACTTGGAATCAAACACTATTTTCTAAAATATGCACTCAAAATGTTCAGATCAGTGTTTATATTTCTCTCTATCTCAACCACAGATGAATGTTGAAAGTCAAGTGCTAGATCATCGGCATATGCAAACTGGCGGGAGGATGCAGCTGGTATATCCACGATGTACAAATTAAACAACAGTGAAAGCACAGATCCTTGAGGGAGCCCATTATTGAGAACTTTCAGTTTGCTAAACTTATTATTCATTAGCACTTGTAACTTCCGATTGGAGAGCATATAGTATAACAACTGTGTCAGTAACTTGCATCCCGTTAGTTAAAGGAATTTATATACAACTCCATCTCTCCAAACTGTATCGTATTCTGCTGTGAGGTCTATAAAAACAGCTCCACTCTTCAATCGTTTTTCGAAGCCTGACTCGATGTAGGTTGTCAGAGCCAGAACTTGGTCTTCACAACTTCGATGCGGTCTGAAACCCGCCTGTTCAACTGGAAGGATGTTGAAAACTTGAGGACTGATCCTATTATAAATGAGTGGTTAAAGTAGCTTATAACAGACACTTAATAAAGCAATTGGCCTGTAACTTTCAGGACGATCAGCAGGCTTTCCTGGTTTAAGGAAGGCTATAACCTTAGAAAACTTGAATTCTGGAGGACGTTTCCCGGTAAGTACAATGTTAGAAAAGAACTGAGACATCCATTTCCTTGCATTCTTTCCACTATGTGAGAGAAATTTAGGATGTATTTCATCCATACCTGGGTCTGTTCCATTTTTCATCCCTTTTAGGGCAACCAAAAGCTCATATTCAGTGAAAGGAGTAAAAGATGTTGAAGTGCAATTTCTTTTCATAAAAGACAGCTCTTGTCTGATTAACCTCTCATGATGTGCGTCAGGTTTCACTTTTGACAGGCTAGCAACCTGGTTCGGTGTAACTGCTGATTCGGGCTGAAGATTATGAGGCTTTCTACCCAGTTTTTTCAATAGGTTCCACGCTTTTCTACTGGAATGCTTGAAGTCCATGGTCTGCATATTTTCATTACATGTATTCCGTCTAGCTTCATCTAAATTATGAAGGAGGTCATCAGCAATATCATTTCTTCCATTCTTCTGATATTCAGTGTAGAGCTTTTCACAAGCTTCATTCCAGCCTGGTATATATTCTTTCCTCACTCCTCTAGGAATGTGCTTCTTGGCGGTGGTAATTATGGCTTTCATAAACCCACAGTAATTATTAGCACAAGGTGGAATCCATCTTACTATACTGTCAAGATCACTTGAATATTGACCCCAGTCAGCTTTATTAAAATTCCAGTGTGGAAGTGCTGAATATCTAATGATTGGTATCTGAATACCTATTTCAAGAAGAATAGGTCTATGTTGGCTGTGTGGGAAGTTATGGAGCACTTTCCGGAATACTGGCAAACTATGTCCCAGAAGATCCTGAGAAAAAAAGCACAGATCAGGATTGGTTTCAGTTCATTTCATTTATCGTATGGCTTTTAGTGCCGGGAGTGTCCGAGGACATGTTCGGCTCGCCTGAGTCTGTAGCTGCTTCCTGCGGACACCGTAAAGGGTGAGCTACAAGTTCCGTTCAATTTCAAGTAGTTCCAACTTTCGCCACCAGATATCAATGATACCTAGTGGCGAACGTTGGAACTTTGATAGAGCGTTCCGACGAAATCTAACCTAACAAATTTTGCTTTACACAAGTTTAGTCTGTGAAAGGATCTTTTACATGCCATAAATCTATGACATGGGACCGCCGGCTTTACTTCCCCTCCGAAGGAAGGCATACTGAAGGATTTTTAACGCTCTTAAAAAATCCGACGACTTCGGCCGGGTTTG
Source organism: Meconema thalassinum (assembly GCA_946902985.2). NCBI lineage: Eukaryota > Metazoa > Arthropoda > Insecta > Orthoptera > Tettigoniidae > Meconema > Meconema thalassinum. Next base: position 181,879,303 of record OX336398.1, on the reverse strand, counting down.
AACCCGCTATCTTGGGCGCAGCAGTTCAGCATGCTACCGACTACGCCACCGAAGCCAACTCCATGATTTAAAAGTACATCTAACTTTAGGATCATAAATTAACTGCATGTTGTTTAGATCAGCCCACTCTCTGAGTCTTTCACCACTTTGATCATTAGTCCGATATCTCCATAGAGTATGATGGCTATTAAAATCACCCACATATACTACAGAATGAGGATAGTTTGGAAGAACTGAGTCAGGCCACAGGACTCTTGGTGGTTTATAGATGTTCACAATCTTTACATTATTGATCTCTTTTATGATGGTAAAAACTTCATCATCAACATTTGTTGAGATTAGATGAGCATGGATAACAGAGTTACAAACATACGCTGCAGTGCCGTAAGACTGATCGAAAGTAGCTCCAATTAACCTGAAGCCATTGATTGTGCCCCTTGAGTGCAGTTGTGAACCATCAGAAGTGTGAGTTTCTTGAATACATACTATATCAATATTGCTCTCTTGTAACAATTTGGACAGGAAATCACTCTTGGCTTTACTTATCCCCTCAATGTTGATCTGGAGGATCTTAGAATTGGTCCCAATGGCTTTGTCGATTGGCTCTGAAAAGAACTACGTTGTATCGGTTTGTGTGTCATGCCAGGAGATCTTAAGAAAGATAGTCTGGCAACCAAATGCTGACGTTCAGTTCGGTAATGGAAATTAAATTCCAACTACCTTAGCAGGGGCACCACGGGCAGGAATCAGCTTCACCCCCAAAGATCAGAAATTGCATTAAGTATACAATTGTATTTGTGTGTTGTCTTGTATTTGACTACTTCTTTTGTATTGCCCGTTATAATTGTAGGCTATATAAACATTTAATCTTATTTAAAATAATTAAGTTATATGCTGTAAGATATTGGTTGATATTTCTGGGTATATTGGGACGACAAACCCCTGAGATTACTCAATATTTTCCAGGATAATCACCCCCCCCCCCCCCCCGAAAATATACGCCCCTGCGTTCGAAACTCATTGTTTTTATTGTACCTGTGGGTGCATTGACTCCACCAAATGCATCAAGGCTACAAAGGAAGAATGGAAGAGCGTCTCAACTATACAATTCATCAACAATGTATGCACTTGAGCGAAACTGTGAGTGGGAAAATGAAGTACCGTACTTCATAGACTGAGTGGTAGGCTATAATTGATCTTGTAGCTGCGGGGCAAAATACCACCGATAAAGCTTAAGTACTTCCCAAAAAAAGGATCTAAAAACCTGGGGAAGGGGGCAAGAGAGGATGGAAGAGATGCTGCATTTGAAAATTTCTGCCACACTGGGGAAAGTAGGCCTAATGATGAGAGCTGGTACTAAATCAAACAAATACAAGATATGTTTGCCATTTTGCATCCAACAGTTGAGCCCTATACTCATATTTATCTGAAAAGAGAAATTGTATATCATTTTGGAGATTCTGGTTTTGTATCAGATATTCCAGAGAAAGATTCAGTAATTTGTTATAAAGAAACAGCTTGACACATGTTGAATGACGAATGATACACAAGCCGTTGCATTGATGTAGATGAAGAAGACGTAGGAATCTTGAATAATAATGAAATTGTTATTGGTTTTTCGTCCCTTTAACTACAGAGACTTTTAGAGACGCCGGAATTTTACCCCGAAGTGGATCTTTAACGTACCAGTAAATTTATTAACACGGCTCCCTCGCATGTGCGCACGCTCAAATGCCAGCTGACTGCGCCAGGATTCGAACTTGCAACCTTTGGCTCAGCAAGCGAGAACGAAGGATCTTGAAACAGCAGCCAAATCATTCAACAAAATATCGAGGCTTAAGCATGAATGCTGCCTGCTTCCACGCTAATGTCAATGAACAACTCATTCAAGAAGTGATACCTGGGATCACACTGATCTACTGGTCCTCTTGGTTGCCGTTGCACAGGGTGAACACAATCTGAAAATGATTATGCCTCGAAAAGGTAAAACCCAACACAAGATTCACGATAAACGTGACATTCAATCTTAAATAGGAGATATGAACGACGGGTTTCTACCACAGCATGCTTTCACCGGCTGTGACACCGATATGAAATGGGAAAAACTACACCTGGAAAATGTTGCACCAAGCATTAAGCTAACGAAAAAATTTCTGTTCTTCAATTATCTCTGTGAATCACTAGACGCCCCTGAAAATGCTGGCGAAACTTTATTTATATCAACATACAATGCAAGTGGCTCAGACGACATGAGCACTGCTCGCCACCAGCTGTACCAAACAACCAATCCACACTCAATTCAGGTTGTATGTATTACCGCCAACGACTGCAGTCGCACAACAACACTCGTTACGAGCTTACCACCAGCTTCAGCAGTGACTCGACGTTAAAAAGGATCCACTCCAGTTTGGCTGGAAGAGAGAAGAAATAAGTCTCCGTCCAAGCACACCAACCTCGCCTCATCACCACCAGATTTACAATACATAATTTCCTGTGCTTGTAAAGATACGTGCAACAAGAACTGTGAGTGCCAGAATAGTTGGACTGAAATGTTCAACAATTTGTAGTTACTGCGCCTGCCACGGATGTAGGACCAAAGATACAGAAGATGCAATACATGTTGAAGAGGAGGTTCTTGGGATCAATTAGCTGATATTGAGGGATGTAAATGTTAAAACACTATTGCTGATTAAGTAGCTTCTGTAGAGATTGTAGTGCGTACATACTGTATGTATATCTTTTCTGTGTTAACATTAGATGTTAGCTAGATAATAAATTCTCATTTACACAGTGTTTTTGAGGGTCAATCAACCCTCTTCCCTCTTTCATCTCATCCCTCCTCCCCTCCTCCACATGCTGTGTTTTGGAATGCCTAATTTGAGTTAACCACAGCCATCAACTGCTCTAAGCTAGCCATCTCATAATACACACACACAACAAGAAAAATATAAAGCAGTATGGGGTTCGCCAATTCTTCCCCAGCCTACCATGCACATGTAAACATGCAATCACTTCTGACACGAACAGACAGATGCAACCTATGCTGCAATATTTAAATATAATGTAAATGTTGTTTATAACAAGCAATGTTAAAACAGGACTTAAAGTGGCCTTCCATAAAACTAATTTTATCACAAATTTCAAAGATGCCTGAAAATTCATCACGATTGGTCTGCAAAAAATCAAAATTCCGAAAATTTAAATACCTAGGGGAATGGATTACCCCTAATAATTCAGAAATAGCAGCCATTGAGAGCAGATGTAACAAATTGGAAGGTGCCTTTCAAACCTGCAAAAACATTTACAAAAGTAAAAGCTTGTCCCGGAATGTCAAACTTTGTCATTATAACACAGTAATTAGGCCGTCAGCACTGTATGCCGCAGAATGCTTACAGATGACAAACAAAGGTCCATTGAGAAAATTAAAACTTAAGGATCGGAAAATTCTAAGGAAAATATTAGGACCTGTTAATGATAATGGTACTTACAGAAGAAGACTTAACAATGAATTATGTGAGCATATAGAAGATTTGGTAAGTGTGATGAGAAAAAGGAGAATCTCTTTCTTTGGACATTTGGAGCGGATGGAGCATCATCGACTTTCATATCGAATCCACTCATCAATATCTAAAAATAATTCCTAGTGTAAATAGTCGATGCAGGTTAAAAAGGACCTAACAGGAGCTCGAATCAATCAAGCTCTGGTTTGGAATAGGAACCTTTTCAGAAAGGCGGTTAAATCAACCAGTAATCTACACCCTTTAACATCTGTGATGCATCGCCCTCACTGCAAGTGGACGGAAGAAAGGAGAGCAGAACATTCGCCAAGAATGAAGATCTACTGGCAGACAAGAAAACAAGCATTACAGTGATCATATGAGTGAAGAACATCGTGGTCCATTAATGGCCGAAACGTCTCAAAAAAATTAAAAAAAAATAACAAGCAATGCTTGTTATGGAATAGTAAAATTCGCCATAACTTAACAGTGATTAAACCGAAAGCTCTTTATTCTTCCGAAACGCTCAATTTACAACTTAAAATATTTAAGGAACAATTAGTGATTAAGGAAATGGAAATTATGCGAAAGATCTTAGGGCCCTGAGAGGGGGGTGAGGAGAATTCTGCGCCACTCTAGAACCCTCCTTGCCCCACTACTAAGCCTCAGCCATGTGTTATTTGCGAAAGCTCGTGAACCCAAGGTCGAATGTTGACAAATGAAGTGTCGATGGACTCGGGCTGACGTTCTATTTCCTAAGGACCACTCGTTATATTTTACAATTTTTTTTGAAAATTTTTGTTTTCGAAAATAGGCAATAGTTTCAAAACCAAACATGATAGAACGTTGTGCCATGGTTCAAACGAATGTTCTTTATGTCCTTTATATTTTATAATAAAATTATTTTATTCTTGATGTTTTTTTGAAAACAGTCCAATTTTGAAATTCCTATATTTTGGAAACTAGAAAGTTTATAAAAAAGTTTAATTTACGTAAATGAATGGCCCTGACCCCCTCTAACTTCAAAATAAATTTCAAGTCTCTAGGATAAAAATCTGACAGTAGTGTGGTAGTGAGAGAGCTGCTACACTTAGGAAGTTTCGAGCCCCTGGCGACCTTGGAATGGAAGGACTGATGCTAGGAGGGCGTGATTGGATTTGTTTTTTTCGTCTCGTTGCGCTCTTTACGGGAATGTAGGTGTTGAAGAGGTGAAAATCTGGAAACATGTTTTTTTGGGGGGTAAAAACGTGATTTTAATCATTTTGTTATATCTCGCGAACCAATAATGCCAGAGGCGTGTACGAGGGGTCCAAGGACTCGGAGTGACGTCCTCTTTGCTATGGACCACTCGTTATAATTAAAAAGAAAATGGAAACTCGATTTAGGGGTAAACAAGTGTTTTTTGTGTTTTTTTGCTGATATATGACGAACCAATCAGCCTAGAGACTTGTACGAGGTGTCATTTTTTTCGTCGCGTTGTCCTCTTGCCGAGGATGTTCGTGTTAAGCAGGAATGAAAAACCATTTTGAGGTAAAACCGTGATTTTAGACTTTTTGCTCTATCTCGCAAACCAATAACGCTAGTGACGTGTACGAGGTGTCCTAGGACTCGGGCTAACGCCCCCTTTCGAATGTGGTAGATATTTTTTCCAAAAAATAATTCACAAAGGGCCTAACGCCATACATGTTGAAAAAACTTTTTTTCTTTACCTGTTTATAATGTTCATGAAGCGTGGTTGTTGAGAGAGAGGCGATACTGCTGGGTGTGTGTTTCAACGAACCTGTCGTTTAACACAATGACCATGCTTAATAGAACAATCGATATTTCGGCGGGTCGGTTTATGACAGAGCGAAGGTTCGTTTTTCTGATCTTTCCTATGGCAGATGGATGGGAGCTAATTTTTGAAAATGTGTGAAGCATGCTAAGATTTTTTTACCCCCGAAGGGGATCTTTAACGTGTAATCGGTTATGAGAACTTGGTTCTATGTTGGTTGAAGCAAGTACAGAAAACAAACTTGCTGAGGAGCAGACTAGCAGGAGTTGAATGTCATTTGAGCTTATTGGAATGCGCTGATCTGACTTGACAACAGGTGCAATGGAAAATGACAAAGACGCAGAGGACACTTGAAGGTTAAATAATCTGACAACCGTGGTGGCAGGGAAGAGCGAAATGCATGTGAACACATGTGAGATGACATGTACGCTAAACTAGTCACATCCTGTTTGCTTCGCACGTGACAAAATGCAAGTTCATGTGAAATTTGACCTGGCACAGGTGTTCACCTTGGGCGTTAGCTGTCCACGTGCACAATAACTGAATGTTCAAAGCGTGAGAAAAAATGATAAAACATGCAACGTAACATATATAAAGACACGTCGTTATCATTTCCACTCTCACTTATGTTACTACCTTTGAGCACACTGCGTTGCGTGAAACACATGGTCTTGTTTAACAGTTTTGTTGTTGGTGGAAAATACTTAACCTTGTTGTGAGGTTGGTATTTATTTATTCATTTATATATTTATTGATTTATATATATTTACAAGCAATTATTTATTGATTAGGTAATTAATGATTTTATTTATTTATTTGTTTGCAGATAACCGGTATACCTTACATGTTCGAGAGAGAAGAAACCATTGCACTTTTGAGCCCACTAGAAGGAAACAGGAACAAGCCACTACAAGTGAAGGTGAGTTTAATTTTTTAAACTAAATTGTTTCATTTTTTTTGTTTCATATTTTTTTATGAAATGCATGTATTAACCTGAATTTAGGTATTTATAGCGGCTTATTTTATTTATTTTTAAAAACTTGGAGAGAAAAGCCTCACTTCCGTAGCAGTTGCTGAAAACCCGAGACGCAGTAGAGCGAAACCATTGTTTCCAGGCAGTGAACTATTTAAAACTCAGGTAAGCCTAACTTAAAATGTTATTGCATTTTACCACTACTGAAAAAAAAAACTCTTACACAAAAAAATCATTACCTGTACATGACTGGGACAATGATTGCTTTCTTGATTAATGACTATGTTGTTGTTGACTGGGAAAAGAACAAGGTCATGTTATATTTTCTAAAAACAAAAATTTAATTTAATTTATGGGTGGTTCCCTATGGACTCAACGAATATCCACAGGTTTGAACATGATAATGTGAACAAAATGACATGACATTCATTTTTGTTTATATATTGGTTAAAGGGGGGATGTAAATGACTGTAGCTTTATAAAAAGAAAATAAGTACATGGGTTACTGTTAGTGCCAACATACATTTTATTAGTAATGGTGTTTTGATATATTAATGCCAATTAACGTTAACGTTTTATTTACAAGTATTGATTGATTGATTGATTGAGTGATGGGTTATTTTGTTTGCTTTTAGGTGTCGTCATGTGCCATTAACGTAATGAACAGACAGTGAACAAGCATACAGTATGCTTTAAAGTACACTGTGCAACGTTAATAACTTACAATAAAAAAAGTTATATTATAACAAATGGCGTTACTACCAAATACAACAAGTGAACAAGTTGGTTTACCACGTGAGTTCAATTTCAAATCAGAACATGACCGTTGGTTAACATTTGAATCCTGGCCTGTAGGCTTTTTGTCACCACATAAACTTGCAAAAGCCGGTCTTTTTCACATGAACCGAGAAGATGTGGTGCGCTGTGTGTTTTGTCGTATTGAACTTTCACACTGGGAAGAAGGAGATGATCCCTTTAGAGACCATTTGCGATGGTCTCCTCATTGTCCTTACATGCTTGGAAAACAAGTGGGTAACCTACCCGTGTATCCATTTTACCGAACCACAAGGCCATTGGCCGTTACTTACGTTGCTGTCACAAATAAATAATAATAATAATAATGATAATAATAATAATGTATTACCAGCCAACAGTAGTGTCGATATATGTGGTCGATATGCCATAGACAGTGTTGAATTGGCATGTGCTTTTGAAAAATTGGGAGTTTGCAAGACTAAAGCACTAGACCACCCTGAGTACAGGTCTGCTGAAAAACATTTAGAATATTATAAAACTGTTTGGCCATTAATATTAAAACACCTTACCAAACAGCTAAGTGAAGCTGGATTTTTTATACTGGTGAAGGGGATAAAACAATATGTTTTTATTTTGGATTTGCTTTAAAGGATTGGCAAATGACTGATGACCCGTTTGTGAAACACGCTCGTTGGTTACCTAACTGTAAATACATGGTGTTGCTTAAATGTCAAGAATTTGTCAACACTATTCGTAAAGAAAACGTGATTGCAGCACAAGACATAAAAGTGCCTTTAGAGTTAGAACACGCGAAGCAAATACATGAGGCTGAAAAAAAAAGACTTGTCTCACGAACAGATACAAAAGTGTGACCAACAATTATGTAAAATTTGTTATGGAGATGAACTAGGTGTTGTATTTTTACCTCGTGGACACATGATGGCATGTGTCAAGTGTGCATTAGAACTTAACACTTGTGCTATATGCAGACAAGTAGTGTCTGCTACAGTTAGGGCATTTCCTGCATAAATAGTATAATTTATTAGCAATGCATAGTGCAAAATACCTATATGCACGATATTATTACAAGCTGTTGTAGTGTGCAATAGATATGCTTTTGTTTTGTTTAGAGACAACTACAATGAATGTTTTGAATGCTGTGGGACAATCATGTGGCTTAGAGACAAAGAAGCACAGTGAATTGCCAACGCATATTCCATTCCGCATTATCAAGATTCGGAAATTGAAAACAGCATATGGTGATCGTGTACTTTGTGTATGTGAAAACTTTGAGACATTTCTGCTTATACGGTTTAATGATATGTCGGAGAGTGTTTTTGATGAAGTCAACCTGTACACTTAATTTATGAAGGTTTTAAAATCAATAGATGCATGGTTCTTTTTAATTAAATAAAAAACAAATGTCAAATAATAATAATAATGGAAGATATAAGTGTTTACAATGGACTGAAAGAAAAATATGTGTATAGAATAATAATGTTTTAGTTTTTAGTATTGTCATAAAAATATTATCATGAATCCAAAAACATGTATATAAAGTTTGTAAATAAATGCAAAATGATGTTACAATGCTGTTTTATTTCATACAAAGTTAGTATATTTAACATTGCAGAGTATACAGGATTATGACAATAGATGCACACTGAATACAAGCCTTTCTCTCTTTACAATAGTCTGTTACAGTTTTAAACACAAGGCTTGTTGTAGATCATTTTATAGCAATGCCCATTCACTGTTGTTTTCGAAAACTGGGGAAGCCGCAATGGTTGTATAGGCATAAAAACCTTATTGTTATTACTATTTAGTCATTTTGATCCTCTTGCATATCAAGAGCAGATAACCTAGTTGTTCCACTATTTAAAACGACAACAACAACACTACCTCTTGCATAGTTTGTGATGTTGATGGCTCTTGCGACGTGGAAAATGGATTAAACATAACTTTTAGAACAGGGGTTAAACGTTGCTCATTAAACAATGCACTATTTTGAGTATCAATATGGTTTTCTTGATTGTTTGTCGACGGCAACTGTGTTTCATGCAGTACACTACATTGATGATCACTGACACTTAAAACCTCACTATTTTTACTTTTTAGGTCACAACGACAATGTTTGGAACGTTGTTTGAACAACGTCAAATAACAGTTCCATTTTTATTGGTTCGTTTCACAATATATGAATATCCTTTATAGTATGCGTAATGCTTACCATACCTAGTCACTGATACTTCCATGTCAACTGTCAACCATAGACTAAGCTCTAGTAAAGTCAACTTGGTAATAAGAATAATAGTTTAATGTGAGAGCAAATATGGATCCAAAGAGTTCAGGTAAAAGTGGAAGCAAATAAGCAAATGTAAGAACCAAGAGTGGGGTAAAAGTGGTTACAAAATGGTAGACCCATTACACATAAATTTCAGCACGTCGAAGCTCTTGTTGAATTTCTTTGATTTCCCAATCGTGACCGGTATGCCCAGCTTGTTGTAAAGCATGCAAGTGTCGAAGCCGTTGAATTAGCTTACTGGGTTTGTTCCAGTATACAAATTTAACAAATGAATTTTTAGGTGTAAACAAAGCATTACCATTATCATCATCATTATCATTATTATCATCATCATCATGATCGTTATTATCATTATCATCATGACCATCATCACGATTACTATATGGTCATTTTTGATCCTCTTGCAATACCACTTTATTTATAGTCTGTGTCGACTTTGATGGTGTTGAAGGATTCTTGTACGTTGACAACTGTCCTAACATGACTTTTTGAGGACATGATAAGTCCTTTTGAACAAACACTGCATTATCTTTAGCCGCAATATCGTTTTCTTGAACTTGCTTTATAGCATTTTGAAAATTGTTTGTAAACAGCAACCGTGGTTCGTTTCGAGCACTACATTGATGAACACTCACACTTAAAACCCTTCCATTTTTACTTTTCAGATTGCCTCGACATTTTGTTGACCTCCCTTTTGAGCATCGCCAGAATATTATTCCATTCACATTCTGGCGATTATAGTTATAAGAGTAGCCTTGATAGAGTGCACGTTGCCTACTTTCGTTGGTTGTAATAAGTTCCATAGTAGTAACTGACCTGTCAGTACGATGTTCTCACTACAAAGGTAACAACTGTTTTGCTGATGGAGTGACCTACCATAAGCTTATATATTGGCTTATGTGTTGGCTTTTTGTGTTGGATTTTTCTGTGTTGGCTTTTTGTGTTGGCTTTTTGTGTTGACTTTTGTGTTGGCTTTTTGTGTTGAAATTTTGTGTTGGCTTTTTATGTTGGCTTTTTGTTGTATTGGCTTTTGTATAGGTCCCATATGTTGGCTTTTGTATTAACTCTCTCATATTTGCTCTTACTTGTAGGCTTATTTGTTCTTGGAAAGTATGTGAGCCCCTTTTTATGACAGCATAATGCTTACCACAATGTTTGTAAGCAACAACAACACACTAATATTCTAAAAAAATCCAAAGTATTATAAGTTTAAAGATTGACTATGAGTGTAATAAAGGCAGCTAACCTAACCTAACCTAACCTAACCTAACCTAACCTAAACCTAACCTTGCATAACCTAAACTAACTTTGCCAAACCTCATTTCATTCAACCTAACCTAACTTTACCTAACCTCACTTCATTGAACCTAACCTTACTTTATGTAACCGAACCTAACCTAACATAACATAACCTAGCCTGAGTGAGTGCTCGTACCCACCGTTAGATAGCATGCTAGTAGTTCAGTTAGTACTCATGTCCAACGCTAGGTAGCATGCTAGTTGTTCAGTTAGTGCTTATATCCACCGCTAGGTAGCGAAAACATACTTTGCATGTCGCATGTGACAATCTCACAAAGTTTGACGCCTGTAAAATGTGTTTGTATAAGCTCTGTATATAAATTCAAGATACAAATACCTACTAAGTGTTCAGAACTAACATGTATAGCTATGTGCAGGGTATATAGGGGATTCTTAGCACAAAAAAAGTCTAACCCACCAGTGTACAGCCTTGTCATATGCAGTAAGCAGGTGTAAAGACTGTGAAAAGACTTTTCTTTTAGACCATTATGAGAAGCGTCACGAAGTATCGTGTGGTGAATTTCATATAGGTAAGAAAAGGGTCATACTATACTTTCTGCTACCGATTTTCAGCTACTTTTCAAGGTCACTCCCCCGAGCATTGCCGGAGACTGCCAAAGGTTTACAATTGGATTATGAGTGTGAGGCGGGTAACAAGAAACACAAGCGGTCGGGGGAGTGACCTTGAAAAGTAGCTGAAACTCGGTAACAGAAAGTATAGTATGACCCGTTTCTTACCCATATGAACATTCTGTTATCGTGCACGTGGACAGCTAACGCCCAAGGTGAACACCTGTGCCAGGTCAAATTTCACATGAACTTGCATTTCGTCACGTACGAAGCAAACAGGATGTGACTTGTTTAGCGTACATGTCATCTCACACGTGTTCACATGCATTTCGCTCTTCCCTGCCACCACGGTTGTCAGATTATTTAACCTTCAAGTGTCCTCTGCGTTTTGTCATTTTCCATTGCACCTGTTGTCAAGTCAGATCAGCGCATTCCAATAAGCTCAAATGACATTCTCCTCCTGCTAGTCTGTTCCTCTGCAAGTTTGTTTTCTGTACTCGCTTCAACCAACATAGAACGAAGTTCTCATAACCGTTTACACGTTAAAGATCCCCTTCGGGGGTAAAAAAATCTTAGCATGCTTCACACATTTTTAAATATTAGCCTCCATCCATCTGCCATAGGAAAGATCAGAAAAATGAACCCTCGCTCTGTCATAAACCGACCCTCCGAAATATCGATTGTTTTATTAAGCATGGTCATTGTGGTTAGCGACAGGTTCGTTGAAACACACACTAAGCAGTATCGTCTATCTCAACAACCACGCTTCATGAACATTATAAACAGGTAAAGAAAAAAATTCTACATGTATGGCGTTAGGCCTTTGTGAATTATTTTTTGGAAAAAAAATCTACCACATTCGAAAGGGGCGTTAGCCCGAGTCCTAGGACACCTCGTACACGTCTCTAACGGTATTGGTTTGCGAGATAGAGCAAAATGTCTAAAATCACGGTTTTACCTCAAAATGGTTTTTCATTCCTGCTCAACACGACCATCCTCGGCAAGAGGACAACGCGACGAAAAAAATGACACCTCGTACAAGTCTCTATGCTTATTGGTTCGTCATATATCAGCAAAAAACACACAAAAAAATGGTTTACCCCAAAATCGAGTTTTCAATTTTTTTTAAATTATAACGAGTAGTCCATAGAAAAGCGGACGTCACCCCGAGTCCTTGGACCCCTCGTACACGCCTCTGGCATAATTGGTTCGCGAGATATAACAAAAAGTTTAAAATCACGTTTTTACCCCCCAAAAAAACATGTTTCCAGATTTTCACCTTTTAACACCTACATTCCGGTAAAGAGCGCAACGAGACGAAAAAAACGAATCCAAGCACGCCCTCCTAGAATCACTCCTTACATTCCAAGGTCGCCAGGGGCTCACAACTTCCTAAGTGTAGCAGCTCTCTCACTACCACACTACTGTCAGGTTTTTATCTTAGACTTGAAATTTATTTTGGGGGTAGAGGGGTTCAGGGCCATTTATTTGCGTCAAATAAACTTTCTTGTAAAATTTCTAGTTTCCAAAATATAGGAATTTCAAAATTGGACTGTTTTCAAAAAAACATCAAAAATAAAAAAGTTTTATTATAAAATAAAAAGGACATAATGACCATTCGTTTGAAGCATGGCACAACGTTCTATCATGTTTGGTTTTGAAACTATTGCCTATTTTCGAAAACAAACATTTACAAAAAAAAATGAAAAATATAACGAGTGGTCCTTAGGAAAGAGAACGTCAGCCCGAGACCAACGACACTTCATTTGTCAACATTCGACCTTGGGTTCACGAGCTTTCGCAAATAACACATGGCTAAGGCTTAGTAGTGGGGCAAGGAGGGTTCTAGAGTGGCGCAGAATTCTCCTCACCCCCCCCCCCCCCCACTGCCCTGAATTAAAAATTACATACAATATTCCAAACCCAACTCTGAAATATATAGGAAAATATCGTAACTTACCGATACCATGAGAATGAGACGAATTCAATTTTTGGGCCATTTGGAAGGAATGAATCATACGAGACTTACTTACCGTATCCAATAATTGCTGCAGAACAAACGTACAAGACCAAAGTGGTAGAAACAGGCGGAGAGGGACCCAGTGGAGATGGGATCACCAGATATGATGAATAAAAAAGTAATCAGGAATATTGTTCACACAAGGGGATTTGAGGAAGATCTGAAGAAACCAACATGACGTGCATGCTCGGAGGGACAGAAACTACGACAATCCATGTATATGAAGAGCTACTGGACTAGGAGCAAGGCTCAACATACGTTGATTCCGTGCACATTGCACCAGAAACTATATTAGGTATCCGTTTTCAGCACCGTGTATGAGATACGCTCCCAAGCTAGAAAATTACAAAAGTGGAAGTCGAAGAAAAACAAAATAAAGGGGAGACAAGCGGAAAGAGCTTATCCATTCACACTGAAGAAAAACCTGACGTTGAACTAGACGTTCTTATCTGCCTTTTCTCTGGTCTCCTGGTATCAATCCTCTTATACAGTATCACTGGACATTGCTATTGTAATTAGCTAGGTAATTAAATTAATTTGATCACCATTAGATTAATTAATTGAAGTGAACACGATTGGGCGCCATTTTATTTATATCTGGTATATCTGGGTTTCTTCCTGTCTTGTCTCCACGTCTGGACATCCATATAAATAAAACAAAAGGGAGGGGGGACTTAATTGAGCTATAGTCATGTGGACTACAAAGGAATCCTACCTTGCTTTACTGGAGTTTGGGGGCGAACTCCACCCTGCAAGGAAATAAAGTATAGCCCTGAGCGAAACAAAGTCCACCAGCTACTGTGTGTGCCTCATCTATTTCCAATCTAAAAGGGTTATGTGGGGATGTAGCAGCCTCCGTGGCTTAGGCGGCAGCACGCCGGCCTCTCACCGCTGGATCCGTGGTTCAAATCCCGGTCACTCCATGTGAGATCTGTGCTGGACAAAATGGAGGCAGACAGGTTTTTCTCCGGGTACTCCGGTTTTCCCTGTCCAAAATTTCATTCCAGCAACACTCTCCACTATCATTTCATTTCATCTGTCACTCATTTAATCATTGCCCCTGAGGAATGCGTCAGGCCTCGGCAGCCGGCACAGTTCATATCCTCGCCGCTAGATGGGGGCTTCATTCATTCCATTCCTGACCCGGTCGGAGACTGGAAGCAGGCTGTGGATTTTCATTTCATTCATGTGGGGATGTCTTATATGCCCTTTTCACACCTAATTCCCAGGCTCCGAAAGTCTGTTGTCAGGGTCATGTACGATTCTTAAAATGTTAATCTACTTATATGCCTAAGGGAAAATACAGGAATTACTATTATATGGGTAAGCACACACAGCCTTTTACTAAATATTAAAATCATCTCAAATAATTTAAAAAAAACCATCCTAAGTTCACATATAGGTAATATTAACACAAGAACATTAACCCCAAGAAACTAATAATAATCACAATAATAATAATGATAATAAACAGAAAATATCGAACAAAAAATTAAATTAATAATAAAGAAAACACGTTAATAACAAACTAAAAAGGAAGCCTATATGAACCTTCCGGGAGATAAAAGAAAAAAACTTAACAGGGCAAACAGCTGTTCTAAAACTAAAAGTCCGTAAGAGTGTCTGTAAGGTCCATCACCTGTGCCCAGGTCCACAGATCTCACAAGATAAGGAAAGAACAACAAAAATCTCCTCGCTGTTTAAAGAAAACAGGATTTAAAAAGTATATTCCTCGCAGGAATAACCATAAACCATCTTCCACTTCACATGAGCTCGGGAATATTACATTTCAATTAATTATGTAGCTCTTTTACATTTAATTTTTTTCGAGGGAAACCGTTGGGAAATCTTCAAAAGACAGATTGCAAGCTTCCGGACTTACAACTGTGCAGGATCCTTACCTACTAAAAACCCACAAACCCTATACTTGGCTTAAGGCCACCCCGGAACTGCCTGTTCAGCCTTACTTCAGGGTGGAGCCACTGTTACGACCAAGGGTCTCAGTCAATTTCATTTAACGTGATGATAATGAAATTACTCATCATCATCTTCACTGTCTTCAGCAACCAATCTTCTCGGTTCCTCCTCTTTTTTGTTTTCAGCAGCTCTGCTGCTGAGCATTTTATCCACCACATTGTCTGGTGAAATGACTCCAACTTTTGTCTCCAGAAGCCTTCGAAGATTTCTCCACCTCAAGCATGCAAAGAACGTGTGCTGAACGTCATCCCATTGATCATCACAATAACGACACGGTGAACTTGGCGAAATTCCCATTCGATGGAGGTATAATAACCATGGCCAGAGAGAAACGTGGTAATGTAATAATTAACCTTACCATATTCCCTCGACAACCATGGCTTCAGATGCTTGATTAGCCTAGCGGTCCATCTGTCACGATGTTCACGTTTCCATTCTTCCTGCCATTCCAGAAGAGATCTGTCTCTTTCCTCCCTCTTCACGCGTATCTTAGAATGCTCTTTTTTGCACAAGTATATACGGCGCCTTTCCTTGGCCAGGATGTATATGGGTATCGCCCCAGCTATTACTAGCACTGCCGGTCCAGACACTGTACTGTACTCGTTTGGAGAGACGAGACAGAAAATTATACATCTAGTGGAAAGTTTTCTAAATTAGCCCATGCTAATATTTATCGATGCTGTAAGCTGACACAAAACAGGTTTATTGAGCGAAGGAATTAACTGAGTTAATTCGGCCAGCCAATAGCAAATTAGTAGTTGCTAGGGGACTCGGAACTTGCTTCGCCGAGATGACAAAGAGCCCGAGCAGCAACGAGGACGCCCGAGTCAGATCTAGAGAGAGAAGCCAAGCTTGTGGCTAGTAGGAGGAGTAGGGGAACTGGCGCGAGTTCGACACGCGACTGGAACCAATGAAGAGCCGCCTATTAAAATTAACACCAAAAGAGTAATTAACATATATAATTATTAGTACAAAGTTATTATATTAAACCATCATGAAGAGTGATGAATGATAATTAAGAACGATTGACTATAATTACAGCCGAGTATTTAAGTAATTAATGAAGAGTTTGATAAATTATTATAAACAACCAATCAGAGACATGGATTGAGAAAGGACGCAGTTTTTGGAAATTAGACGCTGGGGAAAGAGAAGAGGAAGCGAGACTCTTATCAACCACGACTTTGAAGCAGAAGGACGTTCGAAAAAACTACTCTCCAAGTTGAACAAAGCAAATAGAAAATATTCATCGAAGGCACTTAGTAATGTGCAAGTAACATTAAAATCGACATTCAGCGAAAAAACAATTATAAATTTTTACGACAAATATACAGTCTCAAGAATGATAAAATTCCAAAAGTTGAGGGAGGAATTTCATGACGATTCTACAAGCGTCGTGATGAACGCTTAAACAATTATGGGAACGACGCTATGATGGCATCAAGAACATCCGAAATGACTTAACATCAACATTTCCGGGGAGATTAACATCTCATCTCTCCTGTAATAGAAATTCTACAATTATCAATCATTATACCATCTCAAATGACTATCTACAGGGAACTTTGGGGAAAGAAGACTAGAAGATATTCATGGACGAGGGCGGCCAGGGAATTACCCGGCACCGAAGCGAGAAAGGGCTATCCCATCTCACCCAGAAGAGTCATCGGCGGAAGGAGGCGCCTGCACGATGATGATCGAGTTCGTATCCCGAGACCTGACCGCACGAGATATTCGGAGGGAGAATTGGACAAGAATGCTGAACGTCAAGCAGTCTTAAGCCGCTAGAAATATTCCGTTTCTAATGGGTAACCAAAGGAAGTCCGCTTCATGTCAACTTTAACCCAGCACAAGGTAGTCCACGGACCAACATTGAACATCCCACTTTGTAGAGTTGAACATATCTTGAATATCCGACAACTAGTGTTGAATGCCTTTTTTCTATATTGTTTATTAGATTATTGCAGTTTTCATTCTTATATTCGTAAAAACATCATGCGGATGTTTGGTCGTATTTTTCGACGATTTTGGAATTTAGGGATTTTTCATTTCGATTTTTCGATTTTTGCGATATTCGAAATTTTTAGGGAGATTTTATAGTTTAGTTCAGAATAGTTATAGTAAAATTCAAACGTGTTTTAAATCGCACGATATCTATGTTTCATTAATGATTGTAATGATGGAAATGTTTTCCAAGTATGTGATAGGAAGTATTTGTCAAATAATGCGATTCAGAAAGATCTATTGTAGAGATCTGAGAAATAATGAAAGAGATTTAGTGAAGAAGTTTTGTAAGTAATGTTTTTTTGAAAGTATTAGAATTTGTTGAAAAGACAGTAACGAAAGAATCTGTAAATAATTGTAATGTGGAATTAACAAATACGAACGAGAGCGTATTTTGAAGTAAGAAATAATGTAACGATGGAATGGAAGGAATGTTACAGTTTGTTGAAAGGTTTTTAAGAAATGTGAGTGAGGCAAAGGAATAAGATTTTTATTTGAAGATTATCATTTTATCGCATTACCTATTAAATTGATTTATGAAGAGAACCAGTTTCTTTATTATATGGTTATTAAGACTGTGGTAACTGAAAGAAGAGTTTATTATTGGAAAGTATAGAGAAAGAAATTGTATTGAAGGAAATGTGAAGTATCTCGATGGATGAGATTTATTATTCCAGTTGTAGACGGAGGTATTTGTTTATTTATTTTTTATTTATTTATTTATTTTCACTGCTACACTTAGAGCTTAAGAGCTCCTTTACAGTAGCGCCCTACATAAAATAAAGTTAGGGCTTATAAAAATAAAACATTTCACCTACATTACAATATAAATAATCATAGTCTAACAATTATAGTAACAAAAATATAGTAACAATACAATAATAATAATATTACTAATGATAATGGAAAAATTATATACAAAAGAGTGAGAGTGCATACAGACTATCAGCCCGAAAAACAAACACCATATACTGTACAAGAAGAGCTATTGAAGTAGACATGTTATCAGCTATTGTCCTTGTGTTATAATTGAACTTTAAAAAAGTATTTTAACATAATACAGTAATCAAATGTGAGAGGTATACTGCTCCAAGAAGCGGGATGAAAGATGTCTTTTGAAAGCTGCAGTGCTTGCAATGTTGACGAACTTATATAAATCGAAGGTGTTGAAGAGGCGTGAGGCGGTGCAAACAAAAGATTTATTGAACTTCATGGTTCGGTGTATAGGAATCTGGAGTGTTAATTTTGTGTATCTATTTTCTCGATTATGAACAGAATGCATTGGTGTAAAGGCATTGTAGAGATATAACGGGGTCTTGGTATGTAATATTTTATGTGTCAGAATGGCAACTGATAACTGCCTGCGCTCGTGGAGTTTCAGCCATTTCAGCTGCACGTAGTAAGATGTGATATGTTCATCTCGCCTTACATCCAGAATGTACCGAACACATGCATTCTGGACTCTTTGTAATTTGATGTTCTGTGTTTCTGGTAAATCATTGTATACAGCAGAGCCATAATCAATGATTGGAAAGATGAGAGTTTGGACGAAGAGCTTACGTATGTTAGGTGGGGTGTAAGAAACAGTTCTTTTCAGGAGATGCATAGTTGATACAACCTTCCTTACCACATTAGACGTATTATCTGCCCACGACAGTGTTCTATCAAATATCACTCCGAGATTATTGACAGTGTTTCTATATTTAATATTATTATCTAGTATCTTGATGGGTGGTAGTGAATTAAAATCTACTGAATTCAGAAGTTTTGTGTATCCAATGGATATAAGTTGTGTTTTAGATATGTTCAAGTTAAGATTATGATTTTGGGCCCATTCACAAAGCCTGTCAATGTCTTCATTAAACAGATTTATACGATCACATGCAGTGTTAGGCGTGAGGTGAAAATAGGCTTGGAGGTCATCAGCGTATATATGAACAGAACTATTTCGGAATTCATTAGAAACATCGTTTATATATAGCGAGAAGCATAGTGGACCTAAGACAGATCCCTGAGGTACTCCACTTTCTACCGATTTCCAGTCTGAGGAGGAGCCATCCGCGAGGACCACTCTCTGTGTACGCATGGAAAGGTAGGATTTGAACCAGGAAAGAGCACTCTGAGAGAAGCCAAAAGATTTCAGCTTTGCAAGAAGTATATTGTGGTGCACACAGTCAAAAGCCTTACTGAAATCGAAAAGACATAGGATTGTAAGCTGACGCTTGTCCATAGCTGAGCGTATATCATCGCTGACCTTTAACAATGCAGTAGTGGTACTATGACCCTTTTTAAACCCAGATTGGTAAGGATTGAAGATATTAAATTTAGTTAGGTATTCACATACTTGTTCATGAACTATTTTCTCAAGCGCTTTACTAAGGGCACAAAGGATATTTATTGGTCTAAAGTCACTACAGCTAGTGGGGTTTTTATTTTTTGGCACTGGATGTATGTTAGCACACTTCCAAAGAGACGGGTATACTCCACTTTGTAGAGAGAAATTAAATAGATGGATAATTGGGGGTAGAAATACTTCAAGACAGTTAGAAATAAGAGAAATTGGGATGCTATCAGGGCCTCTTGCTTTTGTACGAATTGATTTGATGGCTTTCACAATCTGGTGTGGGTAAACATACATAAAGAAAAATTTTTCATGGGCAGGGGGAGGGATGGATGTGTATTTCGTGACGGTCTCTGATACTCTTAATACATCACCAATTGAGGCAACATTTGAGTAATGTTCATTTAATTGTGATGCAGAGACAGGCATCTCAACATCAGTGACTGAACTGGCACCAACTCCCAATGATTTTGCAGCACGCCATCTGGCGGAGGTGGTTTTACAGTCACTGAAGAGGTTGTACATATATTTCACTTTTGTGTTCCTGATTGTTTGTTTTGTCTTATTACGCAGAATTCTGTACTCTTCATAGTCAATGGTAAGTTTAGATTTAATAAATGTTCTACGTGCTTTATCACGTTTCTTTAAAAGCGTTTTGATTTCTTTACTGATCCACGGAGCAGAGTTATGTTTTATATCCACTTTCTTTTGCGGTGCATGCATATCATATAGTTCATTTACACAATCATTAAATAGAGTCACTTTCTCATCTATGTCAGTGGATTGGTAGAAATTCTGCCAAGGGAGTAATTCTGCATCCGTTTTAAAATCATTTAAATTAAATTTACTGAAGTCACGTACAAAGATTGATTTTGGTCGAAGTTTCGGGGTAGATAGAGAAAACACTGCGTACAGAAGATCATGGGCTGAGAATCCAGCAGCTGGTTCTTGTCCGTAGTCAACAACGAGGTCATTACAGTTTGAAGAGATAATATCGAGAGAGCTGTCACAAGTAGCTGTGTGAAATGTAGTATCGAATGGTAAACATTCAACATTACAGGAACAGAGCACATCACATACCTGTTCAGTTTCAAAGGCTCCACTACCAAACCGAGCATTAACGTCCCCAACAATAAAAACATATTTATAATCAAGAATGAACCTGTACATGTCATTCAGAAAAATATCTCGGTAGCCAGCTTTCGGTGGACGATACACACAAGCAAAGAGAATTTTAGTTTCGGTAAGAGAGATGTCAAGTATAATGTATTCAGGCCTCTTGTTATATTCACCAGGAGACTGACTTAGCACGCTATACTTTATGTTATCCCTAAGGTAAACTGCAACACCACCTCCACCGACGGTTAATCTGTCATTTCTAATGACTTTATAGCCAGTGAGAGAGACAGCAGCATCTGGAATTGAGGGCTTGCAAAAGGACTCACTTACTGCAATTATGTCAAAAGACGAACCACCAAAGACGTGACAAAATTCAGAATAGTGAGAGGAGTCAACTAATGATTGAGCATTGATATGAGCAATTTTTAGGCAATTGGTGTTTTTCAGGCTGATAGCGGAAAGTATGTCTGGAAGGAGGGGAGTGGAATTCAGCTGTATGCCTACTAACTACAGACACAGAGTTTCCAGAAATATTAAATATTAAAAGATGGTCCTAAAAAGAAATGTTGCATAATTATTTAAATATGTAAAGTAAATTAAAAATAAAATTTAAAAAATTAAAAGGAGGTAAAAGAGTGAGTAATATGAGTACGCTAGTTATCTTCATTGTACCTGGAACTTAGCAGGGGGTGAGCTTTTTAAGCTCGGCTGCGTTTCTCACACGGTGTTTGATGTCACCTCGCAGTACAATTAACGTACCATCTGACGTCCACACTTGCTTCTCCGTGAAGATGGAGACCGCTTGCTTCAGTAGATGGTGTCTGGTGGAGGTGAGATCCTCTCGAATTGTCACCTTGGTTCCACGCAACGCCCTCTTTGCGCGAAAAATCGCCGACCGTTTCCCATACGAAAGAAACTTGCACAGGATAGCTCTAGGCTTTCCACCCCCCGGGGCTCCAACCCTATGCGAACGGTCAATGTCATCCACGGTCAACGGGACGTTAAGCTTTGCAGCAACATTGAGCACTAATTGGTCTGTACTTTCACTTCTCTCTTCAGGCACACCAAAGATTCTTAGATTGTTCCTCCTTAAATATTGTTCTGTTTCCTCAATTTTGTTGTGAAGTGAGGACTTCAGTTCAAGAATTTCATTTTCGCGAGCTTTGAGTTCATGTTTTAATTCTGCAATCAGCTCATTGCTGAAAGCCAGTGATTCCCTTAGTTCCTCGCATACCTTTTGAGCGAGAACTGTCACAAGGGGCTGAAGGAAGTCATTGTTTTGAAATAAGCTCTTTACGATACCTTGCACCAAGTGTCCGATGTTATCATGTGATAAGATGTCATTAGCTGCTTTGTCAGAGGGGCTGTGTGTAGTACCGTTGGTCGCTAAGGGAGAGCGCTGGCTGCTAATTCCCTGTTGAGGGGATGAGACCTCACCGGAAACAGCTGACGAGCTAGCCGCGCGCTTGGCTGTAATCTTTCCTTGTACACTGACATTTGAAGAGCGAGTTGCGTTTCTTTTGTCTTTGTTTCCCGCCATGACTAGCCTCAAAGTGACGATTTACAAATTCCAATATGACTATAAATATCGTACTACACTCACGCTCACTTCACTAACACTTGCACAGATCACCTTCACTTCAGTGAACCAATAGCACCTCACAAGACCGTCGTAATACTTATTTGACACCTTCTATATGAAAAAATTTCTGGACTGATGCTCCGAGCGTTAAGCCACCATGGAAGACACAGAGAATATTGTGAGACAATGAGCCAGTGTGTAGCCATTGATCTATTTTTGTAGAAATGTCTGTAGTGACAGACGTGTGTATTTCATGGAAGTAAGAAGTTATGAGAGCAATGTTATGGAAGTTTATTAATTGTGGATGTTATTGAAATAGTCTCAATAGAGTTGAAACTCCTTGAAATTCACAGGACAGCGGATCCTGGATGAAGTTAAATCTGATAGAAATTATAGGATTTCATGGATCTTTGTTGAAGCTGAGAGTAAACTGAGATCTATTAAATGGTTCTTTTCCTAATGTTTTCATTTATGGTAATTACTCGACAAGTGGAAATGTGTATTTTTATTAAGTATATTTATTTCATGAACAGTTAAGTTGTAGGAGGTTTTTGAACTAGTCTCTACTTAATTGTATGGATTATAGAATTCCAGATTGAAACGTAAACCACGAACAAGACAAAGTAGAGTGAAGTCATATTTTTCTGAAGCCCGTTGAGAGGCAGGAGTGAAGTAGAAGGACAGTTACATGTTGTATTGTTGGGAGAAAGGAAGGAACACGTTGTATATATTTTTATTCTAAGTAAGTAGTAGATGAACTACAACGTGATTATTTTCATTGTATATAATGTTATATTAAATGAATTTCAGATAGATTCTTAAGTAGATTTAGGAGTGTTTTATGTTTTAACTTGAAAACTTTGTGTAAGAGATTTTGCGCTTCCTAGAGGAAGAAATCTAAATGTTAGGGTGCGGGAGATAAATGGTATAGAGTAATGAATAGTATTTGTAATGATGGAGATCTACGTCAGGGGTAACGTCATATATTTTTGGGATTATTTACATTTTTAGCTTATAACATTTTTCTTGTTATAAACTCCCGTCACCTAGGGCACAGCAGTTGTTCGCTATATAGAAGCTTATTGAAGCTTACACGTAACAGTTTTTACGGATTCTTAAATAAACGACTGGTACTTTTATATGGATTAATGACACTCAGTCATTCATATTTATTTCATTGTTTTTTTGAGAGCGTTTAATCAAAGCTCGACGACACGAGAAGTGTATTGATTTTATAATAAATAGACGGATTCTTGTTGACGATTTCCTGATTGTTTTATAGGAAACTGGCATTGTACTTGTAGTTAGATGGTAGAGGAATGTGCTGTAGGGTGGAAGTTCCCGAGGAACCTAATCCGCATCCTTACGCCCGAGATTTTTAAAGAGACTTTTTTATCCTAAGTAGTTAGATGACCCTACTGTTCTGTAGTTTGATACTGCAGCACATTCCGTATCGTTTTTCGCCGGGACTTCAAGATGCTACAATCCCAGATATTTCCAGCCGGAGAATATTGGTGGATCATCCAGTTATAAGGGTACAGTACGATAGGCAGAAGTTATTCTGAGGGTAGCTCTTCTGTGATCAGAGGTTATCCGCTTCCTATACATCTCAGAGCCAAGAGCTACTGACCAAATCTCTGCACCATAAAGAACATCTGATTCCGACACTCTCATCAGCAATTTCCTCTTCAAGGGTGAACGGCCGCAAATATTAGCCATGAGCCGCGACAAGTTGTTAACAATACTTGCAGCCTTATCGGCAATCTTGCTGATATGATTCCAGAATGTTAACTTGCTGTCAATCATAACACCCAAGTAACGAACAGCAGGAGCTGTTTCTATCACTTGATTATCTACTAGCATTGGAACAACTCGTGGAACTCCCTTCTTAGTAGCAAGGACTAGTTCAGTTTTATGAACTGCTAGTTGGAGACCATGTTCATTCATCCAGGTGGAAACTCTCCGCATTACCTGATTAAGTTTAAGTTGCAGACCCTCCATGGAGCGCTCCATAATTAGCACAACAAGATCATCAGCATATCCTACCAAAGAAGTGCCCTCTGGCATCTCCATCCGTAAAATGCTGTCATAATTTACATTCCATAAATCAGGACCTAACACCGAGCCTTGAGCCGCCCCCGCTGTTACCTTGCGACATTTGACTCCTTCATCTGTGTCATACTGTATCCAACGATCACAAAGATAATTCCTCAGAACAGACGCCAAGTAGCGAGGAATGTTTAATGTTGTTTCAAGTGCAGCTATTATGTCAATCCATCAGGCAGAATTGAAGGCATTTTTCACATCCAGAGTAACCACCAAACACAGAGAAGTGGTTTCCATGCTCAGTGGATCTGACAGCCATCACCACTTCTTCATTGGCGCTGATGGTGAACTTACCCTTCACAAAACCATATTGTTTGGGGGACAGACCTCCATCAGAAACAATCGCTGCCTGAAGCCTTCTTTAATCATCTTCTCAAACAGTTTGCCAGCTATGTCCAACATGCATAGAGGTCTCTGACCTGAAGCAGTAGTGGGATCTCCTTTGCCTTTAGGCATGAGCACAAGCCTGACCACTTTCCACTGGGTCGCAAAGACTCCCTGTAGTAAATAACAATTATACATGTTCAGCAAACCATCTGGTTCCTCTTCGGATATCACCTTTAATACTTCAGCAGGAATTCCATCCGGCCCTGGTGCCTTCTTATTCTGAAAATATCGTAATTCCTCTCTAGTGAATAGCGGAATTTCATCATGCAATACCGGAATGTGATCGGGAAATCTCTCTGGATGATTAGGAAATAGCTCATCTATAATAGCTTCCTTCTGAGATGCCGTCATAGCAGCAGTATACACCATAATGCCGCCGAGCTTCTTATTGACAGCTTTGTAGCCCAGACCCCATGTGTCCTGATCTACATCGTTAATGAGCTCGTTCCATTTATGTGCCTTACTTTGTGCAATGGCCCGTTTAAGAGCCCTCCTCGCCACTCTACACTCTTCTATCGCATTTACATACTCTAGAGAATCTCTGCAGAGCCTCTGTGCCCTTCTCCTTAAACGAAAACACAATCGTCGAGCCTCTGCTATTTCAACATTCCACCAATATGCTGGCCGTTTGTTCGGAAAAATCCTTTTTTTCTTTTGGCATGGATGCTCCGCAAGCCTTAACAATCAGATCAATGGTCGACCTAACCAGGGTCTCTGCAGATTCCGCGGGACTATGTTGAAATAAGTCCTCCAGAACTTGTTTCCCTTTTGCTTTTACTGCAAGAAGAATTTCACCATCCATATGATCAACGTTCCATCTAGACGGTATCGGAATTTCATGGACTAGGCCTCCTCAAGGCCTAGTATTAAAGAGGATGTATCTATGATCACTGTTGTTATAATCTAGCATTACATGCCAGTCTGCAATGTAGGCAGCAAGATCTGCAGAGACAAACGTTAGGTCGGGTGTGGTTCCGTTTTGCCCAGGTCGACAAAATGTTGGAACATCACCGCTATTAACAGCACTAAGTCCAGCCTAGCAGCCATCTCTAAAATTCTATGGCCTCCCCCGTTTGTATGAGCCAAGCCCCACTCAACTGCTTGACCATTAAAATCACCGGCTACCAGAATACCCCCAGTTACTGTACCTAGGAGATCTTCAAGGGCAGATAGTGGGGGTCTCAAACTGCCGAATTGATTCATTGGGTGTTAAGTAACAGCTTACATAAGAAATAATTCTGCTCTTGACCCAGACAAAGCCATTTCCAGCACCAAACTTTTCAATAAAAACTCTGCTTGGATCCGCTACCCATACAGCAGCCGTCCCTCTTTCATCAGAGTACCAAGATGGAATATCCCTGTTCTTATATTGTTCGCTAATAAGCACAACATCAATTTTCTTTTCCGCAGCAAACTGAACAAGGAGATCGTTAGACACCCTGCTACGATGGGTGTTGCCTTGTAGAAATCTCAGCATTATGACTGTTTAGCACCCTCCAATGCACGTCGAAAGACAGTACACATACCTGACCCGATCACATGGCCGTCATTCTTGCCTTCTGCGCAGATCGAGCATTTTGGGGCAGTCGTGCAGTGAGCTGCTTTATGCTCCTTTCCGCCGCATCTGTAGCACAACTTCGACCTGTCAGTACCCGTATATTGTCTTGCCATGTGACCATAGCCCATACACCGAAAGCATTTCAGCACATTGGTCCTTTTTCGAATACGGCAGCTAACTATGCCTATCTTAATATGCTGATCAAGGAACAACTCATTTGCCCCATTGGAGTAAACCACAACTATGGTCTTACGCTGTTCTCTGGAATTGGGCTTGGTAGTAGTAATTTTTATTTCACCCATGTTATCCTTAAGCCAGTCCTCTAATATTTCCCGGACTTCCTCTGCTGTTGTAAGACAGTGAAAATTCCTAATTTCCATGGTTATGGTAGGAGCCAACATTTAGACTTCACCCAATTCCTCTGCTGCTTTTGAAATTATCTCCCTGAACTTAACTTTATCTCCATTTTTTCCTTTAATTTCAAGGAGCACCGCACCAGTCGACGTTCTGCGAATCGATTTAAGGTTTACGCCACTGCAATCAGATGTTGCTTGCTGACGCAATGACTGAAGAACTTCTGAATATTTCTTCCGCTCAGTAGGCTTGATAACCATTGCCTCGTTGCGTCTCCTGTCCTTCGTTTTATTTCCCTTCTGATGTAGAGAATGATTACTCTGTTTTCCCTTTTCGTCCTCCAGAATAACTCTTTACCTCTATGACTCCTGTGTTTCCTTGTTCGAACTGTTTGCCAGGCATCTTTTGCTAACTACTACCCGGGAGGTTCAATGACCATAATTTCATTTCCAGATCTGTTTTCGGATTTGACACTGCTTTAAATAACAGTAATCATTGTTTCTCCTTGATTTGCAGCCTTCTCACTTATGGGAGATCTAGGTCGAGTGATAGTAGTGACCTCTATTGCCAATCTAGTTTTGCGGCAGTGATCGAGGACATCAAAAACCTTTACTAACTGCCCTAGGCTATTCTTGATGTTATTACTCACATTTCTTTGAGTTTTGGTAGTTGCCATCATGATCTTCAGTAATCCTATTCCTTTCAGAATCTCTGACTCTTCTTTTATGTTTATTTCATTTTGGACATTTACCTTTGTCCGCAGTGAAT
Source organism: Meconema thalassinum (assembly GCA_946902985.2). Lineage (NCBI taxonomy): Eukaryota > Metazoa > Arthropoda > Insecta > Orthoptera > Tettigoniidae > Meconema > Meconema thalassinum. Next base: position 181,851,913 of record OX336398.1, on the reverse strand, counting down.
CTCAATCATCTGAACCTCCATTCTCACCCGAGATTATTGTACTCTGCCCCGCCATGACATTAGATACAAAGTCCAGCTCCCTAGATGAAGTAGTACATGTAGACGCCACACATCGCGTGCCATTGGAATCTCCCACTTGGGCCTGAGCGCTTGTTTTTGCGCCGCTTACAATCTCGGTGGTTTCCACACACAATCTCTCCATGTCACCAATCTCTTGTCTTCTGTTGGACATAACCTTACTTTCCACAAGCGACGGGGACATAATCCCTGAACAGATGGAAGAATTACTCACCCAGCCACCCCTCAGGTAGAGAAATCACTTCGTCGTGTGGAAGAGGCACTGCCACACAAAACCCAACTCTTTCAACTAATATAGTCACTGAAATATACCGTCAAACTCACTTAAACCACGAAAGCCAAGACACACCAACCGCTCAGTACGACAACCACCAATAATAATCCCAGCTCTTTTACATGATTGATACTATCATAATAATAATAGTACTAACAATAATAATAATAATTAACACATCCTCACTTGACTTGTTTCAGGTCAACAAGGTAAACTCCAAACTTAGGCCCTGGACAATGGATGCCTATCAAGAAATCATACTAATCTGATAAGGACAACCAGATAAAAATAAAACACACAAAAACGACCCATTACGAAGCAAAATAGAAACAAAAAATCTTGCATATAAATGTAGTGAAATGATCAATAAGCAACATCTTAAACATCTGGTCTTATCTGGTTGTCATCTGAACTGTTCGCAATATCATATATGATTAGTGGTTGGTTACATAGCTAAACACACCCCCAGGGTGGATATACCATACGCTCTTTCAGCTCGATATACCCGGTAAAGTGGGCGCAATACATTGGGTTTAACACTTCAAAAAGAATCTCGTGGCATTTTAAAACAAATTTACTTGAATCGCTTGGCAACGGAGGATGAGGTTCAGATTCGAAAAGCCTGCGACCACTCATCCCAACCACACTGGCGCTCTCAACATGAATCCAAACAAGACAAAACACAATCAAAAGCTCACAAAAATCATAAAAAAGGAACCAGCAGGCAAACATATTACATTGCATTCACTCATAGGGAACAAGGGTGCTAGGATGGTCACTCATTACCTCGCCAGAGCCGAAATGGGGGGAGTTGATGACGGCCTAGGCTAGAGGCTCATAAACCTCCCCGCTGCAAAATGCAACCTTACAGGCGCGCGGTTGTCAACTAACCAGTTTTGAAACATAAAAGACATCGCTTGCAAACAGTACCTATCCGAAACCAAACATTTAAAAGTAAAGATAATGCCTTCCTATCCACAGATATTACGCAAAAGGTCAGCTTATAATGGCAAGCGGGGACTCTTTCTTCTTCTCGTTCAAACTGTCTGTATTTTTGTGTAAGCTCAAAATCAAATACCGTTGAAATAAAAAATAAAAAAAAATGGGTCCAACGTCAGCCGAGACTCGAACCCAGTCCCTTGTCGGAAAACTCTGAAAATCATAGGTGGCAATCATGACATCTCGTCATGCCCACAATACTGAAACAAACCACATCTTACCTTGGGTGATACACAATTATTCTTCACGACACTCCAACTTAAGAACAAGTTACTCCAGTGACGGATGACATTTTACAGGGAAACAGGAACATGCACATAAACTCGCATCTGACCTCAACCAATGCTCAAAAATCAACCCTGTTCAAAAATCAGTGGCTAAATAACCCTGTATGAAATAATTATATTTACTGGATTCAATAATCCGCCGACCGTTTACTTGTAAAATTAAGTAATATTACTCGCTTCCCTCAACCTGATTCACAACTCCCTATTTTAACTTACCTAACCAGCCACTTATAAACACACAAAAAGTAACTTCTCGATATTACTTTATTCTTGGCCTTCTTCAAAAACCTGCCTCACAAAGCCAAAACATGCATTCTAATGTGGATGGCGACTCCAAAAACCAATGATGCACACAAGCACATGACACAGATTAAACAAAAGGGGGGGGGGACGCGCGAGCCACGACAGAAGATAATACACATTTTATGACTGGTTGTCACTGATCTGATCTGTTCGTATTGTCACATATGATTAGGGGTTGGTTACATAGCTAAACACACCCCCAGGTGGATATACCATAGCCTACGCTTTTTCAGCTCGATATACCCGGTCAAGTGGGCTCACTGTATTGGGTTTGACCCTTCACAAAGAAAACTCGTGGCATTTAAAAAGAAAAACATTTGAATCGCTTGGCAACGGAGGATAGGGTCCAGATCCAAAAAGCTTGCGTCCACTCATCCCAACCGCACTGGCTTTTCTCGATACAAATCCAAAAATGACAAAACACAATCTAAAGCTCACAAAACTGATAAACAAGGAGCCAGCGGGCAATAATATTACATTGTATTCACTCATTGGGAACATGGGTGCTAGGAGGGTCGCTAATTACCTCGCCAGAGCCGAGATGTGGGGCGTTGATGGCGGCCAAGGCTAGAGGGTCATAAGCTCCCCGCTGCAAATTGCAACCCTACAGGCGCGCGGTTGTCAACTACCCGGCTTTAAAAACATAAAGGACATCGCTTGAAAACAGTAACTAGTCTTACAAAGCATTAAAAGACTCAAATATCACGCGAAAGGTCAGCTTAGTAAGGTAAGCGGGGTGTCTTTCTTCTTCTCGGTCAAACTGTCTGCATCTTTCTGTACGCTTGAAATCAAATACCACTGAAAAAAATAAAAAAAATAAAAAAGGCCGAAACTCGAACCCCCACAACTGTGAAACCAACCATATCTTACCTTTGGCGATTCACTATTAATCTTCACGACACCACGACTTCAGAACAGATTACTCCATTGACGGAAGAAATTTTACAGGGGTGTAGGGGAGTAGAGGAGTGGGGCCGGTTTGAACCCACAGCCTACTTTCCTGCGAACATTGCCGATAACTCCCGAACCCGTGGTCGAGATTCACGAATGAGGTGTCGTTGGACTCGAGCTGACGGGGGCTTTCCTATGGACCACTCATTATATTTTTGTAATTTTTTTTGAAAATGTTTGTTTTTGAAAGTAGGTGATAGTTTGAAAACCAAACATGATAGAACGTTGTGTTAAGGTTCAAACCAATGGTTTTTATGTCCTTTATATTTTATAATAAAACCTTTTATTTTTGATGTTTTTTTTTAAACAGTCCAATTTTGAAAATCCTATATTTTGGAAACTAGGAATTTTACAAAAATGTTTGTTTGACGTAAATAAATGGCCCCCTACCCCCTCTACTACCAAAATAAATTTCTAGTCTCTAGGATAAAAACTGGTAGTAGTGTGGTTGTGACAGTTCTGCGACTTCCCCTACTTTCATATAAACTTTGGCGATATCTCCCGAACGCATGGTCGGATTTTAACGAACGAGGTATTGCTGGCATTGGGATGACGTTTTCATGGCTAAGAATGTGTGTTGATTACTTTTTTTTTTTTTAATTTTAAAATTTTTGTTTTTGGATTGGCGCTATTTTGAATACGGTGAATTTTGGAAAAAAGTTCGTTTGACGTTAATGAAAGGAGGGTATGCCCTCTAGCTGGGCAGCAAGTTTCAAGGGTGTAGGAGGAAAAAAATTATAGCCTACTTTCTCGTGAACGTTGGCGAAAATTGGCGAATGGATGGTCGGATTTTAACGAATGAGGTATTGTTGGCGTTGGGGTGACGGGAGCTTTGCTCTGGACGACGTAATATATTATTTAAACTTTTTTTGAAAATTCTTGTTTTTAAAGTAGACTACAGTTTGAAAACCAAACTTGATAGAACGTTGTTTAATAGTTCAAACAAATGGTCTCTATGACCTTTATTTTTTATAATAAAACTTTTTTATTTTTTGAGATTTTTTGAAAACATTTAAATTTTGAATTTTTACTGTTTTGGAAACTAACAAGTTTACAAATAAGTTTGTTTGACATAAACGAAAGGTCTCTACCCCCTCTACCACGAAAATAAATGTCAAGTCTCTAGGACAAGAACTACGTAGTATAATTATTATTTTTTAAATAAAAGAGTGTTTGTAGACAGAGAGCCGGTAGCGCTTGACGTATGTTACAAGGAGGCTATGACTGGCCATGGTGAATACAGGAAATGGCTATTTCGACGGGGCAGCAGGGTGAGGGAGCGCTTTTTGATATTTTCCTATATGACGAACGAATGAAGGTGAATATTTTCAAAAAATTCCTCATCGTGATCTTTAAAACACTGACCAGTAACCTGACAAATTCATAATGGTATTAGACGAATAAAAGCAAGGCTTTTATAGTCGACAACAACAGAACTTGCTTTGTGTATATATGTCTGACTGGCGGCCAGAACGGAAAGAATATCTTCTTGAGGCATGGCTAGTCGGTTAACAGAATGGAATGTCAGTCAAGCTGACAACACTGCTGTCATATGATAACAGGTGGAACAATGTGGCAACTCTGTAAAAAGGTGATAACGGCTAGCCAGGCGAGCCGAGCAGCAGCAGGCAGGGCCCCGAAGAGAGGAATGGGGGAGAGAGGGAAAAGGGTGAACACAAAGAGAGAACAGGAAATCACGTGACCACTGCAGAGTCTGCCAAGAGCGGTGAGGGACGAGGCCAGAGGACCGCGGGTAGGTGAGGGGTTGGGTAAGAGAGTATTGAGCTTGTCACTGCACATTGCGCATCATGCCTATGGTAAACGTTACTGTGTTAACATAGGCTGTCTTGGTTGGTTGGTTGGTTGGTTGAGTCTTCAGTCTTTTGACTGGTTTGATGCAGCTCTCCATGCCTCCCTGTCCTGAGCTAAACGTTTCATCTCTACATAGCTACCACACCCTACATCCGAGGCAATCTGTTTAACATATTCTAACCTTGGTCTACCCCTACAGTTCTTGTCCTCGACCCTTCCTTCAATAACTAAGCTTGCTATTCCTGGGTGTCTTAGAATGTGTTCTACCAACCTATCTCTTCTCTTCATTAGCAGTCGCCAGAAATATCTCTCCTCTCCCACTCGTCTTAATACCTCATTGTTTGTAACTCTATCTACCCATCTGATCTTCATCATTCTCCTGTAACACCACATTTCAAATGCCTCAATTCTCCTCTTTTCTGCTGCACCAATAGTCCAAGTTTCACATCCGTAGAGCGCCACGCTCCAGACAAAGGCTTTCAAAAATGACTTCCTAATACCTAAATCTATATTCGATGTCAGCAGATTCCTTTTTTGTAGAAATGCTTTCTTTGCCTGAGCCAACCTACTTTTTATATCCTCTTAGCTTCGTCCATCACTGGTTATTTTGCTTCCTAAGTAACAGAAGTCTCCTACTTCCTTCAGCTTTTCACCTGCCAATTTGATCTCCAAAGAGGTTTCTGATTTATTTACATTTATTAATTTTCATCATGAATTCTTTCCGTAAGACGGAGTCCATACCATTCAAAAACTCATTCAAATCCTCAGGCTTGTCGGCCAAGATGACGATGTCATCAGCAAATCTCAGAGTTGAAATTATTTCTCCTTGAATCATCACTCCCACTTTAAATTTTTCTCCAATTTCCTTCATTGCTCGTTCAATGTAAAGATTGAAAAGTATGGGGGATAAGTTGCAGCCTTGCCTTACACCTTTCTGAATACCAGCTTCTCTCTCATGTCCCTCAACTCGAATGACTGCTGTCTAGGTTCTGTATAGATTGTAGATCACCCTCCTATCCCTGTACTTTATTCCAATCGATTTCAAAATATCAAACAATTTAGTCCAATTAACGTTATCAAAAGCCTTTTCTAAGTCTACAAAAGCCATGAACGTTCTCTTATCTTTCCTTATTCTACCTTCCAAAATCAGCCTAAGACTTAGTACAGCTTCTCTTGTTCCTACATTTCTCCTGAAAACAAACTGGTCTTCACCCAACTCCGTTTCTATCTGGCTTTCAATCCTCTTGTAAATTATTCAAGACAGGATCTTTGAAGCATGAGTAATCAAGCTGATTGTACGGTAATCTTCACATCTGTCAGCTTCCACTTTCTTTGGTATAGGGATGATTACATTCTTCATGAAATCAGGGGGTACCTCACCTGTGTCATAAATCCTACACACCAAGTGAAATAACCTGATCAGACCTTCATCTCCTATGCAGCGTAGCAACTCAATCGGTATATCATCTATGCCTGGTGCTTTGTTCCTGCTTAAGTCTTCCAAAGCTCTATCAAATTCTGATCGCAATATTAAATCTCCTTTCGCATCCTCATCAGTTTCCTCCTCCCTTTCCATTACATGATTCTCAATCTCCTTTCCCTTATACAAACACTCTATGTAAGCTTTCCATCTCTCAACCCTTTCTTCCCTATCTGTTAGAGGCTATTCATTTGTGTCCTTAATATTACAGCACTTAGTCTTCTTTTCCACAAAAGTATTCTTAATCCTTCGATAAGTTGTGTCTACCTTTCCTAATTTCAGACAATTTTCTATTCCTGCACATTTCTCTTTCAACCATTCTTCTTTCGCTTCCTTGCACTTCTTGTTAACCTCATTTCTCAGACGTCTGTATTCTGCTTTCCCCTTTTCATTTCTTAGATTCATGTGTTTCCGCCTTTCATCCATCAATTCTGGTATATCCTGAGTGATCCACGGTTTTCTACCTATTCTTTCTTTCTTTCCTACCAATGTTTTCTTCTGCGGATTTTGTTATTTCATTCTTCAAAAGTGCCCATTCGTCTGCAATTGAAATTTGTTTAGGGTTTTTCATTAGTCCTTCCATTATACTCTTCTAGAATCTTTCGTTTACATCCTTCTCTTTCAGTCTGTCTATTGCCCACCTTTTTGGCTTTTGACTTTTCTTCACTTTCTTCAACTTTAATCTGCATTTCATTACAACCAGATTGTGGTCAGAGTTTATGTCAGCACCAGGATATGTTTTACAATCCAAAATCTGGTTTCGAAACCTCTGCTTGACCATAATGAAGTCGATTTGGTAACGCCCTGTATCTCCTGGTCTCATCCATGTGTATATTCTTCTATTGTGGTTATTGAATAAGGTGTTAGCTATGACCAACTCATGCTAGGGTGCAGAATTCTACCAGCCTGCTTCCTCGATCATTCCTTTCACCGAATCCGAAATCACCTACTATCTTCCCTTCTCTCCCTTTTCCTACCACAGCATTCCAATCTCCCATTACTATAACATTTTCATCACCCTTGATATACCTCAGAATTTCGTCTATTTCTTCGTACACCTTTTCAACATCCTCATCATCAGCTTCACTGGTAGGCATATAGACTTGTACCACTGTGGTACAAAATAATTGCATTCATGTGCTTAACCTCAGTTGGTTGCTATATTGGATGCATGATGTATTTACAGGTAAGTGCGGAATTAACACTGTTTAGTTTATTTTTATGCTAATGAATGTTTAAATTATTATTGGTTTACCATTTGATTGATGAATTGTTTTTTATTTTGTTTGCTTTAGAAAACCTGTTGTGGGAGTCAGAAACCTGATTCCACTGAAGCCTAGGAGAAGGGAAAAGCAGGGCTTTTTACAAATCGAGGTAAGAATTTTTAAATGATATATATAAAACCTGTTTTTTATATTTTATTTATTTATTCTTTTTTATGAAAGATGCTATTTGGAAATACTCATGGTGGTATTTTTTATTTATTAATTTATTTATTTATTTCTTTGTTAGAGTGTGAGCTGACAACTGCTATTGAGAACGTGTGTGTTTGGGACCATGGCTGGAAAGACTACGGCTGAAAACTTGGGTGAGTTTTTTTTTAAATAAAAATCATGTCTTTTGCCATTGCTAGTAAGAGCTTAACTTGGGAGCCCGTTGAGTCCTGTTTCAAGTCACGTGTCTGCTCTGGTCACGTAGTGAATGTTAGTGAGAATTTAATCCCAAAAGACTTTGTCGTATCTTGTTTTGAAATTTTTAAAGAACGAATATATACGGCGCAAAGGTTGCATACGGCTTTAAAGGTCAATACACAATTCATGTGCGATTTCATATATAAAAACAAGGACGCTGAGCTTAAAAAGCCATATTATATTGGCAGTAAAATGCAAGAGCTTTTGAGAGCCAATAATCTGAACGAGTGGTATCAAAGCCATGTGGTCAATGCCTTGCTATCAAAATTTGATAAACTGCTGCATGGACCGAGTGGTCTAGCATTAGACAAACTTCATCATCTACAAATCAACATTTGTCATTTCAACCCGTTGAATGCTGGGTCTAGAAACATTTCTTTGCCATCAGCGATTGCCTGTCGGAGAGCGGTGGTAAATATTGAAAATAAAGATGATAAATGTTTCCTCTGGTGTGTGGCCGAGTATTTGCAACCAGCACAACGTCACAGTGAGAGACCAGCAAAGTAGAAGGCCAAGTTTGATGAATTCAAACAAACTTCAAATTTAACTCGAGTATCGTTCCTTATGGACTTAACGGAAATCCATAGGTTTAAACAAGATAACCAGGACTTTTAGTTCATGGTGTATGGCCTTGATGGTGATGACATTGTGGGTCCTCTTTATGCCACAAATAACCGAAACGATACCGCATTCATCTTTTATATCTGTCTTACGGAGAAGTGAATCACTATTGCCTCATTAAAAGCCTGAGTAGAATGCTAAGCAGTCAAGCGTCCAACGATCAACATAAGAAACATATTTGTGAGCATTACCTGCAATATCTTAGAACCCCTACGCTTTTGGAACGCCATAGGGTAGATTGCGTTTCTCAGAAAGCAGTGAGACTGATATTGCCACAAGGGGAAAAGGCTGTGTTAAAGTTTAAGGACATTCATAAGCGTGACACTATTCCCTATGTGGTGTATGCAGATTTCGAAGCACTCACTAAACCCATGGCGGGATGTGAACCAGATCCCACTATTAGCTCAACCACACCCATTCAAAATCATGAACCCTTTGCCATAGGATTTAATGTGGTGTGTGTCTATGACCCCACACTATCCGTTTACAAATCCCGCGAGGGGCCAGATTGTGCCAGATGGTTTTTGGATGAACTTGTAAAGTTGGCCGACCATGTACAGGGATTACTAGACCACCCAGTACCCATGAACCTATCTCCAGAACAGCAGCGGCAGTATGAGCATGCCACGACATGTCATATTTGCGAAAAGCCACTGATCAGTGCTAAAGACACCGTTCGTGATCACTCGCACTTTACGGGAGAGTTTCGTGGAGCTGCGCACAGCAAATGCAATTTGCACTTTTCAGCTCCTCGATTCATCAGTGTCTTTTTCCACAATCTGGCAAATTATGACATTCAGTTTTTGATTCGTGAATTGGGTCATGTCTACAAGGGCTCGTTTACCATTATCCCCCAAAACCATGAGCGTTTTACAGCCCTGATATGGCGGTTGAGCAACTTTAGTATTCGATTTTTGGATTCCTTTAAGTTTATGGCATCCTCGCTAGAGAAGCCTCCGTGGCTTAGGCGGCAGCAACCGGCCTCTCACCGCTGGGTCCGTGGTTCAAATCCCGGTCACTCCATGTGAGATCTGTGCTGGACAAAACGGAGGCAGACAGGTTTTTCTCCGGGTACTCCGGTTTTCCCTGTCAAAAATTTCATTCCAGCAACACTCTCCCCTATCATTTCATTTCATCTGTCATTCATTTAATCATTGCCCCAGAGGAGTGCGTCAGGCCTCGGCAGCCGGCACAGTTCATATCCTCGCCGCTAGATGGGGGCTTCATTCATTCCATTCCTGACCCGGTCGGAGACTGGAAGCAGGCTGTGGATTTTCATTTCATCCTCGCTAGACAGCCTTGTGAATGGCTTGAATGAGGAGGAATTAAAAATACCAGAATGCATCTTAATGATCCTAAGCAATTTCAATTGTGCATTCGGAAAGGTATATTCCCATATGATTTTTGCAACGCTGGGACGTATTAAAGCAAAGAAAACCTCCGCCACAAGAGAAATTTTACTCGAAACTAACACGCAGTACCGTTTCCGATGAAGACTATGCACATGCATGTCAAGTTTGGCGAGTGTTTGATACCAAGACGCTAGGTGAATATGCTATGCATTACCTAAAACTGGAGGTATTGCTGCTCACCGATGTGTTTGAAAATTTCCGTAACTTGTGTCAACACGTCTACGGTCTTGACCCGGCTCACTATTATACGAGTCCTGGGCTTTCGTTTGATGCCACTTTGAAATACACTCAAGTGGAATTGGATTTACTCACTGATGTAGACATGATACCTATTTTTAGAAAAGGGCATTCGCGGTGGCATGGTGTCGCTTAACCAGCGCCATGCCGAAGCGAACAATGTCTACATGCCTAATTATTCACCAGACTAACCAGAATCATACTTAATGTACAATGACGTGCATAATTTGTACGGCTACGCCATGAGTCAGCCTTTGCCCTATGGGAAGTTTGCTGGGCTGACCGGGAAACAAGTGTCAGAATTTGATGTGAACATGGCTAGCCAAGAAACAGGTCGTGGATATGTGCTAGAAGTGGATATTGAATATCCCTCATCCTTGTATGATCAACATGCCTATTTCGCATTCTGCCTTGAGCGAAAGGTTCCCCCCGACAGTAAAATGAAAATTGAAAAACTCATGGGCACACTTTACCACAAAAATCGGTATGTGCTACATATCCAAATGTTGGTGCAATGCCACGCCCAAGGCTTGGTGTTAAAGAAAATCCATAGGGGTATTTCTTTTGCTCAAAAGGCATGGCTCGAGCCATACATACAACTCAACACAGAGCACCGACAAATGGCAACACAGCAGTTTGAAATTAATTTTTCAAATTAATGAACAACTGCATCTATGGCAAGTCCATGGAGAATGTCCATAAATACCGCGACATTAAATAGGTGAATGTCTGGGAGGGGCAGTGGTGTGTCCGGCGGTACATTGCCAAGCCAAATTTCAAATCGATCAAAATTATCGATGAGGATTTGGCCACTATTGAAATGAGTAGGACAAGTATGACCATGGATAAGCCCATTTAATTGGGCCAAGTCATTTTAGGCATTTGTAAATCGGTCATGTATCGATTCCACTATGAGTTTGCCAAACGCCATTTTGAGGATGTATCTCTTTTGTATAAGGATACGGACTCATTCATTTACCACATTCGGCACTGCAACCCCTATGACGTCATGAAACAACATAGTGACTGGTTCGACACCTCTTCGTACAGAGCAGACAACGTGTTTCAGCTGCCCATAAAAAAGAAGGAAATGGGCGTTTTAAAAGATGAATGCGGTGATTTCGTCATGACGGAATTCGTAGGTTTGGCCTCGAAAATGTATGCTTATCGTACAATAGACTGTAAGGAAGCCAAAAGAGCAAAAGGTGTAGGTAGGGCAGTGGTAAAATCGCTACGTGTAGACGATTACTTAGCGGTTTTACGCACTGGCAAAGCTATGTCCCATACACAATGCAGGATACAATCCAGCAACCATCAATTGTATCTTGTGGAACAGAGAAAACGCACCCTCGCCCCCATGGATAACAAACGTGTATGGGCTGATGACCTGTGGGTAGATTATTGGCTGGGGAATAACCTAACCACCAAGGGAAGATAATAAAGAAAAGGAGGTGGGTTTCGGACTGGAGAAAAAGGATAGAAAGATAAGAGGAGAGTCCCACAAAAGTTATGAATTTAACTTTAAATGCACTTAGAGGCGGTTGCCACCGCAAATCCGCTCTCTGATACCTAAAGTGGGTAAGGACCTGGTCGAAGCTGACGGGAACCGCAGCTAGGACTTGGGCGGTTTGCCAGAGAAAGGCTTTGGCGTATTCCCTCTCAAGCATGCATATGCCTACTATGGGGAAGGGTGATGGTCTGGCAAGACTGAGAGTAACAGATTTATAGTATGTATGTTCAAAGAAATTCGTTTTTGCAAAGTAATTCGAAGAATGCCAATAATTTGAATCAGGTTTGGTATTTCCAGTTTTCGAAGTTATAGAGTTCCTGAAAAAGCGACCAAGTGCTTCCAAGAAGGATAGTGATAAAAAAAATTACCTTGGGGAGTAATTTTGGTAAGTGAACCAATGGTTGCATTTGGAAATGGCTAAGCTTTTACTCAGCAAGGAGCCGGCTAAAAGTTTAGACAAAGAGAAACACTTATCTTTTGGAAAACCAACCATACGTTTTTGGAGAGGATCTCCACAAGCAGGTAGCTGGCGTAGCGAGCTTTACCTGCCTCACTGGCCAGTTAGAAATAGCTATTAAAGCTAAGAGAAACTTTAACAAGATTACCACTAAGAGTTCTTGCTCAAATGCAACGAGTGGTGAAAGCCCTATCAATAGATTTAATGGCATTGAGTAGGGAGAGCCTAGGAGGACAGGATATTGCCTAACCATTGTATTAGAGAAATGATAAATCCAAAAACAAATATTTAATTTATTTAACAAGGCAAAAGATTCTAATAAAGTTGACAAGTATATAGTTTCAATTTTTAGTAACAATTTGGGGTCGCAGACCTCCTAACATTTAAAGGTTGCTCCCGGCAATTAACAATTCTTTAGGTTTCAAACCTTATATATGTACTAAAATCTTTGTAAGATTTAAAAAAGACAAATGAAGTGATTAAAGTTTAAACATTAAATTGAGTACATGGAGTGTACTTTAAGAAATTTCCAGGTAACTATTTTAGAAAATGTTACAACTTCGAAAATAACACAAAAGAAAGCGGATAGAATAAAGGAGAAGTTCCTATAACTTCTTATATTTATACAGAATTACTGTTGCTTATTATACAAATAAGGGCAGGTCACTTCCTGTGAAACCTGATAAGAAAGTCAAAAGGAAGGTTCTCGACCTCCTATGTTTAAGTAGGAATCACGAGCCAAATGGGGCAGTTTCCGTTTCGTGAGACCTAGAAATAACTCACTCATGAGTTGAGAGAATTGTTTTCCCTGATTATAGGGTAGAAACAATGTAAGCTTGAACCGTGTATAAAACACGTAGTTATGCAGAAATTAATTAATGATAAACAAGCAAAATGGAAGGGCACTTCGTTAGAGTGACACCTCATAGAAAATGATCTAGAGTTACAATTTTATTAATATGGTTTGTTAGTAGAAGGTTGAGGAAAGATCAATTAGGATTTAGGATCAATGTTCATGGCCTTATTTAATGTAAACGGACGATCGCGACGCGGTAGAAAAGTTGTACAAGCACTAGTTATCACTATAGTCTTTTGAATACATGAAAAATTCACTGTAGTAACACGAAAGTTTATGGCAAAGAAAGTTATTGCAATGATGAAAAAAAACTGGTTGCACTGGATACGCGAAAGTCTATTACTTGAGAAAGTTGTGGATTACAATTAAATGCGCCATAGAACATTCCAACGGTGGAAGAAAATTCGCTATTGAGCTTTAATTCAGAAGTGAGATTCTTCAATTTTAAATAGTATTCTCACAAGCGAGTGAAAAATATATGACGGCAGGACTTGTAGATAAAGTACAGGATTTGGAAGGTTCCAGAACGATCTAAATAGAAGAATGGGGCCAAAGTTAATCCAGCGGAGGAACTAGCTTGGTAATTTATAGACAGCGGGTATTAGATAATATCCCACGTGGTGAGAAGATTTCTCATTTAAATAGCTTAAGAAAAGCTACTTTCTATTAAGGTTGGCTTAGACAGACAAAAGCTCAACATGGCAAATCCCGCGAAGAATGATTACCGCCCCAAATAAGTAATCTCACGCTGTCTATAAAATGATCAATAAAAGCATGTAGAGAATAAAACTGTACTTATCTTGGTTGCATATCGAAGGTGAAGTTCCCTTTGACGGATACCTAATGTGCCAACATGGCGTAGAGAGTAGAGAGTGCCTCTCGGTTTGAGGAGACTGGCTCTAGTTGAGACCTGACTGATCGAGTCAACTGCCGACTTACAAGTGAGACCCACTCAGAGAAGCGCGGAGGGTCCAAGCAAGGGAAAAGAGTGGGGGTAGGAGACAAAAGGAATACATATCAGAATAGACAACTTATCAAAAATAAATGTTCTTCTTGATGAATGGTCTTCAAAGAGTTGATAGCAGGCGATACTAGCACAGCCTGGTGGGTGAAAGAGTAGACGAAGTTCTCTTGATCACGGAGATAATAGCTGGCGATGGCAACGAGATCTGGTGGCCAGATGGAAAAGGAAGTCCTCTTGCACCAGGAAGAATTGAGGAGCTTCAGAGATTCGCTGCTAGATGACGCTAGGTGGGTCATGGAAGATATATATCTAGAACAGACTCACAATGACATAAGAGACATGACCACCAAAGGGAAACTAGGAGATCACTGTTGGTGTTTGAGAAAAAGGATGAAATGAACAAGCAAAGATCATTAAAAATAATACTCTATCTTACCGTGTATTCCAAGAATACACCATACTGGGAGGGCCAAACACCAACAAAGAACAAAACAAACAGTTAAACATTTAAAGGTAATGGAGAAATTAGAGACAGTTGTCTTGTGATATGACCATTAGTGGTCAAGATTTTGGCTACCCTGACTCTCCCATCCCTTCCAGGATAACACTCGGTCACTCTACCAGAAGTCCAAACTAGGGGGGGGGGGGGGGAGAAACATCCCTAACCAAGACCAAGTCCCCCACTTTAATGTCGGGACTGGAAAGAAACCACTTCTGTCTCCGTTGCAAGGAAGTTAAATATTCCAAGTTCCACCTCTTCCAAAAAGAATTGCGGAGGGCTTAAAGTTTACGCCAAACGATAGGTAGATTAGAATCCCTGTAAGAATTGGGAAGAGGAGGAGGGGCAGAAAAAGAAGTGCCGATAAGGAAGTGACCAGGTGTGAGTGGAAGCAAGTCATCGGGGTCATTAGAAAGCGGAGTTAAAGGGCGAGTATTAACAACACCTTCAATCAGAACAGACAGTGAATTGAATTCTTCATAAGTCAGAATTCGATTACCTAAGACCTTTCTTAAATGACGTTTAGTGAGCTTTACGCAAGATTCCCACCTACCACCGTGATGAGGAGCGTAGGGAGGTATAAAGTGCCATTTGAAACCCTTTGAGTAGAAAAAATTAGAAATTTGTTCCATGGCAGGAGAGGAAGTGAGAGCTCTCTTCCACAGGGAAGCTGCGCCCTGAAAAGTGAAAGCGTTATCAGAGAACATCTCTGAAGGAACACCACGCCTAGCAGTGAAGCGAGAGACAGCTGATAAAAAGTAAGAAGTAGAAGCATTCGTTACTAGTTCCAAGTGGATTGCGCCAGTAACATAGAGCTTACCAAACAATTTGCGTTTAGCTTCAGGGGAATTTCGTTGATATTGGAACGGACCCATATAGTCCACACCAGTTAAAGCAAATGGGCGTATAGGAGAAGAGCGAAAAGAGGGCAGATCGCTCATTAATTGAGTATTGATTTTAGGTTTCGCGTTGAAGCAAGGAATGCACTTGTGAATTACAGAAGAAACTTCATGAATTCCATTTATAATCCAGTACTTTTCCCTTAAGAGGCAAAGCAGAGTGCGTGTGCCAACATGCAGATTACGATAATGAAAGTCACGTATAATTAAAGAAGTTACGTGATGTTTAGAAGGCAAAATAACGGGATGCTTTTTGTCCTCAGAGAGCAAAGATTGCGAGAGCCTACCACCTACCCTGAGTAACCCATGGTCATCAAGGAACGGGGCTAAAGCACGAAGACGACTGGATTTGGGAAGATCCCTTTTAGAAGAAAGTAAAGACAATTCAGAAGAAAAGGCTTCTTGCTGTGTCAGTTGTAAAACCTTAATGGTAGCGAGATTCAATTCATGATTGGTAAGGTGCGGTTTGGGGAGAGGAGGTTGGTCAAACACAAAATATTTCCATCGAAGGAGATAGGCGACAATTCGTATTAATTTATGAAATGAAGAATAGCGGGACAACAAGAGATGAGAAGCGTTGGAAACAAGACACGAAGCAATAGATAGAGGTACATTAGCGTCAGGCAAGTTGGAGTTTGTAGCTGGAGGTTTGGAAGGCCATGAAGAAGAGTCTTTGATTAACCATGAGGGCCCATGCCAGTACAGCTGGAAAGCTGCCAATTGAGAGGGTAAACAACCACGAGAGATAATATCGGCTGGGTTATCAGCACTGGGCACATGCCTCCATTGACATCAAGAAGAAAGAGTTTGAATTTTGGAAACCCTGTTTGCAACAAAAGTTTGCCAGTGAGAGGGGTTCTTGGCGATCCAAGAAAGGGTGATCATGGAATCGCTCCAGAGATAGATTTGCGAGAATTTGACTTTTAATACTTCCCGTAATTTCTTAACAAGTTCTGCAGCCATGAGTGCAGCGCACAATTCAAGCCTAGGCAAAGTGATAGTTTTAAGAGGAGCGACCTTCGATTTGGCACAAACAAGGTTGGAAACTGAAGATCCATATAAAGAACCGTGATAAACTAAATATGCGCAGCAACCGTAAGCTTTTTCGGAACTGTCCGCTAACACATGAAGGAAAAAGGATGCATTAGAATGAGCGTTAATTAAATTTCTAGGAATTTCAATGAGGGAAAGATCCAGCAAATTGCTGCGAAACGAGAGCCAACGATTAAGAAAAGAAAGAGGAACAGTGTCATCCCATTCACATTTGAGCGACCACAGCTCTTGCATGAAGAGTTTGGCTATAACGATAACTGGGGCAAGGAATTGAAGTGGATCAAAAATTTTTGCAATTTCAGAGAGAATTTGTCTTTTTGTGTTAGGAAGCTCTTCTGCGAGCGAAACTTTATAGATGAGAGTGTCAGTGCTAGTGCACCAATGAACTCCTAGAGTTTTTATGGATTCGGAGTTTCCACAAATTTCGACAGAAGAAGGATCGATGTCTTCGATGGGAAACTGGGCGAGAAACTCAGGGGAGTTGGAATTCCACTTATGAAGAGGGAAACCTCCATTCCTTAGCAATGTCTGAAGTTCTAAAGACACAAAAGAAGCTTCCTCCAAAGTGGGGAAGGACTGCAAATAATCGTCAACATAGAATGACGTAGTTAGTGCTTCAGAGGCTTTGGAATTAAATAAATGACCATCTTGTGAGACTAGCAAGTGTAGGGATCGGATAGCCAGGAAAACAGAGGGTTTTAAGCCATAAGTAACCGTTTTTAAGCGAAATACCTTAATGGGCTTACTGATTTCATCACGCCACAAGATTCTTTGGAGATCTCGTTGTTCCGGCTGAATTAAAACTTGGCGGTACATTTGTTTTATATCAGCTATGACAGCTATGGGAAATAATTGAAAGTTTAAGAGTATAGCAGATAGATCTGATTGAATAGCTGGACCATAGTAAAGGCGTTAAGGCTGTTGCCATTAACGTCGGGTGATGAACCATTGAAAACAACTCGGATTTTATATTTTAAAAGAGGGTTTTTCCACACGGGATGATGATTTAAATAAACCGTTTCAATTGGGGTGTGCAATTCATCATCAGATTTGTTACCAACTTCCATATGATCTAAGCTTTCATACTCATCCATGAAATCAGTGTACTGCTGTTTAACAAGAGGTTCTTTCTTGAATTTGCTCTCGTTAGCAAAGAGAGCTTTTCGAGCTTTGGGCTGAGAGTTAATAAGTTTTGGAGGATTATGTAATCTTGGCATTTGAACAACGAACCGGCCATCAGAAGAACGAGTGGTGGTGTTCAAAAAAGTTGCTCACAGAATTCATTTTCTGAAGAGGTTACATTAGGAGGATCAACGTTTTCAAGCCTCCAGAACTGTTCCAGGTCAATATTGGAGAAGTAACATTGCGATGCGGGTTGGGGAGAATAATGGGGAAGTTGACCTGTGACGAACCATCCAAAATTAGTATCTCTGGCGACCACGTTTGAGGATAACTTGCGAACCTGTTTACGAAGGCAATTCCAGAAAACATTGGCACTAAGGAGTATGTCAATAGGGTTTTGCATGTTGAACAAAGGATCGGCTAGCCTTAAATGCGAGGGAATGTTTAACCCTGAAATATCCACAGAGTGACTTGGAGTGTCTTCACCAATGCAATTGAGAATGATACAATTAAGTTTAAGAAAGTTGTTTCTATGACAAATGTCTCTTACGGTTAGCTTTGAGAATTGTAAAGCTTGCGATTTTGAGCTGTTGATGCCCGACACGTTAATAGAAGTGGAGTTTACAGGTAGGCCTAGTTTTCTAATCAAGGAATTAGACACAAAATCATGAGTTGCCGCTGAATCTAGAAGACTGCGTGCACGGACCCAGTTGCCAAAATTATCCTGAACTTCGATTTGGACAGTAGACAACAATACTTGAGCACTGCGAATGGACTTGGCATTTTGAATATACGATGAAGCATTAGAACTGATAGCACTATCATTTTTCTGAGAAGTAAATGCTGTCGATGACCTTGCCTGATCATGACGATGTAGCAAAGTGTGATGAGCCTTTTCACAATGGTAGCAAAGTCTTGTGGACTTGCAATTAGAAGCAGAATGAGTAGGCGCTAGGCAATTGAAGCAATGTTTGTTCTGGGAAACTAATTTTCTTCTGTCGTCGACTGAAATTTCTTTAAAGGATTTACAGAGGTATAGGGCATGTTGATCTTTACAAAGTATGCACTTTAAAGGTTCGTTTAAACTCTTGCGAGGTTCGCTTTGAGCGTTTAAAACAATCGAGGTAGCAACACGACGTTCACTAGACCTAGTTGGGTAACCAGTAGTGTTTAATTTAAATTTAGATGAGCTGGACCCGGGTTTTTGGGTATTAGACGCTAAGCGTTCGCTTTTAGGTTTGATAGACATTAATTCAAATTTGGAACTCGGGGAAGAGGGTTCACTTTGATTAGCTAGAGCGGTTAAGAGTTGGCATCTAGCGTTTATAAACGTGACTAAATGCTCGTAAGAGTAGTCATCTTCTTTAGAAAGTTCAATTTCCCAGGCTTTGAGGGTAGCAGCATCAACTTTAGAAACCACTAAATGTATTAGGAAAGTATCCCAGTGTTCAGTAGGTTGATCTAATTGGGACAGAGCCTAAACGTGAAGTTGTGTAGTGTCAACTAGAGTACGCAAACTAGTGACGTCATTGTGCTGTGACGCACGTAGGTTGAATAGAGCCTTCATATGGCGTTGAATACGTAACCGTAAATTTCCATATCTTTCTTTTAATAAGTTAAAGGCAATGGGGTAATTTTTGGCGCTTAAAGGGAGTGCTTCAACTAACTGCAGAGCTTGACCTCGGAGGATAGATCTTAAGTAATGAAACTTGTAAATGACTTGAATGTTTTCATTGTCATGAACAAGGGAGCAAAATAATTCATAGAAAGAATCCCTAGTAGATTCATCTCCAGAGAAATGGGGTAAATCAATTTTAGGTAAAATTGGTTTGGGCTTGTAAGTACCATCACGGAAAGAAGTTTGTGGTTCATGAAGGGAACCAAGAACAGAAGCGTCCTTTTTCTGCTCCTCTTCGAGTTGGCGTATTATTTTGAAAGCAGAACCTATGCCTTCGTAATATTGGTTTTCTACTTCGACTCGATCTTCGGTTTGATTGAGCATACAAGTTTCTATTTCAGTTTGGATGTGACAATAATTTTCATAAGAACGTTCAAAATCCCTTACACGATGTTTCAACAGGTCTAATTGAGCTTCTGAGGGATCTAACTCTTATATGCACTTTCTGAATCGGGTAAATGGCCCTTTATAGGATGCTCGTTTAGAAGTAAGTTTTTCATCCTTATCCTTTTCAGTAGGAGCCATGTCAAAGAAAATAAATTGAAATGTAACTCACGAAACTGTGGAACCTTGGAAATGCTGTCAAGCTGGCAGCAGCAAATAAGTTGAAAGAAAGGGACACACCACGGGAGACAGGAGCGGCCTCTTTCCCCTTCACAGGCTTTGCACGATGTAGTTATAGCTGAAAGATTCAAAGCAGGTATTAATAATTTGCAAGGTATTGTCAAATAATCTTTTAAACAGAAAAAATGACAAATGGAATCTCCCGGGTTTCTGGGACCAATCTTTGGGTAGATTATTGGCTGGGGAATAACCTAACCACCAAGGGAAGATGATAAGGAAAAGGAGGTGGGTTTCGGACTGGAGAAAAAGGATAGAAAGATAGGAGGAGAGTCCCACAAAAGTTATGGATTTAACTTTAAATGCACTTAGAGGCGGTTGCCACCGCAAATCCGCTCTCTGATACCTAAAGTGGGTAAGGACCTGGTCGAAGCTGACGGGAACCGCAGCTAGGACTTGGGCGGTTTGCCAGAGAAAGGCTTTGGCGTATTCCCTCTCAAGCATGCATATGCCTACTATGGGGAAGGGTGATGGTCTGGCAAGACTGAGAGTAACAGATTTATAGTATGTATGTTCAAAGAAATTCGTTTTTGCAAAGTAATTCGAAGAATGCCAATAATTTGAATCAGGTTTGGTATTTCCAGTTTTCGAAGTTATAGAGTTCCTGAAAAAGCGACCAAGTGCTTCCAAGAAGGATAGTGATAAAAAATTATACCTTGGGGAGTAATTTTGGTAAGTGAACCAATGGTTGCATTTGGAAATGGCTAAGCTTTTACTCAGCAAGGAGCCGGCTAAAAGTTTAGACAAAGAGAAACACTTATCTTTTGGAAAACCAACCATAAGTTTTTGGAGAGGATCTCCACAAGCAGGTAGCTGGCGTAGCGAGCTTTACTTGCCTTACTGGCCAGTTAGAATTAGCTATTAAAGCTAAGAGAAACTTTAACAAGATTACCACTAAGAGTTCTTGCTCAAATGCAACGAGTGGTGAAAGCCCTATCAATAGATTTAATGGCATTGAGTAGGGAGAGCCAAGGAGGACAGGATATTGCCTAACCGTTGTATTTGAGAAATGATAAATCCAAAAACAAATATTTAATTTATTTAACAAGGCAAACGATTCTAATAAATTTGACAAGTATATAGTTTCAATTTTTAGTAACAATTTGGGGTCGCAGACCTCCTAACATTTAAAGGTTGCTCCAGGCAATTAACAATTCTTTAGGTTTCAAACCTTATATATGTACTAAAATCTTTGTAAGATTTAAAAAAGACAAATGAAGTGATTAAAGTTTAAACATTAAATTGAGTACAAGGAGTGTACTTTAAGAAATTTCCAGGTAACTATTTTAGAAAAAGTTACAACTTCGAAAATAACAAAAAAGAAAGCGGATAGAATAAAGGAGAAGTTCCTATAACTTCTTATATTTATACAGAATTACTGTTGGTTATTATACAAATAAGGGCAGGTCACTTACTGTGAAACCTGATAAGAAAGTCAAAAGGAAGGTTCTCGACCTCCTATGTTTAAGTAGGAATCACGAGCCAAATGGGGCAGTTTCCGTTTCGTGAGACCTAGAAATAACTCACTCATGAGTTGAGAGAATTGTTTTCCCTGATTATAGGGTAGAAACAATGTAAGCTTGAACCGTGTATAAAACACGTAGTTATGCAGAAATTAATTAATGATAAACAAGCAAAATGGAAGGGCACTTCGTTAGAGTGACACCTCATAGAAAATGATCTAGAGTTACAATTTTATTAATATGGTTTGTTAGTATAAGGTTGAGGAAAGATCAATTAGGATTTAGGATCAATGTTCATGGCCTTATTTAATGTAAACGGACGATCGCGACGCGGTAGAAAAGTTGAACAAGCACTAGTTATCACTATAGTCTTTTGAATAGATGAAAAATTCACTGTAGTAACACGAATGTCTATGGCAAAGAAAGTTATTGCAATGATGAAAAAAAACTGGTTGCACTGGATAGGCGAAAGTCTATTACTTGAGAAAGTTGTGGATTACAATTAAATGCGCCATAGAACATTCCAACGGTGGAAGAAAATTCGCTATTGAGCTTTAATTCAGAAGTGAGATTCTTCAATTTTAAATAGTATTCTCACAAGCGAGTGAAAAATACATGAC
This sequence comes from Meconema thalassinum, assembly GCA_946902985.2. Lineage (NCBI taxonomy): Eukaryota > Metazoa > Arthropoda > Insecta > Orthoptera > Tettigoniidae > Meconema > Meconema thalassinum. Next base: position 181,830,026 of record OX336398.1, on the reverse strand, counting down.
GGCAGGACTTGTAGATAAAGTACAGGATCTGGAAGGTTCCAGAACGATCTTAATAGAAGAATGGGGCCAAAGTTAATCCAGCGGAGGAACTAGCTTGGTAATTTATAGACAGCGGGTATTAGATAATATCCCACGCGGTGAGAAGATTTCTCATTTAAATAGCTTAAGAAAAGCTACTTTCTATTAAGGTTGGCTCAGACAGACAAAAGCTCAACATGGCAAATCCCGCGAAGAATGATTACCGCCCCAAATAAGTAATCTCACGCTGTCTATAAAATGATCAATAAAAGCATGTAGAGAATAAAACTGTACTTATCTTGGTTGCATATCGAAGGTGAAGTTCCCTTTGACGGATACCTAATGTGCCAACATGGCGTAGAGAGTATAGAGTGCCTCTTGGTTTGAGGAGACTGGCTCTAGTTGAGCCGTGACTGATCGAGTCAACTGCCGACATACAAGTGAGACCCACTAAGAGAAGCGCGGAGGGTCCAAGGAAGGGAAAAGAGTGGGGGTAGGAGACAAAAGGCATACATATCAGAATAGACAACTTATAAAAATAAATGTTCTTTTTGATGAATGGTCTTCAAAGAGTTGATAGCAGGCGATACTAGCACAGCGTGGTGGGTGAAAGAGTAGACGAAGTTCTCTTGATCACAGAGATAATAGCTGGCGATGGCAACGAGATCTGGTGGCCAGATGGAAAAGGAAGTCCTCTTGCACCAGGAAGAATTGAGGAGCTTCAGAGATTAGCTGCTAGATGACGCTAGGTGGGTCATGGAAGATATATATCTAGAACAGACTCACAATGACATAAGAGACATGACCACCAAAGAGAAACTAGGAGATCACTGTTGGTGTTTGAGAAAAAGGATGAAATGAACAAGCAAAGAGCATTAAAAATAATACTCTATCTTACCGTGTATTCCAAGAATACACCATACTGGGAGGGCCAAACACCAACAAAGAACAAAACAAACAGTTAAACAATTAAAGGTAATGGAGAAATTAGAGACAGTGGTCTTGTGATATGACCATTAGTGGTCAAGATTTTGGCTACCCTGACTCTCCCATCCCTTCCAGGATAACACTCGGTCACTCTACCAGAAGTCCAAATTAAGGGGGGGGGGGGGGAGAAACATCCCTAACCAAGACCAAGTCCCCCACTTTAATGTCGGGACTGGAAAGAAACCACTTCTGTCTCCGTTGCAAGGAAGTTAAATATTCCAAGTTCCACCTCTTCCAAAAAGAATTGCGGAGGGCTTCAAGTTTACGCCAAACGATAGGTAGATTAGAATCCCTGTAAGGATTGGGAAGAGGAGGAGGGGCAGAAAGAGAAGTGCCGATAAGGAAGTGACCTGGTGTGAGAGGAAGCAAGTCATCGGGGTCATTAGAAAGCGGAGTTAAAGGGCGAGTATTAACAACACCTTCAATCAGAACAGACAGTGAATTGAATTCTTCATAAGTCAGAATTCGATTACCTAAGACCTTTCTTAAATGACGTTTAGTGAGCTTTACGCAAGATTCCCACCTACCACCGTGATGAGGAGCGTAGGGAGGTATAAAGTGCCATTTGAAACCCTTTGAGTAGGAAAAATTAGAAATTTGTTCCATGGCAGGAGAGGAAGTGAGAGCTTTCTTCCACAGGGAAGCTGCGCCCTGAAAAGTGGAAGCGTTATCAGAGAACATCTCTGAAGGAACACCACGCCTAGCAGTGAAGCGAGAGACAGCTGATAAAAAGTAAGAAGTAGAAGCATTCGTTACTAGTTCCAAGTGGATTGCGCCAGTAACATAGAGCTTACCAAACAATTTGCGTTTAGCTTCAGGGGAATTTCGTTGATATTGGAACGGACCCATATAGTCCACACCAGTTAAAGCAAATGGGCGTATAGGAGAAGAGCGAAAAGAGGGCAGATCGCTCATTAATTGAGTATTGATTTTAGGTTTCGCTTTGAAGCAAGGAATGCACTTGTGAATTACAGAAGAAACTTCATGAATTCCATTTATAATCCAGTACTTATCCTTTAAGAGCCAAAGCAGAGTGCGTGTGCCAACATGCAGATTACGATAATGAAAGTCACGTATAATTAAAGAAGTTACGTGATGTTAAAAGGCAAAATAACGGGATGCTTTTTGTCCTCAGAGAGCAAAGATTGCGAGAGCCTACCACCTACCCTGAGTAACCCATGGTCATCAAGGAACGGGGCTAAAGCACGAAGACGACTGGATTTGGGAAGATCCCTTTTAGAAGAAAGAAAAGACAATTCAGAAGAAAAGGCTTCTTGCTGTGTCAGTTGTAAAACCTTAATGGTAGCGAGATTCAATTCATGATTGGTAAGGTGCGGTTTGGGGAGAAGAGGTTGGTCAACCACAAAATATTTCCATCGAAGGAGATAGGCGACAATTCGTATTAATTTATGAAAAGAAGAATAGCGGGACAACAAGTGATGAGAAGCGTTGGAAACAAGACACGAAGCAATAGATAGAGGTACATTAGCGTCAGGCAAGTTGGAGTTTGTAGCTGGAGGTTTGGAAGGCCATGAAGAAGAGTCTTTGATTAACCATGAGGGCCCATGCCAGTACAGCTGGGAAGCTGCCAATTGAGAGGGTAAACAACCACGAGAGATAATATCGGCTGGGTTATCAGCACTGGGCACATGCCTCCATTGACATCAAGAAGAAAGAGTTTGAATTTTGGAAACCCTGTTTGCAACAAAAGTTTGCCAGTGAGAGGGGTTCTTGGCGATCCAAGAAAGGGTGATCATGGAATCGCTCCAGAGATAGATTTGCGAGAATTTGACTTTTAATACTTCCCGTAATTTCTTAACAAGTTCTGCAGCCATGAGTGCAGCGCACAATTCAAGCCTAGGCAAAGTGATAGTTTTAAGAGGAGCGACCTTCGGTTTGGCACAAACAAGGTTGGAAACTGAAGATCCATATAAAGAACCGTGATAAACTAAATATGCGCAGCAACCGTAAGCTTTTTCGGAACTGTCCGCTAACACATGAAGGAAAAAGGATGCATTAGAATGAGCGTTAATTAAATTCCTAGGAATTTCAATAAGGGAAAGATCCAGCAAATTGCTGCGAAACGAGAGCCAACGATTAAGAAAAGAAAGAGGAACAGTGTCATCCCATTCACATTTGAGCGACCACAGCTCTTGCATGAAGAGTTTGGCTATAACGATAACTGGGGCAAGGAATTGAAGTGGATCAAAAATTTTTGCAATTTCAGAGAGAATTTGTCTTTTTGTGTTAGGAAGCACTTCTGCGAGCGAAACTTTATAGATGAGAGTGTCAGTGCTAGTGCACCAATGAACTCCTAGAGTTTTTATGGATTCGGAGTTTCCACAAATTTCGACAGAAGAAGGATCGATGTCTTCGATGGGAAACTGGGCGAGAAACTCAGGGGAGTTGGAATTCCACTTATGAAGTGGGAAACCTCCATTCCTTAGCAATGTCTGAAGTTCTAAAGTCACAAAAGAAGCTTCCTCCAAAGTGGGGAAGGACTGCAAATAATCGTCAACATAGAATGACGTAGTTAGTGCTTCAGAGGCTTTGGAATTAAATAAATGACCATCTTGTGAGGCTAGCAAGTGTAGGGATCGGATAGCCAGGAAAACAGAGGGTTTTAAGCCATAAATAACCGTTTTTAAGCGAAATACCTTAATGGGCTTACTGATTTCATCACGCCACAAGATTCTTTGGAGATCTCGTAGTTCCGGCTGAATTAAAACTTGGCGGTACATTTGGTTTATATCAGCTATGACAGCTATGGGAAATAATTGAAAGTTTAAGAGTATAGCAGATAGATCTGATTGACTAGCTGGACCAGAGTAAAGGGTGTCGTTAAGGCTGTTGCCATTAACGTCGGGTGATGAACCATTGAAAACAACTCGGATTTTATCTTTTAAAGGAGGGTTTTTCCACACGGGATGATGATTTAAATAAACCGTTTCAATTGGGGTGTGCAATTCATCATCAGATTTGTTACCAACTTCCATATGATCTAAGCTTTCATACTCATCCATGAAATCAGTGTACTGCTGTTTAACAAGAGGTTCTTTCTTGAATTTGCTCTCGATAGCAAAGAGAGCTTTTCGAGCTTTGGGCTGAGAGTTAATAAGTTTTGGAGGATTATGTAATCTTGGCATTTGAACAACGAACCGGCCATCAGAAGAACGAGTGGTGGTGTTCAAAAAAGTTGCTCACAGAATTCATTTTCTGAAGAGGTGACATTAGGAGGATCAACGTTTTCAAGCCTCCAGAACTGTTCCAGGTCAATATTGGAGAAGTAACATTGCGATGCGGGTTGGGGAGAATAATGGGGAAGTTGACCTGTGACGAACCATCCAAAATTAGTATCTCTGGCGACCACGTTTGAGGATAACTTGCGAACCTGTTTACGAAGGCAATTCCAGAAAACATTGGCACTAAGGAGTATGTCAATAGGGTTTTGCATGTTGAACAAAGGATCGGCTAGCCTTAAATGCGAGGGAATGTTTAACCCTGAAATATCCACAGAGTGACTTGGAGTGTCTTCTCCAATGCAATTGAGAATTAGACAATTAAGTTTAAGAATGTTGTTTCTATGACAAATGTCTCTTATGGTTAGCTTTGAGAATTGTAAAGCTTGCGATTTTGAGCTGTTGATGCCCGACACGTTAATAGAAGTGGAGTTTACAGGTAGGCCTAGTTTTCTAATCGAGGAATTAGACACAAAATCATGAGTTGGCGCTGAATCTAGAAGACTGCGTGCACGGACCCAGTTGCCAAAATTATCCTGAACTTCGATTTGGACAGTAGACAACAATACTTGAGCACTGCGAATGGACTTGGCATTTTGAATATACGATGAAGCATTAGAACTGATAGCACTATCATTTTTCTGAGAAGTAAATGCTGTCGATGACCTTGCCTGATCATGACGATGTAGCAAAGTGTGATGAGCCTTTTCACAATGGTAGCAAAGTCTTGTGGACTTGCAATTAGAAGCAGAATGAGTAGGCGCTAGGCAATTGAAGCAATGTTTGTTCTGGGAAACTAATTTTCTTCTGTCGTCGACTGACATTTCTTTAAAGGATTTACAGAGGTATAGGGCATGGGGATCTTTACAAAGTATGCACTTTAAAGGTTCGTTTAAACTCTTGCGAGGTTCGCTTTGAGTGTTTAAAACAATCGAGCTAGCAACACGACGTTCACTAGACCTAGTTGGGTAACCAGTAGTGTTTGATTTAAATTTAGATGAGCTGGACCCGGGTTTTGGGGTATTAGACGCTAAGCGTTCGCTTTTAGGTTTGATAGACATTAATTCAAATTTGGAACTCGGGGAAGAGGGTTCACTTTGATTAGCTAGAGCGGTTAAGAGTTGGCATCTAGCGTTTATAAAAGTGACTAAATGCTCGTAAGAGTAGTCATCTTCTTTAGAAAGTTCAATTTCCCAAGCTTTGAGGGTAGCAGCATCAACTTTAGAAACCACTAAATGTATTAGGAAAGTATCCCAGTGTTCAGTAGGTTGATCTAATTGGGACAGAGCCTTAACGTGAAGTTGTGTAGTGTCAACTACAGTACGCAAACTAGTGACATCATTGTGCTGTGACACAGGTAGGTTGAATAGAGCCTTCATATGGCGTTGAATACGTAACCGTAAATTTCCATATCTTTCTTTTAATAAGTTAAAGGCAATGGGGTAATTTTTGGCGCTTAAAGGGAGTGCTTCAAGTAACTGCAGAGCTTGACCTCGGAGGATAGATCTTAAGTAATGAAACTTGTAAATGACTTGAATGTTTTCATTGTCATGAACAAGGGAGCAAAATAATTCATAGAAAGAATCCCAAGTAGATTCGTCTCCAGAGAAATGGGGTAAATCAATTTTAGGTAAAATTGGTTTGGGCTTGTAAGTACCATCACGGAAAGAAGTTTGTGGTTCATGAAGGGAACCAAGAACAGAAGCGTCCTTTTTCTGCTCCTCTTCGAGTTGGCGTATTATTTTGAAAGCAGAACCTATGCCTTCGTAATATTGGTTTTCTACTTCGACTCGATCTTCGGTTTGATTGAGCATACAAGTTTCTATTTCAGTTTGGATGTGACAATAATTTTCATAAGAACGTTCAAAATCCCTTACACGATGTTTCAACAGGTCTAATTGAGCTTCTGAGGGATCTAACTCTTATATGTACTTTCTGAATCGGGTAATTTTCCCTTTATAGGATGCTCGTTTAGAAGTAAGTTTTTCATCCTTATCCTTTTCAGTAGGAGCCATGTCAAAGAAAATAAATTGAAATGTAACTCACGAAACTGTGGAACCTTGGAAATGCTGTCAAGCTGGCAGCAGCAAATAAGTTGAAAGAAAGGGACACACCACGGGAGACAGGAGCGACCTCTTTCCCTTTCACAGGCTTTGCACGATGTAGTTATAGCTGAAAGATTCAAAGCAGGTATTAATAATTTGCAAGGTATTGTCAAATAATCTTTTAAACAGAAAAAATGACAAATGGAATCTCCCGGGTTTCTGGGACCAATCTTTGGGTAGATTATTGGCTGGGGAATAACCTAACCACCAAGGGAAGATGATAAAGAAAAGGAGGTGGGTTTCGGACTGGAGAAAAAGGATAGAAAGATAGGAGGAGAGTCCCACAAAAGTTATGGATTTAACTTTAAATGCACTTAGAGGCGGTTGCCACCGCAAATCCGCTCTCTGATACCTAAAGTGGGTAAGGACCTGGTCGAAGCTGACGGGAACCGCAGCTAGGACTTGGGCGGTTTGCCAGAGAAAGGCTTTAGCGTATTCCCTCTCAAGCATGCATATGCCTACTATGGGGAAGGGTGATGGTCTGGCAAGACTGAGAGTAACAGATTTATTGTATGTCTGTTCAAAGAAATTCGTTTTTGCAAAGTAATTCGAAGAATGCCAATAATTTGAATCAGGTTTGGTATTTCCAGTTTTCGAAGTTATAGAGTTCCTGAAAAAGCGACCAAGTGCTTCCAAGAAGGATAGTGATAAAAAATTATACCTTGGGGAGTAATTTTGGTAAGTGAACCAATGGTTGCATTTGGAAATGGCTAAGCTTTTACTCAGCAAGGAGCCGGCTAAAAGTTTAGACCAAGAGAAACACTTATCTTTTGGAAAACCAACCATAAGTTTTTGGAGAGGATCTCCACAAGCAGGTAGCTGGCGTAGCGAGCTTTACTTGCCTTACTGGCCAGTTAGAATTAGCTATTAAAGCTAAGAGAAACTTTAACAAGATTACCACTAAGAGTTCTTGCTCAAATGCAACGAGTGGTGAAATCCCTATCAATAGATTTAATGGCATTGAGTAGGGAGAGCCAAGGAGGACAGGATATTGCCTAACCGTTGTATTAGAGAAATGATAAATCCAAAAACAAATATTTAATTTATTTAACAAGGCAAAAGATTCTAATAAATTTGACAAGTATATAGTTTCAATTTTTAGTAACAATTTGGGGTCGCAGACCTCCTAACATTTAAAGGTTGCTCCAGGCAATTAACAATTCTTTAGGTTTCAAACCTTATATATGTACTAAAATCTTTGTAAGATTTAAAAAAGACAAATGAAGTGATTAAAGTTTAAACATTAAATTGAGTACAAGGAGTGTACTTTAAGAAATTTCCAGGTAACTATTTTAGAAAAAGTTACAACTTCGAAAATAACAAAGAAGAAAGCGGATAGAATAAAGGAGAAGTTCCTATAACTTCTTATATTTATACAGAATTACTGTTGGTTATTATACAAATAAGGGCAGGTCACTTACTGTGAAACCTGATAAGAAAGTCAAAAGGAAGGTTCTCGACCTCCTATGTTTAAGTAGGAATCACGAGCCAAATGGGGCAGTTTCCCTTTCGTGAGACCTAGAAATAACTCACTCATGAGTTGAGAGAATTGTTTTCCCTGATTATAGGCTAGAAACAATGTAAGCTTGAACCGTGTATAAAACACGTAGTTATGCAGAAATTAATTAATGATAAACAAGCAAAATGGAAGGGCACTTCGTTAGAGTGACACCTCATAGAAAATGATCTAGAGTTACAATTTTATTAATATGGTTTGTTAGTAGAAGGTTGAGGAAAGATCAATTAGGATTTAGGATCAATGTTCATGGCCTTATTTAATGTAAACGGACGATCGCGACGCGGTAGAAAAGTTGAACAAGCACTAGTTATCACTATAGTCTTTTGAATACATGAAAAATTCACTGTAGTAACACGAAAGTTTATGGCAAAGAAAGTTATTGCAATGATGAAAAAAAACTGGTTGCACTGGATAGGCGAAGGTCTATTACTTGAGAAAGTTGTGGATTACAATTAAATGCGCCATAGAACATTCCAACGGTGGAAGAAAATTCGCTATTGAGCTTTAATTCAGAAGTGAGATTCTTCAATTTTAAATAGTATTCTCACAAGCGAGTGAAAAATACATGACGGCAGGACTTGTAGATAAAGTACAGGATTTGGAAGGTTCCAGAACGATCTTAATAGAAGAATGGGGCCAAAGTTAATCCAGCGGAGGAACTAGCTTGGTAATTTATAGACAGCGGGTATTAGATAATATCCCACGTGGTGAGAAGATTTCTCATTTAAATAGCTTAAGAAAAGCTACTTTCTATTAAGGTTGGCTCAGACAGACAAAAGCTCAACATGGCAAATCCCGCGAAGAATGATTACCGCCCCAAATAAGTAATCTCACGCTGTCTATAAAATGATCAATAAAAGCATGTAGAGAATAAAACTGTACTTATCTTGGTTGCATATCGAAGGTGAAGTTCCCTTTGACGGATACCTAATGTGCCAACATGGCGTAGAGAGTAGAGAGTGCCTCTTGGTTTGAGGAGACTGGCTCTAGTTGAGCCCTGACTGATCGAGTCAACTGCCGACTTACAAGTGAGACCCACTCAGAGAAGCGCGGAGGGTCCAAGGAAGGGAAAAGAGTGGGGGTAGGAGACAAAAGGAATACATATCAGAATAGACAACTTATAAAAATAAATGTTCTTCTTGATGAATGGTCTTCAAAGAGTTGATAGCAGGCGATACTAGCACAGCCTGGTGGGTGAAAGAGTAGACGAAGTTCTCTTGATCACGGAGATAATAGCTGGCGATGGCAACGAGATCTGGTGGCCAGATGGAAAAGGAAGTCCTCTTGCACCAGGAAGAATTGAGGAGCTTCAGAGATTCGCTGCTAGATGACGCTAGGTGGGTCATGGAAGATATATATCTAGAACAGACTCACAATGACATAAGAGACATGACCACCAAAGAGAAACTAGGAGATCACTGTTGGTGTTTGAGAAAAAGGATGAAATGAACAAGCAAAGATCATTAAAAATAATACTCTATCTTACCGTGTATTCCAAGAATTCACCATACTGGGAGGGCCAAACACCAACAGAGAACAAAACAAACAGTTAAACATTTAAAGGTAATGGAGAAATTAGAGACAGTGGTCTTGTGATATGACCATTAGTGGTCAAGATATTGGCTACCCTGACTCTCCCATCCCTTCCAGGATAACACTCGGTCACTCTACCAGAAGTCCAAACTAGGGGGGGGGGGGAGGAGAAACATCCCTAACCAAGACCAAGTCCCCCACTTTAATGTCGGGACTGGAAAGAAACCGCTTCTGTCTCCGTTGCAAGGAAGTTAAATATTCCAAGTTCCACCTCTTCCAAAAAGAATTGCGGAGGGCTTAAAGTTTACGCCAAACGATAGGTAGATTAGAATCCCTGTAAGAATTGGGAAGAGGAGGAGGGGCAGAAATAGAAGTGCCGATAAGGAAGTGACCAGGTGTGAGTGGAAGCAAGTCATCAGGGTCATTAGAAAGCGGAGTTAAAGGGCGAGTATTAACAACACCTTCAATCAGAACGGACAGTGAATTGAATTCTTCATAAGTCAGAATTCGATTACCTAAGACCTTTCTTAAATGACGTTTAGTGAGCTTTACGCAAGATTCCCACCTACCACCGTGATGAGGAGCGTAGGGAGGTATAAAGTGCCATTTGAAACCCTTTGAGTAGGAAAAATTAGAAATTTGTTCCATGGCAGGAGATGAAGTGAGAGCATTCTTCCACAGGGAAGCTGCGCCCTGAAAAGTGGAAGCGTTATCAGAGAACATCTCTGAAGGAACACCACGCCTAGCAGTGAAGCGAGAGACAGCTGATAAAAAGTAAGAAGTAGAAGCATTCGTTTCTAGTTCCAAGTGGATTGCGCCAGTAACATAGAGCTTACCAAACAATTTGCGTTTAGCTTCAGGGGAATTTCGTTGATATTGGAACGTACCCATATAGTCCACACCAGTTAAAGCAAATGGGCGTATAGGAGAAGAGCGAAAAGAGGGCAGATCGCTCATTAATTGAGTATTGATTTTAGGTTTCGCTTTGAAGCAAGGAATGCACTTGTGAATTACAGAAGAAACTTCATGAATTCCATTTATAATCCAGTACTTTTCCCTTAAGAGGCAAAGCAGAGTGCGTGTGCCAACATGCAGATTACGATAATGAAAGTCACGTATAATTAAAGAAGTTACGTGATGTTTAGAAGGCAAAATAACGGGATGCTTTTTGTCCTCAGAGAGCAAAGATTGCGAGAGCCTACCACCTACCCTGAGTAACCCATGGTCATCAAGGAACGGGGCTAAAGCACGAAGACGACTGGATTTGGGAAGATCCCTTTTAGAAGAAAGTAAAGACAATTCAGAAGAAAAGGCTTCTTGCTGTGTCAGTTGTAAAACCTTAATGGTAGCGAGATTCAATTCATGATTGGTAAGGTGCGGTTTGGGGAGAAGAGATTGGTCAACCACAAAATATTTCCATCGAAGGAGATAGGCGACAATTCGTATTAATTTATGAAAAGAAGTATAGCGGGACAACAAGTGATGAGAAGCGTTGGAAACAAGACACGAAGCAATAGATAGAGGTACATTAGCATCAGGCAAGTTGGAGTTTGTAACTGGAGGTTTGGAAGGCCATGAAGAAGAGTCTTTGATTAACCATGAGGGCCCATGCCAGTACAGCTGGGAAGCTGCCAATTGAGAGGGTAAACAACCACGAGAGATAATATCGGCTGGGTTATCAGCACTGGGCACATGCCTCCATTGACATCAAGAAGAAAGAGTTTGAATTTTGGAAACCCTGTTTGCAACAAAAGTTTGCCAGTGAGAGGGGTTCTTGGCGATCCAAGAAAGGGTGATCATGGAATCGCTCCAGAGATAGATTTGCGAGAATTTGACTTTTAATACTTCCCGTAATTTCTTAACAAGTTCTGCAGCCATGAGTGCAGCGCACAATTCAAGCCTAGGCAAAGTGATAGTTTTAAGAGGAGCGACCTTCGATTTGGCACAAACAAGGTTGGAAACTGAAGATCCATATAATGAACCGTGATAAACTAAATATGCGCAGCAACCGTAAGCTTTTTCGGAACTGTCCGCAAACACATGAAGGAAAAAGGATGCATTAGAATGAGCGTTAATTAAATTCCTAGGAATTTCAATAAGGGAAAGATCCAGCAAATTGCTGCGAAACGAGAGCCAACGATTAAGAAAAGAAAGAGGAACAGTGTCATCCCATTCACATTTGAGCGACCACAGCTCTTGCATGAAGAGTTTGGCTATAACGATAACTGGGGCAAGGAATTGAAGTGGATCAAAAATTTTTGCAATTTCAGAGAGAATTTGTCTTTTTGTGTTAGGAAGCTCTTCTGCGAGCGAAACTTTATAGATGAGAGTGTCAGTGCTAGTGCACCAATGAACTCCTAGAGTTTTTATGGATTCGGAGTTTCCACAAATTTCGACAGAAGAAGGATGGATGTCTTCGATGGGAAACTGGGCGAGAAACTCAGGGGAGTTGGAATTCCACTTATGAAGTGGGAAACCTCCATTCCTTAGCAATGTCTGAAGTTCTAAAGACACAAAAGAAGCTTCCTCCAAAGTGGGGAAGGACTGCAAATAATCGTCAACATAGAATGACGTAGTTAGTGCTTCAGAGGCTTTGGAATTAAATAAATGACCATCTTGTGAGGCTAGCAAGTGTAGGGATCGGATAGCCAGGAAAACAGAGGGTTTTAAGCCATAAGTAACCATTTTTAAGCGAAATACCTTAATGGGCTTACTGATTTCATCACGCCACAAGATTCTTTGGAGATCTCGTTGTTCCGGCTGAATTAAAACTTGGCGGTACATTTGTTTTATATCAGCTATGACAGCTATGGGAAATAATTGAAAGTTTAAGAGTATAGCAGATAGATCTGATTGAATAGCTGGACCAGAGTAAAGGGTGTCGTTAAGGCTGTTACCATTAACGTCGGGTGATGAACCATTGAAAACAACTCGGATTTTATCTTTTAAAAGAGGGTTTTTCCACACGGGATGATGATTTAAATAAACCGTTTCAATTGGGGTGTGCAATTCATCATCAGATTTGTTACCAACTTCCATATGATCTAAGCTTTCATACTCATCCATGAAATCAGTGTACTGCTGTTTAACAAGAGGTTCTTTCTTGAATTTGCTCTCGATAGCAAAGAGAGCTTTTCGAGCTTTGGGCTGAGAGTTAATAAGTTTTGGAGGATTATGTAATCTTGGCATTTGAACAACGAACCGGCCATCAGAAGAACGAGTGGTGGTGTTCAAAAAAAGTTGCTCACAGAATTCATTTTCTGAAGAGGTTACATTAGGAGGATCAACGTTTTCAAGCCTCCAGAACTGTTCCAGGTCAATATTGGAGAAGTAACATTGCGATGCGGGTTGGGGAGAATAATGGGGAAGTTGACCTGTGACGAACCATCCAAAATTAGTATCTCTGGCGACCACGTTTGAGGATTACTTGCGAACCTGTTTACGAAGGCAATTCCAGAAAACATTGGCACTAAGGAGTATGTCAATAGGGTTTTGCATGTTGAACAAAGGATCGGCTAGCCTTAAATGCGAGGGAATGTTTAACCCTGAAATATCCACAGAGTGACTTGGAGTGTCTTCTCCAATGCAATTGAGAATTAGACAATTAAGTTTAAGAAAGTTGTTTCTATGACAAATGTCTCTTATGGTTAGCTTTGAGAATTGTAAAGCTTGCGATTTTGAGCTGTTGATGCCCGACACGTTAATAGAAGTGGAGTTTACAGGTAGGCCTAGTTTTCTAATCAAGGAATTAGACACAAAATCATGAGTTGCCGCTGAATCTAGAAGACTGCGTGCACGGACCCAGTTGCCAAAATTATCCTGAACTTCGATTTGGACAGTAGACAACAATACTTGAGCACTGCGAATGGACTTGGCATTTTGAATATACGATGAAGCATTAGAACTGATAGCACTATCATTTTTCTGAGAAGTAAATGCTGTCGATGACCTTGCCTGATCATGACGATGTAGCAAAGTGTGATGAGCCTTTTCACAATGGTAGCAAAGTCTTGTGGACTTGCAATTAGAAGCAGAATGATTAGGCGCTAGGCAATTGAAGCAATGCTTGTTCTGGGAAACTAATTTTCTTCTGTAGTCGACTGACATTTCTTTAAAGGATTTACAGAGGTATAGGGCATGGGGATCTTTACAAAGTATGCACTTTAAAGGTTCGTTTAAACTCTTGCGAGGTTCGCTTTGAGTGTTTAAAACAATCGAGCTAGCAACACGACGTTCACTAGACCTAGTTGGGTAACCAGTAGTGTTTGATTTAAATTTAGATGAGCTGGACCCGGGTTTTGGGGTATTAGACGCTAAGCGTTCGCTTTTAGGTTTGATAGACATTAATTCGAATTTGGAACTCGGGGAAGAGGGTTCACTTTGATTAGCTAGAGCGGTTAAGAGTTGGCATCTAGCGTTTATAAAAGTGACTAAATGCTCGTAAGAGTAGTCATCTTCTTTAGAAAGTTCAATTTCCCAAGCTTTGAGGGTAGCAGCATCAACTTTAGAAACCACTAAATGTATTAGGAAATTATCCCAGTGATCAGTAGGTTGATCTATTTGGGACAGAGCCTTAACGTGAAGTTGTGTAGTGTCAACTAGAGTACGCAAACTAGTGACGTCATTGTGCTGTGACGCAGGTAGGTTGAATAGAGCCTTCATATGGCGTTGAATACGTAACCGTAAATTTCCATATCTTTCTTTTAATAAGTTAAAGGAAATGGGGTAATTTTCGGCGCTTAAAGGGAGTGCTTCAACTAACTGCAGAGCTTGACCTCGGAGGATAGATCTCAAGTAATGAAACTTGTAAATGACTTGAATGTCTTCATTGTCATGAACAAGGGAGCAAAATAATTCATAGCAAGAATCCCTAGTAGATTCATCTCCAGAGAAATGGGGTAAATCAATTTTAGGTAAAATTGGTTTGGGCTTGTAAGTACCATCACGGAAAGAAGTTTGTGGTTCATGAAGGGAACGAAGAACAGAAGCGTACTTTTTCTGCTCCTCTTCGAGTTGGGGTATTATTTTGAAAGCAGAACCTATGCCTTCGTAATATTGGTTTTCTACTTCGACTCGATCTTCGGTTTGATTGAGCATACAAGTTTCTATTTCAGTTTGGATGTTACAATAATTTTCATAAGAACGTTCAAATCCCTTACACGATATTTCAACAAGTCTAATTGAGCTTCTGAGGGATCTAACACTTTTATGTACTTTCTGAATCGGGTAATTTGCCCTTTATAGGATGCTCGTTTAGAAGTAAGTTTTTCATCCTTATCCTTTTCAGTAGGAGCCATGTCAAAGAAAATAAATTGAAATGTAACTCACGAAACTGTGGAACCTTGGAAATGCTGTCAAGCTGGCAGCAGCAAATAAGTTGAAAGAAAGGGACACACCACGGGAGACAGGAGCGGCCCCTTTCCCCTTCACAGGCTTTGCACGATGTAGTTATAGCTGAACGATTCAAAGCAGGTATTAATAATTTGCAAGGTATTGTCAAATAATCTTTTAAACAGAAAAAATGACAAATGGACTCTCCCGGGTTTCTGGGACCAATCTTTGGGTAGATTATTGGCTGGGGAATAACCTAACCACCAAGGGAAGATGATAAAGAAAAGGAGGTGGGTTTCGGACTGGAGAAAAAGGATAGAAAGATAGGAGGAGAGTCCCACAAAAGTTATGAATTTAACTTTAAATGCACTTAGAGGCGGTTGCCACCGCAAATCCGCTCTCTGATACCTAAAGTGGGTAAGGACCTGGTCGAAGCTGACGGGAACCGCAGCTAGGACTTGGGCGGTTTGCCAGAGAAAGGCTTTAGCGTATTCCCTCTCAAGCATGCATATGCCTACTATGGGGAAAGGTGATGGTTTGGCAAGACTGAGAGTAACAGATTTATTGTATGTCTGTTCAAAGAAATTCGTTTTTGCAAAGTAATTCGAAGAATGCCAATAATTTGAATCAGGTTTGGTATTTCCAGTTTTCGAAGTTATAGAGTTCCTGAAAAAGCGACCAAGTGCTTCCAAGAAGGATAGTGATAAAAAATTATACCTTGGGGAGTAATTTTGGTAAGTGAACCAATGGTTGCATTTGGAAATGGCTATGCTTTTACTCAGCAAGGAGCCGGCTAAAAGTTTAGACAAAGAGAAACACTTATCTTTTGGAAAACCAATCATAAGTTTTCGGAGAGGATCTCCACAAGCAGGTAGCTGGCGTAGCGAGCTTTACTTGCCTTACTGGCCAGTTAGAATTAGCTATTAAAGCTAAGAGAAACTTTAACAAGATTACCACTAAGAGTTCTTGCTCAAATGCAACGAGTGGTGAAAGCCCTATCAATAGATTTAATGGCATTGAGTAGGGAGAGCCAAGGAGGACAGGATATTGCCTAACCGTTGTATTAGAGAAATGATAAATCCAAAAACAAATATTTAATTTTTTTAACAAGGCCAAAGATCATAATAAATTTGACAAGTATATAGTTTCAATTTTTAGTAACAATTTGGGGTCGCAGACCTCCTAACATTTAAAGGTTGCTCCCGGCAATTAACAATTCTTTAGGTTTCAAACCTTATATATGTACTAAAATCTTTGTAAGATTTAAAAAAGACAAATGAAGTGATTAAAGTTTAAACATTAAATTGAGTACAAGGAGTGTACTTTAAGAAATTTCCAGGTAACTATTTTAGAAAAAGTTACAACTTCGAAAATAACAAAAAAGAAAGCGGATAGAATAAAGGAGAAGTTCCTATAACTTCTTATATTTATACAGAATTACTGTTGGTTATTATACAAATAAGGGCAGGTCACTTACTGTGAAACCTGATAAGAAAGTCAAAAGGAAGGTTCTCGACCTCCTATGTTTAAGTAGGAACCACGAGCCAAATGGGGCAGTTTTCCTTTCGTGAGACCTCGAAATAACTCACTCATGAGTTGAGAGAATTGTTTTCCCTGATTATAGGGTAGAAACAATGTAAGCTTGAACCGTGTATTAAACACGTAGTTATGCAGAAATTAATTAATGATAATCAAGCAAAATGGAAGGGCACTTCGTTAGAGTGACACCTCATAGAAAATGATCTAGAGTTACAATTTTATTAATATGGTTTGTTAGTAGAAGGTTGAGGAAAGATCAATTAGGATTTAGGATCAATGTTCATGGCCTTATTTAATGTAAACGGACGATCGCGACGCGGTAGAAAAGTTGAACAAGCACTAGTTATCACTATAGTCTTTTGAATACATGAAAAATTCACTGTAGTAACACGAAAGTTTATGGCAAAGAAACTTATTGCAATGATGAAAAAAACTGGTTGCACTGGATAGGCGAAAGTCTATTACTTGAGAAAGTTGTGGATTACAATTAAATGCGCCATAGAACATTCCAACGGTGGAAGAAAATTCGCTATTGAGCTTTAATTCAGAAGTGAGATTCTTCAATTTTAAATAGTATTCTCACAAGCGAGTGAAAAATACATGAAGGCAGGACTTGTAGATAAAGTACAGGATCTGGAAGGTTCCAGAACGATCTTAAGAGAAGAATGGGGCCAAAGTTAATCCAGCGGAGGAACTAGCTTGGTAATTTATAGACAGCGGGTATTAGATAATATCCCACGTGGTGAGAAGATTTCTCATTTAAATAGCTTAAGAAAAGCTACTTTCTATTAAGGTTGGCTTAGACAGACAAAAGCTCAACATGGCAAATCCCTCGAAGAATGATTACCGCCCCAAATAAGTAATCTCACGCTGTCTATAAAATGATCAATAAAAGCATGTAGAGAATAAAACTGTACTTATCTTGGTTGCATATCGAAGGTGAAGTTCCCTTTGACGGATACCTAATGTGCCAACATGGCGTAGAGAGTATAGAGTGCCTCTTGGTTTGAGGAGACTGGCTCTAGTTGAGCCGTGACTGATCGAGTCAACTGCCGACTTACAAGTGAGACCCACTCAGAGAAGCGCGGAGGGTCCAAGGAAAGGAAAAGAGTGGGGGTAGGAGACAAAAGGAATACATATCAGAATAGACAACTTATCAAAAATAAATGTTCTTCTTGATGAATGGTCTTCAAAGAGTTGATAGCAGGCGATACTAGCACAGCCTGGTGGGTGAAAGAGTAGACGAAGTTCTCTTGATCACGGAGATAATAGCTGGCGATGGCAACGAGATCTGGTGGCCAGATGGAAAAGGAAGTCCTCTTGCACCAGGAAGATTTGAGGAGCTTCAGAGATTCGCTGCTAGATGACGCAAGGTAGGTCATGGAAGATATATATCTAGAACAGACTCACAATGACATAAGAGACATGGCCACCAAAGAGAAACGAGGAGATCACTGTAGGTGTTTGAGAAAAAGGATGAAATGAACAAGCAAAGAGCATTAAAAATAATACTATATCTTACCGTGTATTCCAAGAATACACCAACCTGCTCACCAGCCTGCCCTGGGGTTATACCGCAAGGAGGAGGAGGTGTGATTTCACTGTTTGTTCGTTTAGGGACACGGCTCATGGTAACTCGTTGATTTAGTATTTTGTATTTTGTAAATATTCGTTTTTGTCATTGTAAATAGTAGATTTTGTAAATAGTGGCAACCCAGTTCGACCTTATGCTCTTAAAAAAGTTGTATGCAACCTTATTTTTATTTTAAATTTAACAGAGTTGAGCATTGGAAAATGGTTTGATTTTTTAAGCTGTACAAAAATGTTATTTTTATGTAAATATCAAATGAGTAACAGTATTTTTTTAGTAATTTTAATTTTTTATGCAAATCGTAAATGGTGAACTAAAAAATTCTTTTGGGATAAGTGTGCATGTCGAGAATGTGCTTTTGGGAATACATAAAGTGGTTGTGTTTGTTGCCAAAGACAGGTGTGAATGTATGAATAGCATGAAAGCTGATGTGTATGTATGACCAGAGCTAACACGGTGAGGTACGGTGGTGGGTGGGGAGGGGGAAATTGTCACTTATATAGTCATTTTGTTTTGTCAATAGTTTTGTTTTCTTTGAAATGTAGCGGTGAATAGACATTATTTTTGAAAAAACAGTCTTACTTGCAGTAGTCGTAGACCTCGACGTTTCTCCAAACACACATAAACACATTGCAGCATTATCATGGTCAAGCTCTTGCATCAACATCATTGAAAAATCTCAACTTTCAACATACACCAAATGGAAAAATGTCAAAACAACAAAATGGAAAATCCATGCTTTGATATCACCAAAAACGCAAAACTAAAAACGCACATTTTTTAAACTGGAAATGGCTATGTGTCAAATATGAAAAATTGAAAAAATATGAAACGAAAATTGTTTAAAAAGTGTCATCAACAAAATAGAAAATCCATATCATAAAAAACACAAAACTTGAAACAGACATTTTTAGCCTATTTTCAATTTTGAAAAAATAGGCTTATGAGATCACCTTTTGTCCATGTGTGTGTGAGGTGTGTGTGTGTCCCCCCTAATAATTTCTAAACGGCTGGAGCGATTTCAATGAAACTCGGTAAGTTCATAGCACTACTCCGGGTGACCCCGACCGTGCCCTTCAAATTTTGTTACGTCTCACCAATCCAACATGGCGGCTGTGCGACATATTTCACCAGCATTCAATATCTCCGAAACTATTCCCGATATCACCCTGGAAATTATTTCTGTGATAAAGGGAACTACTAGAAGTTCACCAATTTGACTTTTGAAAAACTGGTAACTACAAAATCAACATGGCGGCCACGCGAATTTCCGACTTTTAAATAGACGTTTCTCGCGATTTAACCAACCAAACGCAATCAAACTTGGTACAGTATATGTTTATACACATTGCAATGCACCGACATCTAATTTGGTTCAATTGCTTACATAACCACAAGATGGCAGATGTGCGAAATATTTCACCGGCATTCTATATCTCTGAAACTATTAGCGGTATCACCCTGAAATTTTGTACAGAGATAAAGGGTACTACTGAAAGTTCATCTATAAGACTTTCAAAAACCGGTTAACTACAAAACGAACATGGCGGCCAAGCGAATTTGAAAATTTTAAATAGACCTTTCTCGCAATTTAATATTCCAAAACGCAATGAAATCTGGTACAGAAAATGTTTATACACATTGTAATGCACTGGTATCTAATTTAGTTCATTTTTACATAACCTCAAGATGGCGGATGTGCGAATTTTAAAATTAAGTTTTTATTTCTTGTGTCGTAATCTTGCGATCGAAGTGAAAGTTTGAATAATGAACCTACGCAATAATTTTCCTTTAATGGTACATGACTCTATGTCCTATACATTTAACAATCCAACATGGCGATCATCTGAAATATTTAGACGGCTATGAATATCTACGAATCTATCACAGCAATCAAACTGATTTTTTTAATGTTCATAGGGGATATGAGATTAAGCTCACCTATAGGACTTTAAATAACCTAGTGATCACAAGTCCAACATGGCGGCGACGCGAAGTATAAGTATTCACATGGACGTTTCTCGCAATTTAACCATCCGAGTGCAGTGAAACTTGGTACAGTAAATCCTTATACGAAAGTAAATCCACTGGAATCTAATTTATTTCAATTGTTTCCATAACTACAAGATGGCAGCTGTGCAAAATTTTAAAATCTCCCTGTTACTTCTTGTGTCCTAATCATGCGATTGAAGTTTGAATGCTACACGGACACAATAATCTTCATGTAACAGTACATAACTCTAGGACCTACATATATAAAATCCAACATGGCGACCATTCGAAATATTTAGTCGGTTCTCAATTTCTACGAATTTATTACAGCAATCAAACTGAAATTTTGTATGTTGATAGTGGCCGTTAACATAAGTAGGATATATGAAAATAGGCTTTATAGTTCTTCACGGAACTACTTGTTAAAAACTGTAAATTGCAAATTGGCAAATGGTAATGTGTGAAAATGTAAAAATGAAAAATCAGCCCATCAACACCATGATTTTTTTAAATAAAATAAAAATATTTAAAAAAAATGTGCTCTGGTAAACCTTTGTTTTTATTTCACAGTGATAGTGGATTGACAAATGCAAATAGAATACAAACAAATCCCAATTTCTCTATTTCTTAATGTTTATGTTCATGCATGATCAACTTTCCTTTCATAGCACTCATGACAATCGTGGCCGCCATCCCCCCACTGTGGCATCACAGGATGTGAAACGTTGTTTAGCTTTTTTCAATAATAATTTATCTGCCACATGTCTTAAACCAGGATGACTAAGGCGATAAGATAGGTCATGTTCTTTGCATGCTTGATCCAAAAGATTAATGGGTACATCACCACGC
Source organism: Meconema thalassinum (assembly GCA_946902985.2). NCBI lineage: Eukaryota > Metazoa > Arthropoda > Insecta > Orthoptera > Tettigoniidae > Meconema > Meconema thalassinum. The sequence goes on along the minus strand of OX336398.1, from coordinate 181,809,323 downwards.
TGCAAACGTTTTTCAAGATGAGTTCCAGGACCACAAAAACGATAACCTGGAAGATGGATTTTGAAAGGTAAGTATTGAATCACTTTGTCAATGACGCCATTGCCAGTACAGGTCTGGCATATCCTTTTCCATTGATGGTGAAAAGGTTTGGTCTTCCTCCTCCTCTGTGGACGATGTTTGTGTTTGTTGTTGTTGTTGCTTTTTCTCACCATGACACCCGTGGAATGATTCAACAAAGTCTTTACACGCACTTTTATGACCGTGATACAGTTTCACTAGCTGACAAGTCGCGCACCGACGCATAGAGTGTATTTTTGCCATGGCCACTTGCTTATGGAGTTTGTAATCCGTACAGGGTTGCAATTCACTCAACACAGGGTCTTGAGTACATGATTTTGGTACCTGTTGCCAGATTTCTTTCACCGCGTTGGCGGCCACATAATAAATGAAAGACTTGGGCAGTGCTAAGAGTTCCTCTTTGGTAAAACAGTCTAGTTTCTTTTTGCACATAAAGTACTTACCAATGGCTTTGTCCGTGGCATTGCCTTTCTCCATGGTATCACGTTCTGTTAATGTTTACACATAGCTTGTAGAAATCTCACTGGCGTCATTCACGGGTAAATCTTGAGTTATAATTTTGTTCAACAACTCCCGGCAGACATGGGTGGTTAACCAATGAAAGAGATGCCACGCATGCGCTAGGGCTGTATGGGTAATTTTGCCACATGAACAAGTATTCATCAGCGTTTGCAGGGATGGGCAGCCCAAGTCCATGAGGTCGATACATTGACAGTAAGACGCCAAACGTTGTTGCAACCATTCACGTTTTTCATTACCTATCACAAATACCTCATTGGCCGAGGACAAGTATGATTTCATGACCACGTTCAAATATTTATAGGAAATGGTTCCTTGATTCCAGTCTAGTTGCTTATGATTTTCAATTCACTCGGTTTGTTTACGATCTTTTTCACACAACAAATCAAAAGCATGGGCGGTTTAAATAGCAAATGCGTAGCTTGCGATATCCAAAAAGTGGTACAATCGATAATGGCCACTTGTTTAAATATAAATTTGTTGTCACCAATTTTGAACCCTTGGCAATCCACAATGAGTGTGCGCAAACTGTTGCCACTTGCCTGGACCAAGTTCAACTGACGACTGACAGTCAATGACTAAGGTGTGGTCATGACATGGACTTACCTGCCATGCTAGTAAAAAAAAGGAATTGAGGTTAGGGAAGGACAGGGGGACATGAAAAAATAAGAATTTAAGAATTACATAATTTTATTATCATAACACGTCTTACAGGCTTTTGTCATTTTGGGATAAGGACGATACCAACTGATACAACAATATAGTCTCGTGTGTTTGTAACGTCCATAACACCGATGATGTCCCAATGTCTCTAAAGTAGGCGTTTTTGATGGTGAGCTGCTCATCGAAGCACCGTTGACACCATACAGTCCGCATGTATCGTAACTTGTTTTTTTTTCATCACTCAGAGGTACGAGTGAGGGATAGCTTGAATGACAGAGTATATTTCCCACCTCCATTCTGCACAGGTAGGGGCAGGCAGGTGACCAGCGCTGATGTTCCTGCATGGGTTCATTGCTCTCTTGCCATTGGTCTATGATGATGGGACAAAGGGACCATTTCACTTCATCTCTTGTTTTTAAATAGTAGAATCCAGCGGCCGCCAAGGCATGAGGGTTTATGAAAGGCACTGGCCATGTTGCAAAATCTTGAAACGTTGTTCCTCAGAGTTTAAATTCATAGATGTGACTTCTCTTGATGCTTTAAAGCAAGACATGACTAAGCGGCTTGACGTGGGTTTAATTGCTATTTATACACTCGTCACTTGGTTGGACAGTGAATAATAGTTGACTTGTTTGTGATGAATAATCAAACAGTAGGCTGTCGTATTGGCTGGTTCATTATCATGCGTTTCAAAATCTAGTCGAATGTCAATATTGGATGGCTTGACAGACTCTTCCAGGTAAGAACAGTCAAAGACAGTCAGGGGCGCCCTTTCTTTAAACGCTTTGTGTAGCAGCATGGGGCCGTTCTCTTTTTGATAATACGACCATCGAAATTTAGAAAATAAGTCGTACATGGGGCCAAACTTATTTTTTCAAAAATCCAAATTCAGTCCTTCATAGGGAAACACAGCTCCGTTGAGGAAAAGACGTGCATTTCTCAATTGCAGGTGATCAAATTGATACTTGCGATTTGTTTGAAAACCCACGATCGTGTAGAGAGGTCTCTCTGTATAGCGGGCTGTTTTTACAGACCAAATGTGTGTGTTGGTGGTGGGCAATAGCGGATGCACATGGAGTGCCCAGCATTTAAATTACATGGGGGAGAGGCATATCTCTCTTTACCATCTTGAGTATGTCCAGTTTTTTGCTATCGTCAAGGGTCACATGGGGCAATTTCCATAGCAAGCGCTGTAGTTGAAATTTTGAATGTATGGGGGCATTGTCGGCTCCCTCGATTGTATTATTATCACTCCTGTCTCTCACCAGATAAAGCACTTGCCATGCGTTGACCACATTGCGCTGATGATCTTCGGCAAAGCCTAAAAGCAGTTTAAGAGGTAAATATCCAGTAAAGGTCCCATCGGTGTTTACCATCCAGTCATTGGTCGAGTCAGGGCACCAACCTGCCATGCAAAGTGTTTTACCTTCTTCCTCACGATAAGAGGGGCATAATTTCATGACACAGGAAATACCAACATTTCGAATGCTATCCACCATGATATCGTTAATGACATAACATACTTCAGAAAACAGAAAGGCCAAACCATGGTTGGCCAACTTGGATGTGGTGGGTGTAGAGCCATCGGCTTTGGTGAGCCGACCTTCAATCTGAATGACACTTTCATGCGGTAAGGTGAAAATATCTTGGTTGTTGATAACAAATTGAACGAGTCCAGGTGTTTGAGCTTGATAGGTATGGAGATAAATTCTTACCACCCCTGGTTGCTCCCCGATGTGGTTCGCTACCTCTAGGATAGAATTCATCATGGGGGTTGACGTGGTAAGCCAAATGCTGTAAAATCTGCTTGTCTTGATATGTTAACGTGTAAACACGTGTCATACAACTAACACCATTCCTAGACGGCGTAGTTGCTTTTATATACAAACTGCATAGTGGCATTAGCACCAACTTGAAAGTCACTGGTGTGGTATAATCTAGATCAATGAGTTGTTGATCTCGTTTGATCAGTCTTAATGTTATATTACTAATACCATCGACAGCCACAGAATGAAAAAGCACCACTGGAGGGTTTTCACGAATAATATAGCCATTGGGCGATGTCACTATAAAGTCATAAAGCGAATGCGATAGTTCCTGATTGGTGTACACTTCGATAATAATATTACACGTCACCGACACATGATGGTCCTCAATGAATTTCACTTCATGATCTGATTCATGTTTTTTGTTGGGCTCTAACACGCGTGGCTTAAATCCTAGTAATGGGCCAATGGAATCGTGACGTGTTTTAAAGTCAATTTTGAATGTGGAGAACATACTGCAGCGATGAGTGTTGCTATTTCCTACAAGTTCAAACTTGCACGTTCCAACGAGAAATGACTTTAAACCATATTGATTGATCAACACCACATAAATGTGTTAATAAATATCATCGATCGTGTGTCCACCAGAGTTCAGGGTGAGCACAGAATCATCACTGTAAAACTTGTTGTTCACATTTTGACGTATGTTGTATATTCGATTGTACGTTTCAAGAGGAACAAGTCCCAAACCATAAGGTCTTTCACTCAATTCGATGGGCGGGTAAAAGTCTAGGCTGACTACGGGTCCACATCCATGCATTGTAAACGTCTTACTTTCTGCCGAGATACTGTTGACGTTTTTGCATATGCTGAGTCTTATATAAAAAATTAAACACAAACGTCCACACTGTTGGCTGTTAAACGTTTGCTCACGTTTCACATTATAATATATCTTGATCCTTTTTCCAAAATAGGTCACTAGTTCCATGGGCGGAGGCAAATTCCCAAAACTGTCAAAGTACCATACGGTGGATCCCTCTTTGACATAAGCTACATAATGCGTTCCTGGTCCTCGGTGATCATCCAAATTGACAACAGCACATTCCAGTTTCCAGGGTCGTGGGGGTAATTGGTTTCGCATAAACACACCTCGAAAATGAGAAAGTTTTGTTGTTTAGCATAGCTTTCCACTTGTTGATGCGTTAGGGCATGTCTTTCTATGGCTGAGGTTATTTTTATTAATATTTCGAAATGGTGAAATCCCAAATCCTTGTTGATAAAAGGCGGGCTTTAAATTGGCATTTCTAGCCCCCATAGCAATCGCTTCCATCGTTTCATTATGTCGCTGACTTTCTTTGAGTTGTTGCTTGCCCTGATGCGCGGCTTTAATGGTTTTCGCCACTGCGCTGGCACCGCCCAAAAGTGAACCCAGAGCAGCCAAACCGGCAAATAAAGCAGGTAAAAACCCCGCTTGTTTGGGGACGGGAATCATTCGCCCTTGTTTTGAACCCTGTCGCTGAAGTTTTGGAATTACACGTCTCTGTGCTGCTCGAAGGGCTTTTCTTATGGTCAACACATTATTTTATATTTGTTTCTTTCGCAAGGGGTTGTCCACGAATGTCTTAAGCTCAGGCTTTGCCAAGGACAGGGTCTTATTTTTAGTCTTTTTAGTCTTTCTCACCACATACCTTTGTTTCACCATGATGATAATCACCAACAACCTTTCACAAGAAAGTTTAAGTCACAACTAACGTCAGATTGTTATTTCATGGCTGTATATTCCAATTCCACATAAAGTGGGAAATCGTTTATGGTTTTCCCCGCTTGCTTTTCATCCCATGTCAACGTGAGATGAAAGGATAATTCGTCACCTGCATTGACCATTTCATGGTTATGGACCAACATCCTTTGACCATTTATCTTTATTTGTAAAAGGTTCTCATCGGGCATCGCGTATTTCATGTGAATGGTTCCATCATAGTGTAATCGATAGTGGCTTAAACCCGAAGCAAGCACATAGGTCAGGTGCTGGTCATGGACTAGCGGTAAATGGTTTTTGTCATTCACAGGTTTTTCATTTGTCGGATATACTAAAAATACACATGGGATAAATTTATAAAGCCTTTTCCTTTCACAGGTCACGTAACGCTTATTACAGACATCGTCTTCGTCTTGTGGGTCTTCCAGGTGAATACTCCGATGGTGATTAGCGCTATAGCCATTCACTGTAAGCTGGGGCACTTTGTCATAAAACTCATACACTTTGTTATCCACATACTTTTTTGTAGTAACGTCTGTAGACACTTGAGGATGTATTACATGGGTTAACCGCTTTCCCTTTAATTTCCTTGTTTCGTGCGTGGCACTACTGACCTATCCACATAGTGTTTATTAGCAGGATCGGTTTCCTGTTTAGGATCATGTATGGGGACAGACCTAGCTTTGGCCATTAACGCACGTCCAAAGACATCCATCGTTATCCTGTAGTACGAGTCTACTGTTTCTATGACAAGGCTCGGTGTCCTGTATATAGACAACCTGCTAGCCCGTCTAAGCCTTAGTTGATATGAAGATTATTAAGCAGAAAGAGCCATTCCCCGTGGGGGACATGGTTTCCCATCTCTGCCCTACATTACGTGACCAACGCCATGGTTTACTGTTTCCATCTTCCATTCGCTGCATCATTGTGGGACCTTCCGGCTGTGGAAAGACCAATCTTTTGCTAACACTCATCACAGCGCCCAACGGTCTGCGTTTTCAAAATATTTATATTTTTGCAAAATCTCTCTACCAACCCCTCTACGTGTTTCTGGATCAAGTCATGTCCGGATTACAAAAAGAGAATATGGGTTATTTCACATTTTCCATGCAAGGAAATGTTAATTCACCGGATGAGGTAAAGCCTGATTCATTCATGATTTTCGATGATGTATCCACTGAACATCAAGGCATCATTCAAAGCTATTTCAGCATGGGTCGACACAAACATATCGATTGCTTCTATCTTGGACAAACGTATTCTAAAATGTCCAAACAGTTGATTCGTGACAATGTTAATGTCATTGTTTTATTTCGCCAGGACGAGAGGAACAGTCGTCACATTTATAATGAACATGTGAATCCGGATATGACCTTTCAAATGTTTAAAGAATTGTGTGTCAAGTGCTGGAACACACAACGTCATGCCTGTTTAGTGATTGACAAACAAAGTGAACTCAACCAAGGACGGTATCGCTTAGGGTTTGACCATTTTATTGCTATTTAAGGCACTGTCTCATTCCCTCTCAAGTCATTTGTCAAAACATCATGCCGTTAGCAGGGAGTCAATTGAAAGGCGTATTATTAAAACAAAAAACACTATTCACCAAAAGTTTCCTCAATTGAAACGATCACGTGCAGATCATGCTTTGTTTATTCAACAACATTTAGCACCTCCGCTAAAAGCCATGTTGAAACCCTCTTTCAAGCCATCTGAAACACTACCCACAACCCACCTATTCACAATCCACGCTAACGCTGCACGAGGACCCAGAAGAAGAGGAAGAGGAACAGGGACAGGAAGATTTGACTAGTGTTAGCGAAGTTTAGGATGAGGGGGAACAAGTCTTTACGCCTCAAAAAAGTCCTCGCACCTTGCAGAGTTTTTGAGAAAAAAGAAATCCTTGGCCATGGTCGAAACGCCTTGCCCTTCCAGATCATCTCCGTTTTCACAAGTCTTGGCCACCCCTCAAAATAAAGCTCAACTGAAAAACATTTTAATAAAATATTATGGACCAACACTGGAACCCTATTTCACCGATCTATTTATTGGAAACCCAGATACCACGTATGGTGCTCCCTATGAGGATGATAGTTTTAAAATTGGGGATTCATCCATTAAATTTGCTCGTACTAAAGCTGTCATTAAAAACATCAACTATAAATTGACGCCAGGACTGTTAAAGCTGCTCTTCTCTTGAACACCCTCATTCCAAGATTATACGTCAGAGGACCTTGGCAATTATAAATCCATTTTATTGGATACCCATGCCCACAGAAGACCGTATGATCCCACTCAACAAGTGAATGCCAATATATCTCAAAAATATAAAACCATCATTGCAAAAATGTTTCCCACCAGTCAAAGTGGTCGTCGTAAAGTGTCCGCTTCGGGAGTGACATTTAAACCATTATAACCCCTTGTGGATGTTACCTACTGGCACAATCCAAATAAGCTCGTCCAGCGGCTACAGTTGTTGCATGCTTCACGTCAAGCCAGCCATACCGGTCACGACTGGGAAATTAAAGAAATTGAACAAGAACTTCAAAATGCCAAAATTATTGTTTAAGCCCTCACGCATTAAAATGGGTATTGCTCAAGAGTTGCATCGCCCAGCTAGGCGTCACTATCCGCGACTCAAGGTGATTTCACGAGGTGTGGATGAACGTTGTCAGGCCGACTTGGTTGAAATAATACCCTATGCTGGCATTAACGACGGTGTACGCTATATGTTGACCGTCATTGATGTCTATTCCAAAATGGCCTTTGTTGAACCAGTGCGTCGCAAGTCTGGTCCACTGGTCACCAAGGCCTTTCAACATATTATTCAGCAATCCAAACGCCAACCTCAGTTACTACAAACTGACCAGGGGAAAGAATTTTTCGACAAGGATTTCTCCAGTTTTCTCAAATCTAAGGATATTCATCACTACACCACGTACAGAAATCTCAAAGCCAGCGTGGTCGAGCGGTTTAACCGAACATTGAAAACCCATATGTGGAAAGCGTTTTCCGCTCAGGGCACGTATCGCTGGTTAGACATGTTACCAGATCTAGTGTCACGTTACAATGACACCAAACATAGAACCATTGGGACCAAGCCACGCCTCCTGACCATAAATATTCAGCGACTGGATATACAGTTTAACCCCATAAAGACAGCAGATCCTAAACGTCACCGACTGAAAATTGGGGACTTTGTTCGTGTGAGAAAATTTAAGTTTGCCTTCAATAAGGGCTACTACACACCTCAGTAGTGGACTGAACTATTTCGAATTCGTCAAGTCAACTTCGACAGTCCAGTCACCTATTAACTCGATGACCTCAACCATCAACCCATAAAAGGTAGATTTCATCTCCATGAACTTCAGAAAACAGCGTTTCCTAATCATTATCTTGTGGAAAATGTGTTGAAACAAAAAGGAAATAAACTATATGTAAAATGGTTAGGATTTAACTCTACGTTTAATTCTTGGATCAATAAATTACATGTTGTATGAACCTGTGCACTTTTTCATTTATTTATTTTATTGAATCGTGTTGTACGAGAGCTCTGTGTTCGGCGCTCCACGCTTCGTGCATGTCCATTCATGTTTCTCTTTCTCTCTCCACACCCACGTCTCACTCCTTCACTCCATGTTGACATACAACTCGTTCAGCTATTGGCTGTCATTGGTTCTCCACTCCTCCCCACACCTCTCCCCCGGCTCTCTGGTCCCGCCCCCTCACCACTCTGCAGTGGTCATGTGATTTCCTGTTCTCTCCTTGTGTTCACCCTTTCCCCTCTCTCCCCCTTTCCTCTCTGCGGGGCCCTGCCTGCTGCTGCTCGGCTCGCCTGGCTAGCCGTTATCACCTTTTTACAGAGTTGCCACATTTTTCCACCTGTTACATATGACAGCAGTGTTGTCAGCTTGACTGACATTCTATTCTGTTTCATTTCATTTCATTTCATATTTATTCATCAGTGCCTTACACTATATTTACATTACACTGAAGGGAGTCTCTGAAAAGAGCAAAGCCCCACTTCGCATTCGGGATGCGTCAGAGCCCCCACTATATATACTGGGTTATATTTACATATGTACACAAGATGGCAATTAGTGAGAATCGAGCAATGATAAATTATTTACAGTATACATTAGAGGGATGGTAAATTTATATAGGATAAGGCAGGAAAACAAGAGAAGAGGTCACATAAATATTGTAAATGGAGATACACAGGAAACACTAGCACAACAAAGAATCGGGGCATAATTTATGAGGAACAACCTACTTCATGAACAAATAATGCCGCAGCTTCCTCTTGAACTGAACGGCATTATTGTTGCTGGCCTTCAGGGAACACGGTAGGCTGTTCCATGCACAGACCGATCTATTTACAAACCCCAGTTTGTACGACTCAGTCCTGGGTAGTGGGGCGTACAGCGTAACTCCGCGGCCCTTCTGAGCTGATCGGTAGCCAAGGGAAATTTTGTCTAAAATAGCAGATGAGTCAGAATTATTAAAAAGTTTTCTCAGGTATAACAAATCAATTTGGGTAAATAGGTTCTCAATAGATGGAAGGCTACATTTTTGGCGTCTGATTTTAGAGTCTACGTCGGAATTTTTCGAAAGAATGAATTTAGTGGCACGATTTTGTATCTGTTCAAGCTTAAGGATATTTCCCTTGGTGCCGGGGCTCCATGAAGGGCACGCGTGAATTAGCAGCGGTCGTACTAGACTCAGGTAGGCGGTCCTCTTCACTTTGGTACGGCAGCCACGTAGATTTCTGCTTAGCATACCCAGTTGGCGTGCAGCTTGGTTCCTCACTGCGTCGGTGTGGGTGTTCCATTTCAGGTCGGGAGTGATGTTGAGTCCAAGAAGTTTGACGCACTGCACACGGGGAATCGGAGTGTTTTCAAAGTGATAAGGGTTGGCCGCTGGAATTCGATTACGGGTTAGGGAGATTAGATTACTTTTGGAAGAATTGACAGCCAGGCCGTTAATTTTGCACCAGACACTGATGTTATTTAGATCCTCCTGCAGGGCGGTGAGGTCACTATTGTCTTTGATCTTGCGATAGAGGGTTGTGTCGTCGGCATATTGGTAGATGTTTGAGGAGACTGCATGGGGAAGATCCAACATGAATATGTTGAAAAGTAGAGGACCAAGGACAGATCCTTGAGGGACACCAGATGGGACCAAAACAGTAGAGGAATGTGCGCCTTGGAAGACTACTCTCTGATGCCGGTTTGTAAAAAAGTCAGTCAACCACCCCACTAGTTTACCACCGAAGCTGTAGGAGCGCAGTTTATCAAGGAGACGTGAATGGGGAACCTGATCAAAAGCCTTGGTCCAATCGAGAGTAACGAGATCCACTTGACCGCCTGGTATTCTTTCCAAAGTTTGTTGCCAGTCGTCCACAGCTGATGTGAGTAGCGTTGTACAGGAACGTCCAGGCAGAAACCCATGCTGGTGTTCGTTAAGAGAACCTGTTTCTTTCAGGAAACGCAACATCTCCCTCGATAGCAGACGCTCCATTACCTTACACAATATGGATGTCAATGATATGGGGCGGTAGTTGGTTACTGATTCCTTATTACCAGTTTTGTGGACAGGAACAACGTTGGCGATTTTCCAATCAGATGGTAGTTTCCCATATTGAAAAGAGGTGTTAAATACTGTGCAGATGGATGGAGCGAGGGCCTGAGCACACGTTTTGAGAATTCTTGCGGGTATATTATCAGGCCCAGTAGCGGAATTGGGGGGTAAAGATGACAACAACTTGCAGACCTCATCAACGGAGAAATAAATGGATTCAAGTTTAGGGAAAGGAATATTTCGATCTATTATATAATTTTGTGATGGCGTAAAGGAAGAAAAGTTCTGAGAGAAGGAGGAGCAAAATGATTGAGCAATCTCCGCGGGTTCAGATAAAATTTTGCCATTATACGTGAAATTCGTGGAGGGCGTGCTTCTTGATCTGGAGCTGATATATCGCCACAGTGATTTCGTGTCCGAGGAGCCCAAATTCCAGATGAAATTGCTATGGCTGTTTCTAATGGTGATTTTTGTTAAATTCCGTTGGATCTTGTACTTATGGAGATTAGTGGGGGTAGGGTTATGTTTCCATTTTTTGTACAATTTATTTCTCTTTTTTAACATTAGTACAATCTCATTGGTAATCCAAGGAGATCGACGATTGCCATTTAATTTAACTTGTGGAATGCACTGTTGTACACACTGCCAGAATATAGTTTTCCACTCTGTCCAGAGGGTTTCTATGTCAACGGTGTGCACTACCGGAAGATTGGAGCGAAACAGAGAATTTAATAATGACCAGTTGGCTTTGTTGTAGTTGAGAGCTGTTTTGTATATTTTCTTCAATTTTGGGTGGAGTAATTTCAGTTCAACCCTGGTTGCTTCATGATCACACACGCCTTCAATTACTTCAACGGAGTCCACTATGTCCACATTATCTGTGAGCACTAGGTCCAGGGTGGTTCTGCTATGGTCCGTGATTCGAGTGGGTTGCTTTACCAGCTGCTGAAGAAATAGGCCGTAAAAGCATGATATAAATTTTTCAGAAAGAGAATTAAGAGCTTTCGGAGTATCGTTCGAGAGCCAGTCAATTTGAAGGTTGAAGTCACCTAGCAGGAGAATAGCGAAGAATTTATTCTGTAGCGCCTGAGCTCTTGAGAGGGAGCGAAGAAGGGCTTCGTTGTGGAGGTCTTTAGAACCCGGGGCTCGGTATGCAGAGCCAACCAGAATGGGACCCTGCTTGGTTGTAATCTGTATCCAAACTACCTCCGCCTCTACTTCGAGTTCGGGCACGCTTCTGGGTTGTAGTTCTGGGAGACAAGCTATGAGAACTCCACCACCTGTAGAGGGCCTGTCATTTCTAAATATTATGTAACTGTCCGAAATCACCTCATTGTTGTAAATGGAGGGATTGAGCCAAGTTTCAGACACACAGATGAGTGATGGGGCTTCTTCTATCAACCAAGCATCAACGAGAGGTTTGCGTTTCGGATGCATTATGCTGCGTGCGTTAAAACTTAGAACTGAAATATTGCTAGTTGATTTACGGTATTGAGATGATTGCGTGGAAACCGAATTAGTGGAGCTATCGAATAGTGAGTTTGACAACTGCGGCATGGAGCACTGCCAGCAGAAGAACGAATTTTCACCTCTTGATATTTTTCTAGATTGACCTGCAGTCAATTTGGCACAAGTACGATGCACAAACTGTTGACATTCTGAGCACTGGATCCGGATCTGGTTTACTCGTCCTACAGAGTCACACTTCACACATTTTACAGTTACTGGGCCCGGATTAACTTGCACGTCACCAGCCAAGGCCAAGAGAAAGGGTCCCCAACCACAGCTGTGAGAGATGGGAGGGAGCGGCTGACGAGTGTGGTCTGACTTCAGCCGTGCAACCTTGAGCCAGGTAGGGTGGCGGGGCGGCAGTTCAGGCACTGGCCGAGATGATGAACACAATACTAACGAACTAAATTCACATTTGCTACTTACGAGAATGTCTTCCCAGCACTTTGCGTTCACGATCGAACTTCTTATATCCACACACTCACTCAGAGAAACTTTAGAACTCGCTATTACTCTATTTACAAACAAGAAAATTAAATATGTACGGAGCCAACTCACTGCCCGTCTCTCACTTGCCGCCATCTTGTTAGCTGACTAGCCATGCCTCAAGAAGATATTGGTCAGTTATGGTAGTGTAATGTCCTTTTTAGTGATGGACAATTGTCTTACAATATTCTTTCCGTTCTGGCCGCCAGTCAGACATACATACAAAAAGCAAGTTCTGTTGTTGTCGACTATAAAAGCCTTGCTCTCAATCCTCTAATACCATTATGAATTTGTCAGGTTACTGGTCAGTGTTTACTATCATGTTTTAAAGATCACGATGAGGAATTTTTAAAAAATATTCACATCCATTCGTTCGTCATATAGGAAAATAACATAAAGTGCTCCCTCGCCCTGCTTCCCCGTTGAAATAGCCATTTCCTGTATTCATCATGGCCAGTCATAGCCTCCTTGTAACATACGTCAAGCGCTACCGGCTCTCTGTCTACAAACACTCTTTTATTTAAAAAGAAACTAATTAAAATGCATAGTTCTTGTCCTAGAGATTTGACATTTATTTTCCTGGTAGAGAGGGTAGAGTCCTTTCATTTGTGTCAAACAAACATATTTGTAAACTTGTTAGTTTCCAAAACAGTAAAAATTCAAAATTTAAATGTTTTCAAAAAATCTCAAAAACTAAAAAAGTTTTATTATAAAAAATAAAGGTCATAGAAACCATTTGATTGAACTATTTAACAACGTTCTATCAAGTTTGGTTTTCAAACTAGTCTACTTTTGAAAACAAAAATTTTCAAAAAAAAAATTAAATAATATAATACGTGGCCCAGAGCAATGCACCTGTCACCCCAACGCCAACAATACCTCATTCGTTAAAATCCGACCATCCATTTGCCAATTTTCGCCAATGTTCGCTATCATTTTTTCCCTCCTACACCCTTGAAACTGTTTTTTTTTTTGATTGGCGCCATTTTGGATACGGTGAATTTTGGAAAAAGGTTTGTTTTACTGTCTCTGTCCATCGTCTCCTTAGTCTCTTCCTTCTGACATCCAGGTTGAAGTACTTCTTAGCTGTTCTAGAGCTATCCTTCCTCATTACATGGCCATACCACTGAAGCCTGCGTTTCCCCAGGGACCCTGTTGCTCTGTGTACCTTCTCCTGGTACTTTGGTTCATAGTCCTAATAAATCTCATTTCTGTGGCTTGAATTCTACTGTAATCCTTACTTAGCAATGTACATGTTTCCATGCCATAATTAAGGATTGGAACAAAGTAGGTGTGATACAACGTTCCCTTTGTGCCAAGGGTATATTTTTGTCCCAAAGTAAGTGCCGAACTTGGTTATAGAAATGTGATGCTTTCTGTGTCCTATTTAGAATTTCTTGTTTGAGGGTGTTATCCTTGGAGACCATGCTTCCAAGATACTGGAAGAGAGAAACGGATTCTAGTTTTGCTCCCTCCAAATATATGTTTGAACTTTTCCTCACTCTGCTAATGGTCATTTCGACAGTCTTGGCCTTGCTGATCTTCAGGCTAAATTCTTTAAATTTGTTGTTCCAAGCAGTCAGAGTGTTTAAACAAATAACTGTGTTAATGCCGGGAGGCCGGTCGTATGGGTCTGCTAGTGTTTGTACCTGGCAGGATTCACTTTGCAACTAACTGAGTTCTCCTTGCCTCTAATGCCAAGATCAACTCTTTGTAAACCTAGTTCAACCCAAAATGGCAGAGTTTATTTATTAGACACAAATTAGTTATATTATGGGTGAGATAATGAAAAGAGTAAACATTGATATCTCTTCAAAGGAATATACTGTGTTTGCTTTCACAGGTAATATTGTAATTTGTGGATAAACAGAAAAAGGGTTTCTGGGAGAAAGAAAGGAAGAGAGGAGGAAAAAGCAAACTGAAGCAATGAAGAACGACAGTCCCAATTAAAACCTTGATTTAATCTTATTTCAATATTGATTGCTTTTAATTAATATTGAAGATGTTCAGAATCCATCATTTATTGGTATGTCATTATAAAAAACTGTGAGCATGTAATATGACATTCCCAAGTCCGTTGAGAGCTTAAAAGTGAGAGCCATGGTGGAGGTCTCCGAACAACTACGCAAGACGTGCTGCATCGCTTCTCCCCCGACTATTTCACAGGCAGAAGAGCGGGTCATAGCTAGGATACAGAACGTTCGCAAATATTCGACGACGTCCATTGGGCGTCCGACGGTGCCGGAGACTCGGAGATCGTCTGTAACGGCCAAACCGCTGGAGAGTGGTGAGGAGGAGCAACCATGTGCCTCGAGGTCTTACAAGAAGTCGTGCACCAGTCGCAAACGGTCTTCAGCTACGCCTCTCATCAGTGTGAGTTCCGTAGGCGAGACTGAGGCTCCCGTAGCCAGCACCAGTTCCTCGTCTTGGCCACACAAATCCAATGAAATATGCCCGTGGGAAGATGAGAAAGTATCGTCCACATTGGCTAGCGGCACGCAGGGCCATAGGCGGCACACATCCTCTCCTTTGCCAAATATTCGCCCACTGTCGACCAAAGTAGTATGTGCACACTCTTGTTTGAAGGCTGTTTGTTTAGCAACCAATACGCCTACATTGAATTCAATAACATCATCATTTTTGTCGTTATATTTTACGTTATAAGTCCCTCGGAACAAATTGGCCCGTGACTGAGAAAGTGAAGCTGGCCACCGTGCCTACCTCAAGTTCAATGACAGCTTGCAATGTGGAAGAGGGTTGGGAAAGGACGAGAGGGGGCGAACGAAGAAGGGCTGTTTCTTGTGATAGATTTATAACAGAGAGGTACAGTCAGCCAGTTGTTCCCAACGTGCTACTTATTTGCCAGCCACATTAAAGTGATAGTGATAGATGAAATGTCTGGAATCGAACCATTAAATGATTAATGACTACCCGGTGATTGATTTTGAAATGAAGATTGAAAATGCATTTCGATTTGCTTGGTTAATTAATTATACTTATTAACAATGGTTGATTATTATTAATAGTACAGTGCTGAACTATATAGTCATAATATTTTCGTTATTATATTATTCCATTGCACGTATTACTGTAATTTAATTGTTCTAATCAACTCTAATACAGTTTGTAACAAGTGAAATAAAATAATGGTGTGAATGAGTGACAGTTGCTGCGGGAACAGATTGTACTTCTGACAGGTGACGCAGCGGACACCACCCAGCAGGCTGAGAAAAGCAGACTCGCTCTCCAGCTTCCTACTAGATTTTCACTAGGGTCAGTTAATTCTGAGGTAGTTATAGCTCATGACGCGTGATGGGCTCCATCTCGGCAACGCGGTACAGCTTTCACCGTATCGGCTAGCTGAGGAACCATGTCTTATTTTCCCGTACAAATACAAACCGATATAAAATAAGTGAATTAATTTACGTATTTCACAGTCATACATTTTCCAACCACCCCGAGCCGAGAAAACGTTACCTTACAAAAATTATAACAACCTTGTTTCTTGGAAATTAATAAACCAGTTATAAAACATTCCAATGTATATTGTGGTAAAATTTGGATTCGATCTGATGACGGGTTTGTGAGATAATAATTCTTAAATGTGACCCATGGTTGAAACACGCTTAAATATGGGCATTTTTTGTGTTCCAACTGCGATAAAAAAATGTTGAAATATAAATTAAAAATTCCAAACCTACATGAAATAACGTCCAATAGAACGACGAAAATGATGTTATTGGATTTTCTGCAGGTCTATTGGTTACTTCACAAACAACCTTCAAACTCGAGTGCACACAATATTTTGGTCGACAGTAGTCAGTACACTGTTTTTCTAAATGTTGGCCGAGTTGTCAGAAATCAAATCACGACGTTACAATAATCCAAGTCTTCAATAGATTGCTACTGCTGGTATGACTCAAGATTTTCGACAATGTTATGGTAATTCTAGACCTCAATAGATTACTACTACCGCTATGACTCAAGAATTTCCACAATGTTAAGGTCTGGGATTGGTGCAACACCAAACCGTTTCCTGACGCTGTCATTGGAAACACAATCTGTCCACCTTAGCATCTTAGTCTCCATAACACTTAAACGACGTTGTGTTTCCGCTATAGAGCTTACAATTTCTTTCGTTCTCTCACTTGCCACAAGACGTGCCACCAGCTTCCGGTTTAGTAGTCAGGTATGGAAGCAATGTGAACTGTGTACTACAATTTTCCTTGCTTGTAACTAAGCAAATTATTGTTGTTAGGAGAACGTAAAATGCACCAAGAATGATATGATCTTCAGCTGTGTACAATGAGAAAGCTCTGCATGTGTTTATCCCTTATGTATTAGGCAGCTTCGGTGGCGTAGTGGGTAGCACACTGAGCTCCTATGCCCAAGGCCGCGGGTTCAAACCCGGCCGAAGTCGTCCGATTTTTTAAGAGCGTTAAAATCCCTCAGTATGCCTTCCTTCGGAGGGGAAGTAAAGCCGGCGGTCCCATGTCATAGTTTTGTGGCATGAAAAACAACCTTTCACTAACTACACTTGTGTGAAGCCAAAATTTGTAGGTGAGACTTGATAACGCTTTATTAGTTCCAACGTTCGCCGCCAGGTGCTGACTGCGATGCCATCTAGTATCCAAGTCCGCAAGCTAGCTGTCGTGGACGGTAGCATTTGGTAGCAAAAGTAGAAACTACTTGGAATTATCGTCTGCAGTCCTTACCTGAATTACAGGTAACACACACTAATACAGTCATCACAATTAACACAGATTCTACACACACCCAACGTACACGGGGCTACATGACCGCGTTGTCGCAGTCCATAAACTAAGGAACCGACCAACTAAAACTAACTACTGACTTACAAACTAGAAGAGGAAATGGGAAACAGAAAGGAGTAAATAAATGACAGGAGGGAAGGAAATGCCCTCAACCCCCTAAGAACGAGAATTGAGGGACTTGGAAGGAAGGAGAGTCAAGAAACGGAAAGAGGACAGGGACCGCCCCAAAGGCAATGGAAAAAGGGGGGAAACCTGCACAGCTGAGGAATTTCTCAGGGTCGTCAAATCAATCTCTACTTCACCTGCCGTGAACCCTTAAGGGTGTAGCACTATCCATGGTGCACCAGAAGTGGTGGGGCTACATACACCCTGCCTCCATTAGAGTATACAGCAGAAGGCAGGAGATATCAGGAAAACAAAAGCGCAAATTAAATTATTGTTGGTATTCTCTGAGCGCAGTTGAGTATTTTACGGACTTTTTATATACTTTGGTCGTGCGTCACTTCAGGGAAACAACAGCCCCGGCAAAAATTTTCAATTCTTCTTCCTCTTGCTCAGGATAGCTATCGACGATTTAACACTGACATTTTACACAAACGCATAGGTCTATCACAAATCCAACCTCAAACACGAAACACATCACACCTCAGCACTGAACTGGGCGCCAACTCTACTCAATAGGCTATTTCGATAATCCGTCAGAATTTTTGCAGAGCAAAAACATTGCTTTTACACAATGTGCAGCAACGCTTCGAAGGGATTTAAATGTCTATTTTTTAACAACAACAAAGTACAAGGTATAAGCGAATTCAATAATTAGAACACCCTATTTTTTCATAATTTTCACCGGTGCATTTTCTTAAACGGAAGTCAGCTTTAATTTCTTCTTCTGCTCCTTCCTGGAGATTATTTGGGCGCAGCGTTTGCTCAGATGCTCCCAAGACAATTAGTTACCAATGCTGTCAATACACAATGATAATGGCTTCTCATGTGCCATCTAGTGGTGAAAATAAGAATCTTACTAAGTAGGATACATTTACCTCGTGGTGACAGTTTGAATGGCTGAATAGGGCGGTTAATTTAGTCGTATTTTTATACACAATTAATGAGTAAAAGCAAAGTATATTGCTCAGATTACGGCTACGGCTATATATAAGTTCCCATCATATTCCAAAATATTCAAATAGGTATTAATATTGCACTCTACATGGCCACTAAGCAGGAGAAACACTAGTACACCCAAACCCCGAAAATTCCAATTAATTGGGGCTGTTGTCTGTTCGGATTTGCCGAAAAATCCGTAATAAAAGCGGTATATCTTGTAAACCAGTTACATTCTTTACATGCCGCCCGATGTTTCATAGTGGCTTCATGTGTTCAGATTCCGATTAGGCCCCGATCCAAATTAAGTTGGTACGTGTAAACGCAACGAGATAAACTGTCCTCGAAACAACATCAGCTGATCCAGTTGCCACAATTAGATAATCTCGTTCCTGGCCATTGCATTCTATCCTCCTGCATTGTGTGAGTGGAAATGGTGGCCATTTTGAATTGTCTTGTGTATTGAAAGCTCATGACAACCTAGAGGGTTTACTGGAGGCCAGATTCGCATTATTAGGAATGTATTTTAAAGTGGATAACTTCAACCGATTCATTGAAGATTTGCAGTAATATTCTTGAAGGAAGATTCAGTAGTAATTCAGTAGTTGTGTGCCTATGGCCCTGCAGTTTGATAGTCTGTCTTCCAAATGCCATTCTTTTGACACTAAAAGTGCTTCCCTTTAAATAATAAAAGAAAAAGACATTGTGATTTGTATATTTAGTCTTATCTTGAGCATTGGTTGAAAGGTCTTCCAAGAATGAGGGAGTGTGGAGGGAATACAGGAATACAGTTTGCTTGTTGTCGAGGCGAGTGAGTACGGTAACGAAACAGAATTTATATTGGTACCCATGGATTCCATGAATATTGTCAGTATATACAGCATGGAATAGACTCGGTAGGAATCACTGGAGGTCATTGAATTTCTTGTATTGATTATATGATGGTTGGCATTTGTATTTCTCTGATTTTGTTAGAAATATAAGATGTGTCATACACAACGTACTTAGTTTCTAAAGTTTCCTTAGGCATAGTTAGTTTTGCAACATGTGTCTTTCATGTCATTTAAAGAAGTGTGCCAGCTAAGAGCTTCACACGGCTTAACAAGATCTTCAGTTCTGAAGTAGGAAGAAGTGAATATCGGACAAGCATTGGAAAGTGAATCAGGGAAATGCTAGTTTAGAGAAATTCATATTCATTACCATTGTTAAATTTTAGATTTACATGTGCACATACAGCGTATGGCAACTCAGAGGAGAGAAATGGATATTAGTGCAAACCATGGAACATAGCACTTAGGGTGGGAATGTTGAGGGTTGCGCGGGGGAGGAGTGGTGTCTAGCAGTGTTAAATGTCTTCCAGGTGATGTGATGAAGAAGCAAACTGTATTGCTGTCTGGCAGGAGGGTAAAGCACCAAACAAATGTTATATTTGCTCATTCTTAACACAACAAAATGTCTATGTGATCTGAACTTGGCAGTTAAAGGCTAGCTTTCTCTTCTTATAGTAGACAGTCACACTGCATGCGATCTGTAACGAACTAGAGGTAAGGGAAACTCGGCCCTGAATGTAGTCATTGCCATCTAGAAGGCTTTATCTAGTAAATTGCTATAATAGAGGGCTTTCCAGGCCCAATAATTACTGTTATAGTTCCACACAAACCCAGGTTAACAATCAAATTTAACAAACGGGACTGATGACCCAGCTCTCATAGCTAGGGTTGCCAGATTTCAAGAATGGAAAAACGGAACACGTCCCAAAACATTCTTTTAAATCAAGGTTGCTAAATGTTGTAATTAATAACACATATATGCATTAAATAAGCATTACATAATCAAATACACAGAGTTACAACTAGATATTGCTGACATATCATATAGGCTAGGCCTATGACACCAGCAACTTACAAATACTTTTCATTTGAACGACCCTTTGCAAGGATCTTTTTTATTTGTACTCGTATGTACCCACTACAATTTTCGTCATAATTGTAATAATGTGAACAATTCTTGTTTTATCAAACTAATGGAGCTTCTGTTTCTATCACCTCTCCATTTGATATTCATGACAGAAAAAACTCTCTCCGTAAAAGCATTGGAGGGGAAAATGCTGAGTATTAACTTCACAAGGACTAAGATATTCCTTAATTTTGTTGCCCCTAATAAATCTATAACATGTACCGATGTATCTGACACAGACATAAAAATCATTTTCTCTTTCAAACTTGCCCCTGTACCACCAGAAAACAAGCTGGATATTACAATCAATTCTGAAGCGGAACATTTGAAGATTGGTGGGAAATTGAATATATTATCAAATTAACCAAAAAACGGAATATTTGGCGTTCCGTTAAACATTGAAACGGAACGCGGAACAAAACAAGAAGAGACGGAATTGTTCCTGGACGTCTCGCAACCGTACTTACAGCTCTGAAATCCAACAAAACCAAACACAATATTTGTAATTTCCTACCTAAAATAAGCGTGCGGGGATTATTCACATAAATACGGCACATTAATTATCATTTATCAGTGATTTTGAGGAAAGGTTCATAACACTGGTATTACCTTGTATCCAGCGAATCGTTTAGAAGTGCCCTGTTTCTGCAAACAGTATGGTCGTGGCGAGTCCTTGATCCACGAGATTACAGTTTAGTCCCTCTGAGTGAATAATAACACTGTAAAATCTCTGTTAAGGGGGCTAATTCAGTTTCGGATAATAATGTATAGTTTCTGTTAAAAGGCAGCAGCTGTTGCCAGATCTAAACATTGAGTCTTCATTGTTTTTTTGGCAGCAATGAGCAATGTCATTCCATCATCTGTAAATTACACATTTTTAGCCTACTTTAGATTTTTGCAAAAAATGAAAGTAGACTTATGAGATCAACACAGGGCAAAAAAAAGTGTGTCTGTCTGTGTGTGTGTATGTGTGTGTGTGAGTCTGTGTGTGTGTGTGTCTGTGTGTGTGTGTGTGTGTGTGAGTGTGTGTACTCTGAATGTCTGTCCCCCCCTATCAATTCGAACACGGTGAATGGGAATTGAACGAAATTTGGTACAAAGGTAGCACTAGCAAAGGACACCTCAGTGTCAAGTTTTATATCGCCGCCATCTTGACGGAAACGCAATGGCGGCCACACAAATGTTCAAAGCTTAAATCAAATTACGACTAACCTAATCATCCGATCTCTACCAAATTTTGCAACAACATACCTTTATGGAGGGCGCATCCTTTGACCACACTAATAAGTCATCAGCGTAATAGTTTGCGGATGGCGGCCATCTTTGTGTGAAAATCGATTCCCCCTATTAATTCGAACACGGTGCAACCGAATGGAACGAAATTTGGTACAGAGGTAGTACTAACAATAGGCACCTCAGTGTCATGTTTTATATCGCCGCCATCTTGACGGAAACGTAATGGCGGCCACACAAATGTTCAAAGCTTAAATCAAATTATGATTAACCTAATCATCCGATCTCTACCAAATTTTGCAACAACATACCTTTATAGGGGAAGCATCCTTTTACCAAATAACTAGGTCATTAGCCTAATAGTTTGCGGATGGCGGCCATCTTTGTGTGAAAATCAATTCCCCCTATTAATTCAAACACGGTGAAACCAAATGGAACGAAATTTGGTACAGAGGTAACACTAGCAAAGGGCACCTCAGTGTCATGTTTTATATCGCCGCCATCTTGACAGAAACGTAATGGCGTCCACACGAATGTTCAAAGCTTAAATCAAATTACGATTAACCTAATCATCCGATCTCTACCAAATTTTGCAACTACATACCTTTATGGAGGGAGCATCCTTTGACCAATCTAATAGGTTATTAGCCTAATAGTTTGCGGGTGGCGGCCATCTTTATGTCAAAATTGATTCCCCCTATTAATTCGAACACGGTGGAACCGAATGGAACGAAATTTGGTACAGAGGTAGCACTAG
The DNA here is from genome assembly GCA_946902985.2 of Meconema thalassinum. Classification (NCBI taxonomy): domain Eukaryota; kingdom Metazoa; phylum Arthropoda; class Insecta; order Orthoptera; family Tettigoniidae; genus Meconema; species Meconema thalassinum. Next base: position 181,787,141 of record OX336398.1, on the reverse strand, counting down.
CAAAGGGCACCTCAGTGTCATGTTTTATATCGCCACCATCTTGACTGAAACGTAATGGCGGCCACACGAATGTTCAAAGCTTAAATCAAATTACGATTAACCTAATCATCCGATCTCTACCAAATTTTGCAACTACATACCTTTATTGAGGGAGCATCCTTTGGCCAATCTAATAGGTCATTCACCTAATAGTTTGCGGATGGCGGCCATCTTTGTGTCAAAATCGATTCTCCCTATTAATTCAAACACGGTGAAACCGAATGGAACGAAATTTGGTACAGAGATAGCACTAGCAAAGGGCATCTCAGTGTCATGATTTATATCGACGCCATATTGACAGAAACGTAATGGCGGCCACACAAATGTTCAAAGCTTAAATCAAATTACGATTAGCCTAATCATCCGATCTCTAGCAAATTTAGCAACAACATACCTTTATGGAGGGAGCATCCTTTGACCAAACTAATAGGTCATCAGCCTAATATTTTGCGGATGGCGGCCATCTTTGTGTGAAAATCGATTCCCCTTATCAATTCGAACACGGTGAAACCGAATGGAACGAAATTTGGTACAGAGGTAGCACTAGCAAAGGGCACCTCATATTCATGTTTAATATCCCTATAGCACGTTGTATTTCAACAAGCTACTACAACCAACATTCAATCTTACTCCTTGAAAAGGACAAAGAGTTATAACAATACCCATGCATTTAGGAGAAAGTAGGCTATATGTTCTTTACTGAACATCTTGTTAAATATCCGTTGCACAACTTGTTTAGACTGGGTTTGGTTGACAGAGCTTTCATGAGTATGTTCTTATTATTGTTAATTTCTATATTATTATAGTTTATTTATTTATTGCCATCAGTGAAGACATGTTAACACGATGGTAATCAACAACCTAAACGATATATGCTTTCAGTTTATATACTTATTTAATTCTAATCATTATGTTTATAATTAAATATTTATTTAATTGTTGATTTGAAACATTTATTTTTTAATGTTATTCCTTCTGAAAGCTTGATGCAATCTCTCTCCTACCATATTGTAACAGTGCACTGATCCCCCAGATTATTCCATACTCCATAGTCCTCGGTCTCTAATATTAATACACAGCATTACAGTCACTTCAAAAACACAGGTTATTTATGTCTCTTTTCTTGAAAAGGAATGGTGTTTTCGGATGTTATTTAAGGAAATAATATGAAAAACATAAATTGTGAACGTTCGCCTGGCTGCCCATTATTATCAGTAATTAATGGAAGACACTACCGGTTTATATGACGCATACATATACAAAATATTGATGTACAGAATCATGTTGGTTGCCAGCGTTATTTCCTTGTCTTCGCCGTTACAAGTTCAGTGAGATGTGCTCACGAAGAGATCAAAGCAAAGTTCCCACGTTAGTGAAGTAGTCCCAAGATGAGAGTAGCTTCTTCAAGTGCCAAGTCCAGTGAAAGCTCCTGTTGTTTGACATGGGCCATAAAACTCATTATGTTTCTTCAACAGGGAAAGCTGTAAGGTGGACACGCAATTTGTGAAAACTTACGAAACGTTAGGGTACCTCTAAAATGGAAGACAGAGAGAAGACCTTTTCATGTGGGACTGATGTTTGTCTTCAATAGCTGTAGTAGAGAGAAATTGTAGCAATATACATAAATGTCGTACGTTCATTCATTCATTATTAATGATCATCCTTCTTAAGCTGCCAGCTAGCATCGTTTTTTGCCCCCTGGACTTCCGAGGAACACATGGCACTATCGAAGTTCGAGAGCAGACAATCCTGAGCCCTTGCCGATGCCTCGTCTTCGATTCTCCGTGCCACACTTCCTCTCGAGTCCCTTTAACTCGTTGTGAGTCAAGGTATTGTTTCATTTCCTTTTGGCTTGAGATATATTTGAAGGAGCACTCCGGCAAACTTTACTCCCTGTTATAAAGACACAGTCGCTTGCCATTTGTTCTTACATGCTTGGGATATCTTGGTCAATGGCCTCACTCGGTCATGCAAACAACAACTATGAATACGAGAGATTTCCTAATGGACATCTCGACATTATTATTGCTGCAAAATTCTCAACATTCCGACATGTTATGAAAGATGTGTAACTTCAATTACATATTTAACAATTAATTTTTGATGTTGATGTACTCAGTTTGAACACCAATTTATTGAAATTACTAATTCAAGAAAGGAGAAAGATATTCCAAGCTCAGAAACACAACTATTATCACATTCGGTGTATGAACGAAGTTAGAATGATAAGATAAGATGTAACGGTACTTCCATTGAACATGGACCGTCTTTACAGACCCAAGCACATGCTCAGACTGTTCCAGAAGCCATATGGTGTATGGTATCTTTCTTAAAGGATAATTGATGACAGTTCAAAAACTAATATTCTGTTCTGATAATTATTCTGCCAGAGTGGTCCTTTAATCAGTGTGGTTGTCTCTATAATAATTATTATATAAAGTCATTAATGTAACAAAACTGAATGTTTGTATATGTCTATTATAACATTACTGCATGTCAAACTACTTATATTAACTGTTGCTTGTATAAAAAGAAAACTATTTAAAAATAAATAGAAGATAACAGAACAAGCCTCAGTCCCAAATGAAGATGACAGAGGGAGACAAGACTGACAATGGTGCTAGAGTTTTCATGAATCGCGTAGTCCTCAAAGTGTGTGCGGCAACTGGAAAAACATAACCAAACAAACTTTTACGCTCAAGTGAAGATATCTTCTATAGAGTAAAAACTAATCAATATATCTACGTAATAGCGGTTACATTTAAAAAAAATGAGAGAGTTTTAGTTTGTTCTTGTTAGAGCTGGAATAAACATTTGTATACTGGTGTCTCTAGATTAAATAAGTTTAGACTGTACCATAATGTTATAGTGTTACCGTACGTATCGTATCTCAATTTTATCTTCTATATATATAAAAATCAATGTAACGTGATAGTTTGTCTGTGGGTGGGTATGTATGTCTCCTATGCGTTCATATACCATTCGTCCGATTGCGATGAAACTTGGGTGAGATGTTGAGTACAATCCAAGGAAGGTTTCTGACTTAGTAAATCCATTTCACAATAGGTAGCGCACGCGTAGATTCAACAAATGAGCGACGATGCGCGAAGCATTTCAACAAAGTCCCGTATGTGTTCATATACCATTCGTCCGATAGCGATGAAACTTGGGTGAGATGTTGAGTACACTCCAAGGAAGGTTTCTGACTTAGTAAATCCATTTTACAATAGGTAGCGCACGCGTAGATTCAACAAATGAGCGACGATGCGTGAACATTTCAACAAAGTCCTGTATGCGTTCACATACCATTCGTCCGATAGCGATGAAACTTGGGTGAGAGGTTTCTCGCTTAGCAAATCCATGTTATAATAGGTAGCGCACGAGTAGATTCAACAAATGAGCGACGGCGGGCGAAGCGTTTCAACAAAGTCCTGTATGCGTTCACATACCATTCGTCCGATAGCGATGAAACTTGGGTGAGATGCTGTGTACACTCCAGGGAAGGTTTCTGGCTTAGTACATACATTTTACAATAGGTAGCGCACCAGTAGATTCAACAAATGAGCGATGACACGCGAAGCGTTTCAACAAAGTCCCGTATAAAGTCATATACCATTCGTCTGATAGTGATAAATGTTTGGTGAATTGTTGTGTACACTCCAGGAAAGGTTTCTGGCTAAGTAAATCCATTTTACAATACGAAGCGCACGTTTATGTTCAACAAATGAGTGACTACGCGCGAAGCGTTTCGACAACGTCCCGTATACGTTCACATACCATTCATCCGATTGCGATGAAACTTGGGTGAGATGTCGTGTACACTCCAGGGAAGGTTTCTGGCTGAGTACATCCATATTACAATATGTAGCGCAAGAGTAGAATCAACAAATGAGCGACGACACGCGAAGCGTTTCAACCAAGTCCCGTATGCATACATGTACCATTCGTCCGTACCTATGAAACTTGGGTGAGATATTGTGTACACGTCATGGAAAATTTCTGGCTTAGTAAATCCCCTATACAATATGCAGCGCACAAGTAGATTCAACAAATGAGTGACGGAGTGCGAATCGTTTAAACAAAATCAGGTATGCGTTCATATACTATTCATCCGATTGCGATGAAACATTGATCAGTTATTGTGTACCCGCCAGGGAAGGGGACTTAGTAAATCCATTTCACAATAAGTAGCGCAAGAGTAGATGCAACAATTGGGTGACGACGAGCGAAGCATTTCAACAAAATCCCCTATTGCGTTCATATAACTTTCTTCGATTGCGATGAAACCTTGATGAGTTATTGTGTACACGCCAGGGAAGGCCTTCGACTTAGTAATACATTTCTCAATAGGTAGCGCACGAGTAGATTAAACAAATGAATGACAGCGCACGAATCGTTTAAACAAAACCCCGTATACGTGCATATGCTATTCATCCGATTGCGATGAATCATTGATGAGTTATTGTGTACACGCCAGGGAATGGTTTTGACTTAGTAAATCCATTTCACAATAGGTAGCGCACGAGTATATGCAACAAATGGGTGATGACGCGCGAAGCGTTTTAACAAAATCCCCTATGCGTTCAAATAACCTTCTTCGATTGTGATGAAACCTTGATGAGTTATTGTGTACACGCCAGGGTAGGGTTTCGACTTAGTAAATCCATTTCTCAATAGGTAGCGTACACGTAGATTCAACAAATGAGTGACAGCGTACGAATCGTTCAAACAAAATCCCGTATACGTTCATATGCCATTCATCCGATTGCGATGGAACTTTTGAAAGTTGTTGTGCACGCTCCCACGAATGGTTCTAAATTAGAAAATCCATTTTACGATAGCATAGAGGCAGTTAACGGAAATTGAAAAACATGTTGTGTATCCAAAAGCACTTCAAGAAACAGAATTTCACCGCCAACAATTTCTTTGATTGGCATTGCAACGCATGCCGGGTACAGCTTGTATTTCATAAATTGTTGTGTCTGTGGACCAAATATATTGTTATGCTTTCCAGAACATGAGCCTATATATAGTCAAGAAATAAAGTGTGGCATTAGCTTTACCTTGGGTTAAGCATAATAATCATAGGTGCTGACTTGGGGGGAGGGGGCAAAGGCAGTGTGTTGCCGTATTGACATGTGACATAAATTATATCACCTCGTAGTTCTGCCCCTTAACACGTCAATAACAAACTAACTAACTATATCACGCCTAATCAATACTAATTGATGTTTCGGCACTATGTTGCTGTCTTCTTCAACATATGATTCAAAAACAAATTCCTACACCTTAATGTAGCATTTATCTAAATCTATATTGTTAGTACCGGTAAGTTTAATCCCTGATTAAAAACGGATATCCTAACAAAATCTTTAAACATAAACATTAAGGGTGTATTTGTTAGCAATGAGCCATAAAATGATATATGCTGAAGAAGACACCAAGTTGGTGGCGAAACATGTGTTATTAGGCGTGAAACAGAAGAGGTCTGGCTTATCCCAGCTGTTGATGTCAGTGCGAAACTATTATCGTATTATCATTAATAGGCTACATAGTAACAAATATTAAAAATACCAATATTATTTGAATTTGTTAATGATCCCTGCATCACCTCTGTATTCAGCACCTCTGATAATAATTATTTATTAGTGATTCTAGTTCCTTCAGGAAGCCACAAAGGAAGAGACGTTTTAGTCATCCATACAATACGAGGAACATCACAGTGTATCTTGTGCTAGTCATCAAACCAAAGAGCCATACATGGGGACTATTTCGCATAAGTGTAGCAACAGCTAAATATGCTTTAAATATCTCAAATATTTCAGAAACAGGAATGTAAGCTATATTTTGTGGAATGTGTCGAAATACTAACAGTACCGGTATTGTTTGTTTCCCATGCAATATGCTTTCCTTGTTTGACTGTCCTAAAAATCCCCCAATGTATCTTGTGTATATATGAGATCATTGATCATAATGCCTAAGCCTAATGTCTGCGAGCGAAAGGCATCAAGGTTATCAGCCCCAAATATTGTCAACGTTGTGCGAGTGTATCTTTCCGTCTAGCCAAGTATACATTGATTCCTTTTGGTGTAAGTCACTGTGTGTGCCTCCAGTCAAAGAAGGAATCATATCTACAAATGAACATGGACTTCTTGTATTTATTAAATTCCTGGAAGGCAGATGGAAGTGTATGTGATCAATTTCTTGTGTGTAAAAAAAATCTCGACGAAACAAAACGCAACTTTTACACTGCCACCATGAACCTAGGAAAACCATTGACAAAGTAAGATGAAAATAGTCGTGAAAGACGGAAAAGGTTTCAATTTATCTTGTTAGTTAAAGTAGAATCAAGTTTTATTCGTTTTAGAAATTGGTTTTGAGAAGGTCTTAAGTTAGCTAAATTTCTTTTGACTCAATTCGCACAAAACTAAATATTGAAGTTGATAGCATCTTGCTGATCAGGGTTCCCTGTCGTATCTAGATTCTTCTCTCGCAAGTTATCTTACACAGAGGTTGGACCATGACCAAAATAGCTCCAAATCGATCCATCGATCAGACAACGTAGAGTACATGTATGAATAAATTAGCACTAGGACCTCAGTATTCATGATGTCTGCTGACTTGTTAGCGGCCTCGAAGCTGACATTGGGTGGGATGGAAGGTGGATTTTATGCGACGTCGGGTAGAAGCCCCCAACACCATGATTGCTAAACATAATGTGAGGGAAGTTTCTTGTATCTTTAACAACCAAATGTCTTCACTGTGATAAATAGGTCATGAATAAAATATCCACAAGAAGTCAATTTCTTGAATTGTGTTGACAACTAAAAATGTTCAATCTTCTTCCAAAAATATCGAAGAGAGCTGGGCAGAATGTGAATAGAATATTCCAGTTGGTGATTATGGCACTAAGCAAGTTTAGGCCTAACCACCACGTATTCCTATTATTATTATTATTATTATTATTATTATTATTATTATTATTATTATTATTATTATTATTATTATCGTCAGTGTGAGGCTAGTGTATATTAGAGTAGTGAAATTAGTGTGCGCTTGTTTTTAGTTTATATCTCATTGTTATTAAAATATTAGAAAGATTGCATTAAATATGTTGACAATCAATGTACTGTAGTTTCATTCTTCCCCCTTTATCCCTGCTCTATTTCAGTGTGTGTTTCAAGGAGAAATAATTTCAACTCTGAGATTTGCCGATGACATCGTCATCTTGGCCGACACGACAGAGAATTTGATTGAGGAAAGAATTCATGATGAAAATTAATAAATGTAAAACAAAAATATTGGAATGCAGCCGAAAAAGAATCAGAAACCTCTATGTACATCAAATTGGCAGGTGAAAATCTGAAGGAAGTAGGAGACTTCTGTTACTTAGGAAGCAAAATAACCAGTGATGGACGAAGCAAAGAGGATATAAAAAGTAGATTCGCTCAGGCAAGGAAAGCATTTCTACAAAAAAGGAATCTGTTGACATCGAATATAGATTTAGGTATTAGGAAGTCATTTTTGAAAGCCTTTTTCTGGAGCGTGGCGCTCTATGGAAGTAAAACTTGGACTGTTGGTGCAGCAGAAAAGAGGAGAATTGAAGTGTTTGAAATGTGGTGTTGAATGATGAAGATCAGATGGGTAGATAGGGTCACAAACGAAGAGGTATTAAGACGAGTGGGAGAGGAGAGATGTTTCTGACGACTGCTAATGAAGAGAAGAGATAGGTTGGTAGGACACATACTAAGACACCCAGGAATAGCAAGCTCAGTTATGGAAGGAAGTGTCGAGGGCAAGAACTGTGGGGGTAGACCTAGGTTAGAATATGTTAAACAGATTGCTCGGATGTAGGGTGTGGTAGCTATGTAGAGATGAAACGATTAGGTCAGGATAGGGAGGCATGGATAGCTGCTTCACACCAGTCAAACGACTGAAGACTCAAACAACAACATTTTCCCAATGAGGCCAACATTATAAAAATATAAAGTACTGTACGGTATATTGTTACTACGAGAACGGAATATTTTGGTCTTCAGCTCCATGTAGTCTTGTGAGCATGGAATTTGGTGGATAAACTGTGCTATTGTGGTGTGCATTACGGAGCTGCCCTGGAACTTGAAATAAGGTACATTGCTCTTATCTCCAATCGTACAGATTCCCTTTGCAGCAGCCATGGAGTGAAACTCGACTCGCTCGGCAACATTGTCGCCCCGCAGGAGGGTGAGAGAGGGGGGTGGGGGTAAGGAGCCGTGCCACCTCCCTTGTTCATTGTCACACCAGTTTGTTTCATACATTAATAATAATAATAATATCGTATGGCCTTGGGTGCCGGGTGCAAGCTTTGTTATTTGACACCCAGAGGGCAGCTTGCATGTCGAATTTCGTTGTTCCTTGATGCACTATGAAAGTCAAGGAGGTTAGATATCTAAGCTCCTTGAACACTATAGCGCTTTCTAGTAGAGATAGGAGGAACTTTTGTGTTGGCGGAAAATCCCGAGATTAAATTTGCCACTATGAACACGACCTAATGAATTAAAATGGGTTCTTTCACATGCCAACATCGTATGATATGCCTGTCGTAATTTTTGCCGCCTTTCAAATATCACTTACCACGGCCAGGAGTGAACCTGCAAGCTCGGGGGTTGGTAGTGCGACACGATAACCACTCTCCCACAATGGCAAGCATTTCACATATTGAAGTTACTGATAATTAACTGATTTATATGTGGGGATAATTCCACAGTTTTATTTAACTTAGTAATTTGGGTTTATTTGAAAATATCTCCAATTATTTAGAAAATTGGCGAACTGGATAAACATTGCCATTTTAATGAACTGATTGATTTTTATTTTTGACGATACCTGGTGATTTATTGGACATGTCAGCAGACACATCACTTTCATCGTAAACATTCTTGAAGGGAAAATGCTGGGAAAGAAAGGAAGAGGACGGCCTAGGACGAAGTATTTGGAAGACATCAAGATTAGAATGGGATGTGACAATTACATGAAACTGAAATGTAACGCCAACGACAAGGCATTAGCCTTTGGAATATGGTGATGATGGTGATACAACTACTTTTACCTGCTTTTAGGAAATGAACATTATGACGGCGATTCACAAAGAAAAGCGAACTTGAATGGACAAAAACTCTGAACTAAATATATATATATTCCTCTCATCCATGCCATAAAGATGATGTACCCAACGGTTTTAGAGCAGCCAAGTAATGAATATCACGAAGTGAGTGAGAAATGAAACGAAATTGCGGGGGAGGGTTACGTCTCAATATTACCTAATGACAGGTAAGCTAGGTAGCCGCCTGCAAAACATTCTGCAGGCGCCCATGTTTGGCAATGCTGTTATCCACAAAAAATGAACTATTGGATGGTATTTGGTAGACACGCGATATTGTTATGCCCCAAACCCCCATGGGGCATAACCACCCCCTTTTTAACGCTACATAAAAGGAACAACAGCAACACCTACACTAACCTGGCGAGCTACCTCATACATGTGGAGCAACATGTCGTCACAAGACACACATCCCGTCAACACTATCCAGGACACATCAACACCTATAACGCTGACTCAGGTTGCGACACGAACAGAAACGTCACGCTTCTGCGCTACATCGACGCCGTCATCGCTCTGCTAGGTGAGTGTTGCTCTAAGGTTACTCCCTTTAGACTTGTCCTTTCAACTCCACACCCCAATTACTTTGTTATTGCATTTCATTTCATTTTATTTCATTTTGTTCCATCTTGTGTCACTGGAAGTTCTCTAGTGACCTGCATTCCCCATTCTCGTGGAATAAACCACTACTACACACCCAGATTGACTCCTTGTATTTTTAAACACCCCCATTGAGCTCCTGGCCAACTAGCCCCTTAGTGCAACCATCAGGGGCGGCCGGTGATACTGGACTCAAGGACGCCGCCCTCCCACCCTCCTCATCAGCCATGATGTTCTCTCTCCTCGCAACTAATGTTTTGCCATCGTGAGAAAATGTGTGTAGTTCCTCTCCTTGTCGGTAGAGCGCACCGGATGCTCGTGAGGACTCATCAAAAATCGCCCGCTTTGTTATTTACGTTGCCATGGCAACGAATACCATCCATTATCCCCTCTCCACCCTCTCACGTGCTACGTCACGAAGTGTGTGGACTCAGTAGGCTTGAGTCTGATGAAGCCACTGCCTGCCCATTCAAGGATTACGGCATTGGTTTATGCGTACAACCTCGTTTCCAAATATAGGCGCTAGAAAGCAGCACCAAGTCCCTGTGGCAGACATAAGTTTTGTATTTATGTTAATGGCGAAGTTGGAATGTATTCTGAATGATTTTATAATGTAGTACTGCTGCGTGCCCTTTTGTAAATCAGAACTGGGCAAGTTAGAATACCGGGGAATTTCATGAGATACAATTGGACAATTCATTGCGTGGGAAGTGGTTACGTGGAATTTCCAGGTAAGGTGACAAGAGAGGAAGCAAATGGTTACCTTCTGATCGCTCTGTTGCTGATAGTCTTCATTTTCTTCCTGAGAGCTTCAGATCACTTAAATTATTATCAAATTGGTTACAACTAGTGGGATGTGGGTTGGCGACTATGGGACCCCAGCTCAGTTTCCCTGAGCTGAGCTCCTCTCTTATATCTTTCATGTCAACTCTTACCCCCAACGTTATTAGGGTATCGGAGGCCTGGGATGTCCTTCATTTCCCTGCCTTAATTGGCTCTTGTTTTATCTTTCCTGATGCCCTAATTTTTGGTAGGATCAGACCTCTTTTTGTCCTTTTTTCTGCCTTCTCTAAGAGGTCCTAAAGGTGGTAGGGTGTGTGTTGTCCCACCAGGCACAGTGCACTTTAGATATCGATACACCCTCAATGATGGAGTTAATTAAGTGTTGTTTAAAGGGGTAAACTATCTAGGTCATCTACCCTTAGTGGTTTAGGTGATGATGAGAAATTATGAAGAAATGAAATCTACAGATAGGCTTAACTAATTACTAATAAAAGAAAGAAACGAATACGGGAAATAAATGACGGAAAAGAAATGCACTCTATCTTCGACGGGCAGATGACCTTGCTGTTAATCCCCTTAAAACAAGAATCGATCTTCGAAGAATGTGTATTGAGGTACTTGGAAACTACTAGAGCCACTAAAGGCAGTTAGAAAAGGGAAAGATGAGAGGGTCCACCCCAAAGTCAATGCAAAAAGGGGAAAATAGATCTCGCTCTGGAACACATCACGATCGCCGACTCTCGAGCTCAAAAGCTGAGCTCTTGGAGGTGTAGCCCTATCCAGGGTGCATTACGTGTGGTAGAGCCTCACACACCCTGCCTCCTTTAAGGCCTTGTGTAGAAGGCATTAGATGTTATGAAACTAAAAGAAGAGGGCTGACCCCTCGAAGAATGAGGGTATCAGGATAGATGATATAAGGGTCAGTTACGGCAGAAAAATGAATGACTCCCTAGATTGTGGATGCTTTAATGCTATCCGGGTTGGAAGAGAACAAGAGTCTACTAATGGAGGTCGACAGGTAGATGACATAGAAGAGCACAGCACAAGTGGAAATAATAACCGTCTCTGCTGGGGTCCAATGGTCTCCAACCCAAGTCCCACTAGACCTAGTTGTGAACCCTTGTGGTGGGGATACACCCTCTAGGGCTCATGGCTAGTGAGGTTGGGAATTGTTGACCCTGATGGATTCCTGAGCTGGAAATATTTTAATACCTTTGTTATTTCTTTAAAAACAATACGAAATAAGGAAATCAAGTTTCAAAAATATGTGAGAAGAAAAAACACAATTCATGTATGAAATCATCTGTGTCAATTACTGGAAAAGCATCAAAAAAAGCGGTTTACATCTTCAACAGTTGAGTCCCCCCTCGGTAAAATTCATGAGCCGCCACTGGCAACCATCCTTTCGCACGCAGCTTGCTGCCGCGCACCCCGTTGCTGCGTCAGAATCTCACACACACACCTGACGCTGAGTAAGCGTCACTCACTGCAAGGCCACCGGGTGAGTTAGCCGTGGTCGTTACGGCATGACTAATGGCAGTCGCTCACATCCGGGTGGCGAGGAGGTTCGAATCCCCCCGCCGGCAACCTTGAAGATGGTCTTCTGTGGTTTCCCATCTTCCTTCCAGGCAAATGCCGGGGTTGGTCCCTAACTATAGGCCACAGCCGCTACCTTCCAACTCCTCGCCCTTCCCTTCCAACTTTCCTCCCCAACGGTACTTGTAGCTCACCCACTGGGTGTCCGTCTCGAAGCAGCTACAAAACTGGCGAGCCGAACATGTCCTCGGACACTCCCGGCACTAAAAGCCATACGCTAAAAAAAACTGTAAGGCTGCCGATTGACCTTCAGTTCGCACGCCATTCCCGCACACAATTACACTTAAGTGTTGTCCCCAAACACGCCCGCCTTACTTCTTGTGGCAAGCAACGCTCTTACCAAAGATTCAACCCCGGGGACAATACAATGTAACAAACACAGCATTTCATAACGTGGCACAAGCTATCAATATTCCAACGAGACAGCATACAAAAAACTGAATTTTCCACTACTTTACCAATATTAACTGCTTCTCATAACACTATTTTCTGCCACGACGGTACCCTACTCCAAGTCCCGGGGCACCTACTCCATCCCATGACCCCCAAACATCTAAACCGTCCCTGCTGTCAGGAAGGTTTTGACCCTGTAGATGTTCGTGTGTTTTCAAACACGACAGGTTCACAAAACTACACCAGCTTACCTGTTGAAGTTACTCGTTACATAAATCCACGCGAACTAGGATTCAAGGGTTCGTTGTGTCTTTAATAGCTGGAACGAATACAGCAAGTTGAGTTGTAGAGCCTCTGTTATTTATCTAGTTTATGTCATATATGGAACTTGGGCAGTGTGTCTAGACGCTTTTACTCTGTGACGATGTTATTGTAGCTTTTTGCTATGTGTTACGATATAGATTGAAATGTGTGTGTATAAGTACAATGATGTGCTTATTAAAAACTTAATAACATGTGTCCTTCGTTGTGAGTTAAATTGTGTGCACATGAGTGTAATTATATCAAAGAATTTTGCAGAGAAATAATGACTTAGTTATTGTTGTTTTAAAGGGCGAAACATAAATGAATGCGTTTATAGATGGGACTGCGGAATACACTCGCCACCGACTAACGGCTCATAACAATACCTTCTATGAAGACAAGTGATAATTGAAGACCTACGTTTATACAGGTTCAATGATGTAGACAAAGAATCCTTCTCTCTATCTGAGGACTACTGGTCAAAGTTGTTCAATACATACTTGACAACTGGGAAAATTCCAGAGGCATGGAGAACGTCAACATTAAAAATTCTCTTTAAAGGTAAAGGTGAAGTGCATAGCCCTGACTCCTACCGAGGCATTGCTTTAGAAAATGTTAACTTCAAACTGTTTTCAAGTATCTTAACTAAACGACTCATTGATAAAATAGATGAACAAATTCCAGAAAATCAGTTTGGGTTCAGAAAGGGAAGAAGCACGATCCATGCCATTTCCTTTCTGATAGAACAAGCTCAAGATACTTTACGACATCTTGGGCAAAAATACCACGTGATTTTTATCGACTATAAGAAAGCTTTTGACTATGTAGATCGAGAATAGCTCCTCCATAAGCTCAGTCAGATGACTGGAGAAACAGACCCCGTTACAAGAGTCATTATGGATATATTGAGTCACAACTATATACAAATTGATGATGGAGTAACATTATCTAAAAAACTTACTCAAACCAATGGAGTTCTCCAAGAAGACCAAATGAGCCCAACACTTTTCAACGTCATGACAGCTGATGTTTCAAAAATCACCGAAAACACCAGAGCTACTCTGATTATGTACGCAGATGATATGGCAATAGGATCAGCAGATATAAAAGAGTTACAAGAAGTACTAAAGAATCTAGAAGTATGGGCAAAAATAAATGGATTACAAATAAATCTTATGAAAGCGAAACAGATGTCCTTTAGGAAAGGCGGGAGGATAAAAACAAAAGACAATTTGACACTACAAGATAAACCAATAGAGATAGTCCCAAAATTCAAATACCTTAGAGTAACACATCAAACAACCTTAACCTCATTCAGAATCCACGTGCAAGAAAAATCAGCAGCTGCAATAAGAGCAATATATAACATAAAATATCTTCCACTACTCCCAATAAGCACTGCAATGACACTCTTTCGAACTGTAATAATGCCTATAGCAACCTATGGTATTACTGTGATTTGGGATACTCTTCTAGTTGGGGATCTATCAATTTTCGAAAAGGCCAAGGCCCGTTACATGAAGAGGGTACTAAGCATAAGCATAACGGCACCATCAAGGTTAACATACATTCTGATGAAAGAAAGCTACTTTATAGAGGATATTAGACTGCAAATGTCTCTTCCAAACACAAGAGCGTATGATTTAACGCTCCAAATATTACAAAACAAAAGAAACGACATTTGGGATGACTTTTTAATTACGGATGCGATGACGAAGGAGGAATGGAAAGAAGCCAAATATCAACTGCGACACACCATCACCCGCTTTGCAGTGCACGGCTTTCATCATAAGATGTGTACCATCAAGGGGTCAGGCGCGGATCTAGAATTTGGCTTTGGGGGGGGGGGGGGGGGGGGGTCACATAAATTGTTAAGAAAAATGGTATAACTAACAACGCAATCACAAAATAACCAAACGTACAAAACCAGACCAATTTTTTTTTTTGCCAGCTACATGGATAGAAATTTGATGCGTTTAGCGCACCAAAAATATTCGTACAAATTGCAACGGCGTGTTTTGCGACTTTTACATCGAGCTTCGAGGAAAGTATCAAGGTACGTTACTGTTTCGGCAAGTCGAGTTGGTACCGACAAAGGGAGAATGTCACAGCTTAAATTGCCAACCAAACTTGCAGTTTGGACGTCGGCTAAATTTTTTGGTGCGAAAAAAGCCCGAAATTCCTCTCCGTGCATTGCTGCACATTCATCGTGACATCACTATAGACATCGATTCGGTAATCACAAGGTTTGCTACGAGATGATTTTGTTATATAAATAATCGTTTTTATATAACAGGTATGAAGTTGTAAATATGTACATAATAATTGGAATAAAGATATTTTCAGTATTGAATAAAATGAAGAAAAAAAACTGTTTTTCAGTTAAAATTCGGTCTCCGTTTGGGGGGGGGGTCATGACCCCCTCCTTGAATCCGCGCCTGCAAGGGGTTCCATAATCCAGGCGAGGTCTGTGTCTGTGGTCGATATCTTGCAAGTGAATGCAGGTTTAGACAGATGTCACTCTCTAAATTGTGTACTGAATAACCTAGGATTTTGTAATAACATAACTAATTTTAAATTTTATGGCTATTTGCTGCAATAAATATTCATTCATTCAATGATGTAGACAAGACGACTACCACACCTCCCTTCCGGCAGTAAAACAAAGACCATAGAATATTGCATTTCGTGAATATTGTAATGCTTTCCTATAATCTTTCTTCCGGAGAGGGCCCCAGCTTTCAAATATTCTTGGAAACAAAATCTAATCAGCTCATAGAATCTCTCATTCAGGGCTGCAGGAGACGGGACACCAACTGTATAGCCTAATATCTCTGTCCAGGTAGGAATTACTAATTATAATTACGAAACAAGTTAAATCAAAATTGAATTTATTAAAAATAAGTTACGCGTGAATGAATCGATCACAAAATGGATGCTAGCCTAATTCAGAAGTTAAGTTAAAACTTTAATTTATATTAAACCAAAATAACCCAGCAAATTATATTGGAGCTCACCAACTGACCGAGGCATATTTGACGTAATGATCATCACAGGTGGAAACTTATCTCAGTTAAACATCTTCCTTCATCTTTGTAACCTCACAATTAATCCTCTTTCCTCATACAGACCACGTCGATCTTCCAAATATATCAGTACTATCCCGAACAATTCGTAGTCATTTATGTTACTTAATCTCTTTTTTTAATTTTTATAGCAGACGTGTCAATAGGCGAACCTCTACAGATAACCTCCATTATACAGTCCACTTTTCTCTTACATCCCCCTTTGTTCACTCTTGACTCAATTAACAATTAGAGTAGTTTTTCTTTGCTTTTACAACCTTCTTCCATTAGTTCACGATATCGCCACTACAAAAGTTCCTGTCATCTTTGTGTTTCATGTAAAAGCTTCTTTAGTTCCGCATTTCATCACAACCGCAGATCCCTCAGTAACATCAGCCATTTTGCACGTCATAGTAGAACATCATGAAGTCTGCCGACCATGACGTCACAAAGGCACTACACACAGCCAACGAGAAATAATGGCCCTGGTGCGCTTTCGTGACGTCAGCAATGTAGTGCTGTTACACCACTTCCGGTAGGGTTATGTATGACGGGAGCATAAACCGTATTGTCTACAAGATGCAGAACTCACAGAATACTTAATCCATATCATATCAGAAAACACGCTGTAAAAAGCATGGGCCCAACACAACCATTGCTTCTTGCAAAACATACTTGGTAATTACAACTCAAGTCTTACACTGATCAATCTTATGAAGTCCAATACTGCGCCACAATTTACTTATTTATAATAATAATAATAATCTTGATTGCAGCCTGTGGCCATGTTGTTGACGTACAGTATACATTTCGTACACTAGTCTGCGCTGTATGCCACTATCGACATGGTTCGTTTTGGGCAAGAAACGATATGGTACATTTCACAAACATTCCCACATAGTTCACAAATGCAATTTCCATCTGGATTATGGAACACCTTCCTCGAGCAGATCTTGTGGTGAAACCCATGTACCGCAAGTCTGGTCACGACATGTCGCATTTCACAGAATGGATGCATCCATCTTCGGTCCAACATCGCATTTGACGAGTAGAATTCCCTGGGTATGTCCTGTTTTTTATTCTGTAGATCTTGCAGCTGTTTTCTGTAATTGTCTGGAATTGGCAGTAGTAGTAACATTCGTAGGTCTTCTATTAAAAATGTTTCTCTAGCAAGCTCGTATACAAGTCTAGACTTGGTTGTCTTTGCTACTCCAAGGACTCTCTTGAGAAATCGAGATTTTACTTTTTCTATTTCATCTAACTGTAGGTAAGAAATTCCGATATTAGCTCAAGTCCGTATGTCAAAACGGGCAGTACTTTTGTTCTAAAAAGTGCCATTGCTGTCTCAAGTGATATTAGGGTAATATGTCTGATGGCATTTATAGCTTTTATTGCAGCAGCTGTTTTTGATCTTATATGCAGTTGAAAACTTTTTCCTGTAACCTGTAGAGTGAAGCCTAGGTATTTGAAATTTGTGACGACTTTTAGTTTTTTCCCGTTGCATATCACTTGATCAGAATTTGATGGCCTACCACCGTTTCGAAAAAATATCATTTCTGTCTTGTCCGCATTAATTGTAAATTCATTTGTCTGTGCCCAGTCACTTAGTATGTCTATATCCGTTTTCAAATCATGTATCTGCTCTGAAGCAATTGCCATATCGTCTGCATATATGTATAATTTAGCTTCTGTTGTTTCCCGAATTCTGTCACCAACATCATATGTAAGCACATTGAATAATGTAGGACTGATATGAGCCGTTAGTCGGTGGCGAGTGTATTCCGCAGATCTCTTCTATAAACGTATTATTATTTACTATTCCGCCACTTAAGACAACAATACCGGTAACTTATTTATTCATTACTCTAAGTAGAACCAGCAGATCACTGATCTTTAATCGTTGTAGTTGACCACAAGGTAATACTTTCCAGGAGTATGTTATCTTTCCCGGGCGGTTGCTTGTTAATTATGTGGAATTACTTGACGGGTACAAAGCGTTCAGGAAGGTTATGAAAAGCTATGAATAGTGCCGGACAATGAAGGCAATATATAACTCATAGTTGTACGATATACATAAATGTATCGAACGTTTTTGTAATAGAAATATATTCACGAACATAATATTCTATGGTCTTCGTCTTACTGCCGGTGTGGTAGTCATCTTGTCTTCATCATTGAATCTGTATAAATGCTGGTATTGATTTACCACTTGTCTTCATAGAAGGTATTGATATGAGCCGTTAGTCGGTGGCGAGTGTATTTCGCAGATCTCTTCTATAAACGTATTATTATTTACTATTCCGCCACTTAAAACAACAATACCGGTAACTTTTTAATACTTTCACTGCAAGTTTCTTTGATCTAATCATACTCATCTCACTGCTCATGTCCACATAAGTTACTCACAACGAAGGTCACAGGCTTTACAACTCAACTTACTGTGCTCGTTGCAGCTATTAAAGACAGAACAAATCCTTGAATCCTAGTTCAAGTGGATTTTTGTTACGAGTAACTTCAACATATAAATAGATTAGCTATAGCTGGCGTAGTTTTGTAAACCTATACAGTATAATTTACCGTAATTGAAAACACTCGGAACATCTAAACTGGGTCCATTTCTAGAAGATTGATATAAAATATTGCATTTCTGCTGCTTATGAATTGAAGAATATACATTGAAATTGGCAATCCAATCCCAAGTCATTCCTTTGGCATGTCCACATGAAATATTCCCTCTAACTTAAGGTTACCTCGCTGTTCCTCCCCTTAAAAATCCAATAACTAACTATTCTCAGTTTCACGTCAGCCCTTCAAAAAATCTTCTGTTGAGTGCTAATGTTTTTGGAATTGTTAACTTCGAAAATGAATTTAGCGCCTGGCATTTTTGCTCGGGATATTACGTTCGGCTGGGTTATTACAGGTCAAATCCCTCAAAATTCATTGCAACCCGTGTCTCAATAGCACCTTGTAAGTTCGGAATTTTCAACAAATCTTGAAAAATTCTGGAACATCCTTTAAATCACTTCCTCCAGAAACTGTTTCGTATTCCAAATTCATCTCTTCCCTGTGATTACCAGACAAAAGCGTGCAAAACTCTATATATATTTACTTCTGAGTCTCCTGTAAAGTACGAAGCTTTAGGACACAAGGAGGTGGTTAACAGCAACCTAAAGAAATTATATTCTTGAAGCACCATCCAATAAATTCCTTTCCTTATCTTAAGAACAAGACTTGACGATTGCTTTCTCTCTTGTCCATTTATGGATGATAATAGTATTCTGAGAGTAGGCGCCTGGTTGTTATGCTCGGAATTCTCAGAAGAAAAAAAATATTCTATTCTCCTACCTTCCAAACATAAACATCTCGTTAATGATACGTCAATTTCATTATCAAAATTTGCATGTAGGCACTAGAACTCTTCTGTAACTGAGTTGCGATCAATATTGGATCATAAAAGCTGTTCATGAAGTCTCATGTGTTGTGACTAAGTGTACCCCTTGGTTTAATGGTAAGCCCAAACCCACTGTCAGTTAATAAATGACCTTCCTTCTTCTCAACCTTGTAGACACTTTGCCTATAACGGTATTGATTATGCTGTCCCTTTTGCAAACCAGGAATGCCCCCTTGATGTTATTAAAAATATTTTTTGGTAAATTGCATGTCTGTATGGTAACTGTTCCTATACATTTGGAATTAGAATCGCGTAAACTAAATAAATGAAACAACAGAATTTCAGGCCCATAACAACTAAACAACTAATTATTTATTATAATTCAAGAGTAGACATCAATAATAACTAAGCAATATGAATTACGTACATTGTCTAAGCCAATTGAAGAACTGCATAGACCACTCAAAGCCAACAAAACAAGCAGCGTTTGTTGGAAAGGCGCGAACTGAAGCAGGAATCATTCCTCTGTAAAGCCTTAAAAATCCATCCTCTTTAACGAGTTGTTTGTAAATATCTCGCAATAGAGGATATTCCCCTACAGGAGCGGTCTGTTGTCGAGTCTTGAGAACA
The DNA here is from genome assembly GCA_946902985.2 of Meconema thalassinum. Lineage (NCBI taxonomy): Eukaryota > Metazoa > Arthropoda > Insecta > Orthoptera > Tettigoniidae > Meconema > Meconema thalassinum. The sequence goes on along the minus strand of OX336398.1, from coordinate 181,767,202 downwards.
TCTGCTGGCAACGCTACCATGCAGTTGGTGACGCCAGCCAATCCTCCAGCAAGAACGGTTTGGAATAAGGATTTCCCTTGGCGGCCAGGATCCATGATGTCTTGAAGAGCTTCGTATGTCGCGAAGTAGACACCAGTGGATGGAACCTCTCTTAGTGTAGTCGCCAATGTTCCCACATAGAAGTTCCGAATTCCTCCCTGCTTATACAACACTTTGATTACAGCTTTGGGTCCCGGAAAAGCTTTGGGGCCCTTAGAGGGTTGCGGGGCCTGTAACATACATTTGACCCGTTCCCCCGGAACTTGGGCCGGGATACTGATCATGGCTGCAAATGCACCAGCATTAAATAACTGCAGGTAAGTAAGTTGTTGCTTAGGGTTCTTTTGTTGTAACTCTTTCCCCCATTCATAGCCGAGGAACCAAAGAGAAACTATTGGTGTAATTAGGGTGATCGGCGCAGCCATTCCTTTCCAAAGTGATTTGGCACCTTCTTTTTTAATTGTCTTGAAGGCGAAGTCCATAGTTCCTCTATAGCGAGGTTTTTCCCATGGACAAGGCGTTGGCAATGTCTGTAGTCTTACTTTCACTGTGTCTAGTGGATGGCCAACCACTACACTGAATATACCAGCCAATCCACCACTTGCAAAATACTCAGCGTGATCCCTTAAAGTCGTGGGCCCCTTCACATTCTTCATCCCTCTCTTCCTCTCCTTTATTTCAGCCATTATACCTACAACCAAATAATGTACTTTAGTGTTCATAATTAAACGGGTTCAACCTTTCGGGGAGAGAGCACAGACCCCTACCTTGTCCCGGGGTTAATATCGCTTATTTTAAATATTGTATTTGTCCAATAATTCACGTGTAATATGGCGGGAACGACTGGAATTTTACTATATAAGTCATGATCTAAAAAGGTGGGTTATAGACAGCAGAGAAAACGTCCATTACCGCAGCATTATTCATCATTACAAAATATATTTCGGCTGTAGTTTTGTCTCTTCAACTGTTGCCAATCTGTCTATCTATTCCCGCAATCCGCCAAGCTGAGTGAGGGTGGGCCGTCGGCTAAACATGTAGCCTTTAGGCCGTGTTGTTGTTGTTTGAGTCTTCAGTCTTTCGACTGGTTTGATGCAGCACTCCACGCCTCCCTGTCCTGAGCTAGTCGTTTCATCTCTACATAGCTACCACACCCTACATCCGAGGCAATCTGTTCAACATACTCTAACCTTGGTCTACCCCTACAGTTCTTGTCCTCGACCCTTCCTTCCATAACTAAGCTTGGTATTCCTGGGTGTCTTAGTAAGTGTCCTACCAACCTATCTCTTCTCTTCATTAGCAGTCGCCAGAAACACCTCTCCTCTTCCACTCGTCTTAATACCTCTTCGTTTGTAACCCTATCTACCCATCTGATCTTCATCATTCTCCTGTAACACCACCTTTCAAACGCTTCAATTTTCCTCTTTTCTGCTGCACCAATAATCCAAGTTTCACTTCCATAGAGCGCCACGCTCCAGACAAAGGTTTTCAAAAATGTCTTCCTAATACCTAAATCTATATTCGATGTCAACAGATTCCTTTTCCGTAGAAATGCTTTCCTTGCCTGAGCCAACCTACTTTTTATATCCCCTTTGCTTCGTCCATCACTGGTTATTTTGCTTCCTAAGTAACAGAAGTCTCCTACTTCCTTTAGTTTTTCACCTGCCAATTTGATGTCCATAGAGGTTTCTGATTTATTGCGACTGCATTCAAATATTTTTGTTTTACATTTATTGATTTTCATCATGAATTCTTTCCTCAAGACGGAGTCCATACCATTCAGAAACTCATTCAAATCCTCTGTCGTGTCGGCCAAGATGACGATGTCATCAGCAAATCTCAGAGTTGAAATTATTTCTCCTTGAATCTTCACTCCCACTTTAAATTTCTCTCTAATTTCCTTCATTGCTTGTTCAATGTAAAGATTGAAAAGTATGGGTGATAAGTTGCTGCTTTAGGCCGTAGGGTAGTAAAAAGGGTTAAAGTGAAAATGGGGGCGGAGCATGCTTAAAGCACACGTACGAAAAACTAGGAATGAGATGGGCCCACCCCCCACCGCCAGGGAGGAACCCCCAGAATAGGCCCCGAATACAAGGCTGACAGACAGACGTTGTACCGTGTAAATAAATTAGCGTTTACACGTTGTAATTCCCTTCTGTTGTGAGGGATATCTGCTACCGTATATTGTTCTCCTGTCCGACTGTCTGTCAGCTGAAGGAGAACATTTTCAGCATCTTCCGTGAGAAGGTAAGTTCGTTAATCATGATTTGCTGGTGAATTTATTATTAATTAATGCACTTTGTTACAGTTTAAACCTCCGCGCAATCTGCGGTCCGAGTTCGGTTGGCTGGCGGAAGGCGTGGCTGGCCGTTGGCCCCACTCCGGCAAAATACCCTGTACTTGCTGGAATATATTAAAGCATAATTAAAAACATGAACAGTATTAACAAATTTAATAATAATATCGTATAGCCTCGGGTGCTGGGTGCAAGCTTTGTTATTTGACTCCCAGAGGGTAGCTTGCATGTCGAATTTCGTTGTTCCTTGAAGCACTATGAAAGTCTAGGAGGTTAGATATCTAAGCTCCTTGAACACTATAGCGCTTTCGAGTAGAGAAATGAGGAACTTTGTGTTGGCGGAAATTCCCGAGATTAATTTTGCCATTTTTAACACGGCCTGCTGAATTCAAATGGGTTCTTTGACATGCCAACATCGTATGACAAGGGTGTCGTAATTTTTGGCGCCTTTCTCTTGTTATGATAAAACTTACCGGTGGGCTCAAAAACGCAAAAAACCCATATTTGTGAACTTTGACCTTGAATAATGTTTTTGCCTTTGTCGGACCGATGGGGACTTTTCACATTTCATTTATAATAGTGTTTCGACCATTAGTACAAATTTTCAGCTCTATGCGAATTTTGATAACCTTGCATGCCTAACTTGACCGGGCTAGTTGAGATTTCGCCAGTTTTATGTACTGAACAGAGCGCATGTGACGCAGAGAATACCTTGGCCTCCTGGAATACCCCACTGTGACACTAGCCACGCAGTGAAATATAAAATAGGAGGACGTGGATCTTAGCGCAGATGCGATGCTATACTTACCTAATTGGTCACACAACTGTTTCTTGGGATCTGATTGGTGGGAGAAACAGTTTCATAATGAAGAAGAAGTTTCGTGACGAACTAAAGAGCCTATTTTTCTTAAAATTAAGATTCATGCAAATGATTAATCAACAGTATATGAACCTATCTAGAATAATGACGAAATTAAGTTGGTAATATCGAAATGTCTAATTAGTTCAAAATATACCTGGTATAACGTAGCATAATAGAGCACTACAGTTGGCAGCCCTGGTGACTGTGTATATTCTTAGTTCCATCTCTTAGGTGCAGAATACAAAATTTGGTTGAAGTCCAATGGACGTTACATGCAGTTAGACATTGGATCTATCAGCACGCGTAAAAGCATGTTGGCAACAATGTCATGCGTGTGCTGGTCAGAAATAATCTTAAAAATTATGATATCTTGTTGTGCCAATTTTGGATGCAATCCAATTGTTAGTATAGAAGTTACATGTATTTTAAAACTGGACCTATCAGCAGGCATAGAATCATGTTGGCAGTACTGAATTATCTTAATTACTCCAAATTATTCTAGAATGTCAGGTGCTATACGTGTGCAAAATATAGAGCTGTTGGCTTGCATACTTTCTGATATATTGATAATAGGGTAAAAAATATAGACAGCATTTATTAAGAGTTACCAGCCCTGATTGCTCTTAAGAATACTTATAGTCATATCTGTTATGTTACACATAGCACATAGGAAATTTGGTTGAAATCCAACTGATAGTATAGAAGTTACATGCATTTAAAAATTGGTCCTATCAGCAGGCTTAGAGTCATGTTGGTAGGAATTAATCTAAAATGGCAGGTGCTATACTTGTGCATAGTTTAAAGCTGTCGGCTTGCATACTTTCTGATATATTGGAATTTGTATTTTAAAAAATAGAGAAAGCAATTATTAACAGTTGCCAGCCCTGGTGGCTCTTAAGAATAAGCTCAGTCATATATGTTTATGTACACATATTACATACAAAATTTGGTTGAAATCCAATTGATAGTGTAGAAGTTGTATGCATTTAAAAATTGGGCCTATCAGAAGGCTTGCAATTATTTTGGCAACACTGTCATGTATGGCCTCCTGGAAATTAAACTTAAATAGTATTATCTACATGTATGCCAAGTTTGGAATAGTTCCCATGCATACCTTCCAAGATATCCCAGACAGACAGAAGGACAGACAGAAAGACAGACAGACAGAAGGGCAGGCAGACAGACACACATTTTCCCGGATCGATCTCATAAGTCTACTTTTTCCTCAATTTTGCAAAATGTGAAAAGTAGGCTAAAAATCGATCTGGGTGAATGTGTGTCTCTCTGTCTGTCTTTCCTTCTGTCTGTCTGTCTGTCTGTCAACTCCTTAACGGCAGCAGCTATCGAAACGAAATATGGTATTAGTAAAGACCTACGCCTGAATATCTCACGGCCATATGACATCAATGCTACCAATTGCTGAAAAATCACAATTGAAAATTGAGGTCTATGTTGGGTATCACAGAATATATGCATGGGAATTGTTCAAAAATTGACATACATATAGATAATATTCCATCTGACTAATTTATAGGAGCTCATATATGACAGTGTAGCCAACATGATTCTAAGCCTGCTGATAGGTCCAATATTTAAATGCATGTAACGTTCATACTATCTGTTGAAGTTCAACAAAATTTGGTATGTGATTTGCACACCGGTGAAGATATGAATAAGCATTTTTAGTGTCAACAGGGCTGCCAACTGTTGAATAAAGCTAATCTCCATGTATCAGAAAGTATGCAGGCCAACAGTTCTAAACTTTGCATAAACCTGCAAATGTAGGTTCATTTTCAATAACCGATATACGGCATTGCTGCCAACATAATTCTTACGCGTGCTGATAGTTTAAATGTTGAATCACATGTAACTTCCATACTAATAAATGAAGTTCTTTCAAAGTTGGCACATATACAGATCATAATAATTCAATTCAAGTTTGAGAATCCCATTTATGGCAGTGTCGCCAACCTGATTTTACGCATGCTGATAAATTCAATATTTAAATACATGTAACGTGCATACTATCTATTGGATATGCATTATGTACCTTAAGAAATGGAACTAAGAATATATTTAGAATCACCAGGTCTCCCAACTGTTGATATATGGTCTCTATAATTTTAAGAAAAGTAGGCTCTTTAGTTCGTCACGGAACTACTTGTTGAGGTTGGGATAATAATGTGATTGTGATCTATGTTTACGTTGAAATAAAATGCTTGTGTGTGATGTCCAATAGAATAGAGTAGTTATAAGTGAATGTTTGATCATAGAATTAAAGGTAAAACTTGACTTGAGGTACTTTATGGGAGAAAATTCTTAAAGTACTGAAATGAACCAAAATACCTGAATTAATAGTCGGGACAATATCTGGAGATGTTGTAGTAATAGATGTTTACTCCTCCGCTGTCATAGACCCAAATAGGATCACGACTTATACAGGGTCTTTCATATAAAGTAAGAACGCCAAGCGGCAGTTTTGTTATCCGCTGCTGCGGTGACCTTGGCCGAGCTTGTGGCACGCCGTGCCCCCTACTTTAAGCGTTTGTACAATCCTATATGAAATATAACCTTATAAAAAATGCTGGAAGTGTCGTCCTTCCTGGGTTGAACAGGCATTGTATCTGGTAACCACATGTTGGCTGTCGCGAGTGAGTTCTGCCACTGTAATGTTTCTGATCTTTTATTTTATGTCTTTTATTGAGCACTGAGCCAGTAGTGTCAAACTTATTTTCAATACGTGAATCTGTGCTAGTGAAGGTGGCACTTCATCAGGAAATTGCTGAACAAATGCATCACGTACCCGCCGAGCCGACTCGTACTTAAAATAAGTTTTACATAAAAAATACGATGTTGCAATGATAACTGTCTCACCATGTTAGCACTTGAGGTTTAGACTGGCGACTGAGCACCTGCACGCTTATTGCAAGGTCAAGTATATACTATGCGCGCGCTTTCAATACTACAGCAGGGGGCCGTGGTGCGCCGTTCTTACTTTATATGAAATAACCTGTATAGGCGAAATTCCAGCTGACTCAGGAATTTTTAGCATCATGTACAGTATTGCCAACCTCACGCATTCGGTACTACATCGCATCTGGCAGACCAATGGTTTTCGCCTAGACCAATAATTGTTAGATAATATAAACACCCCTGGTTTTGTGACGCACAGTGGAGGTAGTCTCGCATCAATAACCTTTATCCATGCCAATGGTTTTGCCTTCTATTTCTTTTTCACATAGTTACAAAGTTACGTGTGTCGCGTGGTGTATGTTGTATCGGACATGTTGGCAATGGGTGTGACGTAGTGTAGGATGTCAATGTGTCATGGCAGCCGTCGTCGAATGAGCAAGAAGAAAAATCATTTATTTACGTAATAAAACAGATATTTCCGGTGAAGCAATGATAATTCAATTTGTAATCAACTTCTAATGACTCCCAGGAAGGTATGTGAATCATAATAATCTTCCTTGTAAACGTTGGTTGGTTGGTTGGTTCCTTAGTTGAGGGGCTGCGACAACGTGGTCATGTAGCCCCGTGTACTTTGGGTGTGTGTAGAATCTGTCTGATAACCGGTGTTAATGTTGTGATGTCTGCATTAGTGTGTGCATCTGTTTTAATTCAAGTAAGGACTGCAGACATTGATTTTTTTTTCAAGTACTTCCTAATTTTGCCGCCAAACGCCACCGTCAACGACCATCTAGATCAGAACTTAGTTACCAGATGCCACCGCAGTCGGCTCTTGACAACGAACGTAGGAACCTACAGTAAGAACGTTAGTCAAATGTTTAACCTATATACGGTATAATGAAACGCCAAAAGTAGCTAATGACAAGAATTAATATATTAAACTAGCTGTACCCGGCATGCGTTGCAATGCCAATCAAAGAAAGTGTTGGCGTTGTAACTTTGTTTGTTGAAGTGCTTTTGGATTCCCAATATTTTTTTTTCTTTTTCCGTTAACCACCTCTAAACTTTTGTAAAATTGATTTACTATCTCAAAAAAATCCTGTGAGCGTGCTCAACAACTCACCAAAGTTTCATCGCAATGAAATGAATGGCATATGAACGCATACGGGACTTTGTTGAAACGATTCGAGCGCCGTCACCTATTTGTTGAATATACTCGTACGCTACCTATTGTAAAATGGATTTACTGATTCGAAAACCTTCCCTGGCGTGTACACAGCAACTCATCAAAGTTTCATCACAATCGAATGAAAGGCATATGAACTCATACAGGATTTTGTATAAACGATTCGCGCGCCGTTACTCATTTGTTAAATCTACTTGTGCGCCACCCTTTGAAAAACGGATTTACTAATTCAAACACCTTCGCAGGACTGTACTCAACTCACCAAAGTTTTATCACAATCGGATGAATGGTATATGAACGCATACGGGACTTGGTTGAAACGATTCACGCGTTGTCGCTCATTTGGTGAATCTAGTCGTGCGCTACCATATTGTAAAATGGATTTACAAAATCAGAAATCTTCGCGGGAGTGGAAACAACATTTCACCAAATTTCATTGCGTTCATGGTATATGAACGCATACGTAACTTTTTTTAAACGATACGCGCGCCGTTACCCATTTGTTGAATCTACTCGTTCGATACCTATTGTAAAGTGGATTTACTAAGCCAGAAACCTTCCCTGAAGTGTACACAACAACTCACCAACGTTTCATAGCAATCGGATGAATGGTATATGAACGCATACGGGACTTTGTTGAAACGCTTCGCTCGTTGTCGCTCATTTGTTGAATCTACTCGTGCGCTACCTATTATAACATGGATTTACTAAGCCAGAAACCTTGCCTGTAGGATACACAACCTCTTACCCAAGTTTCATCGCTATCGGACGAATGGTATGTGAACGCATACAGGACTTTGTTGAAACGCTTCGCCCGCCGTCGCTCATTTGTTGAATCTACTCGTGCGCTACCTATTATAACATGGATTTGCTAAGCGAGAAACCTCTCACCCAAGTTTCATCGCTATCGGACGAATGGTATGTGAACGCATACAGGACTTTGTTGAAACGCATCGCCCGTCGTGCGCTACCTATTGTTAAGTGGATTTACTCAGCCAGAAACTTTACCTGAAGTGTACAGAACAAATAACCCAAGTTTCATCGCAATGGGATGAATGGTATATGTGGGACTTTCTAAAAACAAACGCATGCCATTTTGTTGAAGCTACTCGCGCCATCTATTGTTAATTGGATTTACTACCCCTATACAAATTACGTTGAGTAACTAACGGGATTTCATGTTAAGAGCCTTATTTTCTATACCGGTAGTGGAGAGTGCTACTTGCATCCAGTCGGCCGTGTCTCGTCAAGAGCTACTGTTGCCTGGAAACGACTTGCCTTAGCTGTCATTTGCGTTACGTTTTATTGTGACTTGTATTGTCTTTGACGTTTTATGTCACGTCACGGGATAAAAAGTATCCTATGTCCGTCTCCTGGTTCTAAGCTACCTCCACACCAATTTTCAGCCAAATCGGTTCAGCCGTTCTTGAGTTATAAATAGTGTAACTAACACGACTTTCTTTTATATATATAGATGAGATGCCAGTAGATTAAATGTTATTTAACACACCAAGTTTGACTGCACTCAGATTATTAAGTCGCGAGGAAATACATTTTAATATTTTAACATCGCTTGGTCGTATTCATCACAACTCTCTGCTTCTTAGTAAAAGAAAGTTCGTGCCGGGCGAAACGCACACAAAGAACAAGGAAACATCACCACTCACAAACAACATTGCCTCTCGGCTGATTTCACACGTCTGAGACGAAAACATTGTTTTAAATGTTTATAATGATTCTTGTGGTATTTTTGTGCTCAATACAGAAAAAAATAGTGGGAGAATTCCATCACCTTTGTTTGCCCACAACTCACACATTTTTTAATATTTATTTTTTATTTTTATTTTTTTGTTTACTTTTAAGTGTTTTTTTATTCTTTAGGTGGCTTTGGTGGCGTAATTGGTAGCATGCTGAGCTTCTATGCGGAAGGTTGCGGGTTCAAACCTGGCCGAAGTCGTCTGATTTTTTAAGAACGTTAAAAATCCCTCAGTTTGTCTTCCTTCGGAGGGGAAGTAAAGCCGGCGGTCCCATGTCATTGATTTATGGCATGTAAAAGATCCTTCTGCACGCTAAACTTGTGTGAAGCCAAAATTTGTAGGTTAGGTTTGATTAACGCTCTTAAGTACCAACGTTCGTCACCGGGCGCTGGTTACGATGGCATCTAGTAGTAAGGGGCAGATGACCTTGTAGTACCACCCCTTATAACTAACATCTAGTGGTAGCGAAATTCACAACTAGGTGTCATGGACGGTAGCATTTGGTGGCAAAAGTGGGAACTACAGTACTTGAAATTATAATTTGGCTGGCTGCGTGGCTCAGGGGTAACGTTCTCGCTTGCTGGGCCCGAGGTTGCAGGTTCGTATCCTGGCGCAGTCAGCTGGCATTTGAGGGTGCCCAAATGCGAGGGAGCCGTGTCCGTAGATTTACTGGCACGTTAAAAATCCCCTTCGGGGCAAAATTCCGACACCCCCGGCGTCTCTAAAAGCCAGTGTAGTTAAAAGGGACGTAAAACCAATAACATTATTATTATTATTATTATTATTATTATTATTATTATTATTATTATTATTATTATTATTATATTGAAATTATCGTGTACAGTCCTTACCTGAATTACAGATATACACACTAATACAGTCATCACAATTAACACCGGTTATCAGACAGATTCTTCACACACCCAAAGTACACGGGGCTACATGACCGCGTTGTCGCAGCCCCTAAACTGAAGAACCAACCAACCAATTAGGTAACAATTATTGGTCTAGGCGAAAACCATTGGTGTGCCGGATGCGATATAGTACCGAATGCGTGGGATTGGCAATACTGAACATGATGCTAAAAATGGCTGGGTCAGCTGGAATTTCATCTATATAAGCCGAAATAAATCAGAAAACTCTATGGACATCAAATTGGCAGGTGAAAAGCTGAAGGAACTAGGACACTTCTGTTACTTAGGAAGCAAAATAACCAGGGATGGACGAAGCAAAGAGGATATAAAAAGTAGGTTGGCTCAGGCAAGGAAAGCATTTCTACATAAAAGGAATCTGTTGACTTCGAATATAGATTTAGGTATTAGGAAGTCATTTATGAAAGCCTTTGTCTGGAGCGTGGCGCTCTATGGAAGTGAAACTTGGACTATTGGTGCAGCAGAAAAGAGGAGAATTGAAGCGATTGAAATGTGGTGTTACAGGAGAATGATGAAGATCAGATGGTTAGAAGTGGTATTAAGGCGAGTGGGAGAGGAGAGATGTTTCTGACGACTGCTAATGAAGAGAAGAGATAGGTTGATAAGACACATACTAAGACATCCAGGAATAGCAAGCTTAGTTATGGAAGGAAAGGTCGAGGACAAGAACTGTAGGGGTGGACCAAAGTTAGAATATGTTAAAGAGATTGCCTCGGATGTAGGGTGTGGTAGCTATGTAGAGATAAAACGATTAGCTCAGGACAGGAAGGCATGGAGATCTGCATCAAAGCAGTCAAAAGACTGAAGACTCAAACAACAACAACAATAAGTCGATGGAGGGTTGCAGACAGCAGGGGAGAAAAGTTCTGTTACTATAACATCTCCAGACAGGGGCGTATATAGATGGGGGAGGGGGGATGGATCCCCCCCCCCGCCCGCCCGAAAAAAGCCAATAAAAAGAAATAAGAAAGTGATGCTTTCGTAAGAGCATGAAATAATTGTAAATTTGCTTATATCCTAAACTTAACTTATTGGCTAAGTTATAAACAGTATTAAGACTGAACTCTTGGTGTAGTGGCTAGCCGCCCCGGAGGTCCGAATTCAATTCCCGGCTCTGCCAAGAAATTTTAATTCTGGTTTGAGGGCTGGAACGGGGTACACTCAGCCTTGTGAGGTAAAACGGTGAATTCCACAGTATGGTACTTTTGACAAATACATTATCAACTCGTAAAAAAAAACCTTTTTACCTTCCTGCTTAGTAAATTGACAATTATTCATATATTTGCCATTCACACCCCATAGGCCATAATAGAAAATTCATTAAGTAAAGAATTCTAATTGTGTTGTATTTTACAACTTTTCTGTATTGCCAGTAATTGTAGGCTGTATAAACTTTGAATCTTATCTAAAATAATTACACAAATGCTCTGAGAAATTGGTTCATATTTCTGGGTATTTTGCGGTGGCAATCCCCTGAGAATACTCACAATTTTCCAGGATAGTCAGCCCCCCCCCCCCCCGAAAAAAGTTGTATATACGCCCCTGTCTCCAGATACCATTACTACAGGTATTTTGGCTAATTTGAGTAGTTTAAGATTTTTTAAATTTCGGTTCAGGTAAACTCCAGTCTTACTTTAATAACTTCGACTCGAAGTGGGGCCTGGATGGTCGGACGAGCACACATAACACATAATCAAAGTAAAATCATTGTCACAGAAGATGTTGAAAATGTCCTCCACCTGCATCTACACATTTCTGACATCCTCTACGGAAATGTTCATTGACACGCATTAGTTCATCTACCGAGATAGCTCAATTCCTCTCGTGATATTTAGTTTTAGTTCATCTAGAGCAGTGGTCGCCAAACTTTTAAGTGACTGAGTCACCCTACAGCTCATAAACATTACTGTGAGCTACCCAAGAAAGTAGGGTATCTGCAGCTTCTAAAAATGCCTCTTTGATTAATTCATCATATTCGTTAGGTTTTTTATTTCGAGGAATAATTTTGGAAACAATTCTGTCTAATTTCTTGAAAAAAGTAGATTGTTGAGCATTTAATTGAGATTTCAGTTGTATGACCTTCTCTTTCCTTAAGGAAGATCTCTTAGGAAAATCCTTTTAAATACTGGAGTGAACGGTATTGTAATAACGTTCGACGTTTGCTTTCTTCCCAACTGCTACACTTGCATTACAAAGAAACCACACACATTTGTCCTTTACTGGGTAAAAAATAATCAGTTACCCTTTCAACATGAAAATGATAAGTTTTTTGTTTTTTGCTGGAACTTGCCATAATTAGATCAATCCGTAGTCCGCAGTATGCATAAAATACAAGAAAAATAAAATAATCTACACTGACGATCGCACACCAGACACTGACTGACAGGCCCGTGGGACGCGTAGTGGGAATCAGGGGGATGAGTAGTGAAGATTAGCCAACTCAAGCGCTGCGTCTGAAATTTGCCCGCGAGCCACCAAAAATGTACCTGCGAGCTACGGTTTGACGACCACTGATCTAGAGAGTGAGGGTTTGTTGCATAAACCTTATGTTTCAAATTTCCCCATAAATAAAAATAGAAGCAATAGGCTTTAACAGTTAGCAATAACACGTTATAGAATTTTGAAACACGATAACAATTAAACAATAACCACGTACACACGTTATACACTTATAACACGTGTATAGGCTATAAACGAAATAACGAAGTCAACTTATTAATTGTTAATGTAAGTGGAACTTGCAGCAGACATGAATGTGGCTTTTACATACCTTGTGTCCTTGTTTCATGTTCTGGGTGATATTCCGTATTGGAATTACGAACCCTGGTCGCTATTGAACCTCATATATGTGCTAAAATTCGTAAATATAATGTTTTATTTCTTGCTATTCTAAAAACCAGGCGCCATATTTCGACAGCGCTTTCATCTCGTTCAACTGTCAACAAGGTGCACTCTATGGGACGCAGCGAGGTGCACACATTGTTGCCAACATGTGAGATACAAAATCACTGTTGATAAAAAGAAGTGAGATACAAAATCACTGTTGATCAAAACAAATATTCATCGGCACGTGTTAGGCTGTAACCATTGTCAAAACCATTGATCTGGGCGCGTTAGGCTGTAACCATTGTCAAAACCATTGATCTGGGCGCGTTAGGCTGTAACCATTGTCAAAACTCATTGGACTGGACAAAACGAAGGTTAGAAGGTCGGGGGTAGATGTGGCCTTTGGGAGGTAATTTCCACAATCCATGATCAATAAACAATTCAATCTATGAATTGAGTGGTGCCCACGAATGATGCGCACTAGCGACTGAATTGGGCGCTTCTTTGTTTTTCATAGTACCGTAAGCGCGAGGTTGGCAGTGCTGTCATGGTACTGTTTTAATAACGATCGATGAGAACAATGGCGTTGACAGCTGTAGTTTTCGCTATATAAGTCGTATTCCTGTTTAGGATGGCTGGGTGGGTCACAGACATCGGAGGAGGGAATATCTACTAAAATATCGCGTTTCATAAGGTATTTTGGCTAATTCATGTATTGTAGAGAGTTTTATCACGCGTTCTACCTTCCTTCACTGCTATTTTACTCGTCAAATTGTGCGTCGCAACTGTCTCAGCTCCATGTTGCAATGTACTCGCCTGACCTTCTACCTACAGCGCTATGCCGGCCCCACTTTGAGTGAAAGACCCTGCACTTGCTTCGAGAAGTTAGCAATACCTAATATTGTGTACTTACAAGCACTTCTTGTCACTTTCTTCAAGTTTCGTCAAGCGAATAAAAGCTTCATCTCCACGCAACGGACCAATTGTTGTTTTATCGGCAGGGTTGATTCTTGCGAGCTGCACGCACAGACATGGTAATTCTTGTGGTAATTCCAATCACTAGAATATGGGAAATAAATTACATGTGATTCGTTGTGAACTATTGAACTGCGAGTATTTAAAGGATTGCATCGCTGGCATCGGGAGAGCGTGGGTTCGAATCTCACCTCGGTTTTCGTGGTTTCCCATTTTCAACCCCATGCAAATGCATTGGCGGTTCCTTTTAACAGATCCACGGCCGATGTCTCTCAAACTCCCTTCCCTGACCAGTCCTGAAAGTGTTGGTTGGTTGGCTCCTTAGTTTAGGGGCTGCGACAACGCGGTCGTGTAGTGCTGTGTAGAATCTGTCTGATAACCGGTATTAATTATTATGACTGTATTAGTGTGTGTTATCTGTTTTAATTCAAGTAAGGACTGCCGACGATTAATTTCAAGTAGTTACTACTTATGCTACCGTCAACGACCCCTAGCTTGCGGACTTACCTACTAGATGGCTTCGCAGTCGGCACCTGGCGGCGAACGTTGGAACTAATATAGCGTTATCAAACTAACCTACAAATTTTAGCTTCCACAAGTGAAGTTAGTGGAAGGTTCTTTAACATGCCATAAATCTATGACATGGGACCGCCGGCTTTACTTCCCCTCCGAAGGAATGAATACTGAGGGTTTTTAACGCTCTTAAAAAATCCGACAACTTTGGCCGGATTTGAACCCGCGACCTTGGGCATAGAACTCAGCATGCTACCAAGGAGTCATCTATATATTTAAAAAAATATGGAACCTTAAGTCGGTCATTCCGGACGTTCGACCTGGCCGATTTCTTCAATTATTTTTTTCCCCCAGGTATGTAATCGGACATATACAACCACCTTCACTTTTCTTGAGTTATATTAAAACACAATTTATTTCCTGATATCTTCCCCTTTGTGTTTCATTCAATCACCCGTATCTCAGGGTGAGATTGATGTACACCGTTGCTTTATGTCTTAATACACTTAATAAATCAAGATCTCTCTTTCGAGCTATTGACCACTGAAATCGGTTGCGTCTGAAGTCTGATTAACACTCACGTAAAACTAAAAGCTTCCCTTTTATAGCCTATTTTCATTTTATGAAAAAATAGGCTTATGAGATCACCTTTTGTCCGTGTGTGAGTTAGTGTGTGTCCCTCCTAATGACTTCTAAACCGCTAGAGCGATTTCAATGCAACTCGGCAAGGTCATAGTGGTATTACGGCCGCCCCCGATCGTGCCCTTCACATTTTATTACGTCACAATCCGACATGGCGGCTGTGCAAAATATTTCACCGGCATTCACAATCTCCGAAACTATTACTGATATCACCCTGACATTTTGTACGGTGATAAAGGGTACTACTAGAAGTTTAGCTATGATACTTTCAAAAATCTGTAAAGTACAAATCGAACATGGCGGCAAAGCGAAGGTGAGACACTTTAATGGACTTTTCTCTCGATTTAACCATCTGAGCCCGGTGAAATATGGTACAGTAAATGTTTATACACATTGCGATGCACTGGCATTTTTCACATAACCTCAAGATGGTGGCTGTGCGCAATTTTAAATTTATTTTTTTATTTCTCGCTTATTAATCATGCGATAGAAGTGAACATTTGTACAATGAACCTTCGCAAAAATTGTCATCTAATAGTACATAACTCTATGACTTCCACATATAAAAATCCAAGATGGCGACCAACTAAAATAATTAGACGGTTCTCAATATCTACGAATCTATTACGGCAATCAAACTGAAATGTTGTTTGTTGATAGAGGCTATAGGCCGTATAGTTCTTTAGGGATCTACTTGTCTAACATTCAACTCAACTCAAACCGTGATTCCGCCAGCTGCCACTACGTTATGCTAGCGCTCCGCCACAAACCCTAGCAGGCGACTGACGGACTGAGGAATGTACATAGCGAGTAATGGCAATGTTGCTGGAATATCCACGGACTGACAGAGAGCCCCGACTTCGTAGGAAAAAGTAAAAAGTTAGGCGTGTATGGGTCTTGGCAGGAAAACCAAACGTGCTCAGCGTTTATGAGAAACGCGCGACAGTTGCAAATAACGACAAGTAATATTGTCTGGAAGGAAGTATTATGGAATATGTATCGTCTTATGTATCTCTACGTGCCGATGAATAACCATTATCATATACATACAGGGTGTTCGCAGCAAGCCCCACTTTGTGCTGTAACTCTTTTGTTTTTCAACATATTTTAATTTTGACACTTGCTTTGGAAAGTACCTTTCAAGCTCTAAAACTTTTGTTTCGTTGGTTTTTGATGAAGTTCGCGCAAATCAACTTTTTGTGCACGGTTTTGGCACTTTTTTTTTCCCAAATCGGATTTTTGACATCATCTATCGAAAGATCGACATCGAATTAGTCGAATTAACCACCAAAATATCAGTTTTTGCCCAAATCAAACTCGCAGATTGTGTTTACATTTTCTCCCGCTTATAGCGGAGAGGGCGTGAAGGCCCACTTGGTTCGACCGGGGCGGGCAGAGGCAGGTCGCATGCTATAAGCGGACGCAAATCTGAACACAAACTCGCATTCTGCAAACTGATATTTTGGTGACTTATTCGACTTGATAGTTGATTTGCGCGTTATGCGCGAACTTCACACAAAACCAACGATACAAAAGTTTTAGAGATTGAAAAGTACTTTACAAAGAAAGTACCAAAATTTAAATATCTTGAAAAACAAACCAGTTACAGCACAAAGTAGGGCTTGCTGCGAACACCCTGTATATAGAATTAGACCAATTTTAGATCGCTTAGAATCTAAGACAATTTTACATTATTTTTCCTTTTCTTTTCTTCCCAGAACTTTTTCACTCGGCGGATAATCGTTTGCCGTTGTTCCACTGACATCACCCTCGTAGGCCGTCGTTGGACGTATAACATCTGCTGAATGAACCCGTCGCCAAAATTCCTCCCTGTTCGAGCATCCGTGATCCCATCGTATCTCCACCAGCCATCCTGTCGTGTTGTTTTAATTTAGAGATGTAATCAAAATTTTCTTCGATAGCCATTACTCTTCATCCTGTCAAGATGTCCATAAAATGTGAGTCTTCTCTTTTCAATTGAAACTGTAATTTCTTGTATATGACGGTAAAGGTCTTCATTGTTCTTTATTCTTTTGGGGACCCAATATTTTTAGCCTACTTTTCACATTTTGCAAAAATGAGGAAAAAGTAGACTTATGAGATCGATCCGGGAAAATGTGTGTCTGTCTGTCTGTCTGTCCTTCTGTCTGTCTGTCTGGCTGTGTGTGTGCCCCCCCCCTATCAACTCCTAAACGGCTGCAGCAATCAAAACCAAATTTAGTACGAGTAAAGATGTGCACCGGAATAGCTCACGTCAATATTTGAAAATGATGTCAGTGCTACCAACTGCTGAAAAAACGCACTAGAAATTTGAGCTCCATGTTGGATATCATGCAAGGTATGCATGGGAGCTATTCCAAAATTGGCACACATGTAGATAATACTATTTCAGTTTAATTTCCAGGAGGGCAACCATGACAGTGTTGCCAAAATAATTTTAAGCCTTCTGATAGGTCCAATGTTTAAATGCATACAACTTCTACACTATCGATTGGATTTCAACCAAATTTTGTATGTAATATCTGTATATAAACAGATATGACTGAGCGTATTCTTAAGAGCCACCAGGGCTGCCAACTGTTAATAATTGCTCTCTCTATTTTTTTATCCAAATACCAATATATCAGAAAGTATGCAAGCCAACAGCTTTAAACTATGCACACGTATATTCTGACATTTTAGATTAATTTGGAGTAACTTATATACGTCAGTTCTACCAACATGATTTTAAGCCTGCTTATAGTACCAATTTTTAAATACATGTAACTTCTATACTATCAGTTGGATTTCAACCAAATTTCGTATGTGCTATGTGTACCATAACATATATGACTATAAGTATTGTTAAGAGCAATCAGGACTGCCAACTGTTAATAAATGCTGTCTATATTCTTTTTACCCTAATATCAATATATCAGAAAGTATGCAAGCCAACAGCTCTATACTTTGCACACGTATAGCACCTGACATTCTAGATTAATTTGGAGTAATTAATACAAGGCAGTGCTGCCAACATGATTCTATGCCTGCTGATATGTCCAATTTTAAAATACATCTAACTTCTATACTAACAAATGGATTTCATCCAAAATTGGCACAACAAGATATCATAATAATTCAGATTATTTCTGACCAGCACACGCATGGTATTGTTGGCAACATGCTTTTACGCGTGCTGATAGATCCAGTGTCTAACTGCATGTAACGTCCCTTGGACTTCAACCAAATTTTGTATTCTGTACTTTAAGAGGTGGAACTAAGAATATATTCAGTCACCAGGGCTGCCAACTGTAGTGCTCTATTGGGCTACATTATACCAGGTATATTTTGAACTAATTAGATATTTCGATATTATCAACTTAATTTCGTCATTATTCTAGATAGGTTCATATACTGTAGAATAATCATTGGCATGAAAAGTAGGCTGTATAGTTCTTCACGGAACTTCTTGTTCTTCCTTTGTTCCCTAGTTCAACTTGGTTTCCTTTTTTATTCAATGTTAACTATTCAGAACCTCTGGCTTAAGGTCAGTTGCATAGTGTTTAATATTTGCTTGGAACGATATCGATCGTTTGTTGTAACGGGTGTGAGTAAGCTCTCCTTGCACGCTGTGTTATCAAGTCCATTTGTCTGGATCCATTCACCCAAATACTTACATTTATCAACTCTTTGAATCTGACCATATTGTGTTGGTAAATAATTTTCCTTGTTATGTCTGTATTAAATACTTGGGCTCGACTTTATCTAGTAATAGTGAGATTGAAAAAGAGATCCAACAGAGGACTATTAGTGCCAATAGTACCTTTTTTGTCTCAATAACTTATTTAAGTCACGCTTAATTTTACAAAACAGCAAGGTTAAGTTATACATGACTCTAGTGAAACCAGTTCTGTTATATGGATGCGAGTCATGGCGACCTCACAAACACTGGAAGAGCGCATTTGAGAGGAAAGTGCTCAGAAATATATATGGACCTATTTACAATAGGGAAGATGGGAAAGGAGGGAAAAAGAGGACTTGTACCAACGTTTTGGGAAAGCTGATGCGGGTAGGATCGATAGAGGAAGACGGCTCCAGTAGATGGGGCATATCGTAAGAGCTGTGGAATCTATCCCTAACAGAGTGTTCAGCTGTTTGGCAAACGTCCAAGAGGCCGTCCAAGGACGAGATGGAAGGATAGGGTGATGAGAACGTTGCAGCAGGTGGAACCATCGGTACTGGATGATGCGATGGATAGAGAAAAATGGAACGGCATTTGTAACAAATGCTTGAGATTGTGATCAGGATAATGCCTCCTGTGTGATTGATTAGGATCGCGTTTTGTAATATTGTATATTTGTTATGTCTCTTTGTTTTCTGTCATGGGCCTTAATGGCCTGGTATGTACAATAAATGACTGTGATGATGTCTGTATTCAATATATTTTGATTTTTCATATGAAATGGTAAGACCAGTTTTAATTGCTATTGCAAGTAGTGTTTCAATCATTATTAATTGCTATTGCAAGTAGTGTTTCAATCATTATTTATGCTTCAAGTTTGTTCTCTGAAATCATCGCTATATCATCAGCAAAGGCAAGACATTTCACTTCAAATTTCCCTCGGCATTGTCCCAAATGGATCCCTTCAATCATTATTATTTTAGCGGAAAACTCTAAACCAGAGTACTGTAGTAACTGAGCCGGTACTCAATGACGTTGATAACGTCGAATCCCAACATCGACTGATGCTGCCGAGCAGTTGTTCATCATCACTAGGCTACTATACTGGAAATATTTGCTAAATTACGTAAATGTGTGTATTTGGTTTTTAATTCTTGCTAATTCAACTGTCTCCCCAGGGGCTCACATCTAGTGGCGACCACGGGACCCCAATTGAGTCCGGCATTGCTTCCACTTACTTGTGCCGGGCTCCTCTCCGTCTTCTTTCCTGTCAACCTCCCTTGGTCAACTCTTGTTCTCTTCCGACCCCGGCAATATTAGTTTATCCGAGGCCTAGGGAGTCTTTTACTTTCCCGCTTTAATTGGCCCTTGTCTCATCTTTCCTGATACCCTCAGGAGTTGGTAACCCCGAGGGATTCCTGAGCTAGGTCCATTTTTTCCCCTTTTTCCTCTGACCTTGGGGCGGGCCCTCTTCTCTTTCCCTTTCCTATCTGCCTTTCATGGCTCTCCTTCCTTCCAATCTCCTCAATCCTCATTCTTCGAGGGTTGAGGGTATTTCTTTTCTTCCTGTCCTTTATTTGCCTTATCCTTTATTTGTTTACCATTTCTTCTTCTAGTCAGTAAGTCTGTAGTTAGTATTAGTTATAGTTTTCATTCTCATTTCATCTTTCATTATCACCCACACCATTAGGGGCCGATAACCTAGATGTTAGGCCCCTTGTCATCATCATCATATCATTCATCTGTCACTGCTTGTCATGGTGGAAAGAGATGCCCTGAGCTTGTTTGAGTGAAGCCAAGCGCTGCGTCCAAAGGGGGCGTAACCTTATCCTGTATTCGGTGTTTCGTGACTTGTATCAGGCATTGTGCAAGGCGTTTTCTGAGTTATCCTTGCAGGATATCTTTCCAGCCTTTTTTCACCTTAACTCATGCTGCAGCAGTAGTATCGGTCAATAATTACGGTAGGCCTACGTAATGAATCAATTCGAGGCTAATCGCCAAGTTTCTACCCCCACAAACAAAATGCCGTACGGTACCAAAAAGTATAGGCTATAGCCTACCGTATTTTTAAGCAAATATGAGTCCTTTTTAAGTGTTCTGTATATTAATTTTAAGGTTCGTATTCTCGAATATCGATATGTGTACGAACAATGAGTGAAAGTGGCTGTGCTCGAAATTAGGCCTAAAAACTGATGAATGCCCCAACACCAATATCTTGTTTGAGTTTTCAGTCTCTTGACTGGTTTGATGCAGCTTTCCATTCCTCCCTGTCCTGAGCTAATCGTTTCATCTCTACATAGCTACCACACCCTACATCCGAGGCAATCTGTTTACATATTCTAACCTTGGTCTACCCCTACAGTTCTTGTCCTCGACCCTTCCTTCCGCTTGCTATTCCTGGGTGTCTTAGTATGTGTCCGACCAACCTATCTCCTCTTCATTAGCAGTCGCCAGAAACGTCTCTCATCTCCCACTCGTCTTAATACCTCTTAGTCTGTAACCCTATCTACCCATCTGATCTTCATCAGTCTCCTGTGACACCACATTTCAAATGCTTCAATTCTCCTCTTTTCTGCTGCACCAATAGTCCAAGTTTCACTTCCATAGAGCGCCATGCTCCAGACAAAGGCCTTCAAAAATGACTTCCTAATACCTAAATCTATATTCGATGTCACCAGATTCCTTTTCTGTAGAAATGCTTTCCTTCCTCTTTGCCTCGTCCATCACCGGTTATTTTGCTTCCTGAGTAACAGAAGTCTCCTACTTCCTTTAGCTTTTCACCTGCCAATTAGATGTCCATAGAGGTTTCTGATTTATTTCCGCTGCATTCCAATATTTTTGTTTTACGTTTATTGATTTTCATCATGAATTCTTTCCTCAAGAGGGAGTCCATACCAATCAAAAACTCATTCAAATACTCAGGCGTGTCGGCCAAGATAACGTTGTCATCGGCAAATCTCAGAATTGAAATTATTTATCCTGGAATCTTCCCTCCCACTTTAAAATAAGAACTTAAAAATCAATTTGGTGTAAATACTATAATTAACTCGGCATCATTAGTTCCCAAGATGTTCCTTCTTTGGTATAACTCGCACCTTCAGACACCTGTAGGCTATTCAATTCAATCAGTGTTTCAGCGTATTATCCCGTTTTGCCGCGTCTTTATTACAAAACTAGCCTTGCAAAGGTGCTCTCATATTTCTAAATAAATTGGCTTTTAAAACGATAGCGCAGCTTATTTGTGCCAAGAACCGTGATGTACAGAGTGTGTTCTGCCTATCCAAGAAAAACTCTTGACTTGTCATTGCAGTTTTATGTCACTAAAATCCAAGACTACTGTCGACCAAAATATTATGTGTACTCGAGTTTGAAGGTTGTTTGTGAAGTAACCAATAGACCTACATAAAATCCAACAACATCATAATTTTCATCGTTCTATTTTATGTTATTTCATGTAGGTTTGGAATTTTAAATTTATATTTTAATATTTTTATCGCTGTTGGAACACAAAAAGTGCCCGTTTTAAACGTGTTTCAACCATGCGACACATTTAAGAATTAATACCTCACAAATCCGTCATCAGATCGAATCCAAATTTTAACACAATATACATTGGAATGTTGTATAACTGGTTTATTAATTACAAAATTTTGTGTGTCCAAGAAACAAAGTTGTCATCATTTTGGTAAGGTAACTTTTTCTCGGCTCGGGGTGGTTGGAAAATGTAGTTCTTGGTTGCGCTGTAATCCTTATACATCAAAAAGGTATGCTGTATGATTGTGAAATACGTAAATTAATTCACTTATTTTATATCGGTTTGTATTTGTGTGGGGAATTAAGACATGGTTCACCAGTTAGCCGCTCCGGTGAAAGCTGTACAACGTTGCCAAGATGGGCTCCATCACGCGTCATGGCGCGCCTCGCTCGGAAGTGATGGGTTCCGTATCAGCAACGCTGTACAGCATTTCCCAGAGCGGCTAGCTGGTGAACCATGTCTTAATTCCCCGTACAAATACAAACCGATATAAAATAAGTGAATTAATTTACGAATTTCACAGTCATATAGCATAACTTTTTGATGTATAAGGATTACAACGCAACCAAGAACTACATTTTCCAACGACCCCGAGCCGAGAAAAAATTACCTTACAAAAATGATAACAACTTTCGTTCTTGAATACACAAAATTTTGAAATTAATAAACCAGTTATGCAACATTCCAATGTATATTGTGTTAAAATTTGGATTCGATCTGATGACAGGTTTGTGAGATAATAATTCTTAAATGTGACGCATGGTTGAAACACGCTTAAAAATGGGCACTTTTTTTTGTTTCAACTGCGATAAAAAATATTAAAATATAAATTAAAAATTCCAAACCTACATGAACTAACGTGAAATAGAACGGCGAAACTGTTGATGGTATTGGATTTTGTGTAGGTGTATTGGTTACTTCACAAACAACCTTCAAACTCGAGTCCACATAATATTTTGGTCGACAGTAGTTGGAGTAGTTTACGGCTTTAAAAGCATAGGAACAGCCATTTTCTTGCTCCCCAAAGTGGGCGTGCTGTTTGGCTTCAGCAGCTTGCGCTAGGCAGCGCAGCGAAGGCATCTCCTTCCGTTCTTTCCTCCATGCTGCTTGTCGTTTCTTCAACTGTTACGGAGGCGCACACAGTCGCAGACATTGACGCCATATTGGTGTTGCCAACATGTGGGACACAAACGATTAGTCTGGAAAATGATTATTAACGCATGAGTGAGACAAAAACCAGGGGTGCATAAATACCTAGCCAAAACACGCGTTTTCTTGTTGCAAGATGCAAGCTGCACTACCGTATGCGTGGGGTTAGCACTTTCTAGTTGTACCAGAATTCACCTGGAACATGGCGGACACAGCTGGAGTCGCGATCTAAACAGGGAGAAAACATCTATTACCAAATAGGCTATAAACGCCTCGCGACTGCTCTCCCCATCACTTGTTAGCGGTCCAACTTGAAAGCTCGAGCGGCTAGGGACAGTTGGATTGTGTCGACATCGCTCGGGTTTCCTAGAGCAGCCAAGAGCAAAAGACAAAAGTTTTGTAACATAATGGATCCCGCGGAATCAAACATGAAGGAGAGTTGTCGATTGAGGATAACATCTACAGCTTGTTAACTCAAAATGGTCATTTTTTTTTTTTTTTTTTTTTTTGTCGTGTGGCCTCCTCAGTGGCCGTCTTTCTATTCGACGCCCGTGGGCAACCTGCCCGTCGGGATGGAAGGGATGAAGATGAATGAAACTGGGCAAGGATGTGGAAGGAATCAGCCGTGGCCTATCAGAAGGTACCGTCCCAGCATTTGCCTGGTGTTGAAAATGGGAAACCACGGAAACCCATTTCAAGGACGGCCGACGGTGGGGCTCGAACCCACGCGTCTACAGAGTCAGCAGAGAGCTTGGTCCCATGACCTAACGCTGCGCTTTAGCCAGCTGAGCCACGGCTGTCGGTAAAATGGTCATGAAACTTGCTTTAAGTTAGGTTGAAAACATACCAGAAACATAATGAATGCATTCCAAGTAGTATTTAAGATCTGACTTAAATCATTCGACATTTAGCCATAGGCCTACGGGTTAAGTTGGGTAACAATAACCTTGAAATTCCGTATGTATCAGTGGTTTCGAGTAACCTGAGGGCCTCGCGTTCAATGTTTCTTCTTTCATATGGCAGAGATATAACTTATGTTCCCCCTCGTTCAGCCAGGAGCCTCCGCCATGTTTGGCTAATGTCTTTCAATGCGCAAACGCAAGTTGTTACAGAACTTGGAAGTGCAGTGTATCGTGGTTGGTTCGTTTGTTCTTAAGTTTAGGGGCTGCGACAACGCGGTCATGTAGCCCCGTGTACTTTGGGTGTGTGTAGAATCTGTCTGATAACCGGTGTTAATTGTGATGGCTGTATTAGTGTGTGTATCTGTTTTTTAATTCAAGTATGGACTGCAACTTTGAATTTATCAAATAGTTCCTACTTTTGCCGCCAAACGCCACAGTCATCGACTACTAGGCCTAGTTCAGAACTTAGCTACTAGACGCCACCGCAGTCGGCTCTTGGCAACGAACGTAGGGACCTAAGAGCATTGTTTACATTCTTAACCTATTCAATTTAGCTTCACACAGGTGTAATTAGTGGAAGGTTCTTTAATATGCCATAAATCTATGACATAGGACCGCCGGCTTTACTTCCCCTCCGAAGGAAGGCATACTGAGGGATTTTAACGCTCTTAAAAAATCCGACGGCTTCGGCCGAGTTTGAACCCGCAATCTTGGGCATAGAAGCTTAGCATGCTACCGACTACGCCACCGAAGCCGTCCAGTGTATCGTGTCTGCTGCTCTAGGCTTACCACGTGACAGATGGGCGGTTTTGCTAAGCGTAATGCCATGGCTTGAGAATTACAGACGGCGATGTTTGAGCCCATAAAATCTGGAAAAAAGTACGATGTGCATAATATAGGACGTAGTTACTGTAGTCATCGCCGTCTATAATTCTCAAGCCGTGCTGTTGGTAGAATTGGCAACACAGCATGTGGGCTCTACGTTGTATAAAAAAGCAGTTCGTATTAACTATTTCCATACCCGTGAAATTCCTCGTGGTAAATCAGAGCTATCGAATATTCTAGAAGTGAGTATTTCCCGTTTGAGTTAAGAGAGTGCTTTGAGATTGTGTTGCTACACTGCATCTGTGACGCAGGCACTGTGCTTCAATTGTTTGCAGGCGCGAGGCCTTCGTGCGCATGCGCGCGCGGTGGCCTCGCGCCTGCGCAGTTGTTAAGTTTGTGGACTCTGAAAAAGTTTGGTGCGTATCTATTCTCCTATACAACAGCCTAGGGTAAGTTGTATGTGTAACCAATGCTTGGTAATGAATTTATCCAACAAATTCTTCACTAATATTTTATTAATATAAGGTACGTTCAAAAAGTAACGAGCCGGAGTCTGTAATGCGCAAACCGGTGACGGCATCGGCTAATCGTGGCGTGTGTAACGAGGTGTGGTTCTGACCAGAGCGTGGAAGGTCACAGCCCGTCGCTAGAGGGCACGCGTGCACGTCTCGTGGCGATACAAAGCGAGCAGCAACATGCATCAATCGTCCAACCAAGACCAAGACAGTTAGCCATTCAACATGCTTCCTGGTGAGGTTGAAGACTGTAGGGCACCCATTGGGCACACACTTTGCGCAAGTGCAGTCGTTCCTTCATGATGGTGTGCACACTTCCGACGCTCAATCCGACCACGGCGGCTATGGCGTTCACTGTAACTCGGCGGTCCTGGGTAATGAGTGCATCAACCAGCTGGACGTTGTCATCGGTAATGTAAGGGGGTGCCCCAGACCGGGCATCATCGGCTAACGACACCCCTCCTTCCCTGAAGCGCTTGTGCCACGCCTTGGCCCTTGCAAGGGACATGCAGTGTTCGCCGTACACTTGTGACATTCGGCGATGAATGTCCGTTCCCCCCTACTCCTTCCGCTGTCAGAAACTGAACAACACCTCTTTGCTCTTCGTTTGACGCCTCCATGTCACTGTTTGCAATGCGACTGGCAGCGTTGGACGATTGATGCATGCTGCTGCTCGCTTTGTATCGTCACGTGACGTGCACGCGTGCCCTTTAGCG
The DNA here is from genome assembly GCA_946902985.2 of Meconema thalassinum. Taxonomy (NCBI): domain Eukaryota; kingdom Metazoa; phylum Arthropoda; class Insecta; order Orthoptera; family Tettigoniidae; genus Meconema; species Meconema thalassinum. The sequence continues at coordinate 181,740,961 of OX336398.1, read as the reverse complement.
ACGGGCTGTGACCTTCCACGCTGTGGTCGGAACCACACCTCGTTACACACGCCACGATTAGCCGATGCCGTCATCGGTTTGCGCATTACAGCCTCCGGCTCGTTACTTTTTGAACGCACCTTATATATCTCAGAAGCCTAGGAAGTGTTGTTTGCCTGGCTGTTAGTTAAATTATGGCAGCACTATTAAAATAACTGGTTATATACGTTTTGATCACTACAGCGAGGTGCACATTCAGTGCCTAGCAATTTAGTTTTGGTATATCTTCACGTGGCCTCTATATTCCAGTACATTATGAACTGTACTCAGTTGGCAAGTGCCTTTAGTGGAGCATTATTGCTAGACTGTCAACAATAAGCTTGGAGGCCTATTGTGACTATGATGAGTGCATCTGTGGGCAAAATGTGAAGCATTTATTATCAAAGGCGGTCTATAAGTTAGTAAGAATAATATTAAATAATTTCTCTGAGCGCGTCAATGACGGTAGTGAGCTTAGCAGCCAGACATTGGGACATTGAGGCACAGCACAGAGCACGATAGTATTTATCCTTTATCTGTGATAGTTATGTGTAGATTTGGTAGGCGCTATGTTCTGTTGTATTTTCGGAAACATTTCGCGTCAAAAGCTATGTGCTTGGGGTAGGCCTACCAAACGTATTGACACGGCGATGTGTTAGTGCAGTGTCCATTAACACAGCGAGGTCTAGACAGGATATCCGGGAAAAAGGTCCCAAGATTTACAAAAGAGTAAGTATGCAACAAAAAAGAGTTCCTAAAAACATTAGTCGTAAACTTAAAATCACCTGAGTAATGGTCTTATTTTGTACGAGGAACATATCCTGCACTCCGAGCACTTTGGAACGAAACAAATGCAAAAACAATGTACGAGGAGAATACCTTGCACTCCTTCGAGCATACATACAATAGAGTGCGCATTGCCACACTGTGACGTGACTGCAACATGTCGATCAGAGGAACTCGTAATGGAAGGTGATACGAGTAGGCGGGGAAATGCTTTTTCTTCTTCTGCGCGAATGGGTCTCCTAGGACCATGCGGAATCAACACTTCTTGGCCTTGATGTTTGCCCAATAACTCTTCATGCGCAATGATTGAGCTAGTCTTCGTTGCTGCGACCAGACGTGTCTAGTAGGTCTTCTCTCTTCTGCCTCAAAACCCCGTGTATGAGGAATTTTCCTGATTTCCTCTCGATCCTTGAGATTGGGAAAACCTAATTCAGCCAAGTACTTTTCCGCCTGTTTGTACCAATTGGACCTTGTTGCCTTTTTCTGCAAAAACGTATAGATTTTATTTGTTAACCTAGTTGGGTCCATTCTGTCCAAATGACCCATGAATTGGATTCTTCTCATACGGATTGTGTCTGTGATTTTAGTAATTTTCAAATAGACGTCAGCATTAGGTATCGGAAGGTGATTTCCATATTTAATTCTTGGTTCCAAATTTTTTCACATGATTTTGCGTTCCTTAATCTCCAATTGATTTCTCAGTGTTTTATGTTGTAGATTAAGTGTCTCGGCTGCATAAATGGCTGTAGGCAAGTCTACTGTTTTATAATGTTGAATTTTACAATTCCAAGAGAGGCATTTTTTGTTATAAACTTGTTTTGTCAAATGGAAAGCAGTTTCCATTTTCTTCTATAGCTTTTCTTTCGTTGCCAGTTTCATTGATCCATTCACCTAAATACTTGGAGTCTTTCACTCGGGAGACCTGACAATTACCGATGCGGAGTGTATTTGGAGCAGTTTTAATATCCGTCATAAATTTTGTTTTGTCAAAAGAAATCCGTAAGCCGATTTTTGCTGCTTGTTCTTGGAGTAATTCAAATTGTTTCTGGGCATCAGAAATGCTTGGAGCGATTCACGCTATGTCATCCGCAAATGCCAAACAGTTTAGTGTTATCCCTTTGAGTTTTGGTCGTACTCTATGGGATGGTGCACCAGCTCGTCTCCATTCTCGGACAACTTTTTCGAGCGCACAATTAAACAACAATGGAGATAATCCATCTCCTTTAATGAGGATTTTAACACACATTTTCGTAATTTATGCGACATTGGGAAAAGCATCGCATGTTTCTTTACGTACCGGAAGGTAGCAAAGGTTATGAATGTAACATATTTGGTGTTAAAAGTGGCTGTCGTGCTCCATAATATCAGAGAGAAGGGGATGGTGTAGGAGGGAGCAAAAGAAAGATACAGCAGTAACATAAGCAGTATGTAATGTCATGAACACTAAGTACAGAGGGATAACTTCATAACTGTAGTTTCTCCTGCATCTGTGTCAGCATATCTTGCATTCTTCGAATCTGAAAAAATGAAACACCATGAATTATTTACTGAAGAATAACACTGGTATGATTACCTAGTGGCTGTTGATTCATTTAGGGGCCTTAAGTTAGGAACCGTTTACCTGGAGTAGCATTGGGAAACACAAACCACCTCCAGGATTGTGGAGGCTGAGTTACTCTGTTCCAGGCCTCAGACAATGATTACATTTCTTGGCAGAGCCGGTAATCGGACCCAGCCAAGATGGCTAGCCACTACACCCATTCAAAAGTCTTTCTCTGTGTCTAGGAGGAAGATGTGGCAACCTTACAACCTCTGAAAAGTTCCTTCCTAGCTATACAGAAAGTATGTTTGACAACCTCGAAATCCATTTCAGCCATCATAGAGGAGATCATTTGACCTACCGTCTAGTGGCTCGGTGGCGTAGTCGCCTACATTTTACAGACATTTCTTTGACAGCCATTTCCGACAACTTTAATGTTTATGCACATAAGGTACAGTACATTTTCTCAGGAAGTACTGCGCCTATTTACCTGAAATTCTCACAGTATGGACATGTACATTATTCCGAACTAGAATTATATCCGTAGTATTTATGTAACTTGAGCAAAATAAAATAAAACATTGCGGAAAGAAAAAAAGAAACGGTTTTATAAACTTTTCAAAGAAAAATCCACAAAAAATAAATTTCAAGAACTAGAACCATGATTCTACTTCGGATTGTAAGCCAAGAAGTCTTCTATACGTGTGTTGAGTTCCAAATCTCCAACTTTAATAGTTACGTCATGAATGTACGTTTTTCTTGATATTTTGATTTTAAGATTCATTAATTGAATCGGCCGGAGTCGAAAAGTATTAATTCAGTTTTCACTACTTGTCAGGAGACAGATCTACGTTTTGAAGCAACTGTTCAGGTTATATTTGTGTTAGCGGAATGTCAAGTTTAATTTAATAAACACATTTGTCAAATCAATTTTGGAAACGTGACGTAATGCCTTTGAGTTCCGTGGTCAGTTTAGTGCGGCATGAAGCAACCCACATGGCATTTTATTGTCAAATGGATTTGTAACATAAAAACCATCTAAACAATAGCACTGCAACTCGCGGGAATCTTACAGTGCGGCCAACATTACGGCGCTGAAAGGCAGCAAGTCATTGACTTGTTTAAGTAGCAGTGGTTTCTGGCCTAAACAGAAGGCTGACTTAATTCTTTCCAATGCCGTTCCAAGGCCCTAGGGTCAATACTTCACAATACTATTTTTTTAAATGACCATTTTTGACTTAATGCCTTTCAGGTCCGACCGATTCAATTATAATGTTGGTAACAATGAAGGATATTGATTTTTCAGTAACCTAACTTTTTTGTATTATAGAGGGAGTCCTACTTACCATATAGATAAAGTTTTTAATCAATATTGATTCAGTAGTGTGGTTGGTTCGAGCATTATTCAGTGCCACCTTAAATGGTATGGATTCTGTCTTGAGTAATTAGGAAGAAAAATAATCAGTGATGGACGAAGCAAAGAGGATATAAAATATGGCACAGGCAAGGAAAGCATTTATATAGAAAAGGAAGCTGTTGAAATCGAATATAGATTTAGGTATTTGAAAATCATATTTGAAAGCCTTTGTCTGGAGCGTGGTGCTCTATGGAAGTGAATCTTGGACAATTGGTGCAGCAGAAAAGAGGAGAATTGAAGCGTTTGAAATGTGGTGTTACAGGACAATGATGAAAATCAAATGGGTAGATAGGGGTACAAACGAAGAGGTATTAAGACGAGTGGGAGAGGAGAGATGTTTCTGGCGACTGCTAATGGAGAGAAGAGATAGGTTGGTAGGACACACTTTAAGACACCCAGGAATAGCAAGCTTAGTTATGGAAGGAAGGGTCGAGGACAGGAACTGTAGGGGTAGACCAAGGTTAGAATATGTTAAACAGATAGCCTCGGATGTAAGGTGATTAGCTCAGGACAAGGAGGCATGGACAGCTGCATCAAACAACAACAACAAAGTCTGATGAATCCATCTATAGAGGAGAGGAAACATACAACGCCAAAATTAAGAATTTCACGGGCTTTAAGAGTCATCCTACAGGCTCCATGGACTCAAGAATGAAGCAGCTTAATGTGGTCCACAATCGGCCTAAACGACACAAGCAGAAGAAGGAGAGAGAAATAAGCTGGAAATACCAAGGAAGGAAGAGTAATAACCAGGGCCAGATTTAGATTGTTTGCGCTACTAGGTCCGTGGGTTTCTCTTCATACTATCGCGAAGGAGGGACAATTTAGACCTGAGAAAGGTCTTTGTGAAGGTAATTATGGAGAAGTACAATCAATTACAATAATGAGCGAATCAACTGTTGCAATAAATAGGCCAACGACATCTTATACACTTACAGATTCACTACATCATACAATGCATCATGAATTCTTCAAATTATACTGATATTAATATTCAAGTCTTAAATTGTCTCCTATTACATCATAAAACATTCCTGCTCTAAAGCTGAAGTCGAAACATCTGCTGTTGCAAAACATTTTGTTGGACGTAGACATGTATTGCAGTCTATAATATTTTATAGAAATTTTCTGAAAAAAGAATTAATTTTGCACCCCTAAGCATGGTGCGCCCCTAGGCCGGTAAATCCAGCCCTGGTCAATAACTAACCTGTTCGTCCTTCTGAAGCAGCAGTCTGTCCGTGTCGGAGATGTTCCCCTCGAAGTGCGTCATGGAATCTCTCCTCAGCTTGCTGCAAGGAACAACACTAACAAGATTCACATGAAATTAATCATGTTGAAAAATAGAACTGTGTTAATATAGCCTACATTAAGTTATTATACATTTTTATTGGCTCACCCTATACAAAATTTGTGGAATTGGTCGTTGTTTATTGGGGGTTGTTCAGCAATATGCAGGGTGATTCCGTGATGTTGTTTACAAACTTTCAGGAATGAAGGAGGAAAGTAACTGGATCAATGTGAGATTAGCAACGATCGAGTCACAAGTTATAAGCAAAAAACAAACGAACGTAAGTTTTGATTTTCCGAATAATGTAGGTATCTTAATTCCATTCCCCCAATCCAGTTATTATCTATTCATTGATTTTATGGAGAATGTATTGTAACAGTCTTCAGATCTCTTATTAAGATGTATGTACCGTAATATATAACGCACAAGTTATCCATCCATACAAACCACGGAAACCCACTTCGAGGACAACTGAGATAGTAATAGAACACGAGGCTGAGTATAGCCCGTTCCAGCCCTCAGAGACGGATTTAGGTCTCCAGTTAACTTATAACAAAAGTGGTGACGGCTTCTGACCAAACGACTAAAGCCATACGGCTGTGCCCCGTGGCTTATGATCGCGAGATTAATGGTCACGTTAAACTACAAACTTCCTCTTTTTCCATACGGCTGTATTCAAGGAGTACGCATAATTCAATTAGTAATGTATAATTACCAATCACTAAATTATTTAAAACAAGAAGTTCCGTAACGAACTAAAGAGCCTACTTTTCTTAAAATTTAAGATATATGCCAATGATTAATCTATATGGATCTATCTAGAATAATGACGAAATTAAGTTGGTAATATCGAAATTTCTAATTAGTTCGAAATACTGTATACCTGGCATACTGTAGTCTAATAGAGAACTACAGTTGGCAGCCCTGGTTACTGAATATATTCTTAGTTCCATCTCTTAAGGTACAGAATACAAAATTTGGTTGAAGTCCAATGGATAGCGTTGACGTTACATGCAGTTAAACATTGGATCTAACAGCGCGTGTAAAATCATGTTGGCAACAATGACATACATGTATTGGTCAGAAATAATCTGAAATAATATGATCTATTGTTGTGTCAATTGGTAGTTGGTATAGAAGTTACATGTATTTTAAAATTGGACCTATCAGCAGGACTAGAATCATGTTGGCAGCACTAGTGTAGGCCTATATTAGTTACTCAAAATTAATCTAGAATGCCAGGTACTATACGTGTGCAAAGTTTAGAGCTATTGGCTTGCATACCTTCTGATATATTGATATTAGGGTAACAAAAATAGAGACAGTATTTACTAACAGTTGGCAGCCCTGGTTACTCTTAAGAATCGGCATATACATACCTGTTATGGTACACATAGCACACACGAAATTTGGTTGAAATCCAAATGATAGTATAGAAGTTACATGTATTTAAAGTTGGACCTCTCAGCAGGCTTAGAATCATGTTGGTAGCACTGACGTATATAAGTTTCTCCAAATTAATATAGAATGTCAGGTACTATACGTGTGCATAGTTTAAAGCTGTCGGCTGGCATACTTTATGATATATTGGTATTTGGATAAAATAAATTGAGAGCATTTATTAATAGTTGGCAGCCCTGGTGGATCTTAATAATACGTTCAGTCATGTCTGTTTATGTACACATAGCACATACGAAATTTGGTTGAAATCCAATTGATAGTGTAGAAGTTATATGCATTTAAAATTTGGACCTATCAGAAGGCATATATTCATTTTGGCAACACTGCGATGTATGGCCTCCTGGAAATTAAACTGCAATATTATTATCTATACGTGTGCCAATTTTGAAATAGCTCCTATTCATACCTTCCAAGATATCCAACATGGAGCTCAAATTTCAATTGCGATTTTTCAGCAGTTGGTAGCACTGACATCATTTTCAAATATGGGCCTGAGATATTCAGGTATAGATCTTTACTCCTACCAAATTTTGTTTCGATTGCTGCAGCCGTTTAGGAGTAGATAGGGGGGGACACACACACAGCCAGCCAGACAGACAGAAGGACAGACAGAAGGACAGACAGACAGACAGACACACATTTGCCCGATCTCATAAGTCTACTTTTTCCTCATTTTTGCAAAATGTGAAAAGTAGGCTAAAAATCGTGAGGTGTCAATATAATGATTTAAAGTAGAATTGACACTCTTGCAACCTCTCACAATAACTATATTTGAACAAGTAGTTCCGTGACGAACTAAAGAGCCTACTTTTCTTAAAATTTAAGATTCATACCAGTCTATAAGATAGACCTATCTAGAATAATGACGAAATCAAGTAGGTAATACTAACATTTCTAAGTACTGCAGTTTGAAATAGTGTAGCCTAATAGAGTAACTTACCACAGTTGGCAGTCCTGATGACTCTGAATATATTCTTAGTTCCATCTCTTAGGGTATAGAATGCACATAAAAAATTGGCTGAAGCCTAATGGATAGTATGGACGTTACAAGCTGTTTGATATTGGATTTATCAGTGCGCGTAAAATCATGTTGGAAACAATGTCATGTATGTGATGTTCAGAATTAATCTGAGATATTTCGATTTATTATAGTGCCAATTGTGGACAAAATCCATTCGTCAGTATTAAAGTTACATATACCGTAATTAAAAATTGAAATTATCAGAAAGCTTAGAATCATGTTGGCAGCTCTGAGGTATATTAATTACTCCAAATTAATCTAGAATGTCAGATACACGTGTGCAAAGTTTAGAGCTGATGGATTGCATACTTTCTGATATATATTGATACTTGGATTAAACAAATAGGGAGAGCATTTATTAACAGTTGGCAGCCCTCCATAAACAAACAGAACAAAGCAGGTGTGTCAACCACAGATTACCTAGTATCAACTGAATAATGGTTCTGAAGAGTTTCCTGCTCCTCTCAGAAGATAGAAGCACTGTCCACGGAAGTAAAAGTATGCGACGAATTAAAGCGAGGGGATGGGCGCGTTCAGCGGGCTCATTGCTGGCCAGCAAACGGTCAGCAGATTCTGAGTTTGCCGTCCAGCGGGCTTGCTAGCGGGCTTGCTAGCGGATGTGACGTAGGTAGCAAGGGCTCAGCAGAGCTAGCAAACTTTTTCTCTGCTAGCTTGTTTCTGCTGACTTGCGGCGCATGGCGGGGAATCAAATTGATCAAGATCTGCACGTTCGGCGAATGAACCTATTAGGTTTCTTAAATTCTAGAGACGAAGATCTACACTCCAGAATGGCGACAGGTAATATAATACAATGTTTGTCAATAGCATAATTGTTATAATTGGACCTTTTACGCTTCTAAAATTCAACTTTAAACTCACTAGGCCTAGGTCTAGTTGTTTTCTTGAAGGACGATGACTTTTAATAATTATTTTATGTTGTATTAAGGAATTGGTTTGGTCAAGGCAAATCCGGCTCGTATTCTTTATCTACTTTTGTGTATGATTTAAACCTATTACAGTCTTCCCGCTGTTAAATCGGGTTGAAATTAAATGCCACTTTGTACCGGTAGCGCATGAACGCGATATTTAGAACAGAAACTTTTCTTAACTCTGTTAACCATACTTTTGGGCTGAAAGATGTTTTAAATGTAGCCTATTGTGTATATAGGCTACCAAACAGCTTTCGGATTTCCCATGGCCAAATCATGTGTGAGTAGGCTACTGTTGAGTTATTTATGGAATTATTCTGACTTTCTGTTTCTGAGCATTTTGACGTATCTTCCTTGTATGTTAGGTCACGAGTTTGCCACTAATTATATTCAAGAAAACTGCAGAAACATGGAGATGGCTGTATAATCTAGAAAATCGGACCCTACTTCTTGGTGGTAAGTTTTAAAACTAGTACCGTATTGTACTTGGGATGGTATTTGCAGAACATGTTAAACTTTGCTTTAATGGTAATTCAGTGGTTAATTTGCGGACATTTGGACGAATGAGTAGGGCCTAGGACCTATAGGAAGAGGAAGGATCTTTTCAAAAGTACGGTACCAGAAAGTCTTGTGGGAAGAGGTAGCTCCGGCAATGAATTCCCATGGATAAGATGCTACGCATTTTCTACATTAATCAGATACCAGAGGTAGAATTTTATTGCAGTAATTTACATTTCAGCTCTGATACTGTTAGGCCTATGCCTTTTGTGTAGCTACAAGCTTTTTTGTCGAATCGGTGGTAGTCTTGAATTACAGTATAGTAGAGCAAGCAGGGTTCATATTTAGTACAATTACATACCACTGCAACATTCATTTTTTCTGTACATAAATAAATTCTGCTAACATTGGCCTCCCGGTGATGGTGGTACTGACTTGACCAGAAGGCAAGGTAGGTACCGTAGGCTAACTTCTGTGGTTGGTGGCACCCTGGTCAATGTCAGTTTTTAGTCCTTTAGGAGATAACCTTAATTGGGAACTTGAGAGGCAGTTGGGCACTTCTTAACACAACTAATTTTTCAAATAGAATTTTGGTTTATTGTAGAAAATTGGTGTTCTAAAAATCTGGGACAGTGGCAAAGTCTGCTTTGTTTTGAAGAAATCATTTTACCATCCTTAGTGATGGTCACAGCAAATTGTATTTGACCCATGGGTGTTCAATATACTTTTTTTAAATCATTAAATCACTTCAAACTTACACGATGGTAGTTACATGTACAGTATATGCAGTGGCGATGTTGCTGTGGTCTGCTGCCTTTCCACTGCTTTGAACTAGATGCAACCGAAGGCACTCACCCTCATCAAAATATGTACTATCGCAATATTAAGACCACCCAACCTAATAGTGGGAGGAACCACTCAGTAACGCTGAATGAGAGCTCATCATACATTAACATTTTCTAAAGTACCATTGTAATTAGCCAATATACCTTTTCTAATAATGGAAAATAAATCAGGAAATGATGTGATAATAGATGATTACTCCTCTGCTGTCCATAACCCACCCAGCATCCCCTTTCTAAATCACGACTAATACAGCAAAATTCCAACTGTCCCATTATATGAGTGAATTATTGTCAATTGCAGTATTGCCAGCCCCACGAATACGGTACTACTGTGTATATAGGTGGTACCGTTCTGTAATCCTCCCACCCGCTAAAAGGAACTACCACCGCTACTGAGTAACGTCCACCACGTGCGTATTTGATGTGTATAATAATTATTGGCTGCTGTGTTATTAATGTGTGTAATATTTCACTGTAATTGTTTTTTGTAATAGTAAAATTTGTTAGATCCAGACCAATGGGTTTTGCCTGGTCCAATAATTATTAGGTAGCGTGGCCCCCCCCACATTAGCCGTATATACACTTTTGGTTTTTGTCACGTACAGTAGGGTACTCGCGCATCAATAATCTGTATCCAGACCAGTCCTATGTGGTATATTTTGTGTCTCACATGTTGGTAACTGTAGTGACATCAGCATGTGCAAGTCTTGGTACCAGTTGAAGAGAACTCATCCGCCTGCTGTCGTTGAATTATCAAGAAATAGAAACACATATTTACGTAATTTAGAGTATATTCCCGGTGCAGTAGTGATCATGGTTAGTAATTTGTATTGGGAATGTCACCCAGAAGATGATACATTAATTCTGAATGAGACCAGAACGTGGCTTTTACACTTGCATCAGACGTCATTGTGGCTTTCATCTTCTAGGGTACATTACCAATTCAAATTAGTAACCCTGGTCACTACAGCACCTGAAATATATGATAAACGACATAAATATGTGCTTTTATTTATTGCTCTTTTAACAACGGCAGCCATGTGCCGATGGCGCATGAATGTCGTTGAGTCAACAAGGCGCACACATTATTGCCAGCATGTGGTATACAAAATATACCACACTAATTAAAGATTAGGTACGCGACAACCCCACTGTGCGTGCAGGGGTGTATGCATGGTTAACGTGCGCCCGCAGGCTAAAACCATTGGATTGGACAAAACAAAGGTTAGAATGGTCGGGTTGAAGTGCGGCAAGCGGGGCACTGTTGATGACATGTTAGGCTGTAACCATTGATCTGGACGAGTTAGGCTGTAACCATTGACAAAAATCCATTGGATTGGACGTGTTGGGCTGTAACCATTGTCAAAACCACTGTTACTTTCATTTGAACCCCTCACAGAACGCTACCCTCGACGGCCTATACGATTAGTACCGTATGGATGGGGTTACGTTGGGGTTGAGAATAATGTACGTTACATAATTCACGCTGATAATGGCCGACACAGCTGGAATTTTACTATATAAGTTGTGATCTAAACGTGGGATGGTGAGTGGGTTATGGTCAGTAGGAGAGTAAACACCTATTAAGTTACTACCGGTACATCATTTCCTGATTTATTTTTCATTTAAAGAGGTATTTTGGCTAATTTCAATACTTTAGAAACTCCAACTGCGACTTGTTACTGTTACCATTGACTGCTATATTATGAGTTCCAAATTTATGCCCCCTATGGAAGGTACCTGTATACTAAGCAATAAATTCATTATGGATTAGGTGTTGGAGCCTCCCAATCAAAAGGATTTCATTTAAAAGTTTCTTTGAATGTGCTAGTGATCCTAGGAGTAATTCCTAGTTGCTATTCCCCCTGTTGCTATTGAGAGAAAAAGGGTAGTTTTGGCTCAGCTCACCCATGCTAGACCAATTTTTATTTCTATTACATGCATGACAACGTACATTTTTCTCGTCAGGGACATCATTGCACCATCACCGACACTCCCCATGGTCTCAAAAGCAGCTGTCTACAGTATAGCAACCCTGGGCAGTGCTTCGACTAAAATACTTGTAATACTCCTTGTAATACCCATACTCCTCATTTCTAATTTGTTCCCCTAGGGCAAAAAATAATTTTCCATTTTGAAGTACCTTTTGTATGGGCAGTCCACTTCTTTTTTAATTGTGTGTTCCTTTCTTATTTAGGCACCTGATGGGGATGTAAATTCTGGAATATGGAGGTCACGTTTGCAAAAATCTGGGATTCCGGTCGCTCAACATATTCTGATTCAGTCCAGTGAGAGATTTACAAGTTATTTGAAGCAATTCTTTCCTACGATGAGACATTCAACCCTTGACTGACCATATCGACAAAGTTCAGGGAGATCACCTCACCAGTGGAAGCAGCCACATAATCTGCCCCAGCAACTCTTCAAGTTCGAAGTCCCCAGGGGGCAAGGAGCGATCTAAGAAGCAGACCAAGTATAGCAAAGATGGAGCTACATAGACAAGTCCTTGCTGACACTGGAGCTTAGAAGTTGAAGTTGAGCTGCCTATGGTAGGCAGTTGCTAGAGGGAATGAACTGTCCCAACAATGCAACAAATATTTTCATAAGAGGAATGATTTGATGGGAAAAATTAGTTTACAGGTAATATGTGAAGAAAAAGAAGTGTTGGTTTAGCCGTAAATTGTACAACCTACTTATGTTTTCTATTTGTAGCAATGCCATTTGCAATATTTATTTAGGGTAATTAAGTCTAGTTTTTGGTTAGGCAACTTCGCCTCTGGGTTGTAGAGTACTTCATTGCTTCTGCCTGCTGGTCACAAGTCCACATGAAGGATGAGGGCCTTGTTACAGTGTCTAGTGTTCTCGGCTGTCGCCCCCAAATTCGATCCGAGTTGAACTAAGATGGTATTTCAGTGTTGTTGAAGTTGTATAATAGAGCCAAGATGATAATTGTGTTGGAACTCGCATCTTTTCTCTTGGGATGTGTGAGTACCCGTGAATTTCATACTGTATCATTTATATTTAAAATTATAAAACTTTTTCCTCTTCTAATTGTGTTTTTTTTATGTCTGTTGCATTAAGTGTCTATAAAATGGTGGTGGGATGGAACCAAAGTCTAAAAAGAGAAAAAAATAGCAATGAATTTTGAATAAATTGATATGAATTAAGTTAATAAATGGTTTAAAAAATATGTTCACTACAATTCTTTTTCTGGTCTCCCTGTCTTATACCCTTATTACAAAATGTGGATAAACGAATGGGTAGATTCCCAGGTAAGAGCACAGTTCAATACAAATATTGAATATTACTGTAGTAAATATTTTCTGTCTATCTGTCAGCCAACATAGGGAAACCATTCCAAATATTCAACCTTATTTTGAATCCATATCATTAAGGACATGTATATTTCTCTTGCATTCCAATATTACAGTATTCTATGGTGAGTATCCGCCCTACCATCAAGTTTTATAATATTGTTGTTTCCTATGGCTAGCCCGGATTCCAATCCATCAGCTTTCTTGCGTTCCAATAGAGTTGTGTGAGGTTTCCAGAAGTTCTAGCAGTCACATCAAGTTAGTTTTATAATATTAAAATATTAATATTAAAAGAATCTATTTTCAGTCAGTCAACACAGCAATGTGGCCAGTTAAATTCTTTCCAGTTAGTGTGACAAATTATTCAGGCACATACTGTGTTTAGCGACTGAAAATTGATTCTTTCTTAGATAACAAAGGCGACACTCAGGGCTTGGTCAAGTCTTAGTTGACTGAATAGAGAACGTCTCCCCTAGCTGTGAAAACTTCCTATTAAATGTTCATTAACAGAATGCTTTTCAGTCAGTCAACATGAGTCTGTCCAATTAGTTTGGGAGAGGAGCAACAATTCATGTTTTATCACCCAAACCTTAAAGAAATAGTTATTGTTGTTTTAAGGGGTGCAACTATGAGGTCATCTGCCCCCTTAAAGAAATATTACAAGAATTAAGTTATTTATTACTCGACACATTTTTGTAGAAAAAAGTTTTTGTATATAAATTTGTAATCGCATCTGATATGGTACCTTATTGAAATATATGGGTGAATTAAATAACTGAACGGCTTGGGGCAACATAGTGATATCCCTCATTTTATTAATTTTAAGCTAAAGCAAAAATAGCTTGCCAATAGCCTTGCACTACAATAATTAACATAAATTGCTGTGTTTTACCACTATGGGCTACAGTAATATGAACAAACTTCTTTGATTGGATTTTATGGAATTAATACATGTTAATTTTGTGGGTCATGTTGCCCCAAACAATTGGCTTGTTTGATAGTAGGGTGTTTAATGATAATTGTTTTAAAGGGTGGAACAGTGAGATCATCTGCTCCATGTAACATGTAGGAGAATTAAATAACTGAAGGGCTAATTCAATATTTCTTTACAAATTTCGACGGATGTCTAAATAAAAAATCAGCCTAATATTAATAAGACTAATTAAAGGCGTGGACTAGCCTACAATAAAATTGAATTTCAAAAGAAGAGTTATTCTTATCGTCAGGATGTCTACCCCCTTATTATTCCCGTTTTCAACAGGGTCGGGGATGAGATACGATGAAAGTCTATGTGGCGGGTGGTTTATACCGCCGAATGGCCTTTCTGACGCCAACCTCGTGAGAACTGAAATTAATAAAACTTGACTAGGAGATGGAAGATAGAGATCGTGGCCTATTAGAAGGTAACTTACTGGTCCGGTATTTGCCTGGACCTGAAGATTGGAATCCACTGGAAACCATTTACATGACGGCCGACGGTGGGATTTGAACTCACGTCTCCCGAGTCCGCAGATAGCTTGGCTCCACGGTCTAGCGCCGCGCATTAACAGGGCTGTCTACAGCTCTGTCGCATAAAAGTTATTATTTTCTATGTATTTATCATAGTCCATAGACCAATAAGTACGGTAGCTTCGAAGGAACTCTGTGCATTGCTCAAAGTTCCCGCGTCAGCTTGTAGCAAAGCGTTCAGGCGGGCTCACGCTTGCTAGCCTAACAACAAGTCAGCAGGCACCTAGCAGGTTAGCAGATTGCTGAGCCCGCTGAACGCGCCCTTTATTATTTGTCTTCTGTGGGTTTTAAGCAAAGTCAAAAAATACATACCGGTAATACTTTCGAATGAATTTGACCGTTGACGCCAAGACGTAAAGAGAATTTTACCTGCGCTCACGGCCGCTCTGTTGTGAGATCTGCGAGAGGCGCTGCGCTCTGAAATTCTCGTAATGCAGGTCGTGGGTCACATCCTTGAAGTCCTGCATGTGGGTGGATATCAACATGGTGCACAGCTTGGTGAAGTCACTGTGCTCGGGGTTCTCCACTGCAACATAACATAAGTAAGTTCCTTTTACTGCATTTTTATTAAAAACTGTAATTAAGCACGAGTTCAATGTTCCAAAATTCTGCCATGTAGATGAATGAGAAGCTAAATCTCTGCAATCAAGTATTTTGCGTTATCAATGAAACATTTTAATAATAAAACGCATTTTTATTCTTCTTCTTCTCCTTGTTCATTCCCCGGTTCCAGTGATCTGGGTCGGGGTGTGAATCAAGGACCTCCATCACTCTCGTCCCTCTTCCAGTACATCCTCCACCTTCTCTCCTCTTTTCTCAACGCTCTCCCTCATCCACCTCATCCTCGACCTTCCCCTTTGATGCCTTCCTGTGACTTTCTCGCTTCGGACTCTGTCTTCTCCCATTCGCCTCACATGTCCGTACCATTTTAGCTTACTGATCTCGATCTTGCTTGTAACTTTGGGAATCTTGTTTTCTCTCTAATTTCCTTGTCTCTGCGAGTCTTTCCAATTATACCTCTAAGCAACTTCAGCTCTGCTACCTGGATTTTACAAATGTAAATTCAAGAATAATGGTTACGGTAATTGAATTAGTTATGGTTATGCAGAAAGACATGGACAATGTCATGTGAGGCGGATGAGCAGTCCTGTGGACTTGACAGCTTTTGCATGCAAGGTCCTCATTTAACAAGAACAGAATGATAACGTGAGGAATGATGGTTATTGGAGTAGGAAACCTGAATAATGGTATCGCGAGGAGCAGGTTTAAATGGTTTGGACATGTCAAACGAATGGAA
Organism: Meconema thalassinum; assembly: GCA_946902985.2. Taxonomy (NCBI): domain Eukaryota; kingdom Metazoa; phylum Arthropoda; class Insecta; order Orthoptera; family Tettigoniidae; genus Meconema; species Meconema thalassinum. The sequence goes on along the minus strand of OX336398.1, from coordinate 181,725,038 downwards.
GAATGTATTTGCTTTCTCAACACAGTTGACGACAGTAATTGCTACTAACCTTCCACCACGCCCCAGGGGTACTGGCGGGCTCTCACTTTGCGCCCCTCTGTCTCGACCAGGGCGTTACTACCCACCACGGCAAAGGGGATGCAGGCCTTCAGCTCCCGGTCCTGTTGCTGGAACTCTTCATCCTCATCGCTGTCGCACTCGGGGAACTGGTAGATCTACAACAATGTATCGTGTTCAAGTAAGGTAGGTACAGTAGACTACCGGTCAAAAGTTTAGGACCACATAAGGAAATCATGATACGTCACATAAACCCTAAACGTGTGGCAATAGAGCTCTGCGATTCTTTTTACTGAGCTCTTACATCCAATAGAATATATGCGTCCTGATATTGAGCCAAGTATTGTCGAAGTTACGATTTTTTTAACTCTTGGAAGGTCACACCAAAAATCACCATTTTCAGAGCTATAATCTATTGTAGCGGCTTCGGTGGTGTAGTCGGTAGCATGCTGAGCTTCTATGCCCAAGATCGCGGGTTCAAACCCGGCCGAAGTGTCGGATTTTTAAGAACGTTAAAAAGCCCTCAGTATGCCTTCCTTCGGAGGGGAAGTAAAGCCGGCGGTCCCATGTCATAGATTTATGGCAGGTTAAAGAACCTTCCACTAATTACACCTGTGTGAAGCTAAATTAATATAGGTTAAACATTTGGTTAACGTTCTTAGGTTCCTACGTTCGTCGTCAGGAGCCGGCTGCGGTAATAATAAGCTTGCCACGGTGGGTGAGTGGATAGCGTGTCGGTCTACTAACCCCAAGATTGCAGGTTCGCCCCTGACCGTGGTAAGTGATTTTTGAAAGGCGGCAAAAATACGATACGCATGTCATACGATGTTGGCATGTAAAAGAACCCATTTGAATTCAGTAGGCCGAGTTCATAATGGCAAAATTAATCTCGGGAGTTTCCGGCCATCTGGTAACTAATTTCAGAACTAGTTGGTCGTTGACGATGGCGTTTGGTGGCAAAAGTAGGAACTACTTGAAAAAAATTGAATGTCAGCAGTCCTTACTTGAATTAAAACAGATAACACACACTACAGGTGTATTTTCCAGAGTTGGAATCTGACAGTTCGGCGGAGAACCGTTGAACTAAAGGCAGCGTTGCCACGTATGCTACTAACCAGCACGTGCGTACTTCCAGCCTCCCGTTCATTTCATCATGCTCATAATATTGTTACGTACCGCCGCGAACCAGCAGGAGACTTTCGGGTGAGCGACAGTGTGACAGACCAAAGCAGCTGTCTCGTTGGCCTTGAACCGAACCATCAGCCGGAGAGAGAAAGTTCCCACATCCTCCCGGCCCCTCCCACCGGCAGACACAATAGCGGGACATCTGTGAGTCATCGCGGGCGGGCCAGAGAATACGCGAAAATTCTGGATGTGGAACCAACCAGAACAGACTCAATGCGGCAATGGGTTGTGACATTCGAACTTTCCAGGCCAGGGACTGATCCCATATAAAACAGCGAGCCGCGGCGAGGAAGCAGTGTGTATTGGACAGTAATGGTCAGTGCTAGTGTGTACTGAAGTGTGGTCGAGTGAGTGCGTACGGAGCAGTACAGCGATTATTACTGGACGTCTACGGTAACAGAGTGAAGCCTGGCTGCCAGGGTGCAACTTTGAGTTAGGACTGTGAGTGCTTGGAGGTGTCGCGGTGCTTCGTGGAATACGTGGTCGTGGGATCGACACGGGACGAGCAAGAGCGCACAAGGAGCAGCAAGAGGACTCTGGAAGTAAGTGACGTGGCAGGGGCAAGGCTGTAGAGTACCTGTGTAGACTGTACGTGAGTGTAAGCTGGAACACTGTAACGCCTCACAGACAGAGAGAACATAAATGTGGAAACTAATAGTGACTAGCAGTGTTTTCTGAGGTTAGACTCAGTGTGTGTGTGTGTATGTGTGTGCACTGTGTATGTTTGTGGGCTGCAATAAAATTATATTTCGTTAATGCAGTAATTGGTGTTTGTGCTTTTCGCCCACCGTAATCCAGTTGACGAAATCGCCACTAGGGGGGTGGCTCGTAACAATATCATTAGCACCGCTATTACATTTATTACATTTTTACTCAGATGGTTTTCAAAAAATCCTAAACAAAGCAATGCTTAAAACTGTTCGGTGCACACTGTAAAATAAAATAATAGCCCGTCAAATTGAGGAGAGGCCTAAAATATTGTAATGAATAGCAAAATTACGAATAGCCTGCTATCATAAAGCAAAAATGTTCAAAGCGAAACGACAACACGTGATTGTTTCCGTGTTAGTTAGCAATTTATATCTCCTGTAGAATAAGTTTCAAGGCACAAAAAACACATAAATGTATTACAAAGTATACGTTCATTGTAGAGGCTATTAACTCACCCTTTAGAAGACAGAAGCTTATCACTGGAAGAGGCTCTATCCCATCCATATCATCATCATCATCCCGGTCCTCTCCGTCACTGGATCCTGCACTGGTGGATGAGTAATCGCCGAGGGAAATTATGAGGTCGTCCACAACTGTGTCAATAACACCTTCACGTTCACGCGCTTCGCTTGCTACTCTTTCCATATGCGACACCACCTTCGCCCCGATTTCAGCTGTCAGCACCCTCATCCTAATCGCAACCTATGCTGCCGAGACCTGTACAAGGGAAAAAAAAATGTCCAACCCCTCGCGTCACCACTCGCAAACAAAAAGAAAGCTACCGGTAACCTTAATCTAATTCACACGAACCTAAGCTTAAACTTACACTAACACTATATAAATAAATAAATAACGGACACTTATGAATTATAAATATAAGTATAAATCCTATACGAGAAAGTAATTAACTAATTAACTCAAAACAATTATAATGCAGCAAGGTCAGTGTGCACTCTGGAGGCAACCAAACATGTGACTGGTCAAGCGTCAAGCACGTGGCCAAATAGCGTCATTCAAATTGGCAGCGCTGTATGGTTTCCATGGCAACAAGCCTTGCGTGCGATCTAGTCGTCAACTGTTTTTGCCCAGTGGCGCCGAAATGTCAGATTCCAACTCTGGATAATACAACTGTAATACAGTCATCACAATTAACACCGGTTAGCAGACAGATTCTACACACACCCAAAGTACACGGGGCTACATGACCGCGCTGTTGCAGCCCCTAAACTGAGGAACCAACCAACCATTATGTATTGTATATTGCAACTGGTTGCAGATATTGCCCTCAATTTCCTATTTTAGACTTAGCAATAGTTGGGGATCATATTGGTATGAATATACAAATTCCGAAAAAATGCAGGACCTCTTTGTTAGGGTTTATACTTTCTCAAGCCGGCGCTTTTCCCTTGTTCATCACGTTTGTCGTAAGGCTTCCTTGCTACCTACCCGCTTCTAACTTGTCGTGTCTAGTAGTTCCACTTTCACTCAACAGATGGCATCCAAGCACAGATTATTTTGTTGTCATCAGTACATCGACCATTTTAGCGCTGGCTTGAATAAGTATAAACCTGCAAAAAAAAAAAGTCCTGCATTTTTTCGAAATTTGTATATTTATACCAAAATGATCTCCAACTATTGGTAAGTCTAAAATAGGAAATTGAGGGTAATACCTAAAACCGGTTGGAATATACAATACATTATACCTCTGAAAATTGTGATTTTTGGTGTGACCTTCCAAGAGTTAAAAAATCATAACTTATACAATACTTGGCCCAATTGAACGAAATCAGGACGCATATATTCTATCAGATTTAAGAGCTCAGCAAAAAATCGCAGAGCTCTATTGCCACAAGTTTAGGTTTTAGGTGGCATATCATGATTTCTTTATGTGGTCCTAAACTTTTGACCGGAATTATATGTTCGTGATAAAATTACGTTTTTATTAACTATAGTAGAGCCATCATAACTTCCGACTTGACGTTTCAGTGTTACCCTAGAGTTATCTAGCGGTCAGAAGGAAAATCACTTTAACCAGACAATCACAGACAGTCATTCAAATCAATATATCACGACAAATTGAGTTTCGTTCGCGATGAATTGATTAAGCGGCCGAAACTCTATCCTAGCAGTGAAACGTCAAGTCGGAAGTTATGATGGCTTTACTATAGTATCCATACTAGCCAATTTATAGCTGTAAACTATGCTACTATATTATAACTGAAATAGCATTTTTTTAAATCCATATTGTTCATAAGAAAATACATTATACAGGGTGTTTATATTTGCTTGGCAAGGACATTCTCGCTCCGCCAGTGATGACTCAGTTGCCGGCTGCCGCGTGCGCATGTGTACGGCAGGATACGGTGCTTAAAATCAGTATCATGCACTTTTACTCACCATGTTTACTGCAGATGCTGAAAATATTCCCCATCCGCTGCCAAACATAATCGGCATCTCCTTATCAAGTTTCCGGTTACTCCGGTTAATTTAGACTTTTACGTCTATTTTTATTGTTTACTGAACCTGTACTTTTGAATCTCTTAGCCAGTTGTTTTATTGTTATTGTGAAAGTGCTGTAATGTCTTATGTGAAATATTCGTTACGTGAAGAAGAGATAGGTTGGTAGGACACATATTAAGACACCCAGAAATAGGAAGCTTAGTTGTGGAAGAAAGGGTCGAGGACAAGAACTGTAGGAGTAGACCAAGGTTAGAATATGTTAAACAGATTGCTCTGGATGTAGGTTGTGGTAGCTATGTAGAGATGAAACGAATAGCTCAGGACAGGGAGGAATGGAGAGCTGCATCAAACCAGTCAAAAGACTGAAGACTCAAACACGAACGTGTATATCTGCACAATACGTAACTTACATAAAGTGCAGGGTATCGTGCACTAGAACAAGACAAAAGTTTCGAGTGAAATTTCCAGGGAAACACATTCCTATAAATCGGACCACCCTGAGCGGGCGCGAGCAGATACTACCCACATCACATTGATAAACAACTTACGGTTGTAGCCATCTTGCGCCAGTCTATGAGCTGTACCTATATCTTGTGATCGTCGATGTCAGCCATAACACGTTCCTTGAGTCGCTTCACCTCTTGTGCTGTCAGAGTGTCGGCCTTGGCGATGACAGGTACGATGTTCACCTTCCGGTGGAGTTTGCGCATCAGCTTTATGTCCAGCTGACGTAATCTGAAACGAGTAGACGTTTGTCTCTTATTAGAACAGCAACTTAAATAATGGTAGAAACAATAGCTGTTTGAGGATGGAGCCGGGTCTAAGCTGCGTGAATCTGAGAGGAATGTGCATCGCGGACTATTAGTAGTGGTGTTGACGAGTGATGAGGTTTCTCGGTCCGTGCATATTATTACCCTTTCACGAATTGATTGCCGGTGGTCGAGATGGGAACTATTCCTTGTTTACTTGTGTCACACGTCACTCTGCTTCGTTGACAGGTACAGCTGCGGGAGATGGATATCTCAGCTCCAATAGTCTCAGTTATCGTTTGACTGTCCGTGGTGACATGAGCTCCTGTGACGCGCAATGCTGCTTGACTTATGTGCAGAATGAACTCTTGTCATCGCTGTGTTCCCTGCTTCGCCCCGAGGGCTCATGCTACAATCAACAACAACAAACACTGGCGCAGCCAGACTCAGCGGCAATCAAATGTTAAACGGGTAATACAGAACCAAATACATGGGTCGGTGACTCACTCAGTCATTCCTAACACCACAGTGGTTTGAGCAACGGCCCAATGTTAGCAGTATTGGAATAGAAAGGAATACCATATATCACGGTGGGCTGTTGACGGATCCTTTTCTTCACGCCCGGCCCTTCCCTGCTCTTTCCCCTCACCCCGCAAGTTCATAGAGCCTGGACCCGAGCAGTATCGGTGATTGTTTCCCGACGTTTCGACTGTCATTGTAGCAGCCTTAATCAAGGGTAGGTACGAGTTGGTGTCTGTACTCAAACGAAGGACCATACACTAACAGAGGAGGGAGATAGGAGCTTCTTAAATGATACCGTGATGACGTAGTGATTGGGTACGAATGCCGCGCACATGGAGAATTCCAACGCCTCAAAGCAAAGAATATCTGACCGAATGATCTAGGTTTTTTTCCGACAAGTGTCAACTTATGCAATGAAAGTGAACTCATAGACGTGAGTTTTCACGAACAACGGATTTGTGTATTTAACAACGCACCTGCGGTAATTAAGATCTGTTCACTAGTTTTGTTCCACAATGTTGGTAACATTGCTAATTTAGATGGATAAGTCGAGGTTTTATTTGCCCATTTGTAAGTTATAGAGAGGGTGGAAGTACAGGACAATCATTCTTCTTCTTTAATACTGGTCAAAAATGTTTTACATATCGCAAGCTTACGTATTTGTGGACCAAACCAACCCTGTAAAACATGTTCGTCACTTTACCGCAAAGCGCTTGTGTTTGTGTTTGCAGCGGGTGATGCTACACGTGTATATGCAGCGGTCCCCCAGCTCAAGTCCTGCACCACGCTGCACAGCCTTGGCAATCATGTCTTCGGAGTGATATAAACATGTTCGTTACTTTACAACAAAGCGTTTGTGTTTGTGTTTGCAGCGGGTGATGCTACACGTGTATATGCAGCGGTCCCCCAGCTCAAGTCCTGCACCACGCTGCACAGCCTTGGCAATCGTGTCTTCGGAGTGATATAAACATGTTCGTTACTTACAACAAAGCGTTTGTGTTTGTGTTTGCAGCGGGTGATGCTACACGTGTATATGCAGCGGTCCCCCAGCTCAAGTCCTGCACCACGCTGCACAGCCTTGGCAATCTTGTCTTCGGAGTGATATAAACATGTTCGTTACTTTACAACAAAGCGTTTGTGTTTGTGTTTGCAGCGGGTGATGCTACACGTGTATATGCGGCGGTCCCCCAGCTCAAGTCCTGCACCACGGTGCACGGCCTCTACAATGCCTTCATCGTACTCCACGAGCTTGCTGTCCTCCAGATCTCACCTCCCTCCATTCTCCACCTCCTACTCCACCAGTTTCCTGTCCACTGCACCGTCACAACCACCGGCCTGCACCTTCACAACCTCGTACTCAAGCAGGCGCGGATTCAAGGGGGGGGGGGGGGGGGGGTGCACAGGGGTCATGACCCCCCCCCCCCCCCAAACGGAGACCAAATTTTTTTGCAAACTCAAAAAACCGAAAACACAATTACCAGACAAATAAATCTTAACGAATTTTAACTGAAAAACTTTTTTTTTTTTCAGTTTATTCAATACTCAAATATCTTTATTCGAATTATTATGTTCTGTTACAACTGTACATATTTACAACTTCAAACCTCTTATATAAAAAAAACATTATTTATACAACAAAATCAACCCGTCTACTTTGTTTAGCAAACCTTGTGATTACCGAATCGAAGTTTATAGTGATGTCACGATGAATGTGCCGCAATGAACGGATAGGAATTTAGGTATTTTTTCGCATCAAAAATTTTTGCCGACGTCCAAACTGCAAGCTTGGTTGACAATTTGAGCTGTGACTTACTCCCTTTGTCGGTACCAACTTGACTTGCCGAAACTGTAACTTACCTTGATACTTTTCTCGAAGCTCGATGTAAAAGTCGCAAAACACGCTGTTGCAATTTGTACGAATATTTTTGGTTCGCTAAACGCATCAAATTTCTATCCATGAAGCTTGCAAAAAAATTGGTCTGGTTTTGTACGTGTGGTTATTTTGTGATTGCGTTTTTAGTGATACCATTTTTCTTAACAATTTCGATTCTCTGACCCCCCCCCCCAAGCCAAACTCTAGATCGATTCTCTGACCCCCCCAAAACCAAGCTCTAGATCCGCGCCTGTACTCAAGCAGCCTACTATCCACTGGTCTGAGGACCAGCCAAGCGCAACGTCCCACCCACCTCCTGCCCCCAGAGCCCGCCACTGCTCCCTGTCCGCCAGCCGGGCTCAACTTCTCCGCAGCTCGCACGGCCAAACAGCTCTCCCCTGCAGTCGCCCCCGCTCCACAAGTAACTACAAGAGATAAGGTTGTAGATCTCTAGCTGATTGTCAAGATGAATATGTAAACTTATCAAATTTTTATTTGATTACTTACAGGGATGGTGCGTCATTAAGGGCCGAATGGGCCCTGCCCACCCAAGGCCGTTAGGCAGCATTGCAAAGAATTTGTTTAATTAATGTCTTTTAAAATTACTTTATATTACAGATAGGCTACTCAACTTAAAATAACAGTTTTACCCTTCTAGAATCTCTAAAGAGAATTCATTATAAATAACTCATCCTTAGCTTAAGATCCTGACAGTCTCGTATGGTTTATCGTCATAGCGAGGGCCGCTCCACAGCAAGTCCCATGTAAAGTATATGGCTTCATGGACCGGGTGAGGAAACAGTGGACATAGCACTGTCTTGCACGCGAATTCTTCAGTGCTATGAAGGGAATTTTCTCTCCTTCAAGGGCCAGAAGATTGGGCCCATAGCGTTGCTTTGAAGCTTCCTGCTTCTGTCTCTGTCAAACAGGATTACGGGAGAAGGGTTCACCCCACCCCTCGCTCTTAAATAGGTATTTACCTATTGTTCGCAGTTTGCTGACATAAGACAAACATATAATTATACATTTTCAGTTGTCTGATATTCCAAGTACAGTACAACTGTGTTAGTGAGTTCTGTCGATGAAGCTGTAATTTCTACTGTATAAATGTTTTTTTTAAATTTGTGGCACGGTACGTAGTTATTTAATATGTAGATTGTATGCCGAAATAGGAAAATGAAAGTGGAATTTTTATACAAATCCATTTTCCTCTATAGCTCTGAACACAAAGTTAGAAATTAAATAATTATGACCTCATCAACCAAGTTGATGGATAAATTTGCTTCATCCAAGCACAGGAGAGAATATATGTATTAATAAAGTTTTTAATGCATCAACTATTTATTAAAACTTGTTAAAATTTTGTGTTGTGTGGAATTATGATAATGGAAATATTGGCAACAATAAATGTCAAATATAAAATAATATTTAATATGTAACAACAATAGTTTCATCTGGCCCACCCTAGAATTTTAATCAGGAGCCGCCCCTGATTACTTAGATACTTGAGTGACAATATACTAGTCAGGCCCTCACAGGTTCTCCTCGCTTCTGAGTTATTATATTATATCAGAAAGAATATGAAGACTTTGAAAGCTGGTTATTTAGTTCACCAAATTAGCCCAGGCCTTTAAGTCAAAATATCGCCTGAACCAAAAAAAAAAAAATGTTATAAAACTATTTCTTTTAGAATCCATTAATTCGACCCTAGGGCACAACATATCAAAATACTCGGCCGTACATGTGCCGGCTTCCTTGATTTCCAGGCCTGGAAACCTGGAATTCCAGGAATTTTTCATCGCTGTCCTGGATCGTCCGTACAAACCGAACGACTCGGCCTAGGTAGACAAAAGTGGTGTCAAATGAAAGAGAAAAGCATGCAAACTCCATATATAAGGCTTTAGGAAATATTTTTCTCGTTTCGGTGTAGATTGTAACCATAGATATGTGCGAAATTCAAAATTTTTGTAAGTTTGAATTCATTTGCACGTTTATTAGAGACTAATACGGCAGCTCATGAAAAAATGGACCTGTAATAAGAAAGAGCATCGTTTTAGCTTTACAGATGTGGACTTATTTTTGTTTTACGTCTAATAATTCAGCAGTTACAGACGAAACAAATTTAACCCGAAGGTAACTTGGTATTACCGGACGGGAGTAAACACCAAACAACTCTACGTAGGTAAACAAAAAAAGGTATCAAATGAACGTTAAAAGCATGCAGATTTCATAAATAGTACTATAAGCAATGTTTTCTCTGCTTTCGGGGTACATTGTAACAAAAAACCAAGGAAAAGTTTAAATTTTTGATTAGAATTTGTTTGCATGTTTAGCAGACGGTACTGTGATGATCAGAAATGAAGTAACGCCCGTAAACCCGAGTCAGCTATTTATGAGAATAGTGTGAGTTTTAAAACACGAAGCTGAAAAAGCGGAGTACTTGCATTATGAGCTGGCGCCAACTCAACCCTCTATTTTTGACGGATGTTCAATGCGCAAAACGGACAAGTCAGCGTTCGCATCTCTCTTTAAGCACAGAAATTGGCGATCAACTTTGTCCAGAGACCACGTATGTCATTGACGGAGGCTATCTCATGTACGCTGTTAATTGGCGTCGACTGGCAACATACGGAGAAAATCGAGACCATTACGTCAGACACGTTATGACTCGATCCTCTTCTGCAGTTGTTGATTTCGACGGATACAATGGCCAGCCAACTACGAAAGAAGCAGAGCAAAGGCGACGCGCTGTAAGAAGGACCTGTTTTGATATTGACTTTAAAGACATTTGACATCGACAGCATCACAGGCGGACTTTCTGACGAACAGGAGAAACAAATCTCGACTTATTGATGTACTTGTTTCAAGATTTGAAGCTGTAAAAGTTCGAGTATATCAGGCAACTGGGGACGCTGATCCTCTCATCGTGCACACTGCTTTGGAGATAGAGAGCTTGGGGAAGTCTGTAGTTGTAGTCGGCAACGATACCGATTTTCTGGCAATGCTGATTGCCAGGCGTCAGGCGGGAGATGTCTTCATGCTGCACCCAGGGACTTCCAAGTTGCCCGGAAAGCTGTACGATATTGGTGCTATTCAAGATGAACTACGTGCTGTACTCCCATGCTGTCTCAGGTGGAGATAAAACATCTGCAATCTATGGGACGGGGAAGAAGAAGGCATAAAAATTGCTTCAAAAAAGTGTATATATTCGGGAAGAAATTGTCAAAACATACACAAATCCATCTGCGAGTCGCGAAGAGGTTTGCACTGTTGGAGGAAAGTTCATATGGGCACTGTATCCTGGAGGAGATGAATTGGAGAATATCGATTATCTTCGACATCGTCTGTACCAGATGACCACTGCGTGCCAACTTGCGACTCTTCCTCCAACAAGGGAAGCTCTACGGTAGCACTCATACTTGCAGGTAACTTTCATTGTTTTCCTTTACACTACACGTAAACAATATTTTTCTAGTATTTCTCAGGAGAGTTAAATATGTTGAGTTTGATTTTAGGTTCAAGAATGACTGGGAAGAAACCTCAATCCAATAGTGTGGGGCAAGCCATTGACAACTCTCTTTTGCCCGTTCCCACAACCCTCCCACCAGCTCCTGAATCTCTTCTCCTCCTAATTGCCTGCGATTGCAAGACGGACTGCGGAGTGCGTTGTAGATGTAGCCGATCCGGTCAAGAATGCTCATAAATGTGCTCTCAATGTCACGGACAAAATTGTGATAACGCAGTACATAGTTATGAAACAGATCAGGATCTAGATTCACCCAATGTCACTAAAAAATCAACCCATGTATATCACTCCGAAGACAAGATTGCCAAGGCTGTGCAAGAACAACCCCCATTGGCCAGAAATCTGAAAAAATAACTCATTGGGAATTTACTAGATTCCTTGTTAGAGAATGGTTGGATGGTTGGTTCCTCAGTGTAGGGGCTGCGACAACGCGGTCATGTAGCCCCGTGTACTTTGGGGTGTGTGTAGAATCTATATGATAACCGGGCCGCCGAGAGGATTTAAGGGCCGCTATGCAATGTTCTGCTCGCGCCCCCCTTGGAATACGTTTAATTATTACTGTCCACTAGCATCTATTCTGGAAAAACAATCGCACTCAGAGAAAAGCAACTGATGCTCAGTCATAATTTTAAAAACAGGTTATCACACAAAATTCCACACACCCAAGTACAGGGGGCTGAATGATCACGATGTCCAAGCCTCTCAAAATGAAACAATATCAATATAGCGTAGATTGTGACTGACACTCATTTCATGAACTTACAGCTTACGACAAGAACGATCATTTTTGCCAGCCTATGTCAGTAACTAAAACTGACTGATGAAACTCAGGGTTGTGACCAAGTAATCTGCAAGGAAAATCATATATTGATTGATTTGTATCAGTGCATACCGTACTAACCAGTCTCTACGAACACAGTCCTCATTCTGTAGTTTTGAAAATCAAACTCAAGAGTGCTCTTGTCCCGTCACTTGGAAGGTTATTCGCTTTGCAGGGGAACCTTTTTGAACAATATCTTCAATAACACTTAGTCCTACACCTGTCCTAACAGGTTTTCAATAAAACAAGATGTTCAGTAAAGAACATATAGCCTACTTTCTCCTAAATGCAAGGGTATTGTTATAACTCTTTGTCCTTTTCAAGGAGTATAATTGAATGTTGGTTGTAGTAGCTCGCTGAAATACAACGTGCTATCGGGATATTAAACATGAATTGAGGTGCCCTTTGCTAGTGCTACCTCTGTAAAAAAAATCATTCACTTCAGTTTCACCGTGTTTGAATTGATATGGAGAAAGGATTTGCACACATACATGGCCGCTATTTACAAACTATTGGACTGATGACCTTGTAGTCAGTCATAAGATGCTTTCCACAAAAAGGCATGTTGTTGCAAAATCTGGTAGAGATCAAATTATTAGGATGGTCGTAAATTGATTTAAGCTTTTAACATTTGGGTGGCCTTCATTCCGTTTACGTCAAGATGGCGGCAATATAAAACATGACCCTGAGGTGCTCTTTGCTAGTGCTACCTCTGTACCAAATTTCGTTCAATTCGGTTTCACCGTGTATGAATTGGAAGGGGGAATCGGTTTGCACACATACTTGGCCACCATCTGCAAACTATTGGACTGGTGATCTTGCAGTTTGGTCAGAATATGCTTCCCACATAAAGATATGTTGTTACAAAATTTGGTAGAGACTAGATTATTGGGTTGGACGTAATTACATTTTAGCTTTTAACATTTGGGTGTCCGCGATTTCATTTCCGTCAAGATGGCGGTGATATAAAACATGAAACTCAGGTGCCCTTTGCTAGTGCTACCTCTGTACCAAATTTCGTTCCATTCGGTTTCACCGTGTTCCGCAAAATATTAGGCTAAGGACCTATTAGTTTGGTCAAAGGATGCTCCCTCCATAAAGGTATGTTGTTGCAAAATTTGGTAGAGATCGGATGATTAGGTTAATCGTAATTTGATTTAAGCTTTGAACATGAGTGTGGCCGCCATTACATTTCCGTCAAGATGGTGGCAATATAAAACATGACACTGAGGTGCCCTTTGCTAGTGCTACCTCTGTACCAAATTTCGTTCCATTCGGTTTCACCGTGTTCGAATTAATAGGGGGAATCGATTTTGACACAACGATGGCCACCATCCGCAAACTATTAGGCTAATGACCTATTAGATTGATCAAAGGATGCTCCCTCCACAAAGGTATGTTGTTGCAAAATTTGGTACAGATCGGATGATTATGTTAGTCGTAATTTGATTTAAGCTTTGAACATTTGTGCGGCCGCCATTACGTTTCTGTCAAGATGGCGGCGATATAAAACATGACACTGAGGTGCCCTTTGCTAGTGCTACCTCTGTACAAAATTTCGTTCCATTCGGTTTCACCGTGTTTGAATTAATAGGGGGAATCGATTTTGACACAAAGATGGCCGCCATCCGCAAACTATTAGGCTAATGACCAATTAATTTGGTCAATGGATGCTTCCTCCATAAGGGTATGTTGTTGCAAAATTTGGTAGAGATCGGATAATTAGGTTAGTCGTAATTTGATTTAAGCTTTGAACATTTGTGTGTCCGCCATTACGTTTCCGTCAAGATGGCGGCGATATAAAACATGACACTGAGGTGCCCTTTGCTAGTGCTACCTCTGTACCAAATTTCGTTCCATTCGGTTTCACCGTGTTCCGCAAAATATTAGGCTAAGGACCTATTAGTTTGGTCAAAGGATGCTCCCTCCATAAAGGTATGTTGTTGCAAAATTTGGTTGAGATCGGATGATTAGGTTAATCGTAATTTGATTTAAGCTTTGAACATGAGTGTGGCCGCCATTACATTTCCGTCAAGATGGTGGCAATATAAAACATGACACTGAGGTGCCCTTTGCTAGTGCTACCTCTGTACCAAATTTCGTTCCATTCGGTTTCACCGTGTTCAAATTAATAGGGGGAATCGATTTTGACACAACGATGGCCACCATCCGCAAACTATTAGGCTAATGACCTATTAGATTGATCAAAGGATGCTCCCTCCATAAAGGTATGTTGTTGCAAAATTTGGTAGAGATCGGATGATTATGTTAGCCGTACTTTGATTTAAGCTTTGAACATTTGTGCGGCCGCCATTACGTTTCTGTCAAGATGGCGGCGATATAAAACATGAAACTAAGGTGCCCTTTGCTAGTGCTACCTCTGTACAAAATTTCGTTCCAACGCCTTTCGCAACAACCGACCGCCATCGCCGTACGTGCCGACAACGCTCCAGAAGCGCTTTCCGACCACACGACGACACGAGAGAACCAACCGACTCCGCAGTTCCAAGAGGATGCAGCCAGCACTGATCATCTTTTCTTGTCTGTAAGTCAAACTCCAAATAATACCTTATTTGTGAACTAGAGTATTATTAGTAAAGCATGGTTCAATATTTCAAGTAACAAATTGGGAGAGCAACAACAATAATAATAATAATAAAACCTAAATAATACATTCTTTCCCTTTCAAACGAAAACAAATTACAGTTAACTTTAACTAGTAGAGTTTGCCTTGTCATTTCGATTTGAATTAAAATTAATAAACTTAAAACAAATAATAAATACATAATAAAAATATTTGTTCTTTCAAGAGGAAATAATTTAGTGGGCTCTAATTAGCAGACCTTACACTCTTTATTTACTTTTGAATTAATATTGTAACTAAACAATTAAAACAAAAATTAATAATAAAGTAATATAATTTCCTAACAAAAGTGAGTTAGTGCAGCCCATACTGGTCTTTCGCTTGTCACTATTAAAGGAATTAATAAAATAATTAAATATTTATTATCATCATCAATCATCATCCTTATTTCAGAAGAAATATCATTTAACTAGCTTAAATTGTGGAGAATCTAAACGAGATATCCACATATCATTAATTTTAGAATAATAATAATAATAATAATAATAATAACTTATTTCCTTTATTGTGAAAACCTAACCGGGGCTCTTTCACATATGTTTTGATTAATAATAATAATAATAATAATAAGTTATTTCCTTTATTGTGAAAACCTAACCGGGGCTCTTTCACATATATTTTGATCATTAATAATAATAAGTTATTTCCTTTATTGTGAAAACCTAACCGGGGCTCTTTCACATATATTTTGATTAATATTAAACACTTATAAGCAATTAAACTTTAAAAAATAATCCATTTAAATTTATTTATTTTTCATTAACTTTTAATTAATTTTATTTCATAAACAATTTTGAAAACCGTCTTCATAAAGTCAAACAAAATGCCTGAAACCGAGTTACTTTCAAAATTCGAATATGCTCAGATACAGCTTTTGCCTGAATTTAACGGCACTAATTCTTGCAGTCTTGACTATTTCTTAGCAAGAGCAGAATCGTTTCTAAACACTCATAAGAGAAAAGCGTCAGCTACAAATTCAGTATTAATAAATGAATTCCCAATTTAACGTCATAAAGTCAAAACTAAAAGGTGAAGCATGTAGCATTCTTGACTTAGAAGCCAACAGTACTTATGAAAAATTTAAAGATAAACTCATAAGAAAATACGGTAACGTCAAAGACGAGAGACTTCTCATCCAGGAGATCTCTAAATGCTACCAGAAAAGAAACGAATCATACAATGACTACCATGATAAATTGGAAGGATTGACTTTGCAATGCAAATGCTTATGCAAACTCAATTACCAAAATCAAATTTTGGAATTGAAATTAAGAGAACTTGAAGAGTTAAGCCTAAACACGTTTAAAGCAGGAGTTTTGGAACCCTATCGTTCATACTTAAGATATGCACAGATTACAGACCTGAATCATTGCCTCAGGTTATGCAGGTCTTATGATAACGATCGCGCCCATGAAGATTACATGGACCAACTAAGAGGAAAACTACCTCCTAGCAAGTTTCCAACAGCTCGACCACTAGGCCACTCAGCACACAATCCATTCTCAAATTTTAACCCCGCTCCACCAAGGAACCCATTTAACCAATCTTTCATGCAAAATCAAACCCACAGACCCTTCTTTAAAGATAAACCACAACCAATTTTCGGACACACTCAAGTTCCGAACACTCAGCCTTTCAAGCCACCAAACTCCATGAATCGTCCTTACCCAACTCCCAATAATATTGGCCGACGTTTCACACCCACTAACCAGCAAAGATTTCCACAGCCGATGTCAGGTGTTTCGACCATTAGAGGTAATCTGAATGCTCACTTAGAACCTTCAGAAGACATCGAACAGGAAGCTTTAGGGCCCATACAGCAATCACTAGAGTATGTAGATGAGTACAACATACACAACTACCCGCAAGAGTACGACACTCAGTACTATGAATACGAGTGCGATACAGAAGAACAGTCTCAGGATTTTCGCTTGGCCCAGCCATCAAAATCGAAGACTTAAATAATTTAGGTAGCGCAGATTTCGCTCAATTAGACGCAAAGATTGACTACGCCTCGAACCTAGTCACTCTCAACAACACGGACATACCGTTTCACTTTCATTCCCCACATAAGCAAGTGAATCATTTTCAACCCACAGTAGATACAGCTAACAGTGCGATTCCCGTCAACATCGAAAAGGAAGAAGAGTATGTTCTGAATTTTAAATATGGTGAAATGTATCTCTTAGATGCCAAAACTCACCAAGCCATACAGCCCACAGAGGGACAACTAAAGCAAGAGTTTAAGGAACCAATTTTAGTTGAGCCACTGGAAATTAATTCCATTACATACGGTAACACTCAAGAATATCCCCGCACAAAACTAGGAGAGTCTGATTACGTCAAAGACAAAACTAACTATGTCGCAGACGCACTCTCTAGAGTAGAGATTAACATGGCTGATGAAGCAGCTTCAATCGTTGCCATCCCCGGAGATGAAACTACCAAGATGATATGGATAATGAAACTATCCATTCAAATCAAGCAGACCTCATATTCACATTGAAAATATCTGAACGGAACTTAAACCAAAACCGCAATCAGATTATTGTAAAATATGGTAATTATCCCAAGGTACTTAAACAAAACCTGTTTAAAAAATGTACCAGACACATAATGATTGTCACAAAGAAGAATCTTCAGGAAGATTTAGCAAATCACCTCCTCAAAATAATAGTAACCTCAAACAAGTACGCTACTTATTTTGACGATATCACTCTCGAGATCCCATTCATCAGGGCATGCCAGAAGCTATTTACTTCTGAACTAATCATTATCAGGTCATCCAAATTCTTGGAAGACATTGAAAGCCCCGAAACTCAGAGACAGCTGATTTCACACTATCATTCTGAAAACCACAATGGTATAGTAGAAACTTACGAACATCTTAAGACCAAATACTACTGGCCTCATTTAAGAGAACAAATTAGGACAATCATCAATCAATGTAACCTCTGTCAAAGAAACAAATACGAGAGACACCCTAACGAGGTATCGAACCAAGGTCCCATCACCGCCGATCACCCTTTCTCTCAAATTCACATCGACACGTTTCACTTCGAGCAAAGTCGCATATTAACTATAATTGACATTTTCTCAAAGTATGGACAAGCCCACATTTTACCAAATGGTACAGGTCTGGCCACACTAAGCCAATTACAAGTTTACTTTTCCCACCATGGATTCCCAAGGAAAATCACACATGACCAAGGAGGAGAGTTCGAAAACAATGTCATAAAAGAATATTGTAAAGCCACGAACATCGAATATCACGCTACTACCCCTTTGAATTCTTCATCTAATTCTCCAGTAGAAAGACTGAATTCGACCCTTCTAGAGAAACTTCGTATCTCCAGAGATCACGATAAGTTCACTCCGCTCTCAGAGCTCGTGACCACCATAATCACGAATTACAATTCTTCAATCCATTCCACTACTAAACAACCTCCTTTCAACGTTCTATACGGACCCTACTATAAGGCTTTAGAACACGTCTTCTCGCCATGTCCCAAAATCAATGAATACATTGAAAGACAAGGAAATCAGTTGAAAATTGTAAAAGAGAGTCATACTAAACCAAACACCGACACTTTCAATCATAATTACCAAATTAATGAAACTGTGTACGTATTAGATCCCCTCACCAGAAACAAGAAATCAAAAACCTGTACAACGAAGGTATCATTACCAAAATTGAAGAAAACAGGGTATACTGTAAAATGAGAAAAGGTAAAACACATGTAAGGAATTTTCGGGACATTAAACCAAAAAGAAAATTTCTTATTCTAGATTCCTCCCCGGATATGGCACCATCATCACACAGCCCATCCAGACACAAGGATTCTATGCCGACTCATTAGGACCAGCCTTAATAATTAACGATTATCACCGGTTCATGTTTCATTTCAATTTAACGAGTTTAAAAGAATCTTGTAATAATATTCAAGACACTATCTTAAGTCTCGTATCACGAAGCAATAATACTTTTCCTTATCTAATATCAGAATTAAGAGAATCAATTAAAGAAACAAAAAAAGGAATTAAATAAGTTGCTACCTGCTACACCTAGAAGTAAGAGTGGTCTTATAAATGGTTTAGGTAGTATAATTAAATTCATATCAGGTAATCTAGACCAAGATGATCTAGACAATCTACAAGAACAATTAAAAGCATTAAAACAAAGTAACGCCAAAGAAATAAAACATATTAATAAATTAGTATCATTCAGTAACTCCATTGCTCAAAAGTTCTATAATGAAATGAACCATGTAAACTATAATATGAAGGTATTTAAAGGTATTTTACAAGAAGAAGACTTCAAGATTAACCTTCTGGAACATCAACAATATGCGCTCTTGTGTACGAACAAATTAGATAAAATCATACAAGTGATGCAAGATAATATTAGCTTGTCATTTAATGAAATGACAAATATCAAGATGTTCTCCCAAAAAGATTTAACAAATGTTGTAAAACATTTACAACTAATCTACCCAACAAAACTATAATTCATACTGACCAGTATCATCAATTTGAGAACCTTAAACTGTTAAAACGCAAGTTCTCATGATGAACGAAGAAATGGTTGTAATATTATATATGCCAATCACTGATGCTAAAACTTATACATTGTATAAAATTTCTCCTGTACCTAGCAATAATCTAATATTAATCCCTCCGGAAAAATATTACTTGCAAGGACCTACCTTAAGATGGTCTAACGCACCTTGTATAAAAATTACTCAATATTACGCATGTATACTCTTTAATACTAGAATAACTTCATGTAATTTAACGGACACTACCAGATGTCAATTTGCCACCGTCAAAAACGAGGTACAACTATTTCAACCACTAAATAAGAAGCATAGCCTTTTCTCTAGTAAAAATCCTCAAATAATCTTGCAAACCTGCCCAGAATCTCAGAGAACTATAAAATTAGCAGGATCATCTATCCATATGTATAAAGCTCAATGTTTGTCTGTCTGTCTGTTATGTATACAAATCCACACCGTTTCACCGATCTGAACCAAAATGTGTATACATACCCTTCGGAACCCTGCGGGTAACCCTGTCCACTTGAAATTTCCGACAGACCACCCCATTTCCTGCATTTAGGCCCTTTGTCCCAAATCTACACCGTTTCACCGATCTCAACCAAAATTTGCATACTTACCCTATGTAACCCTGTGAATAACACTTTCCACTTAAAATTTCGGACAGACCACCCCATTTCCTGCATTTAGGCCCTTTGGCAAACTTCTACACCGTTTCACCGATCCGAACCAAAATTTGTATACCTACCCTTTGCAAACCTGTGGGTAACCCTGTCCACTTGAAATTTCGGACAGACCACCCCATTCTCTGGATTTAGGCCCTTTGGCCCAAATCTACACCGTTTCACCGATCAGAACCAAAATTTCTATACTTACCATTTGGTACCTTGCGAGTAACACTGTCTGCTTGAAATTGCGGACAGACCACTCCATTCCCCGCATTTAGGCCCTTTGGCCCAAATCTACACCGTTTCACAGATCTCAACCAAAAGTTGTTATTTACCGTCTGGAACCCTGCGAGTAACACTGTTTGCTTGAAATTTCGGACAGACCACTCCATTCCCTGCATTTAGGCCCTTTGGCACAAATCTACACCGTTTCACCGATCAGAACCAAAATTTGTATACTAACCCTTTGGTACTCTGTGAGTACCGGGTGAGTTAGCCGTGGTCGTTACAGTATGACTGCTGGCAGTCGCTCACATCCGGGAGGCGAGGAGGTTCGAATCCCCCCGCCGGCAACCTTGAAGATGGTCTTCTGTGGTTTCCCATCTTCCTTCCAGGCAAATGCCGGGGTTGGTCCCTAACTATAGGCCACAGCCGCTCCCTTCCAACTCCTCGTCCTTACATTCCAACTTCCCTCCCCAACGGTACATGTAGCTCACCCATTGGGTGTCCGTCTCGAAGCAGCTACAAAACTGGCGAGCCGAACATGTCCTCGGACACTCCCGGCACTAAAAGCCATACGCTAAAAAAATCCTGCGAGTAACACTGTTTGCTTGAAATTGCGGCCAGACCACTCCATTCCCTGCATTTAGGCCCCTTGGCTCAAATCTACACCGTTTCACCGATCTGAACCTAAATGTGTATACTTACCCTTTGTAACCCTGTGAATATCACTGTCCATCTAAAATTTCGTACATACCACCCCATTTCCTGCATTTAGGCCCTTTGCCAAAAATCTATATCGTTTCACCGATCTGGACCAACATTTTTATACTTACCCTTTCGAACCCTGCGGGTAACCCTGTCCACTTGAAATTGCGGACAGATCACCCCATTCCCTGCATTTCGGCCCTTTGGCACAAATCTACACCGTTTCACCGATCAGAACCAAAATGTGTATACTTACCCTTTGGTACCCTGCGAGTAACACTGTCTGCTTGAAATTGCGGACAGACCACTCCATTCCCGGAAAGAGGACAGGGTCCGTCCCAAAGGCAATGGAAAAAAGGGGTAAAACCGGACCCGCTCAGGAAACCCTCAGGGTTGCCAGCTACCGAACTCACCAGCCATGAGCCCTTGAGGATGTAGCACTATCCAGGGTGCACCAGAAGTGGTAGGGCTACACGCACCCTGCCTCCTTGAGGGTCTTGAGCAGAATACATGAGATATTAAGAAGAGAAAAAGAAGGCTGACACCTCGAAGAATGAGACTATCAGGAATGATTAGACAAGGGCCAATTAAGGCGGGAAAGTGAAAGAGTCGCTAGGCCTCGGATACCCTGATACCATCGGGGTCGGAATTGAACAAGAGTTTGACCAAGGGAGGCTGACAGGAAAGAGAACTGAAAGGAGCCCGGCACCATTAAGTAGAAGCAATGCCGGACTCAGCTTGGGTCCCGTGGTCGCAAACCCACGTCCCACCAGTTGTGAGACCCTGGGGGGAGGAGGGGGGCAGGTGTGAGAATAGCTTGCTGATTCATCGCGAGGTGACATGAGAGAAATGTCCAGACCCCGGCGTGTTACCTGGTATTGCTGACTATGCTGATGTTCATACAGGGTCTTTGCTCAAACCAGTGTAGTGTTACGAAAGAATGAGTGATTCACCGGTCAATGTGAATAGGACCGGGAACCCCCCCGAACGTCTGTCATCATATATCGTCATCATCTGCGATATTCTCAGGTTCGTGCAGCTTGGACCCGAGCAGTACTCGATAAGCTCTTTCACTACACGCATCGAGCATAGGCCTAAGCCAGAAAATAACGTTCAGACTTTGGTAGACATCGAAGGTAGAGATCTGAATTACCTATATCAGATTTAAAATTACACCATGTTTGTTTAGTAGTCATTTTTCATTACCTTATTATTATCATCATCAGGGCAAATGACCTAGATGTTACGCCCATTATACCTCCAATCACCACACCCAATAAGTCTTCATCGCCTGTGAATTTTGAAATATTTCTTTCTATCACGGTAGTTTGTAAGTTTGTCGTGTCAATTGAACAGTAGTCTTCATTGTCATCCTCATCAAAAGGGCCTATGACCTCTCATTCCTTTAAAGTATCAATTTTTCCCATTCGTTGATAAGTTACATGTGCCAGTAGTCGCTTCTATGTTCAGCATCACTATGTAGAAGATGTTTTGCGTCAGAAGAAACGACAACTGGATGCTCAGGAACGTTAACGATGTATCGACTGCGGAATCTGGAAGCTCCTCTTGGAGGAATTGCTTCAGACATTTATCGTACAGTTTAAACCTTAACAAGACGAAACTTTTAACCAGATAGCGATCTAAGTGGGAGCTCTTTGGCAGAAAATAATCAAGTCTTTCCCGAAATGTGAGTCCTAAAAATAACTTTTTCTATTATTTTCTAAGTTTCATATGTCAGTTATACAGTAATTTTCAATATCATCCAGATCAGTAGGGCAATTTACCTAGATGTTACGCCCTCAACGTCATTGGGGGCAAATGACCTAGATTTTAAGTCCATTATATTTCTAATCACCACCACATAAAGTCTTCTACGACTGAGCTGTCATGAATTCTGGGACCGCTAACGACATATCTCGACTCGGACTGAAGACAAATATCACGAGAATGATCATTATTTTACAGAGCCTTCCCATAGTGACTTAAGTATACACATTGTCACTGGGTTTGATAATGTAAGAAATGAATACATAAATAAATATTATTTATGACGTTGGGTGTTAAGGAGACTGAAATATTATCATCATTCCACCGGGCGAAGCCGGGGACTACTGCTAGTATGTTATATACTCAAATGAGTCTAGCCCTATTACAAGTATGGGCATAACTTTGCAACAGCAACCTACAAATTATGTGCACCTGTTTGCACTCCTGACAACTCCAAGTGATCCATACGTTAAAACCGAAATAAATTTCCATTCATCCCACCTCGATGTGAAAGGAATGAAGTTAGATTTAAAACCCATTCAAGAATATAATACTAAAATGAAGACTTTTGTGTCTGTGAACACAAGTATTATAATACTTATTTTCTGTGTTATCCTGTTATTATATAGAACAAGGATAAATCAATGTATTAAATCTGTAAAAAATAGATTTAAGAAAAATGTTATCGAGGACGATAACGATCAACAAAGGGTGGAGGAGTTATGTATTCCGTCTAGGGTCGAACTCCAGACCCCATTCTAAACTAAGACTTTTGATTATTATTACTAGAGATGGAATAGCAAGCCGTGTGTATCTGTCATTCTGTATATCTCGATATGTTTACCCCACTATCTATGAGAGGTCAAGTATTTCTTCACTTATTTGTCAAACACTTCCTGTGAGTATTCAATTCAGAGAATTCTTATTCTAGGAACCAAGGAAATGACACACACAGCCTATGAGTGTTCGCTTCATGGAATTCCTGTATGGCGCACATTGCCCTCTCCCTTGTGGCTTCATGGAATTCCTGTTATCGGAATCATGAGTCCATATCCTGTATGACGCACATTGCCCTCTCCCTTGTGAAGGGTGACGCACATTGCCCTCTCCCTTGTGAAGGGACTTGTATAAAGGCCCTGCGCTGAGGAGCACTGTCTCTCTTCCAACAGCAGCGACTAAACAGGTTGTCTGACTGGTGTTCACTTGTATATATTGGATTCTCAAAGATTAATAAATACTTCTGCAAGCTAATCAACGAGTTCTCATTCATAGAAAGCAGATACTACTCATCAGAAGTAAGAACCACGAGACCTACTGACTTAGCAGTAGCAACGACTTCTTAGTACATCACTAAAGAAGACTGTTAAGCGACAAACTTAACTCGTTGACTTTCTGGTCCTACCAAAAGTTACCGGTCATCCGCAAATTACATGATCATTATTCCTGTCCGTATAATTTGATATTGGGGCAGATGACCTCGTAGTTCCGTCCCTTAAAACAACAATAACTAACTAACTAACTAACTAACTTTTGGTCTCAGGCATACGAATTTTTACAGGGACCTAGAACGTGTTCCAAGAAACATTTTGTGAATTTATTAAGAAAACATCACTGTTAGATTTGAAGTTACGATTTTTTGTTTAAGAAAAATGTGTAACTTTTCATATTTGAAGCGACCTGGACGGAACACTATGAGGATTATATCCACAATTTTGGTTATGAAGAAACACAGATACCTGTAGAATATTTGTAATTGCAATAGAACGCAAGAATGTGTTTCCATGAAGAAATATCACCAGTTGTATAGCCCGAAATATGAAAAAATGCACTTTTTTACATTTTTCTTAAACAAACAATATCGTAACTTCGAAACTAACAGTGATGTGTTCATAATAATTTCACAAAATGTTCCTCAGAATACGTTCTAGGTCCCTGTAAAAATTCGTATGTCTGAGACCAAAAGTATAGGGACAGGAATGATCATGAAATTTGCAGGGTGTCCGCAAACATTTGGTAGGGCCTGTAAGCGAAAATAGCTGAAAATCAGCCAAAGCTCGCCTTCCATCCAAGAAATTGGTGGCGCATCTAATTAAGTTACATGATCCTTGTGCAAGAAGGGAAGTGAGTCTTTGAGTGGGTTGTGGTTTTGAGATTCCGTGAAAGAGGACCAATGGTGCAGGCGCGGATCTAGATTATGGCTTAGGGGGAAGGGGGGGGGGGGGGCAGAGAATCGAAATTGTTAAGAAAAATGGTATCACTATAAACGCAATCACAAAATAACCAAATGTACAAAACCAGACCAATTTTTATGCAAGCTACATGGATAGAAATTTGATGCGTTTAGCGCACCAAAAATATTCGTACAAATTGCAACAACGTGTTTTGCGACTTTTACATCGAGCTTCGAGAAAAGTATCAAGGTACGTTACAGTTTCGGCAAGTCGAGTTGGTACCGATAAAGGGAGAAAGTCACAGCTTAAATTACCAACCAAGCTTGCAGTTTGGACGTCGGCAATTTATTTATTTATTTTTATTTTTTGTGCGAAAAAAAGCCCCAAATTCCTATCCGTGCATTGCTGCACATTCATCGAGACATCACTATAAACATCGATTCGGTAATCACAAGGTTTACTAAACAAAATAGACGAGTTGATTTTGTTATATAAATAATCGTTTTTATATAACAGGTATGAACTTGTAAATATGTACACTTGTAACAGAACATAATAATTGCAATAAAGATATTTTCAGTATTGAATAAAATGAAAAAAAAACCTGTTTTTCAGTTAAAATTCGTTAAGTTTTATTTGTCTGGTTCTTGTGTTTCCGTTTTTTGAGTTTGCAAAAAAAATTTGGTCTCCCGTTCGGGGGGGGGGGGCGTTTCATGACCCCCGTGACCCCCTCCCCCGCTTGAATCCGCGCGCCTGCAATGGTGCTAGTAAAAACAGGATCTCGTAAGATGGTCAAGAAACTTCAGAAAATGCCTGGCTTCTTGTCCTTATTAAAACTTCATCATTTTGCTTGGTGAGCCGTGTGCTTCAAGGCTGGACCCAGGGAACTACCATGGAGGTGTAATCTGTCTGCTTGTGCGCATTGCGAAAATACGAGTGTCGAGCATAGCCGTGTAATGTGGAGGATTAGCGACGGGTCGAATTATTGCGGCATTAATAAGTGATAAGTGATTACTTCCATTTACGTTTCTGAAGATATTTTAGTTTAGCTATGGTTTTGGAATTCATCGTTCAATAAATATTAGATTTCGGAAGAGAGTGTTATAGTACATTATGCAACGAGCCTATAATGGCTATAATTAAGACACGAGTTTTATAATTTCCATACGAGTGTCTTAATTACCATTATAGGCGAGTTGCATACGACTGTTTATTTTCGACGATAATTATAATTTTATTATATGTTTTAACATAAATATTCATAAATATCTGTTGAGATTGTCACTAGAATTTTGTGATAGGGTGCTGTGCTGGGTAGGATATCTCTGTGTTCCAAGCTCTCTGGCCGACCGACGCATGCGCTCTGTGTGCTTCAATGCCATATGTGCAGATTGAGCACCAGTATTCAGTAAAAATGTCACCGAAATCGTTTGAAAACAAACCGCTGTATAGAAATTGGATTTGGGGATATTAAGGTACAGTGTCTCATATTCACCAGTCTATTTACGCGAACATATGGACGGTGCACTTTCGGTAATTTATATAGACATGTTAGATTTTGAGCGCATGCGCGAAGATATCCTTATCTAATTGGTCAAACAACTGTTTCTTGAGCTGTGATTCGTGGGAGAAACTGTTTCATAATGAAAATTAGTGTTATAATGACCATCATTATGATACAGTTTTCAGACATATAATATTCAGGGTCGAACATAAATTAATTTATGATTTTACCCACGGACAATTAGTTAGTTATTGTTGTTTTAAGGGGCGTAACTACGAGATCATCTGCCCCTAACCCACAGACCGTAACAAGACAGTAATAGTTAGAATATATTTAACAAGAGAGCAATATCTTACAGAGCAGGAAGTAAGACACTATACCATAGTCGTCAAGCCAGAGGGACTCTATAGTTCAAATTGTCGGATACTGAACAAGAAATGGGAATTGGAGGAGATAGCGAAGAAAGAAAGAAAGAAAGAAAGAAAGAAAGAAAAATCTTGAGGAAGATCTTAGGACTAGAAAAAAGAATCGATGGCGGAAGAGAAACGAAGATTTATACAGACAAGCACAGACACCCATACGGGAGAATAAAGTTTCATGGACACCTCACGAGAATGAGCGAGAGTCGACTAACGAGGAAAATATTTCAACTACATCTCCAAGGTAAAAGCGACTACAAAATGGGTGGATGAAACAAGGAAGGTCATGCAGGAAATTGGGGTCAGTCTAAAAGAGATCTGGAATAGAGAGGTAAGTCGAGCTACGATTGATAAATTCAAGGGGTTCCAGGTAAAGCAAAGTAGCAAAGCCAAGAACATCTGGTCGTAAGAGAAGAAGAGGAACCACAACGAAAAAATGAAGAAGTTGAATACCAAGTCTGCATGAATGATTTTCTGTAGCAACAACTTGAATTGTTCTAGGAGATTGTGGTATCATTGTAACCCAGCGCCCTCCAGGACAAACACGCCCCCATTGAATACTAAAACTGCATGAATCAGGTTCTGTAGCAACAACTCTAGTTGCTCTAGAAGGTTGTGGTATCACTGCAACCCAGCGTCCTCCAGGACAAACACGGCCCCATTGAATACTAAAACTGCATGAATCAGGTTTTGTAGCAACACCTCTAGTTGCTCTAGAAGGCTGTGGTATCATTGCAACCCAGCGTCCTCCAGGACAAACACGGCCCCATTGAATACTAAAACTGCATGAATCAGGTTTTGTAGCAACAACTCTAGTTACTCTAGGGCGCTGTGGTATCATTGCAACCCAGCGTCCTCCAGGACAGACACGGCCCCATTGAATACTAAAACTGCATGAATCAGGTTTTGTAGCAACAACTCTAGTTGCTCTAGAAGGCTGTGGTATCATTGCAAACCAGCGTCCTCCAGGACAAACACGGCCCCATTGAACACTAAAACTGCATGAATCAGGTTTTGTAGCAACAACTCTAGTTACTCTAGGGCGCTGTGGTATCATTGCAACCCAGCGTCCTCCAGGACAGACACGGCCCCATTGAATACTAAAACTGCATGAATCAGGTTTTGTAGCAACAACTCTAGTTGCTCTAGAAGGCTGTGGTATGATTGCAACCCTGCGTCCTTCAGGACAGACACGGCCGCATTGAATACATGAGTTCCACGGCATTCTAATTTACATTTCACTGCCTGGCCTAGTGTCATAGTAGGGTAATCGAGGAGGCCATGGTCAAATACAAGGCATTCTCTGCGTCCCATGCGCTCTGTTCAGTACATAAAACTAGCGAAATCTCGACAGATATTTATGAATATTTATGTTCGAACATAAAATAGTTATAATAATTATCGTCGAACATAAATAGTCGTATGCAACTCGCCTATAATGGTAATTAAGACACTCGTATGGAAATTGTAATACTCGCATACGCTCGTTTTATAAACATACTCGTGTCTTAATTATTGCCATTATAGGCTCGTTGCATAATGTACAATTTTAATGGTAGGCCTACTGGAATACGGCAGGCTATATTCTTTGATTGACAGAGATGGAACCTGAAGTCAATAAGAAGCGATATGTTTACAATTAAGTTCTCACATATTCCACTGTCAACTTCAGCGAATCGTACCGCGCGAATGGAAATATCGTAACCATGAATATTCCGCTTTCCGGTTGTCGGTCGCTTATCGCGTTCATATGACAAATGAGGCGAGGGTTGAGTAGGAGGCGGTCGTGGCCTTAATGTTTGTATCATCCCAGCATGAAACACAGAAAACCACAATTTGGATGACTGGCGTGGAAATCGAACCCAAGGCATTTGGTACTGGAGTCTTAATACGTATACCATGACTATAGAAAGCGGTCTAAAACGAAGCTGTAAGACTTACCTTGACTTGAAATCAAACAGAAATCTGATGGCTAGTATCAGGATCTCCTCGCACTGATGATGGACAGACACTGAGTGTTAGTACGGAACAATACGAGTAGCTGGCTCAGTTTTCTGCTCACGTCTGCTGAGCCACGGATGTTGGGAACAACTGACACTGTAACAAGAACACCGCAGTGGAGACCTTTACAAATGTCATCCAAAGCGAGCTGATTAAAGGACCGACCTTTTATATTCCACTCCAGGGAATGTTCAGCTTCATTCAGCAAGGGTGGAATTCTACAGGTAAAAGTAATCATTTAGCTGCATCGGTGGCGTAGCTGGTAGCATGCTGAGATTCTATGCCCAAGATCGCGGGTTCAAACCAGGCCGAAGTCGTCGAACTTTTTAAGAGTGTTCAAAATCCCTCAGATGCCTTCCTTCGGAGGGGAAGTAAAGCCGGCGGTCCCATGTCATAGATTTATGGCATGTAAAAGAACCCTCCACTAATTACACCTGTGTGAAGCCAAAATTTGTAGGTTAGATTATTTGAAAACGCTATATTAGTTCCAACGTTCGCCGCCAGGTGCTGTCTGGGATAGCATCTGGTAACCAAGTTCACAGCTAGGTGTTGTGGACAGTAGCATTTGGTAGCGAAAGTAGGAACTACTTGAAATTGTCGTCTGCAGTCCTTACTTGAATTAGCTTGCCACGGTGCATGAGTGGATAGCGTGTCGGTCTACTAACCCCAAGATTGCAGGTTCGCTCCTGGCCGTGGTAAGTTTTTTTGAAAGGCGGCAAAAATACGACACGCATGTCATACGATCATGGCATGCCAAAGAACCCATTTGAATTCAGTAGGCCGTGTTCATAATGGCAAAATTAATCTCGGGAGTATTCGCCAACACAAAGTTCCTAATTTTTCAACTAGAAGGCGCTATAGTGTTCAAGGAGCTTAGTTATCTAACCTCCTTGACTTTCATAGTGCTTCAAGTGTAACGTGTTTTTCGAGGGTATTTTACGCCACTGACATAAGTCAGTAGGAAGCCATTCAATGTTTATTTACGCGGCAAATTTTTCTGCCAAGGCAAGTTTCATGTAACTTATTATTATTATTATTATTATTATTATTAAGGTATTTTTGGGGCGTTTTTATAAGATTATAGGTAGGCCTATACAGATAGGTTTTCGATGTTATAGAAAACACTATCAAGCGAATTATTACGAACAACATTATCGCGGAAAATTATATGATTACGGAATTTAACGGATTTTAGTCAATCAGAGTTTATTGTGAGAGAGATGACTCATTGGGAATTCAAATACAGGTATATTCTTGTCGAGAAGCGTGACGCAAGCCGTGGGGCACTTCCAGCTGGCTGCATCAAGAAAAGGCGAAATGGCCTGGACCAGTAATCGACATCGTCACGCCGAGTATATTGACCCTGAGGTCGGGTGTATCGCGTGGTGGCTCAGCCAATCATTGGAGACCGGGCGAGTGGAAGACGGGTCCGGAGAGGGGGTTCGGCGAGTGCATATATTGTTTGCGCGCCGAGGAGAGAGGAACGATTATCATTGTAAAACTTGACCGTTGTGGTTGCTCGTGTGGTTGGTTCCGGTGTGATCGGACCATAACTTAACATTTCTACAACAATCTTCACAACTGACGAAGAAGATGGCGACGTCCAGAAGGCTGTGAGAAGCTCTCTTCAGCATCATGTACGAGGGAAATGCCACGGCAATTTCCAATGGTAAGCTAGAATGACTCAGAACTATATAATCTCTCACTTCATTGTTTCATATTCAACATTTCAGTAACTTCTTAGCTTGGGAATAATAGTAAAATCAGTAATTCATCCGACTCCGTTTTCACGTAATTCTCTAGTGGTAATATTCAAATCGTAACGCTCCAAATTAAATTTATTATTATTATTATTATTATTAAAATGCCACCACTTGTTTTTATATAATAAATTCATTTCTTATACTATGCAATCTTTGCTTTCAGTAGGTAGCAATAGATATAGACCAAATTCCTTCTCCTGATACAATTGTTAGTTGGGTTAATGATCAAATCATACCACGATCTGAGTGTGAAGATTCTTAAAGGTGTTCTGCCAGAGCTAGGTGTTGTTAAATATAAATTTAGATTTCAACATAGCGTTGAGGTCTTGGCGCCCATTAATACAACGTATCTTAGTCAGAGTAAACATTACACTTGGCATCCCAACGTAGAGAACCGTTACACTTTGTACGCTCAACATGGAGCAAATGAAGCCGTTACAATTGTCGCTACCAACGTGAGGCCGAAAACCTAATAACAGTTGTGGAAGGAGAAGGGTATATATTTCTGTGCCTGTATTTTGGGTTTTTTTCATTTATCGGTGTGTATCAGCATGGGTAGTGTTGAGGAAGAGATGAAGTTGCGTGGTGGTCACCAGTTGGATAGTGAAGATACGAGCAGTATGGCTAGTCTTGAAAATGATATCAGTACAGGGATGTCGGAGGTAAATCCCGATACTGAGGGGGGGTAATCAAAACAGTCAAGCAGGGTTAGAGAGTTTGCTTCTTCAGTTTATGCAACAAAATAAAATTAGCACAGATGCTTTAAACGCTAGACTTGAACAACATAGTAGGGAAAATAAAGAGAGTAATAGGGAATTGAGCGATAGTTTAAATGCTAAACTTGAACAAAATAATGCCAAACTTGAACAAAACAGTAGGGAAAATAGAGAGAGTACTGAAACTTCAAATACTAAACTTGAACAAAATAATGCTAAATTAGAACAAAACAGTAGGGAAATTAGTGATAAATTTGAGCTGTTTAGAGGTGAGATCAGAGGGGTGATGGTAGAGAAGGCTAAAGAGATTATTGCAGATGTAGACAGAAAATTAGGAAAAGTACAGGAGGAGTTAGAAATTAGAATCAGTACACAGGCTGAAAATTTAATAGAATTAGTGCAACTTGAAACACAGCAGGTCAAAAAGCAATTGGAGGGAGAAATTGACAAAATTCAGGTAGCAACTAAAGAGGTTAAAGAACAGCTGGGGGGAAGAATTGATAAAGTTCGTGCAGAAATAATCACTGAAGTTGATGATTTAAGGGAGAGGAATAAGGAAAGCATTAATGAGATTAATGAGAAACAAGCTAAGTTAAGTGGTAAAGTTGAAGCATCGGAAGGGAGCATTAGGTTAACTGTAACTAATATTGAAAGAAGAGCTGAGGAGAAAATTGCTGAATTAGAACAGAAGTTGAAAGCTAGAATTAGGCAGGAAAATAGTCAGAGTAGGCCAGTTTATGTGAATAGCACACACAGGGAAATAGAACTAGGCAAATTCAGTAATCGGCAGGGTTGTCCAATGGAGTTCATGAATGCAATAGAAAATAAATTCAGGGAGAGGTTGGAAGATGGTAGTATTGAGTGGTGCCAGGTAGTTGAGATTTTAGAGCAAGCGTTTGTAGGGGAGACAAGAAACTGGTTTGCTCTCTATAGAGACAAGTTCGAGAATATTTCAGATTTTAAAGTTAAATTTTGTGAGAAATTTTGGAATGAGGTAATTCAGTCTCAGCATCGTGAGGGAATTGTGTGTGGGAAATATAACCCGAGAGGAAATTACACTATGACCGAGTACTTTTTAGGACAGGTATTGACGTGTAAATATCTGGATGGTTTGAGGGAGGAAAGTGATGTAGTCAGGCTATTACTAAGACATTTTCCATATAGAATCAAAGAAGCTGCCTGTATCCAAAATGTTAAATCTATTTCACAAGGGGAAAATTTATTAAGTACATTCGATGCTCTGGGAAGAGGTGGTTACGAGGAGAATTTCGGTAGGAACCAGGGTAACCATAATAACAGGCCAAATGAGAATTGGAATCAGGAAGTTCAAGGGAACAGTGGCGAAGGGGCCAACGTCCAAAATAGGGGGAACCAGAATAATAATAATAATAATTAGCAAAATCAGTACAGAGGAAACGGGTATGGTACGCAGTACCAAGGAAGAAATAATGATTTCAGGGGAAATCAAGGCCGAAATAATGATTTTAGGGGTAACCAAGGGAGGAATAATAACAATAATAATTATAACCAGAACAGGGGTCAAGGAGGTAATAACGGACAGGGAAATACCGTTAACACAACCCAGAACAACCAGACCAGTGCAGTAGTGAGTAGTACTACACCAAACGGTAGCGGTACTTTAAACACGAACCAGGCTGCGATGTAAGGTCAGAATCTCAGTCTGTAACATGCCCTGTCCATGTCACATGTGTGGACAGTAGCAACATGGCATCGTTACAGACACTGAGAAATATGCTAGTGGAGCAACGTGATGACGTTAAGTTAAGGGAGCCACTGGATAGGTTGGAAATAAGTGAAGAAGAGTATGTGAAAGTAGGACGGTTCACGTACGAGATGCAGGATGGTCTTCTTGCACGGAAATGTGGGAATAATCCGTGGGCAATATGTGTTCCTGCCACTTTGCGGGAGGAGCTAATTTGGTTCATTCATAGGGAATTAGGACACTTTGGTGCTGCCAAGGTCTGCTATGAAATTTAGCGTGACTTTATTTGGAGTAAAATGGGAAGTGATGTTAGGTGTGATGTGATGTTAGCTAAGTGTGACACCTGTCAAAGGAGCAAGTATCCAGTTAAATATTTAGTGGGGGAGAGATCTGCAGTTCTCACCAGTAGTCCCGGCGGACTACTGTGTGTGGATTTATTTGGCCCGATCGTAAAGGACAGTACGGCTACGAGTACATTTTTATAGTTATTGACGCTATTACTAAGTATGTAAAGCTATATCCGCTAAGGAAAGCCACGGGACTAGCGTGTAGCCGTCTGATCATTAATAAGGATGTACCTGAGTTTGGCCTTCCTCTCAGGTTACTATCTGACAGTGGACCACAGTTTACGGCAAAGAAATGGAGAACCAGTATGCAGGAAGCTGGTATTTCACACGTTCATTCCTCTGTAAGGTACCCTCAGGGTAATTCTGCAGAGCGTCCATTGAGGGAAGTGGCTCGTCTTTTTCGGACTCTAGTGCATGACAAGCATACGGCCTGGGTTGGACATCTTCCCAAAGTCGAGACTTGGCTGAATTCTGTCCAGCATGAGAGCACGAAATTGACGCCATACGAAGTTCACTTCGGAAAGAGACCACAAAATGAACTAGCGAGGGTGTTGGGTTTAAATGAGGGAAAACAACCGGGGATGGATTACATTGTCCAGTTGGCGAAACAGAATTTATCTAAGTCAGCACAAAAGAGAATACGCCAACAAAAAGAAACTAAATTTGACCTATTCGAGCCGGGAGACTGAGACTTACTTAGAGTGCCGAAACAGTCAAATAAGCTAGAGAAAGTCATGTCCGAGTTCTTTTATCTCTACGAGGGCCCATTTATGGTTTCCAAACGTATTGGCAAAACAGCATATGTGCTGGAGGATAGCAAGGGAAACAGATTATACGGGACGTATAATATACATAGTCTACGAAAGTATGTGTCATAAAGTAAGTGTGTTTAGCTGGCGAGCAAGCCTATCAAATGAGTAAGTGTGGTATTTATTGCGGGGGAGATCTGGTCTTCCAGGCAGGCGTATCAGAAGTCACAAAGGGGGGGGGGGTAGTATATAAGTAATTGAGAGTTTTTAAGGTACAGGGAAATATGACGGGATTGTCGGATGCTCTTGAGCACTAAAAGTCTCGATACACCAAGGCCAGAATTTAGTAGCGCTGGTGAATTCCCATTTGTCTCCTAGAGATGGGGATGCGCTTGTACAGGGTATTTTTGCTTAAGGCGTCCACGAGACAAAAGATGGGCCACCAGAAGGCGAGACAGTCCTTCATGAAACTCATACATAACAGCACTCGTGATTTCTGTTTACGGCCTCGCCATGTAAGAGCTGTAGGTGTGTAATTTAAGGTAATTAGTAGAAAGGTATTATTTGAGTGAGGAGAACTGGTCTGAGTTGTGAACTAGTATTAAGTACAATGTGGTCTACGGGAACTTAGTAAGACAGGGCGATTACGGCACAGAAATATTTGGTGTTATATGTAATGCGCACTTACTGTTTTTTTTTCAGAAATCAATATTAATTTTATCTAATACACAGAGAGATTAAGTATTATGGTCACGATGCGCAACCACAATAGTGTGATCGAGTGCTCAGTGAGATCAGTGAGATTAAGTTTCACCAGAAGGAAGCGACCTCCAGTGATATTAGGACGTTCTGTGGTGATATATATATCAGAAACCTTTGATGCGTGTGATGTGACATCATATATACACAGTGCTCACACATTATTTATGTATATCTTTCCCAACATAGAGATATTTGAGAGGCGGAAATATCCGTGGAACATTAATCAAAATGAAAAACATTGGACTGACTGCACAGGGCAATCCAATATAACAACGGACTTTGACGTGTAAAGAAAGTGCGTAAAGAAAATTATGAGTGTATATATATGTAATTTAGGGTGATTTAATTGGTGTAATATGTATTTTGGATGGGGATTTTATTAACGTGTCTGGGATAATCGCATGATGTACCGTCGTCACGGTAAATCATCCGATGATCCGAGGTGAATTTGTAACGTGTTTTTCGAGGGTATTTTACGCCACTGACATAAGTCAGTAGGAAGTCATTCAATGTTTATTTACGCGGCAAATTGTTCTGCCAAGGCAAGTTTCATGTAACTTATTATTATTATTAAGGTATTTTTGGGGCGTTTTTTTTATAAGATTATAGGTATACAGATAGGTTTTCGATGTTATAGAAAACACTATCAAGCGAATTATTACGAACATCATTATCGCGGAAAATTATATGATTACGGAATTTAACGGATTTTAGTCAATTAGAGTTTACTGTGAGAGAGATGACTCATTGGGAATTCAGCTACAGGTATATTCTTGTCGAGAAGCGTGACGCAAGCCGTGGGGCACTTCCAGCTGGCTGCATCAAGAAAAGGCGAAATGGCCTGGACCGGTAATCGACATCGTCGCGCCGAGTATATTGACCCTGAGGTCGGGTGTATCGCGTGGTGGCTCAGCCAATCATTGGAGACCGGGCGAGTGGAAGACGGGTCCAGAGAGGGGGTTCGGCGAGTGCATATTGAACCCGTGATATCATGTGATATTTTTCACGATAGCACATTTATGATGGGATGTAGTACCTTTGAACACACCCAGAAAGCTACGAGAAGCCGAGAGCTTATACTATTCTCTTTGAAGTAGCGGAGAATCGCATTTTTGACTTTGGTGAAGTCTGCTAATTATTTATCTGAGGTCTTATTAATCAATTTTATCTTTCTACGAGACTCAGAATATTCCATTTCGTCATTCAGTATTATTGAAACATTTTGGAGAATGTTTTTTCGCTTTAAGGTAAGGTAATATCATTGCAGATACGCAAATAGGAATGTAAGTAGTCGCTCAACGACTTAGTTTGACGACTTAATTCCACGAGGAACGCAGTTCCTTGCACTAAGTCTGGATAATCCGCCCTGTGTAGGCGTGTTATTATATCCGTCGTATAAGACGTGGCAAATAGTCCGCTTTTCAGCGTGGAAATCATAATCAGGTGCCATCGAGCACAATAGTATTACGAATTACTGTTGTTTATGTGCAGTGATCAGCATTACGTCTGGAGAATCCGCCCTGTGTAGGCGTGTTATTATATCCGTCGCATAAGACGTGGCAAACAGTCCGCTTTTCAGCGTGGAAATCATTATCGGGTGCCATCGAGCACAAGTATTCTACGAATCACTGTTGTTGATGTGCAGTGATCAATACGAATTGTGTAGTGAATTATTTGGCAAGTATTGTGAAATTTACGACATAACTGTAGCACCACATTTTTACAACCACGTGTTTGTGGAGGGCCGAGAGCCTGGTGCGGAAATATACAGGTAAATGTGAAATTATTACTTTGAACAAGTGTGATTATAAAAGTACATTATATAGAAATTGCTACGGTGAATTTATCCGTGATAAAACGACGCCCATTTCACGGATGCCACGTGATAGAAAAAGTAGCATCTGTACACGTGTGGAACCGCAGAACAGTGCATGGCCATTTATCATTTACATCTGCAAAGTGTAGAGGCCGTGTTATCAGTTATATTTAAAGCCTGTGATATCTGCGACGAATACTGTAATCTTCAAGTGATAATAATGAACTACTACAAGCCTTATTCTACCTCCCACGTGGTTAACTTTTTCAACACCATGTTCGAGACCGAGACCATGGGCTAATACCATTATGGTATGAGGGAGATGTCTCGGATGGGACCAGCTTGATTATGGAACTTCTAGAATATCAGACGAGGAGGAAGGAACCGAGGATGCCTTTCCTAGGCATGTCCAGTCCATTCACGAGGTCAACTACAGGGACAGACCGAACCCTGGTATTTGGGAGAGCCCGGATGGAAGTTCTGATGAGGACGATGCCAACCCTGAAAGCCAGAGGCGCTTTTGTTCAACCCTTGTTGTTGGACAGAGAGCTAAGTGTGGACTCCTCCGTATCGTGAGTTTTGTACACCCTTCCTTGTTCTAGTTTCTGGTGGTATAGTTAGATTAGTGTAGTTTGTGAACCAACCGAACTTAGTGACAGCCATTTCATAGGTAGGGAATGTAATTTAGTCTAATTAAATGTCATCTATTTGCAGTGATTGTGAGTCACCCTTGGGTCTGACATTTTGGTCAACCCTGGTGCAGCTTGATGGACGTCGTAGGACGCCAATTTCTGCCTATTGCTAAACGTGACTGTAGTCATTTTGAGGCTACTTTCTTTAACCCTATCTGGGGTGATTTTTCAAGTCCTTGCAGACTCTAGTTATGGCAATCTGATGCCATGGTTATATTTCTTTAACTGCATTTTTTGCAGCCAGTCTATGTTACACCCCTGACTTCGTTAGAGCAGTCGTATCATTTGGGTAATCGACTGTAATTACCAGTTTTGTAACTGCATTATATTTCATTTGAGATGAGCTCAGAAGCCATCCTGGTCATGTGTGGACCTTATAAGTAAAAGGGATGTTTCATCGTTGCCTAGCATCGAACCCAGTTCCAACGTATCATTAAGCAAATCCAGCAGAGAGTGGAATTTGCGCCACAATTATTATTTTGTTAGTGTCAGGTGTGATGACACGTGTTTATTTGATATTTGATACAAGCAACTACTGAAGTGTATTTTATCTTTGAGAGCAGAGAGCTCCAGCAATGAGTGACATTGCTACCTTTTAAACGTCTTTGTTGTGAAAGACAGAGTTATATGATAGTATTCAGATTTATAGCGAGCTTTTTATGCACATATTCTTCGAGGTTTATAACCTATGGTAAAGGTACTATGATGAGGCCAGTTTTACAGTTTTTATCTTGCTTAAATTGCCGGCCTAGTTAGTGTGTTGTGTCGTACAGCGCAGGAATCTTGTAGCCTGCGGCGACACGAACAGGTTTTGTGTATTCTACCCAGCGACCGTGTGAGAGCGCATGCTTCTAAGTGAGACGGACTGACGTTAACATAGGACAGAATGCTTTTAGCATTCACTTTCCCTTTCATTGCAATTACAGCTTGCCACGGTGGGTGAGTGGATAGCGTGTCGGTCTACTAACCCCAAGATTGCAGGTTCGCCCCTGGCCGTGGTAAGTGATTTTTGAAAGGCGGCAAAAATACGATATGCATGTCATACGATGTTGGCATGTCAAAGAACCCATTTGAATTCAGTAGGCCGGGTTCATAATGGCAAAATTAATCTCGGGAGTTTCCGCCAACACAAAGTTCCTCATTTCTCTGCTAGAAAGCGCTATAGTGTTCAAGGAGATTAGATATCTAACATCTAACCTCCTTGACTTTCATAGTCAAGGAACAACGAAATTCGACATGCAAGCTACCCTCTGGGTGTCAAATAACAAAGCTTGCACCTGGCACCCGAGGCCATACGATATTATTATTATTATTGCAATTTTAGCTTATGGAATCCAGTGTCCATTCTTGTATCTGATCATCTGTTCTGTAGAATGTCATTTGTTAGTTAAACGCTGTTGCGTGTACCATTGTTTTGATGAGTACAGTTATGTCAGGTTTCTGTACGTTGTAGGCTAGCCCCGTTAGGGAGGTTTTTCATGAATGATGGTATTTGTGTGTACCATGTCCGGGATTGTTCCCGTGGACCAGATGTTTAGGGAGGGTAACTGATAGTGTCCAGGCCCATCCCAGAGTTATTGAACTCGAGCTGTGCGCCGCTGGTAACTTGTGTTATTGTGACCGAGTTGTTATTGCTCGTTGATTGTATTCCGACTTTTGAGTCGAGGCTTCTTGGCAGAGATGATCTCAGGGGAGACGCTCCGTGCCCAGGCTTGTCAGTATTATTCGCCATAAACCAACGATAACCTAAACCGACATCTTAATAATAAAACGCATAATTTTGATAAAACAAAAGCTAACTAACGAATTCTTTCTGCTTAACCTTGTTCATTTGCATTTGGAACCTGCTGACATAGCCGTGTTTATGAAGGTATTTCCTGGAGGAAATGACTTGAGGACAGCTGACACATTTTTGTTGTGACTGAAGCTTGCTCGAACCTTGAGTTCGTAGCTGGTGAAGCGCAGGTCATACGATGTTAGACGTAGTCTTTACTACGCAGTCGTCACCGTAACTACACACATTAGATGACTATGGCTTACAAAGAGTAAACCAAGGTGCAGGCAGGCATTTGAATAAAACTGTGGTCTCTTATTTATTTATTTGATAATGTAAAAGTGTATGAATCCTCTATGTTACCCTATTGTGTGCAAATTAGCGCTTAGTTCATAAGAATGATTTAGATGTTGTTTTTTATGGCTGTTCACTTAGCTTTGAATGTAATTGTTTGTTATTACGGACATCACCGCCGTAAATTTTGTTATTAACTGATATGACTTAGCTAGATGAATTAACGTTAAATATAAATGTGGAGAAGTTATCATCCTAACTTAGATTTGTTTTGCTACCCTGTTAAATGTAAATTCTGATATTAGCTTGATCTTGTAACTTGACCTAGGGATTTGCGTCGTACCATTTTCCTAGTGTTGCTATTGTTGCTTTATTATTGTGAGTCAGATCTTTCGCGAGGGTTTACTGTAACTTCTCAGGTAGGGACCTGCTCTTTATTAGCCTATTTTCAATTTTGAAAAAAATAGGCTTATGAGATCACCTTTTGTCCGTGTGTGTGTGCGTGTGTGTGTGTGTGATTCGTGTGTGTGTCCCCCCCTAATAAAATCTAAACGGCAGGAGCGATTTCAATGAAACTCGGAAAGTTCATAGCACTATTCCCGGCGACCTCGACCGTGCCCTTCAAATTTTGTTACGACTCACCAATCCAACATGGCGGCTGTGCGAAATATTTCACCAGCATTCAATAACTCCGAAACTATTACCGATATTACTCTGACATTTTCTATGGTGATAGAGGGAACTACTATAAGTTCACTTATGTGACTTTTGAAAACCTGGTAACTACAAAACCAACATGGCGGCCAAGCTAATTTGCGACTTTTAAATAGACGTTTCTCGCGATTTGACCAACCAAACGCAATGAAACTTGGTACAGTATATGTTTATATACATTGTAATGCACCGACATCTAACTTCGTTCAATTGTTTACATAATCACAAGATGGCGGATGTGCGAAATATTTCACTGGCATTCTATATCTCTGAAACTATTAGCGGTATCTCCCTAAAATTTTGTACGGAGATAAAGGGCACTTCTGGAAGTCCATCTATAAGATTTTCAAAAACCGGTTAACTACAAAACGAACATGGCGGCCAAGCGAATTTGTACATTTTAAATAGACCTTTCTCGCGATTTAATGTTCCAAGCGCACTGAGACCTGGTACAGGAAATATTTATACACATTGTAATCCACTGGTATCTAATTTAGTTCAATTGTTTACATAACCTCAAGATGGCGGCAGTGCGAATTTTAAAATTAAGTTTTTATTTCTTGTGATGTAGTCATGCGATCGAAGTGAAAGTTTGAATAATGAACCTACGCAATAATTTTCCTTTAATGGTACATGACTCTATGGCCTATACATTTAACAATCCAACATGGCGACCATCCGAAATATTTAGACGATACTGAATATCTACGAATCTATTTTAGCAATCAAATTGCTTTTTTTAATGTTCATAGGGGCTATGAACTTAAGTTCACCTATAGGACTTTAAATAACCTGGTGATCACAAATCCAACATGGCGGTGACGCGAATTATAAATATTCACATGGACGTTTCTCGCAATTTAACCATCCGCGTGCAGTGAAACTTGGTACAGTAAATCTTTATCCGAATGTTAATCCACTGGCATCTAATTTATTTCAATTGTTTCCATAACCTCAAGATGGCAGCTGTGAAAAAATTTTTAAATCTCCTTGATTTTTCTTGTGTCCTAATTATGCGATTGAAGTTTGAATACTACACGTTCACAATAATCTGCATGTAACAGTACATAACTCTAGGACCTACATATATAAAATCCAACATGGCGACCATCCGAAATATTTAGTTGGTTCTCAATATCTACGAATCTATTACAGCAATCAAACTGAAATTGTGTATGTTGATAGTGGCAATTAATATAAGTAGGATATATGAAAATATGCTGTATAGTTCTTCACGGAACTACTTGTTTTTAATTATTTATTAGCTTGCGGATTAGCCGATAGAAACCCTCCGAACTAGACTAGGGGTTTGTAAAATTTACAATAAATGTTCACGGTGTTTTACATAAGTCTGGAAGTTTCTTTTCTCAGTCTAGCTTTTAAGGTGAACCTTTCCTTAGGCAGTCTATGACCTTCGTCACCATGTACCACGATCCCCGTGTACTACAGTTTCTCGTGCCGCTTTGCCCTATTTGGAAGTT
Organism: Meconema thalassinum; assembly: GCA_946902985.2. NCBI lineage: Eukaryota > Metazoa > Arthropoda > Insecta > Orthoptera > Tettigoniidae > Meconema > Meconema thalassinum. The sequence goes on along the minus strand of OX336398.1, from coordinate 181,683,647 downwards.
CACCTGATCCTCTCGGCAGTTAGGTCCGGCGGATGAGATGTTAGGGAAGTCATTGTGGTTGTTGGCTATCCTGGCAGCTCCTCTGACGGGCTCAATATATTGTTTGCGCGCCGAGGAGAGAGGAACGATTATCATTGTAAAACTTGACCGTTGTGGTCGCTCGTGTGGTTGGTTCCGGTGTGATCGGACCATAACTTAACATTTCTACAACAATCTCCACAACTGACGAAGAAGATCGCGAGTCCAGAAGGCTGTGGGAAGCTCTCTTCAGCATCAAGTACGAGGGAAATGCCACGGCAATTTCCAATGGTAAGCGCGAATGACTCAGAACTACATAATCTCTCACTTCATTGTTTCATATTCAACATTTCAGTAACTTCTTAGCTTGGGAATAATAGTAAAATCAGTAATTCATCCGACTCCGTTTTCACGTAATTCTCTAGTGGTAATATTCAAATCGTAACGCTCCAATTTAAATTTATTATTATTTATAAAATGCCACCACTTGTTTTTATATAATAAATTCATTTCTTATACTATGCAATCTTTGCTTTCAGTAGGTAGCAATAGATACAGACCAAATTCCTACTCCTGATAAAATTGTTAGTTGGGTTAATGATCAAATCATACCACGATCTGAGTGTGAAGATTCTTAAAGGTGTTCTGCCAGAGCTAGGTGTTGTTTAATATAAATATAGATTTCAACATAGCGTTGAGGTCTTGGCGCCCATTAATACAACGTATCTTAGTCAGAGTAAACATTACAGTACACTTGTCATCCCAACGTAGAGAACCGTTACACTTTGTACGCTCAACATGGAGCAAAAGAAGCCGTTACACAAGGAACAACGAAATTCGACATGCAAGCTACCCTCTGGGTGTCAAATTACAAAGCTCGCACCCGGCACCCGAGGAATACGATATAATTATTATACTTGAATTGAAACAGATAACACACACTAATACAGACATCACAATTAACACAAGTTACCGAACAGATTCTACACACACCCAAAGTACACGGGGCTACATGACCGCGTTGACGCAGCCCTTAAACTAAGGAACCAACCAACATATATTTCCGTTGGTTTTTCAAGAATTGCAACATTTTTCCTGTACTATTCAGACGATTTGGAAGATTTTAGTACAAACCGCATCTTCTAACTCCCTCTGGTTTAGAAGCTTGAGTTCTTTTGTCGGATGAACTTAGCGTATTATATAAAGGTTTACCTAACGTAAGCTTAAAAGGTGCACGGACGGTAGGTTTTTCATCACTGAAATCGTTAACCGACAACAGTGGCTACGCTGGCTAAAGCGCAGCGTTAGGTCATGGAGCCAAGCTCTCTGCTGACTCGGTAGACGCGTGGATTGGAGCCCCAATGCCGACCGTCCTTGAAATGGTTTTCCGTGGTTCCCCATTTTCAACACGAGGCAAATGCTGGGATGGTACCTTCTGACAGGCCACGGCCGCTTCCTTCCACATCCTTGCCCAGTTTCATTGATCTTCATCCATGCCATCTCTCATCCCGACACTCAGGTCGCTCAAGGGTGTCGACTAGAAATCCTGCACTTGGCCTCTCAGGAGGCCACACGTCAAAAACAACTGAAATCGTTACTGTTGCCACCTTTGGTCTTAAATGAATGTTTTTTCTACAGAAATCTTCCTCGAGAAATTCTTTACAGAATGGTGAAAACCGCACCAAAATGCATCCACTGGTTCTCAAGATTACCCGTTACATCCAAGATTCGGGGTATTGCGGCATCGGTGGCGTAGTCGGTAGCATGCTGAGCTTCTATGCCCAAGATAGCGGGTTCAAACCCGGCCAAAGCCGTTGGATTTTTAAGAGCGTTAAAAATCCCTCAGTATACCTTCCTTCGGAGGGGAAGTAAAGCCGGTGGTCCCATGTCATAGATTTATTGCATGTTAAAGAAAATTACACCTGTGTGAAGCTAAATTGGATAGGTTAAGAATGTAAACAACGCTCTTAGGTTTCTACGTTCGTTGCCAAGAGCCGACTGCGGTGGCGTCTAGTAGCTAAGTACTGAACTTGGCCTAGTAGTCGTTGACGGTGGCGCTTGGCGGCAAAAGTAGGAACTATTTAAAAATTCTAAGTTGCAGTCTGTACTTAAATTTAAAAAAAACACACACTAATACAGTCATCACAATTAACACCGGTTATCAGACAGATTCTACACACACCCAAAGTACACGGGGCTACATGATCGCCTTGTTGCTGCCCCTAAACTAAGGAACCAAGCAACCAACCAAGATTCGGGGACTTAGTTTTATATTAAGTAGAGATATGCCTACTTGCAAATTGACCTAAAACGACAAATGAGGCCATTCAAGAGGCAACGAGTTATTTTTTATTATATTTTTTTTTGTAATTCCAAAGTTGCAAGGTAATGCCGCGCGGCGAGGCTGTGTCCAAGATTGCAGGATCGAATCCTGGCGCAGCCAGTTGGCATTTCTAGGTACGGTACGTAAATGCAAGGTAGCTGTGTCAGTAGATTTACTGGCATGTTAAAGATCCCCTTCGGGATAAAATTCCGGCACCCCTAAAAGCTGCAGTAGTTAAAAGGGTCGTAAAACCAATAACATTTAGTATACAAGAACAAGAACGTGAGTTAATAAGAAAATTATTAGTTTTGTAACATTAAGCCGTGTCATAATTAGGGGATCTAGACGCCAAATTTACTGACTTATTTATCTTAATTGGTAGGAGAAGTGATTACGTCATTAGTGACAGACATGCTTCAAACAGCATTCTGTATTCAAAGGCTTTGTCGGCCTCCATTGTTCAACTAATTACAATCAATCGGAAATTTGACATATTTTCATTTGTAAGCGATAATGCCCACAACTCATTAGTGAACTCATTTTGGGCTCTTGGGACATCTTTGTCATTAGCCCCATGTATTTGAGTGTATTGAATTTTTCTGATAACCTGTGATTCTTGCCACATCGTTGCTATTTTAGCCGCATTGTGCAGAGCCATCATGTGTCCGCAGTTGAGGCGGGGTTCCGCTCGGCCGATGATCTAACGCTTCTTGTCTGCCAGACCGCATGTTCACCGATCCCACTTCGTATTGCATAGGCTAAAATATTCTTCAGAATTACTTGTTGTGGAGCGTATATTAATTGTAGGAGGCCTTAAAAGCACAATTACTCCGATAAAATATTAGAATATGTGCTAAATCTGAAACCAGAGCATTTTTTGTTACATGTAAAGAAGCTGTGTAACAATTATTATTATAAATTATTGGAGGATCTGATATGGTTGGTGATTTGCAGTATTAGAACTTTCCTTTTCATTAATTAACGTGTATTTGAGCTAACTCCACCCAATTCTTACCTGGTGCCCTGAGAGTAATATGCCATTGCAGAAACATCCCAGCTCGATATCTGCTACGTAGATATATCGAAAGCATTTGACTCAATAAACCATACCCTACTACTCCACAAAATCGCTTAACGGTTCAATATACATGGCAACCTCCTAACACTCCTCGCCGGCTTTCTACAGAACCGACAACAGAGAATCGTAATATCAGGCACTTCATCCCCTTGGCTACCTGTGTTCTCCGGCGTCCCACAAGGCAGTGCCCTTGGCCCACTTTTATTTTTATTATTTATGGACGACCTACCATCCAAACTCTCTGACACAGCCGATACCCTACTCTTCGCAGATGACTGCAAGATTTGCAACGAAATTAAGACACCAGCCGACGCCGCACTCCTTCATTCCTCATTTAACACTCTGTCCGACTGGTGCCGCACTTGGAAGTTGAAACCAAACCCGGATAAATGCAACTTTTTAACAATTACCCTACGCAATTCCCCAGTACCTACAACATATTCCTTACTAGATAGGCCCATTACCGCAGTTGCGCATCAGCGAGATCTCGGGGTCATATTCGACAGCCAGCTTCGATTTAAAGAACACATTCAATCATTTTTTATTTAAAGCCATGTAATTCCTTGACATACTCTACCGCTTCACAGAAATATCAAATCCCCCGGCTCTTCGACTCTATTACCTCTCGATGATCCAGCCCATTGCAAACTACTGCTCTCCCATTTGGTCACTTCTTGCCCGTCAAACATAGCTAAATTTAACAGAATTCAATCCTTCTTTGCTGCCCTTGTAAGAAACAGAATGCCAATGTTTAGAAACTTCACCACTCAACAGGTACTTTCAGCGATAAACATCCCTCCCCTCAACACGACACGCCAGGTAACTGACCTGTCCTTCCTATATTCAATTTTAAATGGCCATTACCGTTCGGACCACCTGCTGTCACTCTTTAAACTAAGAGCCCCCTCCCGTTCTGCCAGGCTCAAAGATATTATGCACATTCCGCACACTAAACATTCCATAATCCAAAGATCCTTCCAAAACCGCGTATCATCCCTGTACAATATCGTAGCAAGTATACGCGAGTTGGACATATCCACAAACAAGAGGACGTTCCTGAAGCAGGTGAAGGAGAACTTAAACTGTATTTAGAACTGTCATCTTGACCACTGACGACACGGCTACGAGCAAGGACATTCTACCGGCTCTTGATCTGGACTTGTTTTGTTTGGTGATTTGCTAAATTAATTTTATATTTTACTTTAAATTGTTATTTGGTTGTTATTTGTACAAGCGTGAAGGCTAACATAGCCGTGGTTTGTGCTTTGATTAATAAATAAAAAATAAATTTACAAAATCTCATGTTGTGACTAGCTCATGGCTATGTTTGTGATGGGATTTCATGAGGGTTGATTTTGGCCTTCGATACTGTGGTGTCTCGAAGATATGCGGGCACAATATCAATAATTCTCCTATAAGATTCAACCCAGAAGGCTGAATGAAAATGAAAATGAGAGGCATAATTTTATGGTCAATGGGAATGTACAAAAACAGCACATTGAGGGAAAAAGAAAAATACAACCCCCGCCTTGATGCAGCACAACTGCTCAGAGGATGCACCGAAATTGAGCAATATTACAACAGAACTCTTAAAATGTAGAAATAATTAGCCAATTTTAATATATCCCACTGATATTTTACATTCAAAGCTCTTCAGTCCACAGAAAAGATATTCCACGCCACGTACTAAATAGCATTTGGTACACGACCTGTCTCCACCAATACCATTAATTTCAGAAATAATGTTCTGTATATATTACTTTCAGTATAGGTGATTAACACTCATCCAATGACATGACATCTTTCCGTCATGGAAATTAGTTTTTATAAAGTTTAATGCATTTCTACAAAAAAGGAATCTGTTGACATCGAATATAGATTTAGGTATTAGAAAGTCATTTTTGAAAGCCTTTGTCTGGAGCGTGGCACTCTATGGAAGTGAAACTTGGACTATTGGTGCAGTAGAAAATAGGAGAATTGAAGCGTTTGAAATGTGGTGTCAATGGAGAATGATAATGATGAGATGGGTAGATAGGGTTAAAAACGAAGAGGTATTAAGACGAGTGGGATAGGAGAGACGTTTCTGGCGAATGCTAATGAAGAGAGAAGATACGTTAGTAGGACACATAATAAGACACCCAGGAATAGCAAGCTTAGTTATGAAAGGAAGGGTCGAGGACAGAAACTGTAAGCGTAGACCAAGGTTAGAATATGTTGAACAGATTGCCTCAGATGTAGGGTGAGGTAGCTAAGTAGAGATGAAACGATTAGCTCAGGACAGGGAGGCGTGGAGCGCTGCATCAAACCAGTCAAAAGACTGAAGACTCAAACAACAACAATGCACGTGCCCAATGATAAGTCACATAATTTAGTGTCATAAGATAATGGTTATGTAATAGCCCATCAATCTCGTCCATGAGAATACTGTAACTTCTTCATACAAAAATACAAACTTCACAACAGGCAACTAATACAACGTGATTCGCTTCATATAATGCACACTTCACCTACGAGAAATGAGATATCCTCCATTACATCAGAGGAAGGTCATTGGTTTGAGTCCAGCACTAGTCGGACAATATATTGATTTACTATTCATCTAGACGTCTTGTACTTTCCATACTTTACACAACCTGACACCAGACAACTTCCATTTGTCATCACTACAGTCTGAATACACAATTCTGTAATCCCTAAATAGGACTGGTGATAAGAAGATGGCGATCAGGACATGTCCTTCATAAGATGCATAATGAAGTAACCCAATACGGTTCTTACCTCTTTGAAATCTCCACCACTCGCTAAAAATGGAGTTTCTGATTTGATGCAAGGAACAAACTCTGGTATGGAGAAATCTTCTATCTTAATATCCTCAGTGAGATCAGCATCATCCTGCAGAGAAATTACTTGTTTCACAAACATGTTCCTTTGTATAAGAAGAATTAAATCTTACACAGGTTTCCATTGGTTTGAATGCCTTCCAAACATAATGAGACATACGAGACCTAGATTAAAAATTTTGAACAGAAGGGTAGTTCTGTTTTTAGAGTTAACATCCCAGACATGGGTAACTTCATCAGTTGATCTCCATATAAATTTAATGTCCCCGTTCACTTGTTCATTAGCCGCGCCAAGATCTGAATTTCATGTCAGACCACGTGATAACTCTGAGTCATTCTCTGAGATTGGTTGGTTCGTTGGTTCCTCAGTTTAGGGACTGCGACACCGCAGTCAAGTAGCACCGTGTACTTTGGATGTGTGTAGAATCTGCCTGATAACCGGTGTTAATTGTGATGGCTGTATTAGTGTGTGTTATCTGTCTATAATTCAAGTAAGGACTGCAGATAATCGATTTTCAATTAGCTCCAGCTTTTGCTAACAAACGCCACCCTCAAAGACCACCTAGTTCTGAACTTGGTTACTAGATGCCACCGCAGTCGGCTTCTGGCGACGAACGTTTGAACCTAAGAGCGTTAGTCAAATCCAACCTATAATTTACCTTCACACAACTGTAATTCATTCATTCATTTATTTGCAATTGGGGGTGTGTCCCCCGGTGGCAAATTGGGTATACATAACAAATACATAATTATACATAACTCTCCAATAACAATTAACAATTAAACTGGAGTATTTACACAAATAGTCAGTCTTTTCTTAAACACACCAATATGTTTGGGAGAAGGCTCTAAGACTGCGGCAGGTAGAGAGTTCCAGTTATCAATGGCACGGTTTATGAAAGAATATTTACCATAATTTGTACGCTGTGGTCGGCCCTTAACTTTGAAAGGGTGATCATTCCTGCTCATGTAAGTGGGCTTTCCCATACGTTTGCCAAGCTCACCCCATGCTAGTTGATTTGTATACGTGTTGTACATAGCGCAGAGTCTAGATTTCATCCTCCTAGCCTCCAGTGATTCCCACCCAAGTTTCTTTAACATACGGCTCACACTGCTCCTGGGATTAAAGTCACTGAGCACAAATCTAGCGGCCTTTCTTTGTACCATTTCCAACTCATTGATGAGCCCTACTTGATATGGATCCCAAACCGCCGAGGCGTATTCCAGAATAGGCCTTACAAGTGACAAATATCCTAATTCATTAGCAGAGGTACTACATCCTTTTAATACCCTCATTACAAAATGCAGGGATTTGTAAGCTTTAGAAACTACACATGCTACATAACTACCCCATTTCATATCATTCCTTACGTGAACGCCCAAATATTTGCATGAATCTTCTTCTACAAGTATTTCCGAGCCAATATTATATTGAAAATCTTGCCTTCGCCCTTTCCCTATTTTTATGAGACTACATTTTCTTGTGTTTATTTTCATTTTATTTTCAATCGCCCACTTATAGACCAGGTTCAGATCGTCTTGAAGTACTGCGTTGCCTTGCGAGTCATGTATATTTCGATATATTACACAATAATCCGCAAGCAATCGACAATCACTACGAATTCCATTTGGTAAGTCATTTATAAACGCCAAAAATAACAAAGTTCCGATTACGCGGCCCTGAGGTATACCCGACGTTACGGTAATTTCATCCGAGAATAGGCTTTCGACTTTTACTTTCTGGGAACGACCCGTCAAAAATTCTTGGATCCATAAAATTACTCTTCTATCAATCTTCGTCGAAGCTAATTTATGGAGTAGCATGAGGTGTGGTACGACATCAAATGCCTTCGCAAAGTCTATAACTACGACGTCGACTGAAACTCCATTGTCAAACGATTCGCTAATATCTTGAAAAAGTGATAGCATCTGACTCTCGCATGAATAACCTTTCCGAAATCCATGTTGCCTATCATTAAACCATGATAATCCTTCCCACTGTTCCCTCAAGTAGTCGCAAATGAGATGCTCCATCTGTTTGCAAACGATGGACGTAAGGCTAACCGGCCTGTAGTTGCCCAATTCATGTCTGCTCCCTCCCTTTAATATTGGGACTACCGTAGCCCTTTTCCAGTCATCTGGGATTTGCGCATTGTTTATGGACACATTAAACATCACCTCCAAGTATCATGCCACGGCCCTACCTCCTAGTTTAAGTACTTCACTAACAATATTATCAGGACCCTTCGATATATTGTTACGTAATTTTTGTATTAGCTTTACAATTGCTGACTGGTTTATTTGGAAAAGAGGAGCCCCTGATTCGTCGTTAAGGTCAAACACTCAGCTATTGGATTTATTGAACACACTACCGTAAAAGACATTTAATTCATTAGCAATGGCCTGTTTCTCAGTAATTAATTTACCGTCACCGGACATTATCATAGACAAATTATTTGAATTTCCCTTTCTTCTCCTAACGTAACTGTAAATTTTTTTCCACCCATCGCCTCCCGAACCAAGTAAACCTTGCATATAGTTTTCATGAGCAGCCCTCTTTTTTAAGACGAGCTCTCTTGATAAGGACTTAAATTTCAACATACACTTGTCACTATCATATCTTTTATTGTATAATTTCCTAATTTTCAGTTTTAGACTCCTGATTTCTCGTGTGTAATGCTCAGGATCTGGGTTTTGTTTCAGTAATTTAAATGGGACAAATTTATCAATTACGCTACTTAAAATTTTCATAAAGTTAGTCCACAGGATATTAATGTGATTTCCTTCCGATGCCCATACTACAAATAGTTCATTCAAATTAATTTACCCCGATCCGCCCTGCGATACTGGAATATGATTTTGTTTGCTATATCCGAGTCTAATTTTGTAATGTCACCGTATCTAATATTTAATTCAACCCCAGAATGGCCACTAATTCCCGGTACTTTCAGACAGTTAATATACAGCTCTACAGGCCTTACGAGATAAACATCTACGGTATTATTGTCTCTAGTTGGGAAGTCAACTACTTGGGAAAATCCCCCCCTCCCTTATGAATTTGTTTGCAGCGCTCTGAGCTTGACCACAGCTAGTTGACTCACCAGAACAGTCTACTTTGGGGAGGTTTAAATCTCCGGCAATTATTATGCTCTTTTTCATAGCATTACCCGTACAAGTTTTATAATACAGTGTGTCGAGGAGAGAAAAGTTATCTTTCGGTGCTCTATACGCCCCTATCACCTGAAGAGGGAATTTATTTCCTTTATCCGAGATTTGTACACGTAACATTTCATAATCCGTATCAGACCACTTTATGAAACTAGCTATATTTTTGCGCACACAAATAAATAGCCCACCACCTCACTTCCCCCGATCCCTTCTGTACATTTCGTAGGTCCCTTGAATTATTTCGTTACTATTGATATCCTCCTTTAACCAAGATTCAGTAGCAATGACAATGTCCGGAGAATATGCCTCAACAAGATTCCAAAATTCAATTAATTTATTTCCTATACTCTGATAATTAACCTGCAGTAATCTTACGAGTCTTACCTCCACACCAAATATCCCGAAATAGCTCCTTCTCTTCCCGTCGGCTGGCAACCTCTGTACCTGCTCCTCCTTACAAAGGCCGGCACGAACCGATGACCCTGTCATGTAGGCTCACTAGGTTGAAAGCGCCCCGTCGATTTAAATGCAGCCCGTCTCGGACGAAGTCTCGGCCCCCAATCCAGCAGTCAGCATCTACGTACACTAATCCCAGTTGTGCACATACCCAGTCCATGCGGTCATTTACAGTCTTAACTCGTCTTAACGGAACATCTCCCCGTCGTACAATGCCACTCATTATAATTTTCGCATTCCTAAACTTGCTTTTAGCTTTTCTGCCTAGTTCGTACAGCTCCCCCATGATGTAATCAGCTGTAGCCCTCTTCTTTAAATCGTTCGTCCCAACATGGAGCAACAACACTTTAACTTTTTCGGAGTCCTCTAAATTTGCTTCTTCCACTTGTTTGGCAAGCTGGTCAATTTTAATCCCCGGATAACACCGCACTTTCGTACCTGATTTCTTTGAGATATTCGCACTCCACCGTATCATAGAATCACCCATTATCATAACGTCATCCTCAGTTCCCACAGCCTGGTTTGTAGCTTCATCCCCTGGAATACGCTCCGTCAGATTCTTTAACGTCTCCTCCGATTCATTAAGCTTTGCCTTCAAGTCATGTATAATGAGATCCCTGGACTTAATTTGCTGCCTCAAAAGTTCCGGATTGTCACAGCTTTTACAGAACCAGTTACCTGCATCACATTCGTCCTTCTTCACCCGAACACAGCCAAAGTGAAACCATGTCTCGCACAAACCACACATCACGCCTTTTTTCAAAACTTTGCTACACGTAGAACACTTCACAGACACCTGGGTAACACTAGAAGTAGCAGGACCTGGATTTACTTCCACTCCACCAATAACTAATAACGCCGCTTTTACTAGGGCTAAGAACAACTAGTTATTCGGACCCGATGATGCACACATGCACTGGGAGGCCCGGTTCCTCTTAATAATCCTGGCATTCCACGCCCCGATACTCGGGCGATAAGCCTCCACCGAGCAGCCCATTATCATCACCTTATCAGCAGCAACAGGAAAACACGTCCGCTCACCACAACTGACTTCATTGGAAGTAGTATGAAGATTGAAGAAACGGACAATACAATAAATTGAGTTAGACATTCACCGTACCTTGTACGGAAAGACTTTGAACAACCCAGAAGAACATAAGAAGAAGCTGATTGGCTTCAGAATGGAGAAGCCGGAAATGTTACTCTACACACAAAACAGAACTTGTCGAACGACAGAGAGGGTGGATACGAGCATCGAGCATATCGGTGTATAGAATTGAGTATTAGTGAAATAGAGAGTAAGTTTTCGTTACTGAGTGTGGAATACGCTAAAAAATACGCGTTCGATGATTTGAAAACAAAGATTTCTGTATTTATTGAACTTTGCGATCAGTCGAGAGCAATGTCAGTGTGCGATAGTTTGAGTACATGTCATAAAACTGGAATTTGCTACACTGACAAGATAGAGCTCAAATATTGTTCATAATTATTTGCTGTAGTCCGTAAATTAATTGTAGGACGCTTTGAAAGCATGATCACTCAAATAAAATCAGATATAAGTGACACAGAATTAAACATGAAGTTGGGCAGGAGAGAGAAGTGAGTGAGAAAAGTTATTGTAATTGCTGCAATGCTAGAATCTGCGATAAATCTGAAATTAGAGCATTTATTTACTACAAGTGTAGAAGATGTGATACAATTATTATGAACTATCACACCATAGATGATTCCAACCAACACCATGAGCTGCTCAATCCAAACATGAGAGGAAGGAGGTTATTATGGCAAATCCAATTCAAGCCTGGAAGGTGAGTTCAACCTAAATGCTTCAGGAAATGGATATGCTGAATTGAGAACTAACAGATGTTGGGTATAATCCAGGAGGCGGTGCTCCAGTGACCATGAAAACTTATTTGAGGTGGAGGTGTTTAGAGTTTCTTTCTATACTGGCTTGAAATGCAACCTTGTAATGCTAGAATGGTTTGTGAATACTTCTTCCATATTACGAAGGCTGTTTAGGTTAATTTAACTTTCCTTTTATATGAAACATGTATTGTAGTGGCAGTTATTTGGAGCTAAAGATACTTTTATATGAAGCATGTATTGTAGTGGCAGTTATTTGGAGCTAAAGATACTTATATATGAAGCATGTATTGTAGTGGCAGTTATTTGCAGCTAAAGATACTTTTATATGAAACATGTATTGTAGTGGCAATTATTTGCAGCTAAAGATACTTTTATATGAAACATGTATAGTAGTGGCAGTTATTTGCAGCTAAAGATACTTTTATATGAAACATGTATTGTAGTGGCAGTTATTTGCAGCTAAAGATACTTTTATATGAAACATGTATTGTAGTGGCAGTTATTTGCAGCTAAAGATACTTTTATATGAAGCATGTATTGTAGTGGCAGTTATTTGCAGCTAAAGATACTTTTATATGAAACATGTATTGTAGTGGCAATTATTTGCAGCTAAAGATACTTTTATATGAAACATGTATAGTAGTGGCAGTTATTTGCAGCTAAAGATACTTTTATATGAAACATGTATTGTAGTGGCAGTTATTTGCAGCTAAAGATACTTTTATATGAAGCATGTATTGTAGTGGCAGTTATTTGCAGCTAAAGATACTTTTATATGAAGCATGTATTGTAGTGGCAATTATTTGCAGCTAAAGATACTTTTATATGAAACATGTATTGTAGTGGCAGTTATTTGCAGCTAAAGATACTTTTATATGAAGCATGTATTGTAGTGGCAATTATTTGCAGCTAAAGATACTTTTATATGAAGCATGTATTGTAGTGGCAGTTATTTGCAGCTAAAGATACTTTTATATGAAACATGTATTGTAGTGGCAGTTATTTGGAGCTAAAGATACTTTTATATGAAACATGTATTGTAGTGGCAGTTATTTGCAGCTAAAGATACTTTTATATGAAACATGTATTGTAGTGGCAGTTATTTGCAGCTAAAGATACTTTTATATGAAACATGTATTGTAGTGGCAGTTATTTGCAGCTAAAGATACTTTTATATGAAACATGTATTGTAGTGGCAGTTATTTGCAGCTAAAGATACTTTTATATGAAACATGTATAGTAGTGGCAGTTATTTGCAGCTAAAGATACTTTTATATGAAACATGTATTGTAGTGGCAGTTATTTGCAGCTAAAGATAATTTTATATGAAACATGTATTGTAGTGGCAGTTATTTGCAGCTAAAGATACTTTTATATGAAACATGTATTGTAGTGGCAGTTATTTGCAGCTAAAGATACTTTTATATGAAACATGTATAGTAGTGGCAGTTATTTGCAGCTAAAGATACTTTTATATGAAACATGTATTGTAGTGGCAGTTATTTGCAGCTAAAGATACTTTTATATGAAACATGTATTGTAGTGGCAGTTATTTGCAGCTAAAGATACTTTTATATGAAACATGTATTGTAGTGGCAGTTATTTGCAGCTAAAGATACTTTTATATGAAACATGTATTGTAGTGGCAGTTATTTGCAGCTAAAGATACTTTTATATGAAACATGTATTGTAGTGGCAGTTATTTGCAGCTAAAGATACTTTGATATGAAACATGTATTGTAGTGGCAGTTATTTGCAGCTAAAGATACTTTTATATGAAACATGTATTGTAGTGGCAGTTATTTGCAGCTAAAGATACTTTGATATGAAACATGTATTGTAGTGGCAATTATTTGCAGCTAAAGATACTTTTATATGAAACATGTATAGTAGTGGCAATTATTTGCAGCTAAAGATACTTTTATATCAAACATGTATTGTAGTGGCAGTTATTTGCAGCTAAAGATACTTTTATATGAAACATGTATTGCAGTGGCAGTTATTTGCAGCTAAAGATACTTTGATATGAAACATGTATTGTAGTGGCAATTATTTGCAGCTAAAGATACTTTTATATGAAGCATGTATTGTAGTGGCAAATATTTGCAGCTAAAGATACTTTTATATGAAACATGTATTGTAGTGGCAGTTATTTGCAGCTAAAGATACTTTTATATGAAACCTGTATTGTAGTGGCAGTTATTTGCAGCTAAAGATACTTTTATATGAAACATGTATTGTAGTGGCAGTTATTTGCAGCTAAAGATACTTTGATATGAAACATGTATTGTAGTGGCAGTTATTTGCAGCTAAAGATACTTTTATATGAAACATGTATTGTAGTGGCAGTTATTTGCAGCTAAAGATACTTTGATATGAAACATGTATTGTAGTGGCAATTATTTGCAGCTAAAGATACTTTTATATGAAACATGTATAGTAGTGGCAATTATTTGCAGCTAAAGATACTTTTATATCAAACATGTATTGTAGTGGCAGTTATTTGCAGCTAAAGATACTTTTATATGAAACATGTATTGTAGTGGCAATTATTTGCAGCTAAAGATACTTTTATATCAAACATGTATTGTAGTGGCAGTTATTTGCAGCTAAAGATACTTTTATATGAAACATGTATTGTAGTGGCAGTTATTTGCAGCTAAAGATACTTTTATATCAAACATGTATTGTAGTGGCAGTTATTTGCAGCTAAAGATACTTTTATATGAAACATGTATAGTAGTGGCTGTTATTTGCAGCTAAAGATACTTTTATATGAAACATGTATTGTAGTGGCAGTTATTTGCAGCTAAAGATACTTTTATATGAAACATGTATTGTAGTGGCAGTTATTTGCAGCTAAAGATACTTTTATATGAAACATGTATAGTAGTGGCAGTTATTTGCAGCTAAAGATACTTTTATATGAAACATGTATTGTAGTGGCAGTTATTTGCAGCTAAAGATACTTTTATATGAAACATGTATTGTAGTGGCAGTTATTTGCAGCTAAAGATACTTTTATATGAAACATGTATTGTAGTGGCAGTTATTTGCAGCTAAAGATACTTTTATATGAAACATGTATAGTAGTGGCAGTTATTTGCAGCTAAAGATACTTTTATATGAAACATGTATTGTAGTGGCAGTTATTTGCAGCTAAAGATACTTTTATATGAAACATGTATAGTAGTGGCAATTATTTGCAGCTAAAGATACTTTTATATGAAACATGTATTGTAGTGGCAGTTATTTGCAGCTAAAGATACTTTTATATGAAACATGTATAGTAGTGGCAGTTATTTGCAGCTAAAGATACTTTTATATGAAACATGTATTGTAGTGGCAGTTATTTGCAGCTAAAGATACTTTTATATGAAACATGTATAGTAGTGGCAATTATTTGCAGCTAAAGATACTTTTATATCAAACATGTATTGTAGTGGCAGTTATTTGCAGCTAAAGATACTTTTATATGAAACATGTATTGTAGTGGCAGTTATTTGCAGCTAAAGATACTTTTATATGAAACATGTATAGTAGTGGCAGTTATTTGCAGCTAAAGATACTTTTATATGAAACATGTATTGTAGTGGCAGTTATTTGCAGCTAAAGATACTTTTATATGAAACATGTATAGTAGTGGCAATTATTTGCAGCTAAAGATACTTTTATATGAAACATGTATTGTAGTGGCAGTTATTTGGAGCTAAAGATACTTTTATATGAAACATGTATTGTAGTGGCAGTTATTTGCAGCTAAAGATACTTTTATATGAAACATGTATTGTAGTGGCAGTTATTTGCAGCTAAAGATACTTTTATATGAAACATGTATTGTAGTGGCAGTTATTTGCAGCTAAAGATACTTTTATATGAAACATGTATTGTAGTGGCAGTTATTTGCAGCTAAAGATACTTTTATATGAAACATGTATAGTAGTGGCAGTTATTTGCAGCTAAAGATACTTTTATATGAAACATGTATTGTAGTGGCAGTTATTTGCAGCTAAAGATAATTATATATGAAACATGTATTGTAGTGGCAGTTATTTGCAGCTAAAGATACTTTTATATGAAACATGTATTGTAGTGGCAGTTATTTGCAGCTAAAGATACTTTTATATGAAACATGTATAGTAGTGGCAGTTATTTGCAGCTAAAGATACTTTTATATGAAACATGTATTGTAGTGGCAGTTATTTGCAGCTAAAGATACTTTTATATGAAACATGTATTGTAGTGGCAGTTATTTGCAGCTAAAGATACTTTTATATGAAACATGTATTGTAGTGGCAGTTATTTGCAGCTAAAGATACTTTTATATGAAACATGTATTGTAGTGGCAGTTATTTGCAGCTAAAGATACTTTTATATGAAACATGTATTGTAGTGGCAGTTATTTGCAGCTAAAGATACTTTGATATGAAACATGTATTGTAGTGGCAGTTATTTGCAGCTAAAGATACTTTTATATGAAACATGTATTGTAGTGGCAGTTATTTGCAGCTAAAGATACTTTGATATGAAACATGTATTGTAGTGGCAATTATTTGCAGCTAAAGATACTTTTATATGAAACATGTATAGTAGTGGCAATTATTTGCAGCTAAAGATACTTTTATATCAAACATGTATTGTAGTGGCAGTTATTTGCAGCTAAAGATACTTTTATATGAAACATGTATTGCAGTGGCAGTTATTTGCAGCTAAAGATACTTTGATATGAAACATGTATTGTAGTGGCAATTATTTGCAGCTAAAGATACTTTTATATGAAGCATGTATTGTAGTGGCAATTATTTGCAGCTAAAGATACTTTTATATGAAACATGTATTGTAGTGGCAGTTATTTGCAGCTAAAGATACTTTTATATGAAACATGTATTGTAGTGGCAGTTATTTGCAGCTAAAGATACTTTTATATGAAACATGTATTGTAGTGGCAGTTATTTGCAGCTAAAGATACTTTGATATGAAACATGTATTGTAGTGGCAGTTATTTGCAGCTAAAGATACTTTTATATGAAACATGTATTGTAGTGGCAGTTATTTGCAGCTAAAGATACTTTGATATGAAACATGTATTGTAGTGGCAATTATTTGCAGCTAAAGATACTTTTATATGAAACATGTATAGTAGTGGCAATTATTTGCAGCTAAAGATACTTTTATATGAAACATGTATAGTAGTGGCAGTTATTTGCAGCTAAAGATACTTTTATATGAAACATGTATTGTAGTGGCAATTATTTGCAGCTAAAGATACTTTTATATGAAACATGTATTGTAGTGGCAGTTATTTGCAGCTAAAGATACTTTTATATGAAACATGTATAGTAGTGGCAGTTATTTGCAGCTAAAGATACTTTTATATGAAACATGTATAGTAGTGGCAATTATTTGCAGCTAAAGATACTTTTATATCAAACATGTATTGTAGTGGCAGTTATTTGCAGCTAAAGATACTTTTATATGAAACATGTATTGTAGTGGCAGTTATTTGCAGCTAAAGATACTTTTATATGAAACATGTATTGTAGTGGCAGTTATTTGCAGCTAAAGATACTTTTATATGAAACATGTATAGTAGTGGCAATTATTTGCAGCTAAAGATACTTTTATATGAAACATGTATTGTAGTGGCAGTTATTTGCAGCTAAAGATACTTTTATATGAAACATGTATAGTAGTGGCAGTTATTTGCAGCTAAAGATACTTTTATATGAAACATGTATTGTAGTGGCAGTTATTTGCAGCTAAAGATACTTTTATATGAAACATGTATTGTAGTGGCAGTTATTTGCAGCTAAAGATACTTTTATATGAAACATGTATTGTAGTGGCAGTTATTTGCAGCTAAAGATACTTTTATATGAAACATGTATAGTAGTGGCAGTTATTTGCAGCTAAAGATACTTTTATATGAAACATGTATTGTAGTGGCAGTTATTTGCAGCTAAAGATACTTTTATATGAAACATGTATAGTAGTGGCAATTATTTGCAGCTAAAGATACTTTTATATGAAACATGTATTGTAGTGGCAGTTATTTGCAGCTAAAGATACTTTTATATCAAACATGTATTGTAGTGGCAGTTATTTGCAGCTAAAGATACTTTTATATGAAACATGTATAGTAGTGGCAATTATTTGCAGCTAAAGATACTTTTATATGAAACATGTATTGTAGTGGCAGTTATTTGCAGCTAAAGATACTTTTATATGAAACATGTATAGTAGTGGCAGTTATTTGCAGCTAAAGATACTTTTATATGAAACATGTATTGTAGTGGCAGTTATTTGCAGTTAAAGATACTTTTATATGAAACATGTATAGTAGTGGCAATTATTTGCAGCTAAAGATACTTTTATATCAAACATGTATTGTAGTGGCAGTTATTTGCAGCTAATGATACTTTTATATGAAACATGTATAGTAGTGGCAATTATTTGCAGCTAAAGATACTTTTATATGAAACATGTATTGTAGTGGCAGTTATTTGCAGCTAAAGATACTTTTATATGAAACATGTATTGTAGTGGCAGTTATTTGCAGCTAAAGATACTTTTATATGAAACATGTATTGTAGTGGCAGTTATTTGCAGCTAAAGATACTTTTATATGAAACATGTATTGTAGTGGCAGTTATTTGCAGCTAAAGATACTTTTATATGAAACATGTATAGTAGTGGCAGTTATTTGCAGCTAAAGATACTTTTATATGAAACATGTATTGTAGTGGCAGTTATTTGCAGCTAAAGATACTTTTATATGAAACATGTATAGTAGTGGCAATTATTTGCAGCTAAAGATACTTTTATATGAAACATGTATTGTAGTGGCAGTTATTTGCAGCTAAAGATACTTTGATATGAAACATGTATTGTAGTGGCAGTTATTTGCAGCTAAAGATACTTTTATATGAAACATGTATTGTAGTGGCAGTTATTTGCAGCTAAAGATACTTTTATATGAAACATGTATAGTAGTGGCAATTATTTGCAGCTAAAGATACTTTTATATGAAACATGTATTGTAGTGGCAGTTATTTGCAGCTAAAGATACTTTTATATGAAACATGTATTGTAGTGGCAGTTATTTGCAGCTAAAGATACTTTTATATGAAACATGTATTGTAGTGGCAGTTATTTGCAGCTAAAGATACTTTTATATGAAACATGTATAGTAGTGGCAGTTATTTGCAGCTAAAGATACTTTTATATGAAACATGTATTGTAGTGGCAGTTATTTGCAGCTAAAGATACTTTTATATGAAACATGTATAGTAGTGGCAATTATTTGCAGCTAAAGATACTTTTATATGAAACATGTATTGTAGTGGCAGTTATTTGCAGCTAAAGATACTTTGATATGAAACATGTATTGTAGTGGCAGTTATTTGCAGCTAAAGATACTTTTATATGAAACATGTATTGTAGTGGCAGTTATTTGCAGCTAAAGATACTTTTATATGAAACATGTATTGTAGTGGCAGTTATTTGCAGCTAAAGATACTTTTATATGAAACATGTATTGTAGTGGCAGTTATTTGCAGCTAAAGATACTTTTATATGAAACATGTATTGTAGTGGCAGTTATTTGCAGCTAAAGATACTTTTATATGAAACATGTATTGTAGTGGCAGTTATTTGCAGCTAAAGATACTTTTATATGAAACATGTATAGTAGTGGCAGTTATTTGCAGCTAAAGATACTTTTATATGAAACATGTATTGTAGTGGCAGTTATTTGCAGCTAAAGATACTTTTATATGAAACATGTATAGTAGTGGCAATTATTTGCAGCTAAAGATACTTTTATATGAAACATGTATTGTAGTGGCAGTTATTTGCAGCTAAAGATACTTTGATATGAAACATGTATTGTAGTGGCAGTTATTTGCAGCTAAAGATACTTTTATATGAAACATGTATTGTAGTGGCAGTTATTTGCAGCTAAAGATACTTTTATATGAAACATGTATAGTAGTGGCAATTATTTGCAGCTAAAGATACTTTTATATGAAACATGTATTGTAGTGGCAGTTATTTGCAGCTAAAGATACTTTTATATGAAACATGTATTGTAGTGGCAGTTATTTGCAGCTAAAGATACTTTTATATGAAACATGTATTGTAGTGGCAGTTATTTGCAGCTAAAGATACTTTTATATGAAACATGTATAGTAGTGGCAGTTATTTGCAGCTAAAGATACTTTTATATGAAACATGTATTGTAGTGGCAGTTATTTGCAGCTAAAGATACTTTTATATGAAACATGTATAGTAGTGGCAATTATTTGCAGCTAAAGATACTTTTATATGAAACATGTATTGTAGTGGCAGTTATTTGCAGCTAAAGATACTTTGATATGAAACATGTATTGTAGTGGCAGTTATTTGCAGCTAAAGATACTTTTATATGAAACATGTATTGTAGTGGCAGTTATTTGCAGCTAAAGATACTTTTAATCCTCGTGATTAAGTTAAAATAATAAAAAATATCCCTAATAAAGTTTAGGCTAGGGATCTTTGGTGGATACATTATTTTAGGATACGTTTTCATCTTAAATGGTTGGTGATTTGCAGTACATTAGATTTTTCCTTTTCATTAATTAACATGTATTTTGAGCTCACTCCACCCAATCTTTACCTGATGTCCTGAGAGTAACATTCTCATGTTGTAACTAGCTCAAGGCCATGTCTGTGGTGGTATGTGTTTGTTTGTGATGGGATTTCACGAGGCTTGATTTTGGCTTTGGGCCCTGTGGTATCTCAGAGAAATAGGGGCACAATATCAATCATTCTCCTATAAGTATAAGCCCTGAAAACTAAATGAAACTGGAAATGAGAGGGGTAATGTTATGGTCAATGGGAATGTTCAAAATAGCACAATTGAGGAAGAAAGATATAGACGTCCCTTGCCTTAATGCAGCACAACTGCTCAGAGAATGCACCGAAATTAATATCTATTGAGCAAGATTACAAAGGCAAATCTGAAAAAGTAGAAATGATTAGCCCATGTTCATATATCCCACTGAACGTTTCTATTGAAAATTCTGAGTTAGTTATTGCGGTTTAAAGGGGCGAAACTACTCTCCCGTACATAAAACGTATATTCCATGTGATGTACTAAACAAACGACTTGTCTACACCAACACCATTACTTCGAGAAATAACAAGCTGTATACACAGTATATACCAACACCAAAAACAATGTGCAGTGTGTATAACTTTCAAGATAGGTGATTAAGACTCCTCCAGGGACATGCCACTCTTCTGTCATAGAAATTCGTTTTTAGAAAAGTCAAACGCACGTCTTTTATGATTT
The DNA here is from genome assembly GCA_946902985.2 of Meconema thalassinum. Classification (NCBI taxonomy): domain Eukaryota; kingdom Metazoa; phylum Arthropoda; class Insecta; order Orthoptera; family Tettigoniidae; genus Meconema; species Meconema thalassinum. The sequence continues at coordinate 181,662,564 of OX336398.1, read as the reverse complement.
ACGAAAAGTAAGCCACAGAATTAACTATCATTAGATAATGGTTATCTAATATCCCATCAATCTCATCCATGGCTTAAATAGGATCCAAGAGATTAAAAAATATGTTTAAAAAATTCAAACTGATGCCATCTTGAATAATCTATGTGATAAATTTCATTGCCTTCGAGTAATTAGATCGCCAGAAATGTCATTTGGATTAGTTAACAAGTAGTTTCGTGAAGAACTATACAGTCTATTTTCATATATCCTACTCATGTTGATTGCCTCTATCAACATACAAAATTTCAGTTTGAAGGTTGTGATGAATTCGTAGATATTAAGAACCGTCTAAATATTCCAGATGGTCGCCAGGTTGGATTTTTATTTTTGTACTATTACATTAAGATTATTGTGTACGTGTGGTATTCAAATTTCAATCGCATGATTAGAACACAAGAAGTAAAAACGAGATTTTAAAATTTCGCACAGCTGCCATCTTGAGATTATGCAAACAATTGAAATAAATTAGATGCTTTTGAATTAACATTTGTATAAGCATTTAACGTGCAACGTTTTACTGCACTCGGATAGTTAATTCGCGGGAAACGTCCATTTAAATATTTATACTTCGTGTCGCCGCCATGTTGGATTTGTGCTCACCAGGTTACTGAAAGTCATATAGGTGAACATATGTTCATAGCCTCTATGAACATAAAAAAAATCAGTTTGATTGCTGTAAAAGATTCATAGATATTGAGAACCGTCTAAATATTTCGGATGCTCGCATTTTGGATTTTTATATGTATAGGCCATAGAGTTATTTACCATTCAAGGACAATTATTGCCTAGGTTCATTATTCAAACTTTCACTTCGATCGCACGATTACGACACAAGAAATAAAACTTAATTTTAAAATTTCGCACAGCCGCCATCTTGAGGTTATGTAAACAATTGAACTAAATTAGATGTCAGTGCATTACAATATGTAGAATCATTTACTGTGCCACATTTCACTGCGCTCAGAGAGTTAACTCACGAGAAAAGTCTATTAAAATATTTGAAATTCGCTTGGTCGCCATGTTCGTTTTGTACTTTACAGGTTTATGAAATATACATAGATAAACTTGTATCTGTACCTTTTATCAGCGTGCAAAATTGCAGGGTGATATCTGTAGTAGTTTCGGAGATATAGAATGTCAGTGAAATATTTCGCACATTCGCCATTTTGAGGTTATGTAAACAATTGAACTAAATTAGACTCCAGTGCATTGCAATGAGTATAAACATTTGCTGTAGCAAGTTTCATTACGTTTGGATTGCTAAATCGCGAGAAAAGTCTATTTAAAAGTCTCAACTTCGCTTGGCCGCCATGTTGGTTTTGTAGTCACCAGGTTTTTGAAAGTCTCATAAGTGAACTTCTAGCAGTGCCCTTTATCACCGTACACCATTTCAGGGCGATATCGGTAATAGTTTCGGAGATACTGAATACTGGTAAATATTTCGCACAGCTGCCATGTTGAATTGGTGAGACACAATAAAATTTGAAGGGCACGGTCGGGATCGGCCAGAATAGTGCTATGATCTTACCGAGTTTCATTGTAATCGCTCCAGCCGTTTAGAAGTTATTAGGACACACACACACACCTCTCTCACACACACACACACACACACACGGACAAAAGGTTATCTCATACGCCTATTTTTTCTTAAAATGAAAATAGGCTAAAAATTACATGGAAGCAAAGTTATTGTTCGTACTGCCCCCGTAAATTGAATTATGTTGAGACCACGGTGGCTATTTTGGAAATTATGAAGAAAGTTAAGGCTGTCATAGTTATGACGTGGATGGTCATGACGTAAGCACGGATGACGCAGACGTTATACCAGCAGGCTGCTTGAGCTGAGATTCTCAATGACGTCAGCATTTATTCGAGAAAGTTCCGAGATTTACGACGCAGTCGCAGGAAACGTGGAATTGTGCTGAGGAAGAAATTATGCTATTGGAGGGGAGGCTCGAACCAATCAACGATTGTGTGAAGGAAGACGGAGATTGCTGAAACTATGGTATTTTTAATGCTTTTTGGAATGCAGAATTGTGGAAATCCATTTGCAGTAGAGGCATTGTTCTGGAATTTTGGTGAAATTTATTTCCAGTTTTTGAATTTTGAAAATCCGTCAAGTATTGACGAAGTTAGAACTTCGAGCGATGACGCAGTAACACGCTATGGAAGGGATGGATACGCCCCTTATGAAGTTTATAAAAGGCCTTGCGCAGAAGAGAGGACTCTCAATCGTCTCAATCGTCAGATCTCATATCGCATATCTCAAATCGTCATATGGTGAAACGTCGAGTGACATTAGTAGAGAGAGTCGTCTTTATAACGCGTGGTGAAGCCACCGCATTAAACGTGATTCAAGCAGACAAGCAGTGCAAGTTTACTGTGAGTAAAACTAGGTGAAGTTAAAACGCACATTATAACGCGTCTACAAGAGTGGCTATGAACAGTTAGCGGTTGCCTATAAGCTAATCCTATTGTGCAGTGCTACATTAAGCAGTGTAGTAAATTTGAACAATTTCAAGGAGTTATTTTAGAAGATATTAGCAATTTTAGATGACTGACAAAAGTGATTTTCTCGCCTCCTGAGAAGCACTTTGTATCGCCAGATCCTACGCTACGGCTGACACTGCTAGTATAACAGGGAGACTTCTGATTGCTTTTGTGACACAACGCTACAGTATTATGGAGCAGTTTAATAAGGCAGTTTGTTCTTCTATTACCATAACCGAAGAGAAGATGGAAGGCTAAAGGACTTTAATGCAATCGGGACATACATTGTTGGAGTAAGATAGCAACATGGAACTTCGCTAATTGCTATTCCATACAAGCGGACATGTGGTGAACAACCATCTACACCCATGTTTCGTGGCTCAACGCTGAATACTATCAAATAGCAATGGAAACGATTTCATACTCTCTGAATATGAATATTTCTACGGAAATTACTACAAAAACTTCATGGCGATTTTCTACAAGATCTTCAGGGATTTTTCAAGAGAGGTCAGGGTTGTCCCGACTCACAAAGAAGAATTTTGCCGGAAGGATGTCTGTCATCATCAAGAAGGATTGGCGCAGTCAACGTATGGGGCTGATTCAACATAACTGGATCACCAGGTTGAACGCCAGTAGGATTGGCAAACCTAAAACGTGTGGATCGATTGACTCAAATAAAGAGGTTGATTCTTTGTTAGATGTCTAGGCCAATTGTAGTATTCAAGAGTGTGATTATATAGGAATTAAATGTTGTATTGTAGTAGGAAAATTACACTCAGAAAAGATCAGATCTTATACAACTTGAGAAAGGTTAAATGGGCTGGAAACTTAGAAAAATCGCCTATGATCTGGAATCTTATTTTATTTGACCGGCTTATGACATTTTAGTCATATTAGAGATAAAATTAAATTATTTGGATTGTAAATGTAAATTATTTGTGTTAGGATATTTTAAAATGGACCAGGGAAATTTGAACATGTGCTTGAGTTTGTTTCAACATGAAGTGTCTTCGAAGGTTAATTATAAGGTAGTTATAAGTTAGATTTAAGACAGAAAATTGATCAAATTTATATATGGTGAAAAGTGTTGCTCAGATGTTGTTATTTTGCTCTTTTGATGTATGTCCCTACAGCAGTCTATATTTTTGAATAATATTGTAATGGCAGATGAAAGTCTGAGAATGATGTTAGAGGAGATGTCTGCTAATTTGAAAGCAAGCATGAAGGAGATGGAAGCTAGGAATACTAGTCGAATGGAGGAGAATGCTAGTAATTTTTCTGCTAATATACAAGTTCTCCAGACCAGTTCTGCTCACTTAGAGGATAATATGTCGCGTTTACAGATTAATACCCAAGGAATCGAGAATGCTGTAACTGACATGCGCTCAGACGTGTCCAATGTCCAAAAAGATTTATCCAATGTGCATAAAAATGTTTCAGAGGTTAAAATAGATGTGTCTAATGTGCATAAAGATCTTACAATGTTGAATTTAGATGTTGCTAATGTCCGAAGTGATATTTCTTGTGCTAGGGCTGAAGTAGTTGTTGTTAAAAATGATGTTGCGACTGTCCAAGACAAGGTTGAGGAAGTCCAAAGAGGAATCCAAAATGTTAGAACTGATGTGTCCAATGTTCAGGTTGATATTAATAACATTCATTCGGATGTAAACGAGATGCAAGGTGACATAAATAAAATTCAAGTAGAGGTCAACACAGTTTTCGTAGATATTGCTAAAGTCCAAACTGATGTAAATAAAGTCAGGGAAGAAATAGAAAATTCGAAAACACTTTGTACACGTAATATAAGTGCACTAACGACTAGGCTAGTTGATGAGTCAGTTAGAACGACAGCGTCTTTAGCAGGTTTAAAGTTTGATGTAGAGGTCATGAGAACCCAGGTATTAGACCATAATAGATTACTTAAAGAAGATATCGAAGTAGACACAGCAGAAATGTTAACGGCAAATGTAGCAGTATGGAAAGACGAGTGGAATAGGTCAAGTGGGGAACATGTAACCCAAATTCAGGAACGTATTGAAAGAAAACTTGCCAGTACTCAAATAGATATTAACAATGAAGTGGTACAGATTAGGAAAGATTTAAGCGTCAGGATGGATTCGCTATCCGAGAGACAAGTAGAAGATAGAACACAATTAGGTCAGGATGTGCAAGCATTAAAATCTGCATTAGAGGAACAGATTCATAAAGTTGTCTCTGATGTGAATGAAACGACGAGTAAACTGCAAAATTTGAAGCTAGGAGAAGCTAGTTTGATGGAGACCTACAAAGAGGAGTTAATCAAGAAAGTCTTAACGGAAATCACTGACAGGGATACAGTAGGCTTGGCTTGCGAAACCAATAGGAATTATGCCAGAAGATATAACCTAGATCCAGAAGAGAGAGACGTGACTCCTGAAGAACGTATATCCAGATTCAGGGAGGAAGATGACGAGAGGAATATGGAACCTGAGTGGAACTACCGAGATAGTGGGAAAAACTACCCGGATTCATATCCGAGGAATGTCACGGTCATCAGGAATTTTGAAGATAAACCACAAAAGTTCAGCAACACTGACAGTTTGACGCCTATAGAGTATGTCAGGAACCTCAAAGATTATTTCATCGAAGCTCACATTCCCAGAGAGAGAGAGATGAAGATAGTGGAGAGATTTTTGATTGGAGGACCCCTTGAATGGTTTCGCGCATTTAGATACACGTTCAGTAACTTTGACGAGTTTGCAGAGGCGCTAATCAAACGATTTTGGTCCATCGAAGCGCAGAATTCGTTAAGAACGGAGGTTTATTCAAGAAAATACTCAGGTACTCTTCCAACGCGGTACGCTGATTTCTTTACGAGTCAATTGTCCCGCTTGAGATTTTTGCAACCCCCTTTGTCAACGGAGCAATTAATTGATGCGATTTCTCGTATGCTGCCTGTGGAGGTGAGGAGACTAATCATTTCGTCAAACATAAGGGATTTGACCAGCATGGATGAATTACTGAGGAGGTTAGACTACAAAAGTCCAATGCCTAACGTGGTACAGAAAGGTCAAAGGCATGACTTCAAAGAAATAAATACGGTATATATGGACCAAGTCCAACAAACTGACAAGCCAGATGAAGAGAAAACTGACAATGTAGGTCCTCACAGGAATAATCAGTTTAGAAATAACAGATGGCAAGGTTACCGTCCGTATCAACAGAGAAGAGGCTGGAACTATAATCGAGGCAATTACAACAATGGAAGAGGCAGATATTACAACAATAATGGTTATAACAGAAATTATAATAGAAATAACCAGAACCAAAATAGAAATCAGGATTCTCAAGGTCAGGTTATGACACCCGATCAGTATCAGGAAAGAGAGAGGGAAAGCCAACAATACCTGAAAGAATTAAGGGAAAAAGAAGCCGAAAATCAAAAGAAAAGGCAGGACGTTGTGATCGATCCTGGACCTTCAACAGTCCAGCAGAACTTAGAAAATAGAAATACTGGACAGAAGAGAAAGTAGAGAGGAGAGAATGCATTTAACCACACACAACCCAGAGTAGAAGAGATTTATGATTAAGGAACTTAGAGGAAATATCATACTAAAGTAAGCCAGTAATAATTCAATTTCGTGTTCAAGAGAGTTGAGGTACTTGTAACACTGAGTTTAAAAACAATTTGCAACTGTTTTTAAAACGTGGTGAGGGGAGAATGCCCCCGTAAATTGAATTATGTTGAGACCACGGTGGCTATTTTGGAAATTATGAAGAAAGTTAAGGCTGTCATAGTTATGACGTGGATGGTCATGACGTAAGCACGGATGACGCAGACGTTATACCAGCAGGCTGCTTGAGCTGAGATTCTCAATGACGTCACTATTTATTCGAGAAAGTTCCGAGATTTACGACGCAGTCGCAGGAAACGTGGAATTGTGCTGAGGAAGAAATTATGCTATTGGAGGGGAGGCTCGAACCAATCAACGATTGTGTGAAGGAAGACGGAGATTGCTGAAACTATGGTATTTTTAATGCTTTTTGGAATGCAGAATTGTGGAAATCCATTTGCAGTAGAGGCATTGTTCTGGAATTTTGGTGAAATTTATTTCCAGTTTTTGAATTTTGAAAATCCGTCAAGTATTGACGAAGTTAGAACTTCGAGCGATGACGCAGTAACACGCTATGGAAGGGATGGATACGCCCCTTATGAAGTTTATAAAAGGCCTTGCGCAGAAGAGAGGACTCTCAATCGTCTCAATCGTCAGATCTCATATCGCATATCTCAAATCGTCATATGGTGAAACGTCGATTGACATTAGTAGAGAGAGTCGTCTTTATAACGCGTGGTGAAGCCACCGCATTAAACGTGATTCAAGCAGACAAGCAGTGCAAGTTTACTGTGAGTAAAACTAGGTGAAGTTAAAACGCACATTATAACGCGTCTACAAGAGTGGCTATGAACAGTTAGCGGTTGCCTATAAGCTAATCCTATTTTGCAGTGCTACATTAAGCAGTGTAGTAAATTTGAACAATTTCAAGGAGTTATTTTAGAAGATATTAGCAATTTTAGATGACTGACAAAAGTGATTTTCTCGCCTCCTGAGAAGCACTTTGTATCGCCAGATCCTACGCTACGGCTGACACTGCTAGTATAACAGGGAGACTTCTGATTGCTTTTGTGACACAACGCTACAGTATTATGGAGCAGTTTAATAAGGCAGTTTGTTCTTCTATTACCATAACCGATGGAAGATGGAAGGCTAAAGGACTTTAATGCAATTGGGACATACATTGTTGGAGTAAGATAGCAACATGGAACTTCGCTAATTGCTATTCCATACAAGCGGACATGTGGTGAACAACCATCTACACCCATGTTTCGTGGCTCAACGCTGAATACTATCAAATAGCAATGGAAACGATTTCATACTCTCTGAATATGAATATTTCTACGGAAATTACTACAAAAACTTCATGGCGATTTTCTACAATATCTTCAGGGATTTTTCAAGAGAGGTCAGGGTTGTCCCGACTCACAAAGAAGAATTTTGCCGGAAGGATGTCTTTCGTCTTCATGGAGCAGTGCAATTTCCGGAGAAGGAAGCAGTTCGATTCTCCGAGGGTGCTGTTTCCTGTTTCGAGGATGGAGCTCAGCTTTAACTTGGTGAAATGGATCCATCAGCAGTCTTCTTTGGGGAATTTTCCTCTGGAACTTCAATCGGCAGATAAGGTAGTCGTGAAGGTTTTTTGCATTTGAGTTTCTTAGCAATATTTGAGCAATCATTTTCCCATATTTTTGTCCTCATGTATTTTGCCCTATATTCTTGTTTGAGATTCCTATTCTCAGTACACCTTGTTGAGTTATGCCTTTTTCGACGATTTATTAAGACATTGTTATGTCATGGGCATAGTTAAATGATTTTGGATCAGTTGAGACTGATATTTAGATTTTTCATAATTTGCTTATTTTTGGTAGTCACGATTTGACTATAAGTTAATGATTTTCATGGCAGATTTAATTTCATACAGCGTGTCTCTTTATTAAAGTAATTTCAACCCCAGTTTAATTACTTTGACCAATTTTCTGTAATCATCAAGAAGGAAGAACATTTAAATGATTTTAGAGCGTTAAAATCTCTTGCGTTGTCGACGATCTTGGAAATACTAGTCGTTATTTGAAATTGATTGCAACACAGATATTTATCGTCAGTTATGAACGACCATTGCATCATAGACAATTTTGTGAAAGATGAACTTTAATTATGAATTATTGAATGCATTAAAGTCGTGAACTTTTGTTAGGAGTTTTTTTCTCAATTAGAGATTTGAATAATAATGTTTGCATTCCACAGTCTAATTGGATTCTATTCGACTATTTTGCAGTTTAGTCGCACTTTGTTTGATGATAGTATTTTTATACTACAATACTTTGAAGATGATAATCTTAAATTTTGATAGACCAGAGAGGCGTATATAAGCGTATTCACTATTAAATTTGTTTCTGATTGGCAAATTTTTACTTCATTTCGATTCATGAATGAAATCCACGAAGGTTAAATGACAACAGTTTTGAAACTATTAATAATTATAAGAATTTTTAAAGTGGACCTATGAATGTATAATCGCTAGTGCAGCGGACATGTTGAAAGTCGCTGATGTATAATGCCCTTGAAATAAATGAAGGAGGTTCCCACAGTAATTAATGATATTAAAGAATTTGTTAGTGGAGGTTTTTGTAAATTCTGTGGAAGATTTTGATGCCGTATATATTAATATATGATGAATTTTGGGCTTATTTTAATGCAGTTTTGTGCATTTTCTTTGTAAGCGACGTATTTACCGCAGGAGTGTATTGTATTTGTCCTTTGAAAATTAATCAAGTGAATTTACTGTTATAATTAACAAGAGTATTGAAAGAATTTGAGATAAGATTTTGAATGAAGATTACCGTCACAAATAATTATAATTATTAAACCTTTATTAAACCAGAATGTGACATTAATATGTATAACTAACCTTCATTGGTCGATTATATTGACACGATTTTGAAATTACCAACCGGATGAACATGTGGTTAATGTATTTCTCAAATTAATAATTTGAATAATTTAAATGTTAATATTGTAAATAAATAATGTAAATATCTTTGACAATAATGTGGAACGGAAGTAATGTTAGAGGCGTGTTTAAAATTCTTTTTGTCTTTAACTATATTATAAACAATTTCTAATTGTTATAAACATTTATGAGTTTTGTTATAAACATTTAAGAGTTTGTTTTATACTCTAAACAATGCTTATTAAACATTTGAATGCTAATTAAACAAGTTTAGGGATTGTCAGAATAATCCAGTGGTATGTGAGTAAAGCATTTGAAAGATTTGCGTAACAATATTTTGTGATGTCTTGCGGACATTTAAAACTTTTGAGAGAGTGCTGGATTCTTACGCAACGTGGCTTGATAAGTGAGCCCATTTGACAGGTGTACGTCAGGATGAAGGGTAGATGGCAGCTGGCCAGACAACTGGTTATCAGCGGACGAGGTCGTCTACAGTGTGGCCTTGCGCCTATAAATACAAGTGTCATGTTTATTAAAAGAAAACAAATGCTCTATAAATGTGTCTCATCCTGACTTCCTTTTTGCAATCCAAATGTGTTATGAATATTACGTTACTTTGAGCTCGTGGGAGCTAACATGTTGTATGATAACTTTGCAAGTCCTACAGGAGGACATAGTCAGATTGACATGGGCTACTGATAGCCACATTTATTTTGTTGAGTTTGTTAAAGTCATACCCTTTATTTGAAATAAAGCTTTTGTACAGTTCAAAGTTCTTGCCTTCGTTCTGGTTCATTTTTAAATGTCATAGTGAAGGTTATTGTGGGAGCATACTTTAGAGATCCTGTTGTCAACCCAATCCCCGAGATATTTATAAGAGGTAAGTAGAGGTAAGTATGGACCCCCGTCTATTTTGGTGTGTTCCACAATAATTCCTTGTTAACTTCTGTGCTCAAATCTCGATAGTATCTGTCAGTGCCATTTTCATTGGTGTAGCTGAGCCGGCGCGGTGGATTATTGGCAATCCGATTGAGGGGGCGGATATCTGACAGCCTACTATCCGGGTAAACGGGGACAGTACTTACTTAATAGTCCTATAGCAACATACAAAATGTCAGTTTGATTGCTTAAATAGTTTGAGAGATATTTTGAACTTGTGTGATACATCGAATGAACGTCATATTGGAATGTTTTTTGTTTAGGCTGTAGAGTTATATGCCAGAATAGTTGTTCATTAGACCAATTTACATTCCTGTCATATTTTTAAGACAAAGAATATTAAATTGTTATTAAAAATTGTGCACGGCCGCTATTTTTAAGTTGTCATTATATTTAAATTAAATTTCAGTGTATTAAGCCTTCAAGATATTTTATTTTTATTTTTTATTAATGCAGCCAATGGCCATGTACAGGACGGGTCAGGGAAGGGATTATGAAAGGAAATCGGCCGCGGACCTATTGAAGGAACCGTCCCGGCATTTGCCTGGTAGTGAAAATGGGAAACCAGGAAAACCATTTTCAGGACGGCCGAGGAGGGATTCGAACCCACGCTCTCCCGATGGCAGCGAGACACGAGGTAGCGGGTTAGCGCTCTCGGCCACCGCGGCCGGTTTGAACATATTTTTTGTGCCTTGCATTTTTTGAACGATTAAACTTATATATATACTTAATTTTCGCCGCAATGCTGATTTTGTGCTCACCAGGTTATTGAAGGTTTGGTACACATCGCCCTTTAAGTTACCTCTTATGAATGTTGGAATATATCTGAATATTTTACATTTCAGGCAATTACACCATTATATCATGAAGAGAAGGAAGAGGTCTGACCAAGTAAAAGAATTAGAGCAAGTTATCAGGTACTAAAGAAAACAGTCAATAAGGGAGGGAAAAAGGATGAATACCTGCAAGTATCGGGATAAGAATTAAGGGAAAGTTGACGAGGGGTGGTGAAATGAAAAGATGAACAAGTAACCAGAAGCAATGTCGGGCTTTACTCAGGCCATGTGGGTCTCAAGCAACTTCCAATTACTGTTATTGTGGCAAGTTCTGTGTATTCACTTAAGCTATCTAAAACATGTGTTATGCAAATTATTCAAGAGAGTGTGGCACAGTAAATCAAGAGTTGACAAAAGAGCTACCACAGGCAAATACCATTAGTTGTAATTGCTTAGCACAACTGTCTGGAATGTAAGGTAATCTGTTTGGCGGTCTTGTCTTCAAGAAATAGAAGAAGAAAGATGTAGTGATGATTATTCATTCGAAATGTGATTGCCGACTGTCCAGATACAATTTTTACATTGTTTTATGCCGGTACCGAGCTTGCTTTGCTGTGGCAGTCTATAAGCAATAGGATACACAAACAGCATTCACTTCAGGGCAATCATATCTCAAAGCCGTATATGATTGAGTTCAAACATGGCACATTGAGTAGACTTCACCTGTAATAGGATCCTGGGTACCAGCAGAGTGGAACTGCAGTACCAACTAGATCTGCTATTGTTCTCATAGAAAACAAGACTAAGTAATCCATTGTTCGAAATAATATTCATTGTAGCCTATAAATCATTCGTATTATTATAAGAGAAGTAATGCAGAACATATAATTACCTGAAGTTCATGTTCCTCCTTAACTGATATCCTTTCATCGTCAAATATATCACCACCCTCGTACTGCAGGTTATCAGAGGGCAACAGCTCATTTGAATCCTGCGAAGTATTACACAATAATAAATATATAGACACAGTATGACTACTAAGTTATGTGTATCATAAAAAGTAAAAGTTAACAGATCCTGGTTAGAGTAGGCCTACCATGTACAGTAGGCTACTATGTCACTAAACCTTGCACGTCACTAAGATAGCAATGTCACACCATATAGCCTACGAATTAAAATGCAACTTACAATGTCATGCAATTCATGAGTCAAACATTCTCCCACACTCTTGATGAATAGTTCTTTCTCCATTTTCATTAGCAAACTAGAAAAGAGAGATAATTAAAGACCTTACTTATGCCAGTAGCCTACGCCAATTCAGTCTCATATTTAATAAATCATATGAGGTATTCTCAGACGCCTCGAAGTGCACAGTGATATGTTTGCAAGTTGACCGCCATGAACAAATGCATCGTTACTATTTATCCTTCCAATTGAATAGATATAGGCCTAACTAATGGTGCCTGCTAGTAGAGCAGGGAAATAAAGAATCCTACATTCGATTTCTCTATTCTGGTATACGCAAAAATTTGATTTGGGGAAGCAGACTAAATATTATATTGTCAGACGATAAAGTATTTATCAACACGTTTAATTAGGCTGCGTGGAAGTGAACTCAGGTTGCTGCACTGGTATTGCCAAAGAGAATGTAATATAAGAGTCCCAGCTCCCATGTTAAATTATTTTCCTTAAATCCGCCCATAATCCGGCTTCAAAAAAACAATCATTTCTCTTCGGTAGGGGAAACATAAGGAACTAAATCCCTAAGATATCCGCTTATTTTTATGAATATTACGCAGACCTAGTCCCTTTGTGGATCAATTAACATTAATAGCTATTACCTTTGACAATATTAGCTCTGCCAAAACGTATCACAAGCAATCAACAGTATACTGATACATTATGAAATTTGTTGTCCACTTTGTAATGTTGGCAGTAAACGTACATATGTAGCTATATATTTTGGTAATTATAATAATGTATTGTCGTTAGTTTATCAACTATACACCGTAAAAATCAATTATCTAACACGTTTTATAAGTTGAATGCTTATAAAATGAAATATCGATTCATGCCTGCTGACATAACCTCCAAATTCCAGAGCACATCCCATACCCGCCCCCCCTTTTCGCCCTAACCTACATAACCTCCAAAGCTGATTATAGCATAATTAAAATAATCACCCCTACCCCCCTACCTGCTATCCTACACAGGTTCCAAATTCGTGTTTGAACCCCATGACCCTCTTGCAAATGTGATATGAGAAGGAAGGAGAAGGATAAATGAAAACCATAGGTGATTGAAACATTTTTTATTTTGCATTACACAATGTAGAAATAAAATCGTTGTATATGTATAGGTCTAGTATAGAAAGAACGTCACAATTGAAATTGCATTCTGGTCCAGTTCTGCTCTTGCAACTTGCTGTTCACCTGGATCCAGAGGACAGATCTGTAAGAATACAAACATCAAGCTATAAATACAATAAATTTGGAATGTAACTTATAAGACACTAGACATGGAAGAATGCAGGCTAAGCTTCTCAAGGAAATATCCTGTAAATGGGCATGGAGGATTTCAGTTATTTCAGTGATCTCTTTCGACTGCAGTCCAATATTTGTGTTTAACATTTAGTAATTTTCATCATGAATTCTTTCCTCAAGACAGTATCCATACCATTTAAAAACTCATTCAAATCCTCTGGTGTGTCAGCTAAGATCACGACGATGTCATCAGCAAATCTCCAAGTTAAAATTATTTCTCCTTGAATTGTTACTCCTACTTTGAATTTTTCTCCAACTTCCTTAATAATAATGATATTGGGTTCACGTCCCTTTTGAACTACACTGGCTTTTAGAGACGCCAGGGTGCCGGAATTTTGCCCCGAGGGGGATCTTTAACATGCCAGTAAATCTACTGACACGGCTCCCTCGCATTTGCGCACCCTCAAATGCCAGCTGACTGTGCCAGGTTTCGAACCTGCAACCTTGGGCTCCCAATTTCCTTCATTGCTTGTTCAATGTATAGATTGAAAAGTATGGGTGATAAGTTGTGGCCTTGCCTTACACCTTTCTGAATACCAGCTTCTCTCTCATGTCCTTATGTTCGAATAACTTCATATCCTAAGGAACACAAAACGTGCTACACCTTAAAACAGTAGGCCTATTGGTATGGCACAAAATGGTAAATTGAAAGGAAAGTGATTAGTCCCTTGTTCATAAATTTACATGTGTCAACATTGTTTGGTATCCTTTAAACATGAGTCACTTTCAGTGATCTCAGGAGTAGCCTAAATATTGAGACTCATGTCCTAAAGGTCTTGGGTTTTATTGCAAATAAATAATTAATTCTAGTCTGTTTGGAACATACACAATTGAGACGTGTTTGGCTTAGTTCACACCACAATGATCCACTCAAATGGTGGTTCCTAAATTAAGGCCATGACTGCCTCTTCCCAATCCTAGTCTCATCTACATATGCATATACCACTACATACAACCTATACATACAGTTAACGGGTATGTAGCTGTGTACTTCCCCATCCCACTCTCCCGGTATACTACTGCAACTTAAAAAATTTGCCACAATCATCAGTGTGTCCGTTTCTGATTGTGACAACCTACTGTCCCACGCGTCAATGTTCTCAGATAGGGAAGAATTCGGCTTGCTTCCTGCACCACTCTACACCTACCTCTCAAGGTCAAGTGCACAGCTGAAGGCCGGCATCTGTAAACACGTTGATATGGCTAATGGTGGCAACATGGTTTTGCAGCAGACACCAATTTCCAACCAAGTTAAAACAGCTCACTGATGATTTGTTCTGAAATAGTTATTTCAATGCTCCCAATATTAGGTATTTATGTTGTTTTTGACAACCTTGACATGAACATTGTCAGGAATACTGTATGCCAGCCATCCTAGTTTCCCATCTGGGTGACAAATTGGTTATGCAGTTACAAGCTGAGGTATCTATGACATATATGTCAAGAAATATGGATCCATAGTATGTTACAACTATTGTATTATGTAACATATCAATGTGAATATTTAACGGCTGGAGAAAAAAATAATTTGATAATAAAATAACATCCAAGTAGGCATTCAAACAATTGGCCTCAATATGTAAGCATCATAGTTTGATCATACTAACATGTATTTCTCATTTCAATAGCCTGGGACATAGTGTTCATCAGCCCGAGGAACTAAGGTGTATCACTTTTCTGTGATGAGTGTAATAGTATGTGTAAATGTATTCGGGACAAGGATGGAATAGTGCCCCAGGATTTGAAATAAGGTACGGTACAATCCCAGCATTTGTCCCAAGGGAGTGTCGAAATTTCACACTCAGGATAGCCTCTGTCAATGCCAGGATAAACCGTTGATTTCTCGACTTGCTGCAGGTGCCTATCGCGACCATAGTGCATGACTTAACGAGCATGGCTACGCAGCAGGATGTCATTTCAATGAATGGTATCAGACCTTGGGGAAGAAAAAAAAAACCACTGTGCGTGACGAAAACCAGGGGCGAGTATCTATCGTTAGTTACCTAACACTCTAACAATTATTGGTCTAGGAAAAACCATTGGTCAGATGGATGTGATATAGTACCTAATGCGTGGGGTTGGCAATACTGTACGCGATGCTAAAAATGGCGGAGTCAGCTGGAATTTCATCTGTATAAGTCGTGATCCTATTTGGCATGGCTGGGTGGGTTACAGACAGCGGAGGAGTAAACATCTATTACTACTGTATATCATCTCTAGATACCACTACAGGTATCTTGGCTAATTTCAGTAGTTTAAGAATTTTTTACTTTGGTTCAGGTAAATTCCACTCTTACCGAATATGTATCCAATAATCTTTATAATTAGAGTTGAAAACTCTAGGAAAACAGACTGTTACTGAACCTGAAAGATTCATCACTCCATGGAAGTGTTCCATATGCCTCACCGCTGCCTAACATACACATTGCTGCAAGTGCTTTTCAACCCACAGGAAGAAGTGCAAGGATGCAAGTGAAATAATGTCCTCTTTGGACTAAACAGGAGGAAAGCAAAGACAGTAGGCCTACAGATAGTGGTTTACTAGCATTATTAGTTAGAATCACGCAGGTTAATCCCTTAGGAAGCAAAGAGGACAGGTAAATGATTTAGGCCTACAGGTCCTCATTCTGAACCTTTGCCACACACAAATACCAGTCATGTAGTACTGCTCAAATAAGCACTATACAAACTTACATGATAGAATGAGACCTGCTGAATTATATTATTGGTATAACACACTCCAAAAAATTGGATCAAGAGCATTTCAAAACTACTCCTGGCGGCGTTCCAGATATGAGGGTTTAGGTTATGTTAGTCTTCCACATGACTGACGCGCCACAGTTCATCACTAAACAACGTGTACATGCATTTCATTACAAATGACATATTTGCTCATATTTTACTCCATCTTTCCTTTTGCTCACGAATCAACATTATTAAAACATTCACACCATTTACAAATATCTTTAATTAAGACATGTATCTTGACGTAGTCTGCCATCTTCTTAAAAAAAACGAAATGATAATCGGCAGCAAGGGTTGCCATCATAGTATTAATATCAACAGGTACAATTCTTTAAATATAACTGAATCTTTGCAATTATATCAGTCAATGTAATGATGTTTATGATTATATTCGATCAACTTCTGAAATTCATAACAATAGATTTCGTTTTCAAGAAGTTTAATCTAAGTCTAAAGCATAATACGGTTGTAGTCCTGTTAGTATCAGTGTAGACCAATCACATTTAAGACATAAAAAACAGGGCGCTAGGTCTACCAACAGACATCGTCCGTTCGTGCTATTACGATTCCAAAGTTGCATAACCGGAGCGTAATAAAAAACCTGGCCCAAAATAAGGTTTAGCCAATCCCATCTAACTTATGACGGCCTGGGTATTGCAAATCGGCACTAGATGCCACGACACGAATAAAACTATTTCCTTCCATTACAAAACACCCAGTTCAAACTAGATACATCATAGTAGCAACATTTCAATTCTTCCAACTTGGACTAGTTACTTGCGTATAATGAAGAATTCATACACTTACATCTTGCCGAAATACATATCAGATAAACTCATTCCAGTGATGGAATCCCTATGTGGTAGCCTACCTGTCAAATAACGATAATATAGGAACGTCTCTCTGTGCATGCCGTAGTTTGAGTTAAAATTACGTTGCTACCTACATTATTATTATTATTCTCCCTCTCCACAGATTTGTTTTCGCCCAGAGGAAAACTCTTCACCCAGAGGAAAACTCTTCACCCAGTCACCAGACCTAAATTCTCTTTAGAACACTCTTACTATGCATTAAGGCTGTAATTTAATACACTGTACGCTCACCATGTCGGAAAGTAGTCCAAACTAGCCAGGGTATTTTCAATCAAAATATGGGCGCGGCACGTGGAGGGGTGGAGGTGGAGGGATGTTGGTGTGGGTGGTGTGTGGCGGAAAGGGGGGGGGGGTCAAGATGGGACCAGGGGGGGCCGCCCCATTTCCGAGAATGTTGATATTTGATTCTTCATTGTTACGCCAGTATACGGTATTTCATAATTTGAAGGTAGCCTACAACAGAAAATTTCTTTAATGTTGCTGACGTAACATGTATTTACATTTAAAAACAAACTGGTTTGGTTCTAAAGAAGTCATACAATAAGCCATCAATGGCGACAGCTCCAATTTTCAATAGCCTACGGTTATCCCTCTGTCTCCCCGACACTAACACCAGTGGCTACTACTTTTGCCACCTCACTTCGGCCGAGGCGATATGAAAGCACGTTTTGGAGATATTTCTAGACATTGCAACGCAGCTTTTTATTTAGCGTATGGCCCTTTGTGCCGGCAGTGTCCGAGGACATGTTCGGTTCGCCAGAGTTTGTAGCTGCTTCTATGCGACATCCATGGGGTGAGCTACAAGTACCGTCGTGTGTGGATGAGATGAAGTGAATGAGCAAGTTCAATTTCAAGTAGTTTCAAGTTTTGCTACCAGATGCCGCTGACACCTTCGCTGGAACTTGGTAGATCATATCTAGCAAAATATCACCTAAAAATTTGACTACACACTACTAATTGTAGTCGTAGGTTCTTTTAAAAGTCATAAATGTACGACATGGGCCCGCCGAATTTACGGTACATCCTCTCCGAAGGAAAGCATACTGAAGGATTTTAACGCTCTTTAAACAGGCGACGACTTCGGCTGGGTTTTAACCGCTAGGGGATCTTATCTCCTAAATTACGGTTTTTTTTTCTTTTAGCGTATGGCTTTTAGTGCCGGGAGTGTCCCAGGACATGTTCGGCTCGCCAGTTTTGTAGCTGCTTCGAGACGGACACCCAATGGGTGAGCTGCAAGTACCGTTGGGGAGGAAAGTTGGAAGGGAGGGTCGAGGAGTTGGAAGGTAGCGGCTGTGGCCTATAGTTAAGGACCAACCCCGGCATTTGCCTGGAAGGAAGATGGGAAACCACAGAAGACCATCTTCAAGGTTGCCGGCGGGGGGATTCGAACCTCCTCGCCTCCCGGATGTGAGCGACTGCCAATAGTCATGCCGCAACGACCTCGGCTAACTCACCCGGTTACGGTTTTTGTTTGCTGACAAGTAAATCACTGGGCCAGTCAAGTCGTGCGTACAATATTGGATCATTTACTGTATTCAGGCCCGTATTTACGGGAGGACAAAATGGGCAACTGCTGAATTTCTGAAAAACTATACAAACCTGCTTAGGCATTAAACATCAAGTTATTAAAGTTTAAAGAGAATATACTTTAGCGATGTTGATTATTTAAGGATATATATTTAAGGAGTCTTAGTCACCTAGGTGTTCTTGCTGTTGATCTGACTTGAGTGTGAAATTGTACGAGTGAGGAAAACTTAAACTTGTTATTTAAATAATTGGTTGTGTGTGATATCTGTTCTAATTTAAATATACATTATTTGCATTACTGGTAAGTTATTCTTTTTCTATTTAAGTTTTAGTAAACGCTTATTTGTAGTGTTTTCCATCCGTAGTTAAATACACACTCAGGTGAAGAAACAGCCCCATATGTTAAAACAAGTAGTTCTGTGAAGAACTATATAGCCTACTTTCATATATCCTATTGGTCTTCTTTAATAAATAATTCGCCCGCTCATAAAAAGGAACGCCATGTTGGATTGTTCTGTATGTAGGCCATAGAGTTATGCACCATTTGATGAAGATTATGCCGTAGGTTTGTTATTCAAACTTACACATCGTTCCATGATTAGGACACAAGAAATTACAACTTAATTTTAAAATTTCGCACAGCCCCCATCTTGAATTATGTAAACAATTCAACTAAATTAGATGTCAGCAGATTAGAATTTTATTAGGGAGGGGGGCACACGCACGCACACATGGGCAAAAGGTGATATCATAGGCAGTAATAGATGAGGACCTGAAGGGCCCCCTCCAAACTAAAATCCTGGCTACGCTACTGTCAGTGGTGTCATAGTTCGTAATGTAGCATGGGCGCCCATACGGGGGGGGGGGGCAGGGGGGGGGGCATGCCCCCCCCTGGATCCTTGAAAAATTAAACGATATGAAAATCAGACTGAGAACAAACGCTTTTTTTTTTTCAAAAGTGCTTACAGTATTCTAATTAATTTGTACTAAACATAAATACTTCAGATATTTAACATTCCGACAGGCCAAACATTAAATACTGTATAGTGGCACGCGCATTAAGCCTGTCGGCACACCTCAGAAATCTGAATTTTTAAAAATTACAATATTTGCTGAAGAATAGTTTTGCTTCTATTAGTGAATACACTCATTCGTTCTGTACATAGCCTATTACGTAATGGTGCTCGATCAGGCGCAATCTGTCTCGCATATCACTTTTGCAACAACAGCAAATGTGTAGAAGGGTCATTGACAAACTGGCCGATATGGACTTGAATGTCATGTGGAAAGACGTAACTACTGAAAGGTAGTTGACGAATATGTTGACGAATATGAGATAAGAATTAACTCGTGCGCCCGTCAGATCAGTAGCACCCACCGGAAGGTTAAAATCATCCTATATATTATGTCAGTTATGCAATAGTGCTGGTGTGCTTTCGCTTTAAATTAGACACTTGAGTAATATTACAAAGGAATGTTGTAATTTATATGCGCGTAGCCTACATTCCATTCGTGTGTATTGTGTTCACTATGAAAGGCCGCCTAGACTGTGTCAGTGTGCTTACAGTACCATTTATTAATTTTGTGTGCATCTTGTATTAATGGATTTGTATTTCATTTAAAGGTAAGTAATGCAATCTTTTCTTATTATATATAATCCAAAAAGAGGTACTCACTAGTTAATCATCGTATCTTTGTAACCACAAGGGCTATGAAAATGAAATTTTGCATGTTGATTACTCCCAGAGGCGTCAAGAACCCTAAACATGGGCCTGACTGTATTATACTCTCGCCATATTACGCCGGCTCGCCTTTCCGCGTTTGTTATATTCGTGTCGCGAAATGCTGTACATTTTTATTTTGAAGGTGTGCAATTGTACGGTGGCTCATTACTTAACAACAAAGCGATTATTGCTACGAATGAACAGCAATCTAACATTGCAGTTGTAGATTCTTAACCTGCAGTGTTACATTTTCTACAATCGAGGCAATTTATAATACAGTAGTTAAATTATCCTGCAATGTTTGTGCCATAATCAAAGCGACTAAGATTCGCACTCTTAATCGAATATAGACAAACTGGTGAATTCAGTAGTGATAGACTTCGTAATGTTGTGTATGATTTCAATGGAACCCTCTTGCAAAGTAGGCAATTTTGGATGCGTAACATATGAGACATAAATAGGCCTACATAAATTTAAAAAAACGAAAAAAAAAATGATTTAGATTGTTTAGACAGTATATTATTCACTGAATAATGATTAAGCTCGACTTGATGCTTAATCGTAACAACCAGCAATTTGAAATGGGTACGGTACTTCAACAAATTCAAAAAGATGACTGATCATCAGTAAACATATAGATCATAACTTTCATATTTTGGCCTCATATGAGCCTTAATTAGCCTGACAATTATGGGAAATAGTGTAAAAAACTTATAAATGAAGGGTGTTAAAATGTACGTTCCAAGTTAAACGGCTGCGTGAGTAGCGCTTTTCTTTTCCAGGCTATCAAAAATCTGGAAGACATGAACACCATAGATCTGCTATTTTGCCAAAATGTCACCAATTCGACGTAAATCCAGTGGTTTAGTTGGACCGGAACGCCGTTCCGGAAAATATCTTCCCGCTTTAGAATGACGTAACAATTTTACATTCAGTAAGAAAATCGTTTATAATCTATACATAGCGCTGAAACGTCACGGGTGTACTCTAGCGGACTAATATCAAACCTTACGGTTTTATGTTCATAAAATACGGTCGCTTTTACACTCCTGGGCGTTTTTCTGGTTCTCGAAGGTTGGCTACACTGCTATTGGATACGGAGAGCGGGAAGTGAGCACAACAACTTTATTCCGCTCGTTATGTTTGTGTGAATCCAAGTTTTATTTTATGTTTTGCTCGATGTGTTGCTGTGAAGCAGATATTACGGAATCTCTCTGCAGCTAATGAACATCAGTAGCCCCGTAGTACCTTTCAAGTTTTCCAGTGACTGTGAAAGTGAGTTGTGAGTCACAACGTGTGACAATGAGTTTACTTAAGTGGCTGGGTTCAAAAAAACGTGCTGGGGATGAAGATGAAGAATCAAAGAATACTAAAAAGGTGTGTGATGGCTCAAGTAAAAACGAAACTGAATGGAGTTCCGAGAACATTAGTTTCATTAAAGAAGTGAGTATAGAGATAGACCCTGGGTTAAATGTTGCTGAAACGTGTGATGCAGTTTCAAGGGAGAATCTAGGTTATGGTTCTACACCTTCTACCATCGACTGTGAAATTCAAGGACCCACCTACCGAAAACAAGATTTTCCAGACTGTTGGAACGAGTCTCAGTACCGTTATTTTTTTTTGTCAGAGAACGAGTGGTTATTTGCAGGAAATAAAAATTTAGGCTGCAATATATGTAAAGAGGAAAGTAAATTAGGATTAGGAGTTTCTAAAGGGGCAGGACTTAAGCTAATGAAAGTATGGGTAGAATGCAAGGTTCATCCCAACGGAAATAATATTAATCAACAACAAACAAGCCTTAGGAAAAAATATTTGATCACAAAAATTCAGAATCTCACAAAAAAGAAAATGGTGAATTCAGTAGTGATAGACTTCGTAATGTTGTGTATGATTTCAATGGAACCCTCTTGCAAAGCAGGCAATTTTGGATGCGTAACATATGAGATATAAATAGGCCTACATAAATTTAAAAAAAACGAAAAAAATTGATTTAGATTGTTTAGACAGTATATTATTCACTGAATAAAGATTAAGCTCGAATCCAATAAAAAGATATTTGAAAGTTGCTTGGACACTATGAATGTCAAACACCTAGAAACCACCGTTCGAGTATTTCGAACAGCATACTCAATTGCGAAAAGAAAAAGACCCTTCGTAGACCTACAGGCTTATGTTGAACTTCAACAATTAAATGGTTTAGATGTGGGACGAGTTCTTCATACAAATTTTAGTTGTGCTAATATTATTGAACACATTTCACAGGAAATGAGAAATAAAATAGCAAAATCTATAACAGAAAATCAGAGGAAAATCAGTATTATGTTTGACGAATCAACAACGGTTAGTGTAAAATCTGTGTCAGTATTATATTTGAGATGTGCTCTTTCAGATAACTCTGAAGTTGTTTCCTTTTTCTGGGACTTGATAGAACTTGAATCAACTACAGCAGATGTTATTACTCGAGAGATATTGAAGAATCTTTCTTCATATGGGATGAATGAAAACTTTCTGGCAGAACATTTAGTTGGTCTAGCATGTGATGGGGCCTCTGTAATGTTAGGTAGAAAAAATAGAGTTGGAGCACAGTTTTTAAAGTTATTTCCAGATATAGTAATCTGGCACTGTTTAAACCGTCGCTTGGAATTGGCCGTTTCTGATACAAGGAATGAAGTTACAGGTGTTAACCATTTCCATTCTTTCTTTGACAAATTGTATTCTTTATACAGCATGTCTCCCAAAAATCAAAGGGACTCAACATTTGTGCTGCTTCACTGGAACAAAGAGTTAAGAAGATTGGGAAAATATTTACAATTTATTTATTTATTCGTATCAGAAGCATTAATACTATACATGTATACATTAAAACTCTTACTGGATTAAATACAATGCAAAGTCACACTAAACAAACAAGAGTCTATACTACTTTTGCCCAGAAGTTAGCGACATCCAGTGCATTTTCTCTCGCCTGAAGAAAATCGTGTACTGTGCATGTTTGAGGGTACCTGCTGCACTGCAACAAAAGAGACGTAGTCTGGATTACACCACATTCACACAATGAGGACTCGATGTCGAAACCCCACTTCTGCAGGTTACTTTTACATCTTGTCACGCCTGCCCGTAATCTGTTCAGAGATCTCCAGGTACTCCATTTCTCCATATGACCAGGTGGTAGTTCTTCACTAGGTGTCAGCCATTCTTCGGAGCGATTGCAGCTTGCACGCCATAGATGGATTCGGAATTGTTGAGGTGTCCCCTTAAGAGCCTCGGTAATTCTGAGGAAAATTTTCCTTCAATTGAGTCTCGAAGTAGCTGGCTTGTATCCATACAGAGGGTGAGCTTTAGATGTTACCGCCTTCTTCTTCTCAATTTTTGCTGCAATCTCACGACGAATATTAGGAGGGGCAATGCCAGCAAGACTGTACAATTTATCCAAAGGAGTAGGCTTTAGACATCCGGTAATAATGCGACAGGTATCGTTTAGAGCTGTATCTACATTCCTGGCGTGGGTTGACTTGTACCATACTGGGGATGCATATTCCGCAGCAGAGTAAGATAGAGCAATGGAAGAGGTTCTCACAGTATTGGGATGTGCCCCCCAGGTAGCACCCGTTATCTTCCTTATAATATTATTTCTGGCTGCCACTTTTTGCTTGGTGTTCGAGCAGTGTTTCTGGTAAGTGAGAGCACGGTCGAAGGTAACTCCAAGATATTTTGGTGAGATGCAGTGCTCTAATGTGGTTCCTTCCCAAGTGATTTTAAGTGTTTTGTTTGCCGTTTTATTTTTAAGGTGGAAGGCACAAGTCTGTGTTTTATTGGGGTTTGGACTCAGCTGATTCTCCTTGTAGTAAGCAGACAGCTCTGTAAGTGCATTAGATAGTTTCTGCTCAATAGCGTCAAAGCAGGAGTCTTGAGTGGTGATGGCACAGTCATCTGCATAGATAAAGCTTTGTGTTCCTACAGATAGCGGCTGGTCATTGGTGTAGATGTTGAACAATGACGGAGAGAGCACACTTCCCTGAGGAAATCCGTGCCTGTGTGATCTCCACCTGCTTCTTTTCCCCTGAAATTCGACGAAAAATCTTCATTTTCAAGGATTTTTCTTATGAAGCAGGTAAGCTGGTAATCATTCGTAGCATTGTATAGTTTCATGAGGAGACGTCTATGGTTGACAGTATCATATGCAGCTGTAAGGTCGATAAACACTGCTCCAGTGATCTGTTTCCTTTCAAAACCATCTTCGATATGCTGCGTTAACTTGAACACTTGAGAGGTACAGCTCTTCCCAATTCTGAAGCCAGCTTGCTGTGGTATATAGATAGCCTCTAATTTCTCCATTAGTCTGTGGAGTATGAGTCTTTCAAGGATCTTGTACAGATGACAAAGGAGCGAAATAGGTCGATAGCTCTTTGGGTTTTATTTACAATAAGATGGGTAGTTTCAAGCCAGAGAACTGTAAAAGCTGTCTGGGAAAACTGCAGTGCTCTAGTAAAACATTTTAGTGAGGCCAAAAATGATCACCAGAGAGACTCCAAAGAAAGGGCAAAATTCCAAGGTCTAGAAAATATGTTAACTTGTGTAGAATTTCTAGAAAATATTGCAATTATGTATGATGCTTTTGTTGAGTTAGCTGATTTGTCATTAGAGTTGCAGAAAAGAGAGACAAGTCTGACAGAGGCTCAAAATGCAATCAAGTGCACTATAAAAGTGTTTGAATCTATGTGTAACTCAGCTTCTGGAGAATACTACAGAACAGTACTTAAAGCAGCAGAAAACAAAAAGTTTAGAGACATAGGATTACATAATTCAAAAAAAGTTGTAAAAATTGACAGAAAGCAGTTTTTCAGAAGTCTTATGAACAATTTAAATAACAGACTTATGGAAAATGTGTCCACATCATCTCATCTTGGTTCCAGCTCTAGTCAGCAGAGACATGAGAGAATGACAAAAGTTATCAGTGATTCAAAGGTACTATACAAAAATAATTGACCCTCCACTTCTACTTTGGATATCTGCTCTGGTGATGAGAGTGTCGGCAACCTTTGAGA
Organism: Meconema thalassinum; assembly: GCA_946902985.2. Lineage (NCBI taxonomy): Eukaryota > Metazoa > Arthropoda > Insecta > Orthoptera > Tettigoniidae > Meconema > Meconema thalassinum. The sequence goes on along the minus strand of OX336398.1, from coordinate 181,637,318 downwards.
CTTTTTCCACATGTCAGACAAGAGGACGTACGTTAATGCTTTTAGAAAGTATGTCGAGACCAAGGAAATTCCAGTGGAGCTGATGCCTTTAATCAAGACTGTACAGACCATTCCCATCTCTTCAGCAGAAGCTGAAAGAGCTTTCAGTACCATGAATGAGATCCACACCGAAAAGAGAAATAGGCTGCTGGTTGAAAGATCAAGCGGACTTATTTTCATAAGCAGCATAGGACCTCCTGTGCATTTATTTAACCCATAACCATATGTCAAGTCATGGCTACGAAAAGGGAGACGTTCAGCTGATGAAACAATTTGTCGGAATCACGAGGCCACTGATTTTGACACCCAATACGAGTCCATTTGGAAATTGCTGAGTTAATAAGGTGAGTTCCTGTAAATATTTTTTCCAACTAAATCACTGCGTAAATCCATACGTGGCATGCATTGTAAGGAAGGACAGAATGTAGTAATTTGATCTTTAAGCCCATCAGTTTAGTTGAGTACCTCAATTTAGGCTGCACGATGACGACTGGTTACCTAAATATTCGAAATTTGATTGCCGACGCTGACAGCAGCCATCCCTAGTAGGCCTACGATATTTTCAACACTACCTTCAGGGATTTACCACGTATGTATCATGTTTCATGTTCCGGGACACTCATCTCAAAACTACGGTATCGGTACTCTCAAATAACATTACTTCTACACACTCGCCTAATGACACGTTATTACATAAACCGGAATTTCACTCAGTGTCAAGTAGGCTAAAAGGGGTGAGGTTTAAACCTGTTTACAAATAATGCAACAACATTTACAACAATGCCAGTTATTGAATACAAAGCGGTTAATTTTCCCCTCTTTAAGGGTAACCTAACACACATAAATTCAAAAAACTCAAAAAGTATTTGTATTAGATTGGTTAGACAGTATATTATTTACGTGACAGGTACAATAATACGGCGAAATATATCACTTGTTAATTTTATAAAACTCTACGGAATTATACAATATCTGTTAGTTTCATTTTATCGTCTATTATTTTCATAAACAGAGAAAAGCTTGAGCATAAGGCTCTATTACACATTGAAAGAAGTGGTTTGTTTACGTTTGTGTCACCTTTCCTCTTGTTTCAGTCGAGAATGCGAATAATGGTAGTAAGAAATGCGTGATATAGTGGTTTTTATCAATTTTACTTAGTGGTTAGTAATAATCAGGCGAAATATTTTTATTGACAAAACTAATTTTTACTAAAATCATAGGCTCGAGTTTATCAGTTCATTGGCTACAAGTGTGTCATGATTCTAATAAGAGCAATGCGAAGTATTTCCGATTGGTTGTTTAGACGTGACGATCTGCTGTAATGGCCAGTACAAACTAGATACCGTAGCCTACCGTAATTGGAAACAGTGCTATTTAAATAATTGGGCTGATTCAGATGTTGGGTTATTTCCACAGTTTAACTTAGTGATTTGGGATCATATGAAAATATGTCCAGTTATTTAGAAAGTTGGCGAACTGGATTAACAATACCATTTTAATGAACTACGGTACTTGATTCTTATTTTTGTCGATACCACTAGTTTTTTCCTGTTTTTAAGAACTGAACATTACGACGTTGAATCACGAATAAAAGCGAACGTTAACGGACAAAAACCTCAAAGAAAACATTCCTCCCATACTTGCCACAAAGTAGCCAATGGTTTCAGAGCAGTAAAATGATGAATTTCACGAAGTAAGTAAGAAATGAAAACTTCTCTTTGTGTGTGTGTGTGTGTGTGTGTATGGAAGGGGGGAGGGAGGGGGGGGGGGGCAGGTAGGTAATGAGACGAAAATATTTACTTGCCCCCCCCCCCCTGGAAATAAATCCTATGGGCGCCCATGTAATGTAGTACCGGTATATGATCTCTTGTAAGGCAGGCAATTTTTGATGCGTAACATCTACTTACAGTATGAGCGGAGTAGCTTCACAGAATAAAGATTAAGCTCGATTTGATGCTTAACCGTAACTACCAACAATTCGAAAGGAGTAGCCTACGGTGCTTCAACAAATTCAAAACAATATCCGATCCTCAGTACGGTAGCCTAACCATAAAAATCATAACTTGCATAATTAGCTCTAATCTGTGCCTTAAACTCACAATGCTGGGAAATAGTAACAAAAAAGAAACTTTTAAATGAAAGGTATAAAAATATACGTTTCAAATTACACGGCTGCTTTTCTTTTCCCGGCTCCTATCAGAAATCTGGAAGATCCGAAAACGGTACCATACCATAGATCCGCTATTTTGCCAAAATAATCCCAAAATCGACATAAATCCTTAGGAGGCATGCATTGTAAGAAAAGACACAATGCAGTATTTTGATCTGCTGTAACGGCCAGTACAAACTAGACATTTGGAAATGGTACTATTTGAATTGTTGGACAGATTCAGATGTAGATTACCACAATTCAATTTAATTTAGTAATATGGGATTGTCAGAAAATGTGTCCAACATTTAGAAAATTGGCGAACTGGAGTAGCAATACAATGATTATTTTTTTGTCGTAACCACTAGTTTCTACCTGTTTTAAAGAACAACATAACGACGATGAATCAAAAAGAAAATCGAACATTTAAGGACAAAAATTCAAACTAAATTTTCCTCCCAATCTTGCCACAAAGTAGCCAACGGTCTCAGACCAGTTATATCCTGAATATCACGAAGCAAGTGTGAAATGAAAGGAGAGTTTTTGGGGGAGAGTTCGTCTCGTCATCACGTACTACTTGCCAGGCCCCACCTCCCCCTCGCCCCCTGGGAAAATCCTGTGGGCACCCTTGAATGACTACAATTTGCAGGAAAATAGAAGTGATTCAGATTCCTATAAGGAATTTCATTTCCACGCGCCCTAATAGAAGAAGTAAGCTATTATAGTTGATTTCCGCAAAATATGAAAAATTCGCTTGTTGGGTATCTATTACTTTCTAAGCTCTTTTGTTTTTCAATCTTTTAGACCTATGCAAACTTGAGCAACTTCCATGCCTTTTTATCTGCAGGCCTATATAAATATATGTATCCTACAATGATTTATGTACGACAGTTAGTTATGGTTGTTTTATGGAGTGGAACAGTGAGGTCATCGGCCCAATGCATACACCAATAAACAAATCATCCATAGGGTCTATTGGGAACCATTCAATTTACCCAACTGAATATCCCGAAGTAGAGCATTACATTGTATTTATTTCCAAACAAGCCCAGCTACATATTTCAACACAACTTTTCACAGCCACCATACTTTCAACCTTCTTTATACAGTACAATAGTGCCTTCAAAGATACTAAGCGAACATACAGTATAGCCAACCAAAATAAAATTATTTAAGATAGAGCACTTCGAGCTACTATACCACTATGTGATAAACAAAAGCAGTAAATACTTTGGAGTTCTCCACATCCTCCCCACTTTTGATGGGACAAAATAATATAATATCAACAAAATCACACTTTCTGAAAAGTACGATAATAAAGTAGTTTTGGAATTTTAATCGTTCTTCCACTCCAGGTTGCTATTATCCTTGTAGGACTGTCTGGACGAATGATAGACTCCGAAGCAGCCAGTCCCGGAGATGGAGAAACAGCATTCTCAGAAGCACTCAGTTCCCAAGATAGATCGTCCTTCTTTTCAGCAGTGTCACAGTCTCTATTGCCGAGCACTCCAATTGGAACAACCTCTGCATTGGTCGAATTATTTCACCACAAACGGTCTTCAGTCTTGCAACTCTTCCAACACCATCTTTTCCAGGATACCCTTCCAACACTCGTGGCATTGGCCACTTGATCCTCTTCTTCCCATCAGATCCAATAAGAACCACATCTCCTTCCTTCACAATTGGATATGGAGTTTTCTGAATTAATTGACTCCAGTAATCTTTTCCGTAAATCCTGTCGCTGCATATAGCGGGACCTAATAGATGAATTCACTAAATCCGATTGTACCAAATCAGGAGGTCCTACGTCAAGTCGTCATGTTTTGTTTCATCTTTATTTATACGCAAGTCTGGACATATTTTCACACCGTGTTTTCTGCCACACACCACACACTTCAGATTGGTTTTACAGTTGCTGGACCTGTGACCTTGTTTCAAACATACAAAGCATGCTTTCTTAATTTTCAACATCTCTCTCTTCTCCAATTGGGACATTTTCTGTGCACCTTGCTATCGTGAGCCTTATCACAACCGAGACATGTTGCCTTTCTGTACGACTGTTTTGCTCCTGTCAGCAGATTAAGTGCAGTGGGTATTTCTTTTATTTCTTCTATTCTGAACTTTACATTGCATGATGGGTTTGATTTGTTTGACAACCAAAAACCTGATTTTGCCATTGATAATTTCTCCTCCCCTTCCACCTCAGATTTAAGAAAGGCTAACAATAGTTTCAGCTTATCACATTGCTTTCCACTCCGCAGTTGATCACTTGATGAAGAATGTTTTATCGAAACTCTCAACATATCCTCTGGAACACAAGTTTCTACAAAAGGCAGAATATTTGTCCGACATCTTGCTTGTCGATTCTAGAACCCTCAAATAAGACTCACGCTTATCATAGAGCCGAGACGAACTTAAACTGCTCTTTGTGGACTACCAAAGTTAGCAGCTCTCTTACATAGAATTCCACGGGCAACTCTTCCCGCCCAAACCTGCCTTTAAGACTTTCAACTGCCTTAGGGTAATCCTCTGTTGTTGGGAGAAAACTGTCTACTATTTCCCTTGCTCTGGATCCGTTCACTGTAGCTTGAATCAGATATTGGAATTTATCCTCATCTAGCATGTCTCCGTCATTATGTATTCTACTGAACTGACTCCAGAATCCAAGCAAATCTTTAATCTCTCCCCCAAATTACTTCAGCTTGATCTTGGGCCGTCTGAGATACCTACGTGAAGTTGGCAAAGAACACACAGAACTAGGAGATTGAACGGCATTTTTATTCGCAAAAGCGTCATATTTTACTTGTGTAACACTTCGGAGCTTATTGTCTCGTCAGTGTCACCACGATTTTGGGAACCATTCAATTTACCCAACTGAATATCCCGAAGTAGAACGTTACATTTTATTTATATCCAAACAAGCCCAGCTACATATTTCAACACAACATTTCACAGCCGCCATACTTTAATCCTTCTTTATACAAGAGTGCTTTCAAAGGTACTAAGAAAACATACAGTGTAGCCAACCCACAGAAATTTATTTAAGATAGAGAGCAATTCGAGCTACTATAACACTAAGAGATATATAAAAGGAGCAAATAGCCTACTATGGAGTTCTCCACAGGGTCACTGTATTAAAGGATGGACATCAAGCCATTCTTTCATACAGAGACCAGAGAGTAAATTCTGTTTATTCAGATGTTGTTTGGTTAAGATTATTTGGGCAACATTTTAATTTTTCAACTTTAACTTCAATTTATCATTATATATCATTCTAAGAAGCCGATAACCGTGATGTTAGGCCCCTTTAATCAACAATCATCATCATCTAAATTTCATTCAGAAGTGTGACTCTAATGAAGTAAGTTTGTTGTAACAAAAATTACTCTTTTAAGCATATTGTTCCGGTTTATTATTATACTGAACACATACAATCTGCAAAGTGGTTAATATGTACCGTAAATCGTATCACAGTTCAGAGTTCCGGTCCATAGAGAATGGGGATATCAGAATAAGAAAACCAAGGGGCTTAATATGTACCGTAACTCATATCACAGTTCAGAGTTCCGGTCCATAGAGAATGGGGATATCAGAATAAGAAAACCAAGGGGCTTAATATGTACCGTAACTCATATCACAGTTCAGAGTTCCAATCCATAGAGAATGAGGATATCAGAATAAGGAAGCGAAGCTGCTTAATATGTACCGTAACTCATATCACAGTTCAGTGTTCCGGTCCATAGAGAATGGGGATATCAGAATAAGAAAACGAAGGGGCTTAATATGTACCGTAACTCATATCACAGTTCAGAGTTCCAGTCCATAGAGAATGAGGATATCAGAATAAGGAAGCGAAGCTGCTTAATATGTACCGTAACTCATATCACAGTTCAGAGTTCCGGTCCATAGAGAATGAGGATATCAGAATAAGGAACCGAAGCTTCTTAATATGTACCGTAACTCATATCACAGTTCAGAGTTCCGGTCCATAGAGAAAGAGGATATCAGAATAAGGAAGCGAAGCTGCTTAATATGTACCGTAACTCATATCACAGTTCAGAGTTCCAGTCCATAGAGAATGGGGATATCAGAATAAGAAAACGAAGGGGCTTAATATGTACCGTAACTCATATCACAGTTCAGAGTTCCGGTCCATAGAGAATGGGGATATCAGAATAAGAAAACGAAGGGGCTTAATATGTACCGTAACTCATATCACAGTTCAGAGTTCCAATCCATAGAGAATGAGGATATCAGAATAAGAAAGCGAAGCTGCTTAATATGTACCGTAACTCATATCACAGTTCAGAGTTCCGGTCCATAGAGAATGGGGATATCAGAATAAGAAAACGAAGGGGCTTAATATGAACCGTAACTCATATCACAGTTCAGAGTTCCAGTCCATAGAGAATGAGGATATCAGAATAAGGAAGCGAAGCTGCTTAATATGTACCGTAACTCGTATCACAGTTCAGAGTTCCGGTCCATAGAGAATGGGGATATCAGAATAAGAAAACGAAGGGGCTTAATATGTACCGTAACTCATATCACAGTTCAGAGTTCCGGTCCATAGAGAATGAGGATATCAGAATAAGGAAGCGAAGGTTCTTAATATGTACCGTAACTCATATCACAGTTCAGAGTTCCAGCCCATAGAGAACGAGGATATCAGAATAAGAAAGCGAAGCTGCTTAATATGTACCGTAACTCATATCACAGTTCAGAGTTCCGGTCCATAGAGAATGGGGATATCAGAATAAGGAAGCAAAGCTGCTTAATATGTACCGTAACTCATATCACAGTTCAGAGTTCCGGTCCATAGAGAATGGGGATATCAGAATAAGAAAACGAAGGGGCTTAATATGTACCGTAACTCATATCACAGTTCAGAGTTCCGGTCCATAGAGAATGGGGATATCAGAATAAGAAAACGAAGGGGCTTAATATGTACCGTAACTCATATCACAGTTCAGAGTTCCGGTCCATAGAGAATGGGGATATCAGAATAACAAAACGAAGGGGCTTAATATGTACAGTAACTCATATCACAGTACAGAGTTCCAGTCCATAGAGAATGAGGATATCAGAATAAGGAAGCGAAGCTGCTTAATATGTACCGTACCTCATATCATAGTTCAGAGTTCCGGTCCATAGAGAATGGGGATATCAGAATAAGAAAGCGAAGCTGCTTAATATGTACCGTAACTCATATCACAGTTCAGAGTTCCAGGACATAGAGAATGAGGATATCAGAATAAGAAAACAAAGGTACTTAATATGTACCGTAACTCATATCACAGTTCAGAGTTCCGGTCCATAGAGAATGAGGATATCAGAATAAGAAACCGAAGGTGCTTAATATGTACCATAACTCATATCACAGTTCAGAGTTCCGGTCCATAGAGAATGGGGATATCAGAATAAGGAAGCGAAGGTGCTTAATATGTACCGTAACTCATATCACAGTTCAGAGTTCCGGTCCATAGAGAATGAGGATATCAGAATAAGAAAGCGAAGGTGCTTAATATGTACCGTAACTCATATCACAGTTCAGAGTTCCAGTCCATAGAGAATGAGGATATCAGAATAAGAAAGCGAAGGGGCTTAATATGTACCGTAACTCATATCACAGTTCAGAGTTCCAGTCCATAGAGAATGGGGATATCAGAATAAGGAAGCGAAGGTACTTAATAAGTACCGTAACTCATATCACATTTCAGAGTTCCAGTCCATAGAGAATGAGGATATCAGAATAAGGAAGCGAAGGTGCTTAATATGTACCGTAACTCATATCACAGTTCAGAGTTCCCGTCCATAGAGAATGGGGATATCAGAATAAGGAAGCGAAGGTACTTAATATGTACCGTAACTCAAATCACAGTTCAGAGTTCCAGTCCATAGGGAATGAGGATATCAGAATGAGATAACGAAGGGGCTTAATATGTACCGTATCTCATATCACAGTCAGAGTTCCAGTCCATAGAGAATGAGGATATCAGAATAAGAAAGCGAAGGGGCTTAATATGTACCGTAACTCATATCACAGTTCAGAGTTCCGGTCCATAGAGAATGAGGATATCAGAAGAAGAAAGCGAAGGGGCTTAATATGTACCGTAACTCATATCACAGTTCAGAGTTCCGGTCCATAGAGAATGAGGATATCAGAATAAGAAAGCGAAGGGGCTTAATATGTACCGTAACTCATATCACAGTTCAGAGTTCCGGTCCATAGAGAATGAGGATATCAGAATAAGAAAGCGAAGGGGCTTAATATGTACCGTAACTCATATCACAGTTCAGAGTTCCGGTCCATAGAGAATGAGGATATCAGAATAAGGAAGCGAAGGTGCTTAATATGTACCGTAACTCATACCACAGTCCAGAGTTCCAGTCCATGGAGAATGAGGATATCAGAATAAGGAAGCGAAGGTGCTTAATATGTACCGTAACTCATATCACAGTTCAGAGTTCCAGTCCATGGAGAATGAGGATATCAGAATAAGAAAGCGAAGGTGCTTAATATGTACCGTAACTCATATCACAGTTCAGAGTTCCAGTCCATAGAGAATGAGGATATCAGAATAAGAAAGCGAAGGGGCTTAATATGTACCGTAACTCATATCACAGTTCAGAGGTCCGGTCCATAGAGAATGAGGATATCAGAATAAGAAAGCGAAGGTGCTTAATATGTACCGTAACTCATATCACAGTGCAGAGTTCAAGTCCATAGAGAATGAGGATGTAAGGATACGAAAACGAAGGGGCTTAATATGTACCGTAACTAATATCACAGTTCAGAGTTCCGGTCCATAGAGAATGGGGATATCAGAATAAGAAAGCGAAGGGGCTTAATATGTACCGTAACTCATATCACAGTGCAGAGTTCAAGTCCATAGAGAATGAGGATGTAAGGATACGAAAACGAAGGGGCTTAATATGTACCGTAACTCATATCACAGTTCAGAGTTCCGGTCCATAGAGAATGAGGATATCAGAATAAGGAAGCGAAGGTGCTTAATATGTACCGTAACTCATATCACAGTTCAGAGTTCCGGTCCATAGAGAATGAGGATATCAGAATAAGGAAGCGAAGGTGCTTAATATGTACCGTAACTCATATCACAGTTCAGAGTTCCAGTCCATAGAGAATGAGGATATCAGAATAAGAAAGCGAAGGTGCTTAATATGTACCGTAACTCATATCACAGTTCAGAGTTCCGGTCCATAGAGAATGAAGATATCAGAATAAGGAAGCGAAGGTGCTTAATATGTACAGTAACTCATATCACAGTTCAGAGTTCCAGTCCATAGAGAATGAGGATATCAGAATAAGGAAGCGAAGGTGCTTAATATGTACCGTAACTCATATCACAGTTCAGAGTTCCAGTCCATAGAGAATGAGGATATCAGAATAAGAAAGCGAAGGGGCTTAATATGTACCGTAACTCATATCACAGTTCAGGGATCAAGTCCATAGAGAATGAGGATATCAGAATAAGAAAGCGAAGGTGCTTAATATGTACCGTAACTCATATCACAGTTCAGAGTTCCAGTCCATAGAGACTGGGGATATCAGAATAAGAAAACGAAGGGGCTTAATATGTACCGTAACTCATATCACAGTTCAGAGTTCCGGTCCATAGAGAATGGGGATATCAGAATAAGAAAGCAAAGGTGCTTAATATGTACCGTAACTCATATCACAGTTCAGAGTTCCAGTCCATAGAGAATGGGGATATCAGAATATGAAAGCGAAGGTGCTTAATATGTACCGTAACTCATAACACAGCTCAGAGTTCCAGTCCATAGAGAATGGGGATATCAGAATAAGAAAGCGAAGGTGCTTAATATGTACCGTAACACATATCACAGTTCAGAGTTACAGTCCATAGAGAATGGGGATATCAGAGTAAGAAAACGAAGGGGCTTAATATGTACCGTAACTCATATCACAGTTCAGAGTTCCATTCCATAGAGAATGAGGATATCAGAATAAGAAAGCGAAGGTGCTTAATATGTACCGTAACTCATATCACAGTCCAGAGTTCCAGTCCATAGAGAATGAGGATATCAGAATAAGAAAGCGAAGGTGCTTAATATGTACCGTAACTCATATCACAGTTCAGAGTTCCAGTCCATAGAGAATGAGGATATCAGAATAAGAAAGCGAAGGGGCTTAATATGTACCGTAACTCATATCACAGTTCAGGGTTCAAGTCCATAGAGAATGAGGATATCAGAATAAGAAAGCGAAGGTGCTTAATATGTACCGTAACTCATACCACAGTTCAGAGTTCCAGTCCATAGAGAATGGGGATATCAGAATAAGAAAACGAAGGGGCTTAATATGTACCGTAACTCATATCACAGTTCAGAGTTCCAGTCCATAGAGAATGGGGATATCAGAATAAGAAAACGAAGGGGCTTAATATGTACCGTAACTCATATCACAGTTCAGAGTTCCGGTCCATAGAGAATGGGGATATCAGAATAAGAAAGCGAAGGTGCTTAATATGTACCGTAACTCATAACACAGTTCAGAGTTCCAGTCCATAGAGAATGGGGATATCAGAATATGAAAGCGAAGGTGCTTAATATGTACCGTAACTCATAACACAGTTCAGAGTTCCAGTCCATAGAGAATGGGGATATCAGAATAAGAAAGCGAAGGTGCTTAATATGTACCGTAACACATATCACAGTTCAGAGTTACAGTCCATAGAGAATGGGGATATCAGAATAAGAAAACGAAGGGGCTTAATATGTACCGTAACTCATATCACAGTTCAGAGTTCCAGTCCATAGAGAATGAGGTTATCAGAATAAGAAAGCGAAGGTGCTTAATATGTACCGTAACTCATATCACATTTCAGATTTCCAGTCCATAGAGAATGAGGATATCAGAATAAGAAAGCGAAGGTGCTTAATATGTACCGTAACTCATATCACAGTTTAGAGTTCCAGTCCATAGAGAATGAGGATATCAGAATAAGAAAGCGAAGGTGCTTAATATGTACCGTAACTCATATCACAGTTCAGGGTTCCAGTCCGTAGAGAATGAGGATATCAGAATAAGGAAGCAAAGGTGCTTAATATGTACCGTAACTCATATCACAGTTCAGAGTTCCAGTCCATAGAGAATGAGGATATCAGAATAAGGAAGCGAAGGTGCTTAATATGTACCATAACTCATATCACAGTTCAGAGTTCCAGTCCGTAGAGAATGAGGATATCAGAATAAGGAAGCGAAGGTGTTTAATATGTACCGTAACTCATATCACAGTTCAGAGTTCCAGTCCATAGAGAATGAGGATATCAGAATAAGGAAGCGAAGGTGCTTAATATGTACCGTAACTCATATCACAGTTCAGAGTTCCAGTCCATAGAGAATGAGGATATCAGAATAAGGAAGCGAAGGTGCTTAATATGTACCGTAACTCATATCACAGTTCAGAGTTCCGGTCCGTAGAGAATGAGGATATCAGAATAAGGAAGCGAAGGTGCTTAATATGTACCGTAACTCATATCACAGTTCAGAGTTCCAGTCCATAGAGAATGAGGATATCAGAATAAGAAAGCGAAGGTGCTTAATATACACCGTAACTCATATCACAGTTCAGAGTTCCGGTCCATAGAGGATGAGGATATCAGAATAAGGAAGCGAAGGTGCTTAATATGTACCGTAACTCATATCACAGTTCTGAGTTCCAGTCCATAAAGAATGAGGATATCAGAATAACAAAGCGAAGGTGCTTAATATATACCGTAACTCATATCACTGTTCAGAGTTCCAGTCCATAGAGAATGAGGATATCAGAATAAGGAAGCGAAGGTGCTTAATATGTACCGTAACTCATATCACAGTTCAGAGTTCCAGTCCGTAGAGAATGAGGATATCAGAATAAGGAAGCGAAAGGGCTTAATATGTACCGTAACTCATATCACAGTTCAGAGTTCCAGTCCGTAGAGAATGAGGATTTCAGAATAAGGAAGCGAAGGTGCTTAATATGTACCGTAACTCATATCACAGTTCAGAGTTCCAGTCCATAGAGAATGAGGATATCAGAATAAGAATGCGAAGGTGCTTAATATATACCGTAACTCATATCACAGTTCAGAGTTCCGGTCCATAGAGGATGAGGATATCAGAATAAGGAAGCGAAGGTGCTTAATATGTACCGGAACTCATATCACAGTTCTGAGTTCCAGTCCATAAAGAATGAGGATATCAGAATAACAAAGCGAAGGTGCTTAATATATACCGTAACTCATATCACTGTTCAGAGTTCCAGTCCGTAGAGAATGAGGATATCAGAATAAGGAAGCGAAGGTGCTTAATATGTACCGTAACTCATATCACAGTTCAGAGTTCCAGTCCATAGAGAATGAGGATATCAGAATAAGGAAGCGAAGGTGCTTAATATGTACCGTAACTCATATCACAGTTCAGAGTTCCAGTCCATAGAGAATGAGGATATCAGAATAAGGAAGCGAAGGTGCTTAATATGTACCGTAACTCATATCACAGTTCAGAGTTCCAGTCCGTAGAGAATGAGGATATCAGAATAAGAAAACGAAGGGGCTTAATATGTACCGTAACTCATATCACAGTCAGAGTTCCAGTCCATAGAGAATGAGGATATCAGAATAAGGAAGCGAAGGTGCTTAATATGTACCGTAACTCATATCACAGTTCAGAGTTCCAATCCATAGAGAATGAGGATATCAGAATAAGGAAGCGAAGGTGCTTAATATGTACCGTAACTCATATCACAGTTCAGAGTTCCAGTCCGTAGAGAATGAGGATATCTGAATAAGGAAGCGAAGGTGCTTAATATGTACCGTAACTCATATCACAGTTCAGAGTTCCAGTCCATAGAGAATGAGGATATCAGAATAAGGAAGCGAAGGTGCTTAATATGTACCGTAACTCATATCACAGTTCAGAGTTCCGGTCCATAGAGAATGAGGATATCAGAATAAGGAAGAGAAGGTGCTTAATATGTACCGTAACTCATATCACAGTTCAGAGTTCCAGTCCGTAGAGAATGAGGATATCAGAATAAGGAAGCGAAAGGGCTTAATATGTACCGTAACTCATATCACAGTTCAGAGTTCCAGTCCGTAGAGAATGAGGATATCAGAATAAGGAAGCGAAGGTGCTTAATATGTACCGTAACTCATATCACAGTTCAGAGTTCCAGTCCATAGAGAATGAGGATATCAGAATAAGAATGCGAAGGTGCTTAATATATACCGTAACTCATATCACAGTTCAGAGTTCCGGTCCATAGAGGATGAGGATATCAGAATAAGGAAGCGAAGGTGCTTAATATGTACCGTAACTCATATCACAGTTCTGAGTTCCAGTCCATAAAGAATGAGGATATCAGAATAACAAAGCGAAGGTGCTTAATATATACCGTAACTCATATCACTGTTCAGAGTTCCAGTCCGTAGAGAATGAGGATATCAGAATAAGGAAGCGAAGGTGCTTAATATGTACCGTAACTCATATCACAGTTCAGAGTTCCAGTCCATAGAGAATGAGGATATCAGAATAAGGAAGCGAAGGTGCTTAATATGTACCGTAACTCATATCACAGTTCAGAGTTCCAGTCCATAGAGAATGAGGATATCAGAATAAGGAAGCGAAGGTGCTTAATATGTACCGTAACTCATATCACAGTTCAGAGTTCCAGTCCGTAGAGAATGAGGATATCAGAATAAGAAAACGAAGGGGCTTAATATGTACCGTAACTCATATCACAGTCAGAGTTCCAGTCCATAGAGAATGAGGATATCAGAATAAGGAAGCGAAGGTGCTTAATATGTACCGTAACTCATATCACAGTTCAGAGTTCCAGTCCATAGAGAATGAGGATATCAGAATAAGGAAGCGAAGGTGCTTAATATGTACCGTAACTCATATCACAGTTCAGAGTTCCAGTCCGTAGAGAATGAGGATATCTGAATAAGGAAGCGAAGGTGCTTAATATGTACCGTAACTCATATCACAGTTCAGAGTTCCAGTCCATAGAGAATGAGGATATCAGAATAAGGAAGCGAAGGTGCTTAATATGTACCGTAACTCATATCACAGTTCAGAGTTCCAGTCCATAGAGAATGAGGATATCAGAATAAGGAAGCAAAGGTGCTTAAGGCTGTGCGGCCGTTTCTGCTGACAGTCTCTGGACAAGAGATGGCAGCACTGCTGTCCCTTGCAAGCCACCGCATCTGAATAGCGACTTCCCCTCCACCCTTCCATTACTCCTCATTCGCACACTATCTTCCCCTCTCTCAGTTGAAGCCTTCCTTGCGAGTCGCACAGCGATCTGTTTCCGAGTCGTAAGCTTATTGCAACCTTGAGATCTGTCGTCCAGCTGGTTAAAATGGGTCCGGGCGTTTCATTGATAGGACTATGCGTTTCAATTTTCTTCTGCTACAAGGGAAAATATTAACTTACTTACAAGAGTTTAGTGCTTTTCAGTCGGTCAACACGAATGTACCCAAAAGAGATGGGTTATGCCCTAATCCTGAAATAAATTACATGAGATTAATAAAACACTAGGATGACCAGTTTCGATCGTCAAGCGATCATCATCAGATCCAATACACTTAGGCTATAAAATCTATGTTTGAAACACAGGTGAAAATATTTACAATATGTACAATTATTTAGTTGCAGTATTGGTACTGCAACTGTCAGTGTATGCTAAATGCAGTATATATGTTAGGTGAAATGCTAAATGGTGATGGCTATCCGGAGATTGTACTTTAGAGAGATTATATGGTTGTAAACTATGGTTAAACTATAAAATTTTAGGCTAACTACTTATCTGATTGTCTTCCGTACTACAGCTATTCGCAGTTTCCGTGCTCACTTGAACTCGCTGTGCGGTCGACTGCGGTGGTTATCTTAACGACTGGTTTTTCCCTGCCTTCCCCCCCTGTCCCTACGTGCTGTGGGGAGTGATCGCGATGTGTTTATGTGAGGTGTTGCCAACCTAGATAAGATGTATGTTATTGAATGAGGTGGATCTACAACTATTAAAGACCGTGGATTAGTCCACGCGTGGCGAGGACTAATCCACGGTCTTTAATAGTTGTAGATCCACCTCATTCAATAACATACATCTTATCTAGGTTGGCAACACCTCACATAAACACATCGCGATCACTCCCCACAGCACGTAGGGACAGGGGGGGAAGGCAGGGAAAAACCAGTCTTTAAGATAACCACCGCAGTCGACCGCACAGCGAGTTCAAGTGAGCACGGAAACTGCGAATAGCTGTAGTACGGAAGACAATCAGATAAGTAGTTAGCCTAAAATTTTATA
Organism: Meconema thalassinum; assembly: GCA_946902985.2. NCBI lineage: Eukaryota > Metazoa > Arthropoda > Insecta > Orthoptera > Tettigoniidae > Meconema > Meconema thalassinum. Next base: position 181,621,790 of record OX336398.1, on the reverse strand, counting down.
GTTTAACCATAGTTTACAACCATATAATCTCTCTAGAGTACAATCTCCGGATAGCCATCACCATTTAGCATTTCACCTAACATATATACTGCATTTAGCATACACTGACAGTTGCAGTACCAATACTGCAACTAAATAATTGTACATATTGTAAATATTTTCACCTGTGTTTCAAACATAGATTTTATAGCCTAAGTGTATTGGATCTGATGATGATCGCTTGACGATCGAAACTGGTCATCCTAGTGTTTTATTAATCTCATGTAATTTATTTCAGGATTAGGGCATAACCCATCTCTTTTGGGTACATTCGTGTTGACCGACTGAAAAGCACTAAACTCTTGTTTACTAAGGCAACACTGAAAATATGGCTTCAAACACCACAATGTTAACTTACTTAGTAAAGTAGCCTCCGTGGCTTAGGCGGCAGCACGCCGGCCTCTCACCGCTGGGTCCGTGGTTCAAATCCCGGTCACTCCCTGTGAGATCTGTGCTGGACAAAACGGAGGCAGACAGGTTTTTCTCCGGGTACTCCGGTTTTCCCTGTCACAATTTTTATTCCAGCAACACTCTCCACTATCATTTCATTTCATCTGTCATTCATTTAATCATTGCCCCAGAGGAGTGCGTCAGGCCTCGGCAGCCGGCACAGTTCATATCCTCGCCGCTAGATGGGGGCTTCATTCATTCCATTCCTGACCCGGTCGGAGACTGGAAGCAGGCTGTGGACTTTTCATTTCTTCATTGTTAAGTAAAGTGCCATGTGTTCAGATTTTCTGTAGCACGCCAGGTTTCCTTTCTTGTAATTTGGAAAAGAAAATCGAAATAAACATCAAAATTGGCATAGTTTATCATTAAAAAAATATAATATTAATAAGACAATATACCTAAATGACTGCTTAGGTATTGAGGGATGTAGAATCCAATTCTGTATTCAGAGATTCTCTATCGTGTCCCGTTTATTTGTTGTTGTAATTTTTAGAAATAAGAACGAAAAACTTCAAAATTCGATCAAGAATTTCAAGAACGTCAAATTAGGTACCATATTATTTTTTAAAGTCGCCTCCGTTGCGTAGTGGTCAGAGTGATTAGCTGGCACCCCGGAGGTCCGCGGTTCGATTCCCGACTCTGCCACGAACATTGAAAAGTGGTATGAGGACTGGAACGGGGTCTACTCAGCCTCGGGTGGTCCAAATGGGTAGAGGGGGTTTGATTCCCACCTCAGTCATCCTCGAAGTGGTTTTCCGTGGTTTCCCCACTTCGTCCTACGGCAAATGCTGGGATGGTACTGCCCCCGTAATTGAATTATGTAGAGACCACGGTGGCTATATTTGAAATTATAAGGAGTTTTATGGCTGTCATAGTTATGACGTGGGTAGTCATGACGTAAGCACGGATGACGTAAATGTTATGCCAGCAGGCTACTTGAGCTGAGATTCTCAGTGACGTCAGCATTTAGTCGAGAATGTTCCAAGATTTACGACGCAGTCGCAGGAAACGAGGAATTCTGCTGAGGAAGAAACTATGCTATTGGAGGAGAGGCATGAACCAATCAACGATAGTTTAAAGGAAGACGGAGATTGCTGAAACTATGGTATTTTTATTACTTTTGGAATGCAGAATTGTGGAAATCCATTTGCAGTAAAAGCATTGATTTGGAATTTTGGTGAAATTTATTTTCAGTTTTTGAATTTTGAAAATCCGTCATGTATTAACGAAGTTGGAACTTCTAGCGATGACGCAGTATCACGCTTTGGAAGGGATGGAAACGCCCCTCGTGAAGTTAATAAAAGGGCTTGCGCAGAAGAGAGGAGCCTCTTTCGTTCTCTGATTATTCTGAGATCTCATTCTCAGATCATCGAAGTCTATTGTGAAAGTTCTTTTCTTATACATTCATTATAGTGAGACGTCGAAGTGAACAGCAGTGAAAAGAATCGTCTTTATAACGCGTGGCGAGGCCACTATATTAACGAGATCCAGGTCAAACTAGGTGAAGTTGAAACGGACCTTAGAAAGCTTCTACAAGTTTAGCTTTGAACAGTTAGCGGTCTCCGATAAGCTAATTGTATTGTGCAGTGCTACATGCAGTTATAGAGAAAAGCAGAACAATTTCGACCGATTAATTTGAAAGATATTAGCAGTTTTATACGACTGACAAAAGTGATTATCTCGCCACAAGAGAAGCACTTTTGTATAGCCAGAATCAACGCAACGGCTGACGCAGCGAGTGGAATAGAAAGACTTCAGATTGCTTGGTTACACAACGATACAGTATAATGGAGCAATTTAATACGGCAGTTTGTTCTTCTAATACTACAACCGAAGAGCAGATGGAAGGCTAAAAAGGGCTTATTGCAATTGGGACATACTTCAACGGAGTAAGATAGCGACATGGAACTTCGCTAATTGCTATTCCACACAAGCGAACATGCGGTGAATACCATCTACACCCATGTTTCGTAATTAAAGGCTGAATACCATCGAACAGCCATAGAAACAATTTCATACTCTGAATATGAATAATTTCTTCAGAAATTTCTACAAAACTTCATGGCGATTGTCTACTGGAACTTCAGGGAATTTTTCAAGAGAGGTCAGGGATGTCCCGACTCACAAAGAAGATTATTGCCGGAAGGATGTCTATTCGTCTTCGAGGAGCAGAGCGATTCACGGAGAAGGAAGCAGTTCGATTCTCCGAGGGTGCTATTTCCTATTTCGAGGATGGAGCTCAGCTTTAACGTGGTGAAATGGATCCATCAGCAGTCTTCTTTGGGGAATTTTCCTCTGGAACGTCAATCGGCAGATAAGGTAGTCGTGAACGTTTATTGTATTTGAGTTTACTAATGTTGTTTGAGCAACCATTTTTCCCATATTTTTATCCTCATGGTTTTTGCCCTATTTTCTTGTTGAGATTCTTATTCTCAGTACACCTTGATGAGTTATGCCTTTTTCGACGATTTATTAAGACATTGTTATGTCATGGGCATAGTTAATGATTTTGAATCAGTTGAGACTGACATTTAGAATTTTCAGTAATTAATATTTTTGTAGTCACGATGTGACTGTAAGTTAATGATTTTTAATGGCAGATTTAAATTCAGACAGCGTGTCACTTTATTAAAGTAATTCTACCCCAGTTTAATTACTTTGACCAATTTTCTGTCATCATCAAGAAGGAAGAACATTTAAATGATTTTAGAGCGTTAAAATCTCTTACGTTGTCGACGATCTTGGAAATACTAGTCGTTATTTGAATTGATTGCAACACAGACATTTATCGTCAGTTATGAATGAACATTGCATCATAGACACTTTTGTGAAAGAGTAACTTTAATAATGAATTATTGAATGCATTAAAGTCAAGAACTTTTGTTAGGAGTTTTTCTCAATTAGAGAGTTATCTAACGATGTTTGCATTCCCCAGTCTAATTGGATTCTATTCGACTACTTTGCATTTTAGTCGCACTTTATTTGAAGATAGTATTTTTATACTACAATTTTTTTTAAGATGTTAATCTTAAATTTTGATAGACCAGACAGGCGTATATAAGCGTATTCACTATTAAATTTGTTTGTGATTGGCAAGTTTTGACTTCATTTCGGTTCATGAATGAAATCCACGAAGGTTAAATAGAAAAACAGTTTTGAAACAATTAATGATTATAAATTTTTTTAAGTGGAACTATGAATGTATAATCGCTAGTGCAGCGCGTGTTGAAAGTCGCTGAGGTATAATGCCCTTGAATATGAAGGAAGTTCCCACAGGAATTAATGTTAAAGAATTATTTGTGGAAGTTTTGTAAGTTATGTGGAAGTTTAATGCCATATAGAGTAATATATGATGATTTTGGGCATATTTTTAATGCAGTTTGTGCATTAACTTGTTAGCGAAGGATTTTCCGCTGGAGTAAGATTGTCATAGTTCGTTGAAAATAAATCAAATGAATTACTGTTATAATTAACACGAGTTTTGAAAGAATTTGAGATAAGATTTTGAATGAAGGTTGCCGTCACAAATCATTATTAAAACCTTTATTAAACCAGATTGTGACATTAACATGTATAACTAACCTTCATTGGTCGATTATATTAAACACGATTATGAAAATTACCAACCGAATGAACATGTGGTCAATGTATTTCTTAAATTAATAATTTAAACAATTTAAAATGTTAATATTGTAAATAATTGCTGTAAATATTTTTTTGAAAATAATGTGGAACGAGAGTGATGTTAAAGGCGTGCTTATAATATTTTTATTGTCTTTGACAAATATTATAAACAATTTCTAATTGTTATAAATAATTTATGTGATTTTGTTATAAACATTTAAGAGCTAATTAAACATTTGGATTAAACTTAACAAGTTTAAGGAATTAACATAATGATCCAATAGGATGTGAGCAAAGTACTTGAAAGATTTGCGTAAATAATGTGAGTTGTCTTGTAGACATTTAAAAGCTTCAGAGAGCAAGCTGTACTCTTACGTAACTTAGCACGTGAGAAGGGAGTGCATTTGACCAGTATGCAACAGGTTCGAGGGTAGCTCGCAGCTGGGCCAACATCTGGTTATCAGTGTGAGGTCGTCCACACTCTGGCCTTGCGACTATAAATACCATTCTCATGTTTATTAAAAGGAAACCAAATGCTCTATATATGTCACACCTTGACGTCCTTTTCCAATCCAATAGTGTTATGAATATTACGTTATTTGGAGCTCGTGGGAGCTAATATGTTTTATATCATGTTGTATGATAATTTTTGCAAGTCCTACTAGAGGATGTAGTCAGATTGACTTGGGCTACTGATAGCCACGTTGATTTTGTTGTGTTATCAAAATCATACCCTTTATTAGAAATAAAGCTTTTGTACAGTTCAAAGTTCTCGTCTTCGTTCAGGTTCATTTTTAAATGTCATGGTGGAGGTTATTGTGTGAACAGACTTTTAGTGATCCTGTTGTCAACTCAAACCCCGAGATAATTAAGAGGTAAGTAACGGTAAGTATGAACCCCCGTCCATTTTGGTGTGTTCCACAATGATTTCCTGTGAACTTCTGTGCTCTTATCTCGATAGTATCTGTCAGTGCCATTTTCATTGATGTAGCTATGCCGGTGCGATTGATAATTGGCAATCCGATTGAGGGGGCGGATATCTGACAGCCTACTATCCAGGTAAACGGGGCCAGAAAGATTGGCGACCCAGGAACGTGGGGCTGAGTCAACAGAAAGAGTGGCAAACCTAAAACGTAGGGTTCGATTAGACTCAAATAAAGAGGTTGATTCTTTGTTAGATGTCTAGGCCAATTGTAGTATTTGAGAGTGTGATTATATAGGAATTAAATGTTGTATTGTGTTAGGAAAATTACACTCAGAAAAGATCAGATCTTATACAACTTGGGAAAGGTTAAATAGGCTGGAAACTTAGAAAAATCGCCTATAATCTGGAATCTTATTTTATTTGACCGACTTATGACATTTTAGTCATATTAAAGATAAATTTAAATTATTTGGATTGTAAATGTAAATTATTGGTGTTAGGATATTTTAAAATGAGCCAGGGAAATTTGAACATGTGCTTGAGTTTGTTTCAACATGAAGTATCTTCGAAGGTTAATTATAAGGTAGTTATAAGTTAGATTTAAGCCAGAAAATTGATCAAATTTATATATGGCGAAAAGTGTTGCTCAAATGTTGTTATTTTGCTCTTTTGATGTATGTCCCTACAGCAATCCACTTTTGAATAATATTGTAATGGCAGATGAAAGTTTGAAGAAAATGTTAGAGGAGATGTCTGCGAACATGAAGCAGATGATGGAGGAGAATGCTAGTAATATGTCTGCTAATTTGAAAGCAAGCATGACTAGTAGTATGAAGCAGATGCTGAATGAAAGCATGAAGGAGAATAATAGTCGAATGGAGGAGAATGTTAGTAATTTGTCTGCTAATTTGAATGCAAGAATGGAGGAGAATGCTAGTAATTTGTCTGCTAATTTAAATGCAAGAATGGAGGAGAATGCTAGTAATTTGAAAGCTAGCATGGGTGAAAGTTTGAAAGGTATCCAAACTAGTGCTGCTAATTTGGAGGATAATATGTCGCGTTTACAGATTAATACCCTAGGAATTGAGAATACTGTAACGGACATGCGTACAGACGTGTCTAATGTCCATAAAGATGTGTCTATTGTGCATAAAAGTGTTGATGATGTTAAATTTGATGTGTCTAAGGTACAGAAAGACCTTACAATGTTAAATCTAGATGTAGCTAATGTCCGAGGGGATATTTCTTGTGCTAGAGCCGAAGTTGTTGTTGTCAAAAACGATGTAGCGACTGTCCAAGACAAGGTCGAGGAAGTCCAAAAAGAAATTCAAAAAGCTAGAACTGATGTATCCAATGTTCAGGTAGACATTAATAACATTCGTGCGGATATAACTGAGGTGCAAAGTGACATAACTAAGATTCAGGTAGAGGTCAACACAGTTTTCGTAGATATGACTAAAGTCCAAACTGATGTAAATAAAGTCAGGGAAGAAATCGAAAACTCAAAAACTCTTTGTACGCTTAATATAACTGCATTAGCGACTAGACTAGTTGATGAATCAGTTAGAACAACAACGTCTTTAGCAGAGTTGAAGTATGATGTAGAGGTCATGAGAACACAGGTATTAGACCACAATAGAGTATTAAAAGAGGATATCGAAGTAGACATAGCCGAAATGTTAACAGCAAACGTAGCGGTATGGAAAGACGAGTGGAATAAGTCAAGTGGGGAACATGTAACCCAAATTCAGGAAAGGATTGAAAGAAAACTTGCCAGTACGCAGATAGAAATTAACAATGAAGTAGTACAGATTAGGAAAGATTTAAGCGTCAGGATAAATTCGTTATCCGAAAAACAAGTTGACGATAGAACACAACTAGATCAGGATATGCAAACTTTAAAATCTACATTAGAGGAACAGATGCATAAAGTTGTCTCGGATGTAAATGAAACGACGAGTAAACTGAAAAATTTGAAGTTAGGAGAGGCTAGTTTAATGGAGAACTACAAAGAAGAGATTATCAAGAAAGTCTTAACAGAAATCACCGACAAGGATACAGAAGGCTTAGCTTGTGAAGTGAATAGGAATTATGCTAGAAGACATAACCTAGATCCAGAAGAGAGAGACGTGACTCCTGAAGAACGTGTATCCAGATTCAGAGAGGAGGATGACGAGAGGAATATGGAACCTGAGTGGAATTATCGAGATAGTGGGAAAAACTATCCGGATTCATATCCGAGGAACGTGACGGTCATCAGGAATTTCGAAGACAAACCACAAAAATTCAGTAACACTGATAGTTTGACACCTATAGAGTATGTAAGGAATCTTAAAGATTATTTCATCGAAGCTCACATTCCCAGAGAGAGAGAGATGAAGATAGTAGAGAGATATCTGATTGGAGGACCCCTTGAATGGTTTAGCGCATTTAGATACACATTCAGTAACTTTGACGAGTTTGCAGAGGCATTAATCAAACGATTTTGGTCCATAGAAGCGCAGAATTCGTTAAGAGCGGAGGTGTATTCAAGAAAATACTCAGGTACTCTTCCAACGAGGTACGCTGATTTCTTTACGAGTCAGTTGTCCCGCTTGAGATTTTTGCAACCCCCATTGTCCACGGAGCAACTAATAGATGCGATTTCTCGTATGCTGCCAGTTGAGGAGAGGAGACTTATAATTTCGTCCAACATCAGGGATTTATCCAGCATGGATGAATTACTGAGAAGGTTAGACTACACAAGTCCAATGCCTAACGTAGTCCAGAAAGGTCAAAGGCAGGAGTTTAAGGAAATCAATACGGTATACATGGACCAAGTCCAACAAACTGACAAGCCGGAGCAGGAGAAAACTGACAATGTAGGTCCTCACAGGAATAATCAGTTTAGAAATTACAGATCACAAGGTTACCGACCGTATCAACAGAGAAGAGGTTGGAACTACAACCGAGGAAATTACAACGGAAGAGGCAGATATTACAACAATAATGGGTATAACCGTAACTATAATAGGAATAACCAAAACCAAAATAGAAACCAGAATACTCAAGGTCAGGTTATGACACCCGATCAGTATCAGCAAAGAGAAAGGGAAAGCCAGCAATACTTAAAAGAATTAAGGGATAAAGAAGCTGACAATCAAAAGAAAAGGCAGGATGTTGTAATCGATCCTGGGCCTTCTACGAGCCAGCAGAATTTTGAGGTCGGTAACACAAAAAAAAACCGCCGATTTCTCAACGTCAGTGAGAACCTGTAAATACATTGCCACACCACACCTGATTGCGATTAATGAGATATACGAAGTTACCGATGAAGATTTACTAGAAGAGAGGGGTATTGTTAAAGAGGAAAGACCATGTGCATTACCTATTATTGCTGTACGGATAGATGGACAGCAGTACAAAGCCCTGATGGACACTGGTGCTATTATTTCCATCATTTCAGAGGAATGTTATCAAAGTCTGCTAAGAGGAGAGAACATGACAGTTCTACCTGTTTCTACCGTCAAAGTGAGAGGGATATTCCAAGATAAGGCAGTGAAATGCAAGATTCAAGTGTTATTGAACTTTGAGATCAATGGAAGGAATTATGAACAGATCTTCATTGTGGTGAGCAAGATCAATTTTGATATGGTGCTTGGAATCGATTTTATATCGAAGGTCGGAGCTATTATTGACATGAAGAACAGAAGTATTAGCTTTAATGATGGGTACATAATCACAGAAGAGATAGAAGAACAGGACGTGAAAAACAGTCTGGAAATAGACCTTAGGGAAGAAATTTTGAATACCATAATTAATGAAGTGGAAAACTTAGAAGAAATACCCAGTAGAAAAACTGAAGGATTTGAAGAAATTCAGGGGGAATTTGAGGATCTGATAAAGGAATTCCAAGATATTTTCGATGAAAAGCCTGGTTTGATTAAGGATTATAAGTACAAGATAAGGCTGACAGATGAAACCCCTTACCAGAAAAGAATATACCCCATTCCTGAGAAATACTATCAAGAAGTACGAGGGTTAATCAGAAAAATGGAGGTAGACGGGATTATTAGAAAACAGGCGTCGTCTTATATAAACCCCATCACAGTAGTAAAGAAAAGTAATGGTCAGATACGTCTTTGTCTCGATGCCAGGACCATCAACTTGAAGATTCTTCCAGAAAATGACAGACCACCCAAGATTAGAGATCTGCTTCGGAAATTCAAAGGGAGAGCTTGTTTCAGCGTTCTTGACTTGACGTCTTCTTTTTATCAAGTTCAACTAGAAGAGGATAGTATGCAGTACACTGGATTCCTATTTGACCAGACGTCATGGGTCTTTGCCAGAATGCCTTTTGGAATGGTTAACAGTGGACCAGCACTTATTCGAGCACTTGATAGTAAGCTCACTGATGAAGTGAAAGAAAATGTAATCTGCTACATTGACGATTTAATCGTATCTTCACCCAGCGCCGCAGAACATTTAGTGCACTTGAGAAAGTTGTTCGAGAATTTAAGGGAGGCCAATATTAAGGTGAACTTTGGAAAATGTCAATTCTTGAAGAAGGAGATAAATTACTTGGGGCATACTATTGATAAAGATGGATATCATCCAAACATGAAAAAAGTAGATGCGATCACGAGATTTCCAAAGCCAACTAAGGTAAAACAAGTCAGAGAATTTGTAGGTGCATGCCAATTTATTAGCAGCCACTGTCCAAGATACTCGGAAATTATGGCTCCTCTGTATGACTTACTCAAGAAGAACAACAGATGGAAATGGAGTACCGCTGCAGACGAGGCTTTTGAGAAAGCAAAAGAGATGCTCAGAAATAATGTGAAACTGGAGTACCCAGACTTTGAGAAGGTGTTCTATATTGAGTCTGATGCATCAAGAATAGGCATTAGTGCAGTCTTATACCAGAAAGACGAGGCAGGCAACAAGCACTACATTGCGTTCACTAGTCGGAAGTTGAAAAAGCACGAGGAAAACTACTTCACGACAGAGCTTGAAGCGTTAGCTTTTGTGACAGCTTTACAAGCCTGGAAGAAAATCCTGCTGGGACATAAGGTCATCATTATTACTGACCATAAAGCACTACAGTTTATGTTGCAAACTGACATGTCAAGTGATAGATTGACACGTTGGGCTTTGTTCACCCAACAGTTTAACGCTACTATCGTCCACCAGCCTGGGAAAGATAACTTACTGGCTGATGCTCTATCACGTAACCCTATTAAAAATGTGCAGATACACCATGTACAATTGGAGCAAGAAGATGAAGAAACCGTTAGGAGGTTAGCCCGAATCGGTGTGTCACAGAAGAGACACGCTCCAATAAGGAAAATGTACAGGTTCCTCAAGGGTTACATGGACAATACAGATGTTGACGATGAAGCTACACGGAGAAATTCACGACACTTTGTCTTGAGTGGAGACATCGTATGCAAGTATGCTGACCCTGCGCATACAAAACTCCGAATAGTCGTGCCACCTAAACTTATTGTCAATTTAGTGTGGGTAGCTCATCATGCAACTGGACATGCCGGTTTAGATAAAACTCTTAATACACTTAAAGAGAGGTTTATCTGGACTAACATGCGTTCCAGCATTGCCAAGGTCATTAGATCCTGTGACAAATGTCAAAGAGCAAAGTATGCTTCTGCTTTACTAAAGGGAAAACCGAAGGCGATGATTCCTTCTAAGCCAAACGAACTCATGGCGACGGATATATTTGGCCCCTGTCCGAAGGGATACCAGGGTAACCAGTACTTGTTGGTGACCGTGGATGTTTTCTCAAAATTTGTTACAATGAGTCCCATGCAGAAAGCTAACACGAGGAACGTAGTAAGCAGACTGGAAAATGCTGTATTTCCTAAAGCTGGTATACCGGAATATCTACTGTCAGATCATGGAACGCAGTTTACGTCCGTGGAATTTGCAGCGGACATGGAAAGGCTTGGCATTAAGCACTTATTTTCAAGCGTGCGTTACCCTGAATCGAATTCCTCAGAAAGATATATGGCTGAATTTTCGAAATTCTGTCGAATTTTCTGTCCAAATGATCATTCTGGTTGGGTGAGATTTGTACCCCTTATTGAGGAATGTCTGAACTCTACAGTGCAGGAGAGCACAGGAGAAGTGCCAATGCGACTTCATCTAGGAAGAAACCCAGAAAGGCCGTGGGATAATCTTTTCAACCACATACCGAGAGATCCCGACATAGGAAGACAGCAGAGGATTGACAAGGCAAAGGAACAACTCCAGAAAGCAGCAGAGAAACGATTGAAAAGAGTAGCTGGAAAACGTTTTGGTACACCCTTTCAAGTTGGAAATCTTGTATTATTACGCAGACCTGTCAAGGCTGATATGTCCAAGAAAATCTACCCCAAATTTGGATTAGTGTTCCTGGGGCCGTTTAGGATTACAAACGCTTATGGAAACAACTGTTATGAACTCTACGATGATGAGAATAATGTCGTTTACGGCAAGTTCAATGCTGGAAATTTAAAAAGATACTATCCTAGAGTAAGCCAGTAATAATTCAATTTCGTGTTCAAGAGAGTTGAGATACTTGTAACACTGAGTTTAAAAACAATTTGCAACTGTTTTTAAAACGTGGTGAGAGGAGAATGCCCCCGTAATTGAATTATGTAGAGACCACGGTGGCTATATTTGAAATTATAAGGAGTTTTATGGCTGTCATAGTTATGACGTGGGTAGTCATGACGTAAGCACGGATGACGTAAATGTTATGCCAGCAGGCTACTTGAGCTGAGATTCTCAGTGACGTCAGCATTTAGTCGAGAATGTTCCAAGATTTACGACGCAGTCGCAGGAAACGAGGAATTCTGCTGAGGAAGAAACTATGCTATTGGAGGAGAGGCATGAACCAATCAACGATAGTTTAAAGGAAGACGGAGATTGCTGAAACTATGGTATTTTTATTACTTTTGGAATGCAGAATTGTGGAAATCCATTTGCAGTAAAAGCATTGATTTGGAATTTTGGTGAAATTTATTTTCAGTTTTTGAATTTTGAAAATCCGTCATGTATTAACGAAGTTGGAACTTCTAGCGATGACGCAGTATCACGCTTTGGAAGGGATGGAAACGCCCCTCGTGAAGTTAATAAAAAGGCTTGCGCAGAAGAGAGGAGCCTCTTTCGTTCTCTGATTATTCTGAGATCTCATTCCCAGATCATCGAAGTCTATTGTGAAAGTTCTTTTCTTATACATTCATTATAGTGAGACGTCGAAGTGAACAGCAGTGAAAAGAATCGTCTTTATAACGCGTGGCGAGACCACTATATTAACGAGATCCAGGTCAAACTAGGTGAAGTTGAAACGGACCTTAGAAAGCTTCTACAAGTTTAGCTTTGAACAGTTAGCGGTCTCCGATAAGCTAATTGTATTGTGCAGTGCTACATGCAGTTATAGAGAAAAGCAGAACAATTTCGACCGATTAATTTGAAAGATATTAGCAGTTTTATACGACTGACAAAAGTGATTATCTCGCCACAAGAGAAGCACTTTTGTATAGCCAGAATCAACGCAACGGCTGACGCAGCGAGTGGAATAGAAAGACTTCAGATTGCTTGGTTACACAACGATACAGTATAATGGAGCAATTTAATACGGCAGTTTGTTCTTCTAATACTACAACCGAAGAGCAGATGGAAGGCTAAAAAGGGCTTATTGCAATTGGGACATACTTCAACGGAGTAAGATAGCGACATGGAACTTCGCTAATTGCTATTCCACACAAGCGAACATGCGGTGAATACCATCTACACCCATGTTTCGTAATTAAAGGCTGAATACCATCGAACAGCCATAGAAACAATTTCATACTCTGAATATGAATAATTTCTTCAGAAATTTCTACAAAACTTCATGGCGATTGTCTACTGGAACTTCAGGGAATTTTTCAAGAGAGGTCAGGGATGTCCCGACTCACAAAGAAGATTATTGCCGGAAGGATGTCTATTCGTCTTCGAGGAGCAGAGCGATTCACGGAGAAGGAAGCAGTTCGATTCTCCGAGGGTGCTATTTCCTATTTCGAGGATGGAGCTCAGCTTTAACGTGGTGAAATGGATCCATCAGCAGTCTTCTTTGGGGAATTTTCCTCTGGAACGTCAATCGGCAGATAAGGTAGTCGTGAACGTTTATTGTATTTGAGTTTACTAATGATGTTTGAGCAACCATTTTTCCCATATTTTTATCCTCATGGTTTTTGCCCTATTTTCTTGTTGAGATTCTTATTCTCAGTACACCTGGATGAGTTATGCCTTTTTCGACGATTTATTAAGACATTGTTATGTCATGGGCATAGTTAATGATTTTGAATCAGTTGAGACTGACATTTAGAATTTTCAGTAATTAATATTTTTGTAGTCACGATTTGACTGTAAGTTAATGATTTTTAATGGCAGATTTAAATTCAGACAGCGTGTCACTTTATTAAAGTAATTCTACCCCAGTTTAATTACTTTGACCAATTTTCTGTCATCATCAAGAAGGAAGAACATTTAAATGATTTTAGAGCGTTAAAATCTCTTACGTTGTCGACGATCTTGGAAATACTAGTCGTTATTTGAATTGATTGCAACACAGACATTTATCGTCAGTTATGAATGAACATTGCATCATAGACACTTTTGTGAAAGAGTAACTTTAATAATGAATTATTGAATGCATTAAAGTCAAGAACTTTTGTTAGGAGTTTTTCTCAATTAGAGAGTTATCTAACGATGTTTGCATTCCCCAGTCTAATTGGATTCTATTCGACTACTTTGCATTTTAGTCGCACTTTATTTGAAGATAGTATTTTTATACTACAATTTTTTTAAAGATGTTAATCTTAAATTTTGATAGACCAGACAGGCGTATATAAGCGTATTCACTATTAAATTTGTTTGTGATTGGCAAGTTTTGACTTCATTTCGGTTCATGAATGAAATCCACGAAGGTTAAATAGAAAAACAGTTTTGAAACAATTAATGATTATAAAAATTTTTAAGTGGAACTATGAATGTATAATCGCTAGTGCAGCGCGTGTTGAAAGTCGCTGAGGTATAATGCCCTTGAATATGAAGGAAGTTCCCACAGGAATTAATGTTAAAGAATTATTTGTGGAAGTTTTGTAAGTTATGTGGAAGTTTAATGCCATATAGAGTAATATATGATGATTTTGGGCATATTTTTAATGCAGTTTGTGCATTAACTTGTTAGCGAAGGATTTTCCGCTGGAGTAAGATTGTCATAGTTCGTTGAAAATAAATCAAATGAATTACTGTTATAATTAACACGAGTTTTGAAAGAATTTGAGATAAGATTTTGAATGAAGGTTGCCGTCACAAATCATTATTAAAACCTTTATTAAACCAGATTGTGACATTAACATGTATAACTAACCTTCATTGGTCGATTATATTAAACACGATTATGAAAATTACCAAGCGAATGAACATGTGGTCAATGTATTTCTTAAATTAATAATTTAAACAATTTAAAATGTTAATATTGTAAATAATTGCTGTAAATATTTTTTTGAAAATAATGTGGAACGAGAGTGATGTTAAAGGCGTGCTTATAATATTTTTATTGTCTTTGACAAATATTATAAACAATTTCTAATTGTTATAAATAATTTATGTGATTTTGTTATAAACATTTAAGAGCTAATTAAACATTTGGATTAAACTTAACAAGTTTAAGGAATTAACATAATGATCCAATAGGATGTGAGCAAAGTACTTGAAAGATTTGCGTAAATAATGTGAGTTGTCTTGTAGACATTTAAAAGCTTCAGAGAGCAAGCTGTACTCTTACGTAACTTAGCACGTGAGAAGGGAGTGCATTTGACCAGTATGCAACAGGTTCGAGGGTAGCTCGCAGCTGGGCCAACATCTGGTTATCAGTGTGAGGTCGTCCACACTCTGGCCTTGCGACTATAAATACCATTCTCATGTTTATTAAAAGGAAACCAAATGCTCTATATATGTCACACCTTGACGTCCTTTTCCAATCCAATAGTGTTATGAATATTACGTTATTTGGAGCTCGTGGGAGCTAATATGTTTTATATCATGTTGTATGATAATTTTTGCAAGTCCTACTAGAGGATGTAGTCAGATTGACTTGGGCTACTGATAGCCACGTTGATTTTGTTGTGTTATCAAAATCATACCCTTTATTAGAAATAAAGCTTTTGTACAGTTCAAAGTTCTCGTCTTCGTTCTGGTTCATTTTTAAATGTCATGGTGGAGGTTATTGTGTGAACAGACTTTTAGTGATCCTGTTGTCAACTCAAACCCCGAGATAATTAAGAGGTAAGTAACGGTAAGTATGAACCCCCGTCCATTTTGGTGTGTTCCACAATGATTTCCTGTGAACTTCTGTGCTCTTATCTCGATAGTATCTGTCAGTGCCATTTTCATTGATGTAGCTATGCCGGTGCGATTGATAATTGGCAATCCGATTGAGGGGGCGGATATCTGACAGCCTACTATCCAGGTAAACGGGGACAGTACCTACCGTAAGGCCACGGCCGCCTCCTTCCCACTTCCTTGCCTAACCTCCCAGTCTTCCCATCCCTTCATCAGGCCCCTGTTCGCTTTGCAGGTGAGGCCGCCTGGGCGTAGTGCTGGTCACACACCCCAGTTTTATCCAAGACCCAATTTTCAAGCTCCACGACAATGCCCTCAGTGGCGGTAGAGGTGGGATCCCTCTTTTAGTCCGTGGGAAAAGCCAACCCTGGAGGGTAAAACGATGGCGAAAAAAACAAAATATATTTTTAAGCGTGTTTTAACACCGCAATATAAAGCTACTATAAAATCTTGAATTATATTAATATAAAGTACTTCCAGCCATTCAGAAGTTCAATTTGACGTTTGAATTGTGCAGTTCAACAGGAAATAATTTTATGACACCACTTAACCTTCTCAGATCCACTACATATTTTCTGAACACAGATTTACTGCGCTGGATATCTGACACATAAAATGAATGCACAATTAAAGCTTACAGTATACCTACCAGTTTCAAGGAATGGAATTAATACAAATGTAGAAATACATTGAGTGTTTTTGTTTCTTTGCAATATTAACCAAGAGAAAAAATATAGGGATACTTTGCTCATATTTTTAATGCCAGTTATTTTATAAGATTTCAGGGATTCCATTTGTATAAATTACCAGCTTTAACGCAATAATAATAATAATATAATTGATGTAAAGATATATATCAGTTTCACTATTTTGACATTTTCATAATTTCCAAAAAAGTTCTTTAAAAAAAAAATGCGCGCGTGAAACGAAACTACATATGGGCTTTGTTACTACCCATAGGGGGGAAGAGTTTTTCTGTAGCGAAGTGGTTGCATATCAGTGATATAACTATAAAATTAAAACACAAAAGAAGTGTTTGGATGGATCATAAACCTTTTTATTGCGCACTGACAAAACTGCAATGGAATGCAAAACATTATAAAAAAATGCAGTAAACCACAAAAGGTGATTTATGTAAACAAAATGACTGCTCATTCAGTAATGAAATTCAAAGTTCACGTATGCAGAATTTTATGAAGTACAATGCATATTTAACATTCTGTGAACAAAACACACACTTTCACAATAAGAGCCAAAACACTGAAAACACATAATATTTGCTACATATGTAATGAAAGTTAATCTACTAAATTATAACATCATTTCCAAATAAGAAACCATCTCCGGATTTTTTCAGAAAATACCCAAATTATGCAATATTAACCAACAAAAATTATTTTTTAAAATGTAAGCAGCAAGTTCAATGACAATCGGCTGCATATACACACTACCAAGAACATGAAAAACACAATAACACGCAGCTATTGATATATTTGTATGTTAAAGTTGTTATGTTATCAATTATTTCACATTAAATAATAAAGAATAATTTATTATTCTCTTCCTAAACCAAATAAACTTACAAGGCAACTGATAAAAAAAAAGATATTTAGGCTACGTATTCTGAACAATTTACAGTACGTTCGAGTATCATTCAACAATATTAGCTTCTTGTTGTTGCTTATTTTAAGGCTGCGACATCGTGGTCATATAGCCTCGTGCATCTAGGTGTGTGTAACCTGTGTTATTGTGATGGCTGTACCACTGTGTGCAGTTGTAAATTAGTGATAGAACGTAAAGAGGCGGCCGTGGCCTTAAGTTAGGAACCACCCCGACCACGGAAAACCACTTCCAGGATGACTGAGGTAGGAATTGAACCCTCCTCTTCTGAGTTTTATCTGACGAGGCTGAGTGTAGCCCGTTCCAACCCTCACAACAGTATTAAAATCTCCTGGCAGAGCCGGGAATTGAACCCGGACCTCCAGGGCGTCATCCAAGAACGCTAGCCACTACACCCCCAGGTGGTTAATGTTTTTCTTGTCTGTGAATGTGTCAGTGGTTTCCTCTTCTTTAGTTTGTTGGTATTATTTGTCGCCTGCTTTTGTCGTTGTGCCTCTAGCACAAATGAGGGATCTCGGATGTTCATGCCTCGAACAACTCAACTGTCTAGAATTTCTGGCAAAATACACTCCTTATAAAATTGTACCAGGTTTGGAAGCATTTTTCTTTGCCATAATATCTCATCCTTTTCTATCCTTCCCACGAATACTTCTCCTTTCTTCGTATAAACTACATTGTCGCACCATTTTCTCCTGGTGATATTCAATTGACCTTGGACCTAGAAGAAGTAGCTATAGCTTCGTTTCAATTGCAATTTTCCTTCTGACATTTCCAAGCACAAACTTTTTTTTTTGTCACTTCGTCTCTCAAATCTGATTCAGTGACGGACGCAAGGCATTTTACTTCTACGAGGCCATCACAAGCAGCCAAACCATCAGGATTGGTTCCTAAAAATGAATGATCTTGATCTAAGAAGAACCCACACTTGGTGACCATGTTGCCAGTTTTGTCTTCGTACATTTTCAACACAGCGTCCTCATTATCTCTTCCAAATTTGACGGAAACTGAGGTGAGATTTTTGGGATACAAAGTTGATTTTACAAGATTGTGGCAAGGGGTGTGAGATAAACGCTATGAACAGCCCAAACTTGGAAGCTGTCAAGCGATTCACTCTTGGGTCGTGCCACATGGGGTTAGTGTGTTGTCCAAGAGTTGATACCTCAATAGGACTACCGTTTGTTACCTCATCGGCCATTTTCTTTGAGAAGTTGATCATTCTTGTCTCAAGAACTTCATCTTCAACGTCAGGCAACTGTGCTAGTGGCCCTTAGTTTTCATCACACTTTCGTCTCTTCTTTACTGGCGGTTTTTGAGAAAATGCCAGTGCCCTTCGAGATCGTCTTTTCTCTCTGGCGACAATTTTCGCCATGAAAATAATACCTGGGCTTCCATGTAGTTTTCTCCAGGGACTAAGATGCCATGTAGACACAGTGGTGTGACTTAGCTAAGCAAAAGTAAACATCGCCATTTTGCAATGAAAGGAATACGTGAAATCCCTTTAACATTTCCCAAATGCTTACAACACCACTCAGCGAGCTCATCCCATGTCCATACGACCTCTTCGCCCAGCCTCCGTCGCCAATAACAGATATGTACGGAACGCCATTCAAATAGTTGTTCTTTCAATGGCAATACGTCTTTCTTCTTCTGGATTTTCCTTCATTTTACGTATGAGAGCTACTTCCCAAACCTTTACAAAGAAAATAATAATATTAATAACAACAATAGCAATGATTGCTTGGACGGGATTATAATTTACAGAAGGTATTTATTTTAAAATCTTAAATATGTTTGAATAAAAGGTTAAAATTGTCTTAATATAGAAATGTTTGAAGAGTGGCTTTTCTTTGCATAATTTTCATCTAATAATGAACAACAACAACAACAAAATAGTATTCATAATTCACTGAAACCACTTATTCAGAATTGTTTATAATATATAGGTCATAAGGAAATATGGATCAATATACAGTACTTACATCACCAACTAGTATTTCATGGTTTGCGTATTTGTTGTGGCCCACGATCGGTATGTCCAAAACACTGAACATTTCCTCGACTTGAGAAAACCCGATACCTACTGCCATAGCTCCCCACACCAGAGCATCGTTCACATCCATTTTTTGGTAAACAGGCTCTGAAGTTACAGCATATTCGTTTTCGCAGTTATCACAATAATAAATCCATGTACAATATAATCCATGGTTTATTTCTTTTTTGTATTTGTATTTTCCCATGGTACAATGTTTGGAATGGATCGTTACTAATTATATTTCTTTCATAACGTCATAACGTGACCAATATCAACGATGCGTCGCCCTATTGGAGGCAGTTCGTTGGCCTCAGTATTCCTTTCAATTACCATAGGTGGTACTTCACAATCAGAATCATTGTCATCGTCTGTATCACTTCCTGAATCGCTTGGAAAATTTATGGAATAATCTTGATCTTCATACCTGAAATCACACAATGTTAAAAAGTATTACCTTGATTATTATTACAAAACAATAGACAAATCACTTTCTAAATGTAACGTTGTCCTAACCACATACACGATATGCTTTAAACTAACCTATAATCACTTTCCATCACGTCGGGTTTCTTAAAGCCACTTTGTTTTAAAAGGCTATATTTGGATATAAGCATACAGGCTCTTCATTGGTTATAGAGCTACACGGATTGGTGAAGTATTGGTGTTACATATCTACCATTTCAAGGAACTACTATTTGTCATGAGCAGCTGATCACCGTCACCATCTGTTTCTCTTCATTTTATTCTATTCTTATACCCTAAATTTTATGGTGGACCATATTAGGTTTTAAACACGTATATTATTACTGTGCTACGCTTTGTTTTTGGTTTTTTCAACAGCTGATGAAGGGGATAAAATATAATTAATCCCCGAAACATGTACAGTGCCGGAAAAAAGTTTAAGACCACCCCTAAAAATCCATGAATGTGCTTTCGGTCTTAAACTTGTTACTATTTCACGTTTCCTTTAATATGGCATAAACTACGTTAAAATAGCATATTTTGGTTCAATGGGAAATACTGTAGATGAAACGGTTCAAAAGTTACAACAATTTTTAGGTATTATGAAATAACAAAAAATATCTATTTCGTCATGCAGAAAAATTCACAATTCAAAATTGGGGTAAGACAGGGGTACGATTTTTCTTGTCCAAAGAGAACATAGGTAGGATACTTCAATGCAAGCCTTGGAAAAAATTATAAAACATAAGTTATACAAAAATTGGGGGTTTTGCCCCGCTGAATTTAGGACTAAAAAGTGTCAATTTTTGCACTTTCCATTTATTGCAGTTTAAAATGCCCTCCTTCCCTTTCAGTTTGCAATATGTGTTCATTCTGATATTACAGACTCTATTGGAGGTTAACTCATGTGCTGGAGACAATACGGGGAAAACGTAGGTGTCAGAAGCCACCAAGAGGCAAATTATTGGTTTAAATAAGGGTTTAAAGTGACAGAGAGAGATTGCTGAGATTTTGGAAGTGTCTGAGACGTGTGTGCAACAACAATTCATCGATACAGTGAGTTTGGAACAGTTGTTGACAAGCCAAGGCCAGGCTGCCCAAGGATGACCGTAAGTCACTGCAAATTTGTAAGAGGAACATAAATGCTATTTGTAGTGATCGTCTGAGAGATCTAATGAACTCGTGTAGCGATATTGCCATAGGCAAATACATTAAGCTGCTTCCCTGGCCTCCTCGTAGTCCAGATCTCAACCGCATAGAAAACGTAAGGAACACAATGGGATAGCCTACCCGTTGGCAAAACACAATCCCAAGAATGCAGAAGAATTGAGACTGACAGTCCTCACACTATGGCAGCAAGTGTCACAAGCCCAAGAATGCAGAAGAATTGAGACTGGCAGTCCTCACACTAAGGCAACAAGTATCACTCGAGGAGTGTAAGAAGCTGATCCACTCTATGCCGGACAGGATCAAGGCATGCTACAAGTCCAGACGGGGTCCAATAGTACTAAACTTGTATTTTTATGTATCTTTGTTTTAAGTAAATAGATGACTAATAGATTGAGTTATGAAAAATAACATGTTTTTTGGGTGGTTTTAAACTCTTTTCCGGCACTGTACTGTAAACAAGTTCAATAATTAATTTTATCTGTATAGTAATGATTCAGGCAGATGTTCATTTCTTGTTAATAACTATAGATTTTTATTAACATACAGATAGCAAATACGCATTAAAACTAACTCCAGGCAAATGCTGGGATGGTTCCTCTCTAAAAGCAATCCTATCCCCAATTTAGAAATTCACACAATAGTACAGCCTTCACATTAACACATGTAATCACACAAATTCCATACACACCCAAAAATACATGGGGCTATATGACCGCGATGTCTCAGTCCCTAAAATAAGCAACAACAACACGTTTTACAAGTAGGTAATCTACTAAAAAATGACAAGTCCTGTCAAATTAATTAATAATTAATTTATATATTGTAGCAATAGTTTACTTACCGACATGCATCGTGGCCTATTGGGGGAGTGCTTTCAACTAACAAGCTGTTGAATATTTCTTCGGAGTCTTCAAATTGAGCAGAATCGTTTGAAACATTCACGGTGATTTCTTGTTGTTTTTTTTCCCTCCCACGTAGTCTTTGCTGCGCGGCCTCGTCTGGAACGTTTCCTTGACGGAGAATGCTTTCGTGGCATTGTAGAATAAAGTGTGAATGTTATAGGAGCACTCAATCACTCAATCACGAAACACAAACGCAGAATTAGGAAATGAAACGAGAAAGGGGCGATATATATTCTTCTATTGCATCCTCAAGATTAGGTCTAGTCAGACTGAAGTGTCAGCGACTAAGCGCGCAGGAAAAAAGTTATGGAAGAAGGCGAGTTATTTTTTTTCTTTGCACTCCACGGTAAGTAGAATGGAATGCTGCGTAAGGAAAGGATTGACCCGAAACGGGAGGTGCGGTGTGGTGCTAGGTAGTAGGGTGGGGGAATGAAGCTCCGTGCAAGTGGTAGTGCGGGTAGCCTATCGTGTAGCCTGTGTAGTTACCGTTCTGCCGAGTTGAAGACTAGTCAAAGGTACATACGTCACGGGTTTATCACTAAACAGTTTCTTTCATCAAATATTCGAACTGCTCAGAATTAGACCCTCTACAAATTGAAAAAAATTGAAGCTATTATAGCAATTTTTTCACAATAAGAAAGGTTATTGAAATATTATGCTTTTATAAAATATGTGGAATTTTGAAATAAAAATTGTTCATAATGAAGCTACTATTACAAGGGTTATTGCACAGAAATTTCGAAATTCTCCTGTTATTAGTTTTGTCGTGACGTATGTACCTTTAACCCTCAAAGTAGACACTTTGAATACATGCCCTGAACAAACGAGCAGTCTATATTTTACAAAAGTGGCATATAACAAGTCCCGAAGACCTATATAACAGATTAAGAAGACAAAATAAAAATAAAAAAATATTTTATTTTTCGGTAGCACAGCCTTAATATGTACCGTAACTCATATCACAGTTCTGAGTTCCGGTCCATAGAGAATGAGGATATCAGAATAAAAAAGCGAAGGGGCCATGAGAGGCAGGAAAAGGAAGGATGGTCTAGCCCCCAGAAACATTACCAAATAGCTGTGGGGTCAGACGAGAACATGAGTTAACCAAGGGAGTTCAGGCATTTAATAAATGTTAGCCTGAAACATGTGAGAGCAATGTTCTAAGAAATATGGTAGGCCTATATCCTTCCTGCAACACAGAGAATGCATTATGTTTATGACTGAGAGAGATATATACATTATTTTACAGAAGCTAGTGTGCTCTGCCAAAGTAGTCTGGGCTGCAGTTTTATATTGTTGGTTAATTTAGGGGATTTGTGACATCGTGGTCATCTAGCCCCGTGTACTTCGGTGTGTGTAGAATTTATCTGATAACCTCTGCCACCGTGATGTCTGTATTAGCGTGTGTATTTGCAATTGAGGTAGGATTTGGGAAGCAAACGGCGGTGGCCTTAAGTTAGATACCATCCCGGCATTTGCCTGGAGTAGAAGTGGGGAAACCACGGAAAAGCACTTCTAGGATGGCTGAGGTAGGAATCACGAGGTTCAGTGAACTCCGCTCCAGAGGCGGGAATCAAACTTGGGGTGTGCGCGGTGACAGCCAAGAATAGAGTGTTTCGCAAGTATATTCACTATCTCTCTATATATAAGAATGAAAGTTTGTCTGTTTTTTTTTCCTGAATTACCACGGAAATTTGAATTATTAACGCGTTTCAGACCGGTTTATGACGGATACGCGCAAAGACAAATTTTTTGTCTGTCTGACTGTATGTCTGTCTGTCTGTGTACAACTTTACACGCGCTTCACTCGAGAACGGCTGAGTGGATCAACGTAAAATTTGGTACAGATGTCCATCAAAGGCACGAAAGTAATCATTGATGTAACTCTTCTCCGTACCTCTCATAAAAGGGGGCCTACCCGCTTAAAATGCATGCTGAAATGGGCGTAGAAAGACGAGGCAAAGCTCATTTTCAGCGTCTCAATGTGAGAAACAAAACTCGGAGGCTCTACGGGCCCCGTAAATCACATTTTAAGGTCCTAAAACCAACAGTTTTTGTGATATTCCCAGAAAGCTAATTTTATTTAATAAACTAACGAAAGAATGCAAGCCGGTAACCATGGTAACAATCTCAGGAGTCCGTCTATTTTTGTAAGACGCAATATAATTGCATTTATTACATTACTGTGAAAGTTTGCAAAAGGCTATTAGGTTATCACGGAACCAATTTAAGTTGTAAAATTCATCAATACGTATATAATGCCCTTAAGTGTGTCAAGGGCTACTCTAGAATTTTTTCACGCGATTTACACGTGCGGGTGTGGTACTGAAGCTCTATTATATCCCTATCCCTATATTATTGAATTATTATTATCATTATTATTATATTAAGGCGTACAAGGACAAGACAAATCTCATTTTCAGCCCCTCGGTGGCTACTACGTCTTAAGGCTCTAAAACCACGTTTCTGACATATTCTCAGAAAACTAATTTCAATTTATTAACTAATAGCCTAAATAGATGACGAGTACAGAAGAAGACCAAATCAGGAGCTATATAGATATACTGAGAATATCACACATGTGGCCAGGAAGAGACGTCTAGTTTTTTACGGACATGTTTCAAGGATGAACCCAACAAGACAAACCAACCGGCTTCTCAACTACTGGGGGAATAGAAAGAGCGTGACATCGTCGATAACAGTAGTTAACAAGGCTATCCAAGATCTGAAGATAATGAAAAGTGATATTAGAAGCCGATCACATCTCAGATACTAAAACAGAAGAGTTTTCAGGACAGACCACCCTGTAATAAAACCGGCATCATCTGGACAAAAGAGAGAAAGGAGAAACATAGCCAGAGAATGCGCGAATATTGGGCAAACATCACGTCCCTCACCAAGCTGAAAAGTTGAACGTCTTGGTCCTTAGCCGGCTTATCCGACAGAAGAAGAAAATAATGAAGTAATGCAACTTAGTAACCATGAAAACAGTATCATAAGAGGTGACATCCAACTTTCCATCTATTTCTGTAAGAAGCAATGGCACTCAATTTATTAAATTTCTGTTAAAGTTTGCAAATGGCTATAAGGTTATCGTGGAATCAAACATAGACTGTAAAATTCAACAATACGATTAAGTGGGTCAAGGGGTACCCTAGAATTTTACACGTGACTTACACGTGCGATTTGCGATATGTTGTACAGAAGGTCTATTATATCTCCAAACAGCAACATTATTTTCAAAAATTCCTGGATTGGAATAGTGTTTTATGCAGCTTTTGGAAATTTGGGCCAATTGGAGGCTAAAATAATTTATTAAAGGGGTCTTCCTGGGGATGGGGAATTTCCGCAATGGTGAGGGTCAGTTTTAATTTGACATATATTGCGTTTCGTCTAAGAGGTTTTCAATATTATTTTCACGTCAGGAAGTACACGTTAGGTGAATTTAGTTTGAGAGCACATTTTAACTTATCATATTTTTGTCGACAAACAGGTTCATCGTAAAGATGATTTTGTTTGATACAATGTGGTTGATATATCTTTATGTTTATGTACGCCTATAATTCATGTTCGGGTGCTTGGAGTATCTTAAAATTAGGTATTGTAACCATGAGTCAATACACCAATCATTTAGAAAACTCTTCAACTTACTTCTCATAGAACGATGGGTAAAAGGAACAACTTTTCAAAATACGTGCTAAAATAGGCGAAAAATAAAAATTATTTAAGAAGGACGATCAAAGCATATGTTGCGCTTCTCAATGAGTGACACAAAACTAGGGAGTCGGTGAAGGGTCTCCGAAAACCACATTTTATGGCCCTTAAATTAACAGTGTCTGCGATATACCCTGAAAATTAACTTCGTTCCGATAAACTTATGGAATGACAAGCTCCTAACCATTGCAACAGTAGCTCAATTGATAACGTCTGGTTATTAATACCAAAGACCGTTCGAAGAGCGGGTACTTCTGCTAGTTGTCTATAAATATGAGATCTCAGATCCGCATAAATTAGTTGGTACTAATTAACGGCAATGTGTTATGAAATGAATATATTTACAAGGAATGACATATCACACATTACATACTGTGCTTCCCGCTCCTCCAGGCGAATGTAGCCGATTACCTTGTTAAAACATGTGTTAGGTTGGCAAGGGTTATAACCAAATATTGTTCTGTTATGTTGGTACTTATTATGTATGATCTTTTGTTTTTCAAGACAAATAAAAGAGCATTACACTGCTCTGCCTTGAATGTGAAAATGGTGAGTGAATCATTGAGTCAAGTGAAACCTAAAATACTATAAATTAGAGAAAGCAGACTGAAACAGTTTAATAAAATGTCAAATCCAGAACAGGTTATGGGCCCAGATGCGCCAAATGCAATGGGTAAACTGTGAAAGAAGATAAATAATCAAGAACTGTGCATCGTGTTGAAGAAAAACAAAGGACTAAGACAATGGCATCAGAAGATAGTGAACTACACAGCACACAAAAACTCAGCCGCCCTGACACATTTCAACTGAGGGATTCTGAAATTCAAATCCTATTTAAAGCGAAGCAAGTATGGGATGTTGTTAATGGACAAGAACCTCTCACTGAAATACCACAAGATGCAGCTCAAAGAAGAAAGGCATGGTTGGCCAAATATGCTAAAGCTCAGTATTATATTCTGAGAACAATTGACGAGGTGGTGAAAAATCATATTTTGACGTGTGCTACTTCAAAAGAAATGTATGAAGCACTCAGAGGTGTATTCAGAAGACATGCCAGTCAACAAAAACAACAGCTGCTCATGGACTTCCAAGGTTTTAAGTTTGATAAAACTAAAGGAATGATGATGAACATCAGCCATATAAGAAATATTGTCTTCAAACTACAACAATTCAAACAAGAAATATCTGAAGAGATGGTTATGGCAAAAATCCTTTTTTCACTGCCTGAGCTATATCACTATTTCTCAAGTGCATGGGAATCTACACCTACTTCAGATAGACCCATTGAAAATCTAGTGGCTAGATATTAAGACATATTCTACCATGTTAATACTATTAAGAGATATTCTACCACGTTAATATTATTAAGAGACATAATATCACGTTAATGCTATTATGAGGCATTCTATCACGTTAATATAATTAAGAGATATTCTATCACGTTAATAGAATTAAGAGATATTCTATCACGTTGTGTTGAAGAAGATTACAATTTGGCAAGTAGGCCTGAGTCAGAAGAGACAAGTGTTGTTTTAGGTGCGCAAAATAAATACAAGGGGTCAGAAGGGTCTCAAGTGATGTGCTATAAATTGGTGGAGAGGGGCATATTAAACAAAGATGTCCAAAGAAGAAATATTGAAAGATCTGTAAACGTGACACTCACAATGAAGAAGAATGCTTCAATAAAAGAAACAATGTTCTTGACAGTAAGAAATGCATTTACTGTAAGAAATCTAATCAGGTGTCTGACAACTGCTGGTTCAAAGAACAACATGAAAAGAAGAAAAACAAAGTATCCATCTTTGCAGAATCAGAACAGTATGGTGAAGTGATATTCAATGAAAATCTAAATGAAAATATGTTTGTGGTAGACAGTGGTTCTAAATCACATCTGACAAATAAGCGTGACATTTTATCAAATACTGAATCATCAGAAGCTAAAATATACAGTGCAAATAGAGGTGAAGCAATGAACGCTGTGTTGTCAGGAGACATTGAAACTGACAACGTGTTGTTTAAACTTACCAGAAACTTACTCTCTGTCAATGCAATCACTGAAAACAATGGAGAGGTAATATTCAAAAATAAAGAAGTTTTGTTTTTGAAAGATGATAAAGTTGTGCTTACAGGAAAGAAAACTCCAGGTGTATTGTTTGTTGTGGACTTAATCGCTCAACGTATAGAAGATTCCTAACCCAAACTGAAGAAGAACACATGGTATGGCACACGAAATTAGGCCATATTAGCTTTGAAAATCTACAGAAACTTCCTAATCTATGTCAGAGAGTGCAATTTTCTCTAAGTAAGTCCAAAGTTAACCCTAGATGTGAAATATGTGCTGTAGCAAAACTCAACACAAATCCTTTGCGACAAAGAGCAAAGAGACCTTTGGAAATAATACACACCGACTTTTGTGGTAAAATTGATCCACTAACTTTTGACAACAAAAACTATTTTATGTTATGAATAGATGATTTCACCCATTTTGTACAAGTGTAATTGCTAGAAACCAAAGACGAAGCTGAAGGTTTTTTAAAGGACTATATTGCTGAAGCAGAAAACCATCATAACCTAAAAGTGCCTGAAATAAGTGTTGATAATGGTGGAGAATATCGGTCTAATGACTTCAAGAACCGGGGTAAGGGTAAAGGTACCAAATTAGAGTATACCATACCTTATACACCTCATCTGAACGGCCCTGCTGAAAGGATGAATCTGACTCTAGGAAAGAAAATGAGAGCGCTACTGTATGATGCAAATTTTCCCAATGAAATGTGGGGAACTTCTGTGGAAACTGCCACCTATCTTCAAATCAGGAGTCCTACGGTAACAGTTGACACCACTCTTGCTGAAAAATGGTACCACAGAAAACCTGATCTCTCTAGCCTTCAACAGTATGGTTCTGTGGTCTACACCAAGAGTCTCGGGCATCTGAAGAAACTAGATCCTATAGGTGAGAAAGGTTATTTTGTCAGCTACTCCAATAATGGATACAGAATCTCGGAAAAGGAAGATCGGGTGATCTATGTTTCAGGAGATGTGAAGATCATTGACACAGAAAATGACAAGAAGCTTGCCTTACAAAACCAAAGAATCACTATTGAAAATTTACTTGAAGATGAAGACAACCATGAAAATGAAATAAACCATGAAAGTCAAGATGAAACAGATAGTGAGGAGTCAAAAGATGAATATACTGGATTGGATCATGAGCCCTCAAGTGATGAAAATGATGCACCAATAAATCCACAACCAAACCAAAGCCCACAAAGAGACATAAAAATGTCAAAGAAATATGAAGATTATGCATCGCTTACAGATGACTCACCTCATACATATGAAGACTGCATGCAGAGTCAAGATAGAGAAAAATGGAAGAAGGCCATACAAGAGGAAAAGGACTGCCTCAAGAATAAATAAAACTTGGGATTTAGTCAACGAAGAATGTGCCAAAGGTAAAGAAATCGTTACTAGTCGCTGGTTGTTCAAGGTTATAGAAGACGGTCGCTATAGGGCAAGATTGGCTGCCAGAGGCTTCCAACAGAAAAAGAGCTTAAACTATGAGGACATTTTCAGCTCAGTAGTACAATCAAACACTTTGAGAATGCTATTGGTTATTGCAGCTTCAGAAGGTTTTAAGACATCAAATCTGCTTTTTTGTACGGTGACTTTCAAACTGAGATATACATGCGCCGGCCAGAAGATTTTAATGTCTCACGAAAAATATGTAAACTAAGAAAAGCACCATATGGTCTCAAACAGGCCCCTTAACAATGGTTCAAACGTCTGACAGACTATCTCAAAATCGAAGGTTTGAAACAAACTCAAACAGACCAATGTGTGCTCAAGTCCACTTCCGGAAAGACATTATTTGTTGTTATCCATGTGGATGATGGGATGGTGATAGGAGAAGATGAGCAACAAATTATGGAACTAATGACAAGAATGAAGAATCAATTCGAGACTTCCATAAATCTCGAAGCCAATACCTACCTGGGAATGCAAATTTCTCAAAAGAAAGATGGAGTATTCATCAGTCAAGAAAGATATGCTCAACATGTCATTGAAAAATACAAAATGGAATCATCAAAACCAACAAGTACTCCAATCTCACATCAAGATAATTCTCATGATGATGCCAAAACTTCCCAAACCAGCTTTCCATATCAAGAAGCAGTGGGAAGCCTTCTGTACCTATCCTGCAAGAAAAGACCAGATATCAGCTATGCTGTCAACTATGCCTGCAGATACACAAGACATCCTACGAAGCAAGATGTTGTCAACATCAAGAGGACACTAAGATACCGTACCTAAAATGATTCATTGAACAAGGTATTCACTGCTCAAACAATGTCAAGAATGTACATACTCTAGAAGTATTCTGCGACTCTGATCACGCAGGGGGCAGTAAGAGATGCAAGAGTAGCCTTCATCAGGTTACATAATGCACTATGCTAATGGTCCAATTGCTTGGTGCTCTCGTAAACAGTCTATTGTAGCTCAATCATCATCTGAACCTGAGTATCGTACATTTCAGCCGCCCAATGCTGCAAGGAATTGAAATATGTGAAATCTGTACTTGCGGAGCTACTGGAAGAAACTATCAACGTAAACTTGCATCTAAACAATACCAGTTGCAATAAAAATGATTCAAGCAAACCATTTGATCAGAAAGTGTAGATTGATATTAAATATCATCTGGTTAAAGATGAATACAATTAAGGACGGTTCAAGATCCTGTATTGTCCTAGTGATGAAAATCTTGCAGACATTTTACCTAAACCTCTTCTTCCTGGTAAATTAGGCAAGTCTCAAAAACCGTATTAGGTACCGGTATGTCATAAGTGTGATTTTTTTAGAGTTTATTATATTAGTGTCACTTCCATTATGCAAGTGATAAAGAACGGGAAAAAAAACAATTTGATTACACCCTTGAGGGAGTGTGTTGAAACCAACGAGCTAGAGAAAGGTATATAGAGTGGAAATGGCGCCGCCATGTTTGAAGAAGGTTGAACTGGCAGCCGCCATGATATACCCTGTCAAGAGGGTGGGAGAGGCGTGACTAACGAGGCGTAAGATTAGGCCTACGTAAGGCCTGATAATTTAATTTGTACATTGAACGAAAACTAACACATTCATCTTACAAGACAATAAGCTACGTTGCTTATGCACAGTACATTGCATGATTCCATTCTCCTTTAAAAATAAAACGATTTGTGTACAACTGACGCACCTGTTGACCTCTCACGTTGAGCTGTATTTCTGCTGAAGTGTGAAGCCTGCATTTATAATACTGTTTCACAATTCGCTTGATGAGTGAAGCATAGTGTGGCTTTTCCCCAGGTTCAGTAGCTGCAAATAGATGGTCAGATTTCAGAAACAGATAACCCGGCAGCATATCATAGACATCTGTCTTCAACTTCAGCATGAGATTATTCGTGTTCTTTCGCAACATACACTCATTCTTCCTGATGATACTCAGCTGTTTTACATAATTTCACTACATCATTTGATGGATTCAAAGGGCATTCTTTCACGTCTTTCTCTTTAATCACTCCTTCCTTCTGAACATCTTGACCTGATAAAAGTACTTCTAGGCATTCAATACAAGTAAATTTTTTTTAGACACTTGGCGAACGACACTTCCTGCTATGTAATGAACAACATTTCCTACATACAAGCTCGGTGAATTATAATGTGCACAGTAACCATGATCTGTCTGTCAGCATAATATCGTCCTTCCCATTGACACCATGAATATTTGCTGTTGCAGTTGTCACAAATAGGTCACACTCAATAGGCTTACAGTTGGAATTCATGGATGGGCGTACCCTCGCAATTAAACACGTCCTATTAGCTGAATTAAATTGTACTGCATTTGGATTATTTCTATTCCCACTTTTGGAGCGAATAGAAGAAAAAAATAGCTCTAAGTGATCCTGACTCAATCTGCGTGTTAATAAGTATCTCAATACAGAACTTTGTCCCCACACGTAAGTTTCTGCTAGTTGTATCACACTTTTAAGAGATCAATAATCAAACCGTATATTGGCATCTTTCTGCTGGAATCGCAAATAAGCTTTCCATCTAAAATGTCTGAGAAGAAAGTAAGAAAGAAAGAAAGAAAGAAAGAAAGAAACTAAGAAAGAAAAAATAAAAGATTAGTAAAGCCTGTTATGTTTCCCATAATTAGTTCAAAACAACGAACTAGAGAAAGTATACCTCGTTGGCTCACGAAGATTGATATTTGAACAATATATTTTATTTTATAGCTTGCCACGGTGGCTGAGTGGTTATCGTGTCGGATTACTAACCCCCCAAGCTTGCAGGTTCGCTCCTGGCCGTGGTAAGTGATTTTTTTTAAGGGAAAAAAATCACGATACGCATGTCATACGATGTTGGCATGTTAAAGAACCCATTTGAATTCAGTAGGCCGTGTTCATAATGGCATAATTAATATCGGGATTTTCCGGCAACACAAAGTTCCTCATTTCTCTACTAGAAAGCGCTTCAAGGAACAACAAAATTCGACATGCAAGCAACCCTCTGGGTTTCAAATAACAAAGCTTGCACCCGGTACCCGAGGCCATACGATATTATTATTATTATTATTATTATTATTATTATTATTACCGTAATTATGATTATGGCTCACAACTATCTTTGCTTAAATTTTAAGTCAGCCTAATATATTTACCTACTGATATCAAGGTCTTCTGCAACAATGCTACCGTATCTGAATGCGAGTGTTCTGTAGTTTCCTGGAAACTACGCTTCTTCGGCGAAGATCTACAGGCCTGCTTCTTCTGCAGATGTGCAGGAAAATTGAAAATTGTAGGTACTGCATTGGATAGTTGACTTCGCCTTTCATTTGCTACATACATATATTTATCTTCAAAGTGTAGAGAACAAATTAAGCTGTATCTCGTGGGGTGCCATTTATTGCTTTTCATGTTGACAACCCATTGTTTTGTTAGTTCCTGGTTCTGCAGAGGGAATCTGAAATGTAAATATCACACAAACTTAAACTGCTGCATCACGTTTTCGTAAAGCGTCTATCTCATTAATTTATGAATTTGGATGACATTTCTTACCTGAAATACAACACTCCTGTTGTCTTATAACTTCTATTCGTACAATTGAATGACGATCACACTGATGGCATGGTCAATGTATTTTTAAATACATTTCATTCAACACATGTTCCCGCTCAACGCGAACAATCACAACAAGCTCTTGTCAGACGACGTTCTGAATCATGGCCGCCTTAACTCAGGTTGCCTCCGCCCAGAGCGCTGCTACGCTGCTCCTTGCCTCTCTATATACCTTTCTCTAGCTCGTTGGTTGAAACATATGTTAGGTTGGCAAGAGTTATAACCAAATATTGTTCTGTTATGTTGGTAGGCCAACTATTTAACTATGATATTTTGTTTTTCAAGAAAAATAAAAGACCATTACTATATAAATTTAGACATCAGTGCTAAAGATCAGCTCCGATAGTGAAGAGGATAATGTGGACATCAGCTTCAATGTGACAAACGAAGTCCAAGAGATTAGTGGTTTTTGAACATATGAACCAATTTGCTGCGGCAGTTTACTGCGATGGCTACTGTAGTGTATTCCCAGCCGGATGTTATTGGGCGAAGAGGCTTTGTGTCCCGCAACGCAACCCAAACAACACCAACAAAAGACCATTACACTGCTCTGCCTTGAAAGTGAAAATGGAGAGTGAATCATTGAGTGAAGTGAGATCTAAAATAGTCTACTATAAATTAGAGAAAGCTGACTGAAACAGTTTAATAAAATATCAAATCCAGAACAGACCTGGACACAATTTTTGGTGCGACATCGAGTAGTATTATAGATATATGTGGTGGCATCGTTGCCAAATATAAGAATAGATTATTACGGTACCCTATTATCAAATAATATTTATACATTTTTCAACGGTTACTAATGACAACACTGGATATTACGACGATTGGCCACTGCGTGATTATTTTTAACTGTTTCCAGTCCTGTAATTTTCTCTGAGCGTTCCTATATCATCAGTAGTAGATGGGAATCACACAGCGATTCAGTCACTGCAATTAGTAGGAACTAGGAACAGCCTCATGACATCAATACACTATTAGAGCATCCAGCGTTTAGAAAAGACTGTGGAGCCTTATGGCGACAGTGTTGCTAACTCTAGGCAGAGGTAGCGCTGACGTCATACGTTACGTTCACCCGCTTCGAGTACTGTCCTTTCATAAGTTAGCGAGACAACACAACTCCAGCAGCTACCTGAAGTAGAACACGCACAGGAAGGAGCAGTTTTTCAGGTGTTAACGTATTGGACCAGTATTAAGGATACCGTAAGCAAGTAGAACCAATAACGACATTCATTTCGTTGTGATATGACGCATTACTGATTGACAGATGTCGAGAGCACAACCCTTCCTTCTCGGATGTCCTGTATGCTGACGATGTTAACAATTTTTACGTCAGCAATACTGTTGATCATCACTTTTTTGTTATTAGTTAGGCCATAATTTAGTTTTTTCAATTCTATTCGTGTTGTTTTGTTTAGATTATTATTTGTAATATAGTAGTGAGTTAGTCATGCGGTCAGGGGCGCGAAGCAGTGAGCTTGCATTCGGGAGATAGTGGGTTCGAACCCAACTGTCGGCAGCCCTGATACGATCGAACACAAAATAAAAACAGACACACAACAATAACACCAATGACGGATAGTGCTCCAGAACTTATGTTGTCGGCGGAACTGAGCACGTGCTCCACTCCGGGCGAGCATGCAGCACTGGACGAGGCTCTTCTTTCCAGCGTGCTAACCTCGAAAATGTTTAAATCACTAAGACGTAATATAAACGATACTTGTATGCAATAACAAAGGTAATCAATTGGCAGATAACTGTAGGAAGCTATTATGACGAAAAATATATATGTTCAGAGTTCCTTCATGATAAAAGGTGAGGTAACAAAACCAGTGTAGGGGGGTTTCCGTTAAAAGTAAAAGCCCATAAGACCCACAGTCTTTTCTAAACGCTGGATGCTATACCCTTGTTAGCTTTAGAAGTCTCATTGGGCATTGGAGAGCGGGTAATGTGTCTAGTTTGAGTTGGGCGTCTTGTAACACAATGTGAGTGCCTGCTGCATGAACTAGTGCCGATTCTCGTGCAGTTACCTAAGTTCACTTTCACGTGGCCTAATTAAACGTGTTGATAGGTTTGTAAGGTTCTCACTTATCATCTGACAATATTCTATTTACTCCGCCTGCCTCCAAATTATGGTTGTGTGTTCACAGAAATAGAGAAACCGAATATAGGATGCTTTATTCCTGTAAGCGGGCACAATTATTTCCTCACTTCATCTATTCAATCGCATGACGTTTAACTTGCTAACATATGATTAGAGTACCGTAGCCTAAATGTTGAGCGTCAAGGTCGTAAAAACTTTCCTTTTGTTGACAAACAATCTCTTCTTGTCTCTATGCACCTCGTGGGTTATATTGGGAATACGAGTGTTAACATGCATTTGGAGTTGTGAAATTACCTCATTTAATGTATTAAACTGTGAGAGTGATTTAGCGTACTGATATAAGCAGTGCTCTTCCTCTGTTCTAGTTTCCTGATCATAATGGAGGAGGAACCCTTCATCAAGAGTGAGCCACAATGGTGGGCTCGTGCAGATGAATGCCCAAATATTGTAAGTTGTATTTTAACTCGTGCAACATTGCAATCTTAGTGACGTGCAAGGCTTAGTGACTGAGTACTTAATAGTAAATGGTAGGCTAACTAACATCTGTTATGTTACACATAACTTAGTGTCTATATATTGCACATTGGGTCACACTTATACAATACTCCCCAGGAGTCGAGTGAGCAGTTGACCGCTCATAACCTGCAGGACGAGGCTGCTGATGTATCTGTAGCTGTTAAAGAGGAATATCTAATACAGGTACCGTTTACCTCTCTTATAATAATTCTAATGGCTTTTTCATTAAATATTACAGTATTAGGAAGTTAGGATTACTCAGTCTTGTTTTTCATAAGAACAACTAACAATAGCTGGTGTTATTGTATTGATGCTGCTGACGCCCTGGGATATATTGTAGTCATAGTCTACACCTCATGCTGTAACATAAAGCATTTGAGTTATGATTGCCCTTAACATTTCATCTGGCGCAACCTGTATACCATCACTGTTGCCACTACTAATCTACCTTATATCTACTAGGGCTTGGCACAACCTGTATACCATCACTGTTGATACTACTAATCTACCTTATATCTACTAGGGCTTGGCACAACCTGTATACCACCACTGTTGTCACTAATAATCTGCCTTATATCTACTAGGGCTTGGCGCAACCTGTATATCATCGCTGTTGCCACTATTAATCTACCTTATATCTACTAGGGCTTGGCGCAACCTGTATACCATCACTGTTGACACTACTAATCTTCCTTATTTCTACTAGGGCTTGGCATCTCTTTAACAACTTGCTTTTGTACTTTGAAGAAAGGAAAACATCCAATGTACATTTTACATGGTGTCCACAGGCAGGAAAAGTCAGGAATTTTGTTTTTGGTCAGGAAACGTCAGGAAAAAGTGTGAAAAAATGGTGTGAGTCAGGAAAAAATGGCGAAAAGTATTAGAAAGTCAGGAAATTTTATATTAACCATATAGTATTTTGTGTTTTACAGCCTTATTTTGATGTTACTAGTTCAACTAATCTCTGAAGATAAAAAGCAAAAACAATTTTTACAGTAAATGATAGTAAAAACCTCTTTAACCTATTTTTTGCACGCTTTTTTTTGGCGTTGGCGTAGGGATGTGGCAACCCCTTCACTGTAGTTTAGGTTATTAAGTACTTTGATTTACGTATTATTGCATTATAATTTATTTTATTTTGTATTTTAAATGAATAATGAGGTAAGCGTTGGGCAGCTATGTGGATGGGGAGGCTGCAAATAAGAGAGATAATTATATATACTATATATTTGCTCAATAAACCATCTTTCCGATGTTACGATCGACATCGCGAGTCAGGAATTTTGTAGAAAAATGGTCAGGAAAAGTCAGGAAAATTGACATAGAAAATTCTGTGGACACCATGTTTTAAAATGCTCAATTTTTATGAAAATCAGAAAATCAATCTCCCACCGGTAATACCAAAACATAAGCCTACGAGGGAAAGAGTATCCCCACATAATCTCACAGATTATGCGCGCTCTACGGAAGCTCAAGCGTTACTGTACCCTATTGCTTATAGGCTAGTGGGGAAATGAGAAGACTGCCTCAGCTCAGTAACAGCTTAAAACAATATTTAGATTTTAACTTGGCCGTCAACATATTTCAATTGCAGATGTTTTGTCTTCTTTTCGAAAACGAGACCGCCAACAGAACTCGAAATACTCGTATAATATAATACGGTACTCTACATTCCAGGCAGTTGTGCTTAGCAATTACACCGCAAATGGTCTTTGCCTGTGGTCTTATGTACAGGATAAGTTTGTGGAGTGCCATGCTCTCTGGAATAATTTGAATCAATCCGTATTTTAGATGGCTTAAGTAAATACATATATCTAAATATTGCCTTAGGACAGGTATTTTCTCATCTCATCTCAATTGACCGCTATATTTACTACATGACAACATCTCTTCGTGATATTCTCTACCTTTCATAACTGGTAACTAAAAGGGCAGTGTGTAGCCCACTTTCAGTGGTGCTCCTTGGGTAACGCCAAGAAGAGAGCATCACAAATGTATATTTCCCTATTCTGCTAAAGCTTTGTACAAATAGTGATAAGAACGGAACTAGCACAGCTGGGCTATTATTTAATTTCAAAATACACTTTGGGTGATCCCTACAGAGGGCAATATAGACTGCTAAAGGAATAGGTTGGATAGGATATGATAACGCGATAAGCCCTTTTACATTTTCCCTTGCCCTTCATGGGCTAGCGGCTAGTGAGTTTTAGGAGTGTCCTTTCCCCTTTCCTTTTATGATCTCCATTTCATGACTTACTTCCTTCCATCTTAGTTCCTTATTCTTCAACGATTGAGGGCATGTATTCAACATTTCTATAATAGAGTATTAGAAGCCAATTTTCATTGTTGCATTCGTAAGAGAATTGTTTTTCTTTCGGTCAACACGATAATGTGCCCAATTAAATCTTTACCAGTTCTCCCCAATTATGTTTGTACTGTGGTAAAAAGCTCGTCATGATCCTCATTGACGTTTCCAATTCTACTAACTTATTTTGCTCTGAGCCCAAGGTTGCAGGCTCGTATCCTGGCGCAGTCAGCTGGCATTTGAGAGTGCGCAAATGCGAGGGAGCCGTGTCAGTAGATTTACTGGTACGTTAAAGATCCCCTTCGGGGCAAAATTCCGGCACCCTGGCGTCTCTAAAAGCCACAGTAGTTAAAAGGGACGTAAAACCAAAACATTATTATTATTATTAACTTTTTGCCTTTTATTCATCCTATAAATACAAATAAAAACAAAAGGTTATACGCATGAATTATGTTTTCCTGTCGTAGCAGTGATGTATTGCGCTCTCCATTATTATTCTCTTCCCTGTTTCTTCAACCTTGAGCCAGGAAACTCAAGCTAGTGATTTTATGAATCAGATTAACAAGCTGGTGGCCGTGAATTAATGTTTCTTTAAAGAAGAGTAAGATTATTCAGCGTCCTAGGTTTTACTTAATCAGAGATTCTGGAAGACCGGAGCTAGTTGAATCGAATAATGAAAATCTTACTGTGTGGTTGATATTAAGTCATCTTTTTATTGCTTGGACTCAGGAAGAACAGTCTGATCACCTCCACGAGGACTGTTGTGGACTGATCATGAACAAGAACCTTTTGATGGGATCAAAATGCAAATCTGTGGGCCATTAAGACAGGCATATCCAGATCCTGTGGGAGTTTTCTGCTTTCCATCCGTTGGGAATTGGTGTGAATTGGTTCTAGATGGAGGAATGTTACGGATATATTTGATTATGCTAGTAAGAAAAGTCTCTATTCAACAAGAATTATACTGCAGAAATGGGAATCTAATCTAAACAAATGGAAGTGGTCCCCACTTTTATATCACTTTATGACTTTGAAGTTCTTCATATCCCATGTCCAACCATCTTGGTATTGCTGCTCTACCTTCACTTTCCTATTTCGTATTCCCCTGGAAACACTGAATGGGTTTCTGATTTACCTGGCTTTCTCCATTTCCTATTTAGTAGGTTAATTAAGGGGGGGGGGGGGGTGCTTATTTCACAATATACTGTATTCTTTCGAACCTTCTTACATTAAATTTAGTGCATTCTGTGAGCAGATGTTCTGCATCTAGACAATGTTAGTCTTTTCCTTTCTCACTTAATTCGCTCACCATTGACCATAAAATTATCCCTCTCATTTCCATTTTAATTTAGCCTCCTGGGTTCATTCAGATGGATAAAATTAAGAGAGTACCTATATATTGTACCCGTCAGTCAAAGCCATTGAGGGAACCACTGACCACAGTAGTCCTCCCGACACCCTCATTTTTCGAATCTACACGCCGAGAGGACTGGATGTGTTCACAGACTAGCTTCACACGAGACCTATAACTCGGGGAGTATGGGGACTAATGAGAGACTGAATGGTTAAAGAACCAACCCAAGGAACACACCCCCAATATACAAAGCTACAAGAAATTGTCCAGACCGAGGTAAAATTCACTTAGGGTTATTGAAAAATCACAAATCCCTAACCTACTTCCGAGGGTAAATATATCAGCCAATACGCTAAACTAATTTTAAAAAATAAGAATACATAATCATTCTCTAAATCCCCTTTCCTTTTATGATCTCCATTTCATGACTTACTTCCTTCCATCTTAGTTCCTTATTCTTCAACGATTGAGGGCATGTATTCAACATTTCTATAATAGAGTATTAGAAGCCAATTTTCATTGTTGCATTCGTAAGAGAATTGTTTTTCTTTCGGTCAACACGATAATGTGCCCAATTAAATCTTTACCAGTTCTCCCCAATTATGTTTGTACTGTGGTAAAAAGCTCGTCATGATCCTCATTGACGTTTCCAATTCTACTAACTTATTTTGCTCTGAGCCCAAGGTTGCAGGCTCGTATCCTGGCGCAGTCAGCTGGCATTTGAGAGTGCGCAAATGCGAGGGAGCCGTGTCAGTAGATTTACTGGTACGTTAAAGATCCCCTTCGGGGCAAAATTCCGGCACCCTGGCGTCTCTAAAAGCCACAGTAGTTAAAAGGGACGTAAAACCAAAACATTATTATTATTATTAACTTTTTGCCTTTTATTCATCCTATAAATACAAATAAAAACAAAAGGTTATACGCATGAATTATGTTTTCCTGTCGTAGCAGTGATGTATTGCGCTCTCCATTATTATTCTCTTCCCTGTTTCTTCAACCTTGAGCCAGGAAACTCAAGCTAGTGATTTTATGAATCAGATTAACAAGCTGGTGGCCGTGAATTAATGTTTCTTTAAAGAAGAGTAAGATTATTCAGCGTCCTAGGTTTTACTTAATCAGAGATTCTGGAAGACCGGAGCTAGTTGAATCGAATAATGAAAATCTTACTGTGTGGTTGATATTAAGTCATCTTTTTATTGCTTGGACTCAGGAAGAACAGTCTGATCACCTCCACGAGGACTGTTGTGGACTGATCATGAACAAGAACCTTTTGATGGGATCAAAATGCAAATCTGTGGGCCATTAAGACAGGCATATCCAGATCCTGTGGGAGTTTTCTGCTTTCCATCCGTTGGGAATTGGTGTGAATTGGTTCTAGATGGAGGAATGTTACGGATATATTTGATTATGCTAGTAAGAAAAGTCTCTATTCAACAAGAATTATACTGCAGAAATGGGAATCTAATCTAAACAAATGGAAGTGGTCCCCACTTTTATATCACTTTATGACTTTGAAGTTCTTCATATCCCATGTCCAACCATCTTGGTATTGCTGCTCTACCTTCACTTTCCTATTTCGTATTCCCCTGGAAACACTGAATGGGTTTCTGATTTACCTGGCTTTCTCCATTTCCTATTTAGTAGGTTAATTAAGGGGGGGGGGTGCTTATTTCACAATATACTGTATTCTTTCGAACCTTCTTACATTAAATTTAGTGCATTCTGTGAGCAGATGTTCTGCATCTAGACAATGTTAGTCTTTTCCTTTCTCACTTAATTCGCTCACCATTGACCATAAAATTATCCCTCTCATTTCCATTTTAATTTAGCCTCCTGGGTTCATTCAGATGGATAAAATTAAGAGAGTACCTATATATTGTACCCGTCAGTCAAAGCCATTGAGGGAACCACTGACCACAGTAGTCCTCCCGACACCCTCATTTTTCGAATCTACACGCCGAGAGGACTGGATGTGTTCACAGACTAGCTTCACACGAGACCTATAACTCGGGGAGTATGGGGACTAATGAGAGACTGAATGGTTAAAGAACCAACCCAAGGAACACACCCCCAATATACAAAGCTACAAGAAATTGTCCAGACCGAGGTAAAATTCACTTAGGGTTATTGAAAAATCACAAATCCCTAACCTACTTCCGAGGGTAAATATATCAGCCAATACGCTAAACTAATTTTAAAAAATAAGAATACATAATCATTCTCTAAATCGAATTCAAGTTAAACCCTCACGAAGTCCTATTACAAGAAGTTGAAATTAAACAAGCAAGCTAAGAGAGTTACTCGTTATTGTCCCCTAAGAAAATACAAACAGCGTTAAAAATACTAATTGTGACATATCGTGAATTTATTGCAAAGAAAAACATTTAATTGGTTTTCAGGGCTAATTTCAATTATTATTTAAAAGCACCATACGTATTAATCTGGTTGGTTGGTTCTTAAGTTTAGGGGCTAGGACAACGCGGTCATGTAGCCCCGTGTACTTTGGGTGTGTGTAGAATCTGTCTGATAACCGGTGTTAATTGTGATGGCTGTATTAGTGTGTGTATCTGTTTTTAGCCTATTTTCAATTTTGAAAAAATAGGCTTATAAGATCACCTTTTGTCCGTGTGTGTGTGCGTGTGTGTGTGTGTGTGTGAGGTGTGTGTGTGTGTCCCCTAATAAAATCTAAACGGCTGGAGCGATTTCAATGAAACTCGGTAAGTTCATAGCACTATTCCCGGCGACCTCGACCGTGCCCTTCAAATTTTGTTACGTCTCACCAATCCAACATGGCGGCTGTGCGAAATATTTCACTTGCATTCAATATCTCCGAAACGATTACCGATATCGCCCTGAAATTGTGTACGGTGATAAAGGGCACTACTAGAAGTTCACCTATGAGACTTTCAAAAACCTGGTGACTACAAAACCAACATGGCGGTCAAGCGAATTTGAGACTTTTAAATAGACATTTCTCGCGATTTAACTATCCAAACGTAATGAAACTTGGTACAGCAAATATTTATACACATTGTAATTCTCTGGAGTCTAATTTAGTTCAATTGTTTACATAACCTCAAAATGGCGGCTGTGCGAAATATTTCACTGACATTCTACATCTCCGAAACTATTACAGATATCATCATGCAATTTTGTACGGTGATAAAGGGTACTGATACAAGTTTACCTATGTATATTTCATAAACCTGTTAAGTATAAAACGAACATGGCGACCAAGCGAATTTGAAATATTTTAATAGGCTTTTCTCGTGATTTAACTCTCTGAGCGCAGTGAAATGTGGTACAGTAAATGATTTTGCAGATTGTCGTGCACTGCCATCTAATTTAATTCAATTGTTTACATAAACATAACCTCAAGATGGCGGCTGTGCGAAATTTTAAAATTAAGTTTTTATTATTGTGTCGTATTTGTCTGTATTGTTCGCATGACCTTGCATTTGATTTTTTAGGTATAGGTACTATTATGCATTTCACAAAGTCTTCAGGCAATTCTCCAGTCTTGTAAATAGTACATATTAAGTTGTACAGTTCATTTTTTAACTTGTCACCTGATTGTTTCAATAGTTCTCCTGGTATGTAGAAGGCAGAACTCCAAATTGTACCGCTGTAGCCTTAAATTGTGTGGATATCTCTATTTACTTAGTATAGAACAAAGTCCCCGATTCTGGAATGTAACAAGTAATCTCGAGAACAAATTGATGGATTTTGATGCGGTTTTCACCATTCGGTAAAGAATTAATCGAGGAAGGATTCGGTAGATAAACATTTATTTACGAACAAAAGAAGCTGAGCAGTAACGATTTCAGTGAATCGAGTCGAAGAAAAACGTACCGTCCATGTGTCTTTTAAGCTTACGCTGGGTAAACCGTTAAAAATATCTATATACTCTGAGAATTGTTCAGTATGAAAAGTTCTGCAAAATAGTCCATGACAGCT
Source organism: Meconema thalassinum (assembly GCA_946902985.2). NCBI lineage: Eukaryota > Metazoa > Arthropoda > Insecta > Orthoptera > Tettigoniidae > Meconema > Meconema thalassinum. The sequence goes on along the minus strand of OX336398.1, from coordinate 181,579,091 downwards.
CCCACATCACCCCCTATAAGTGTTTTTACGTTTTCATTTTATCCAGCTTTCTCCATTCAGTGGAGATTTAAATTACTAGCATCGGAGTGAGTTTGCAAGCCTATGAGACCTATCACCACAGCTTCTACCAGCATCAAACTGTCGAGTCGTGTCGAGTTACTTCAGAGAAGAGTATAGCATATGTGTGTGGAGTTTCGCAGTTCACCACGGCTATTCAGAATTGCGTCTGGGACCTGATGTCCGTGTGCCTTTTGAGCTAACGCTGGGTAAACCGTTGAAGATAAGGTGGGACACACACATAGAGGACTGGCAGACATCCACACGTTTTATCTCATAAGTCTACTTCATCATTATCATTTACCCAAAATCAATGGTACCGTGAATGTCTGTTCAGGTCAGTAGCATGAAGACATGCGAACAGCGAATATCATACGGAAAGAAGTGGTGTAGGACTGTTGAAATGAATGCTGCGGAGCAGCACGGGGCTTCTAGTATATTTTAGAACTTAGTAGTTGCCTACTCCTTTAGAATTTAAGTCAATTATCACTATACGACGATAAAGTTTGACGAGATAAATCTCCTAAATAAATTTACAATTTATCGCCTATAACTCTGCCATTTTACTGCAAGAATGGCTTTTCTCAACTAATCATAAGGATATTGGAACACTATATTTTATTTTTGGGGCCTGGGCAGGAATAGTAGGAACTTCATTAATTATACTTATTAGTGTTGAACTCGGTAAACCTGGCTATTTAATTCGGTGATGATCAAATGTATAAAGTAATTGTAACAGCTGATGTTTGTAATATTTGTTTTATAGTAATACCGATTATAAATGGAGGATTCGGAAATTGTCTAGTACCTCTAATATTGGGAGTGCCTGATGTAGCATTCCCACAAATAAATAACATAAGATTTTGATTATTACCACCTTCTCTATCTCTCTTATTAGTGAGCGGTCTAGTAGAGAACTGTATATCCACCCCTCTCCGTTCTGTCTAACTATATTTACTGTACTGTTCGTTTCTTCAATCTTTGTAATATTAATTTTGATATTGTGTTACCCATGAAATACAAGGCTCGCTCGATCCTTTCACAGCGTTCACAGTTTCTTTGTCCGTGCCATGTCTTCATAGTTGTACTCAGCTTACAATATGGGAGAATGACGTAGTCTGGCATGGAACTCAGATCTTGGCGCAGTTCATAACAAGTGAAGGGACAACAGACGAAGTTACAAAAGTCTCGGATATTAACTCTGAGAACAGAACTACAATTCTCTTAAAATGTATGAACCACTGTAGGTCTTGTATGTCGCATTACGTTTGGAAGGTATTCACATTAATGGAAACCAGTGTAAGATTTAATTCCACCTATGCAAGGAATATGGTTGTGAAACTAGTAATTTCTCTGCAGCATGATGCTGATCTCACTGAGGATATTAAGATGGAAGATATCTCCATACCAGAGTTTGTTCCATGCTTCAAAACAGAAACTCCATCTATAGCGAGTGGTGGAGATTTCAAAGAGGTAAGTACCTGATTGGGTTACTACTTGTTGCATCTTATAGAAGACATGACCTGAACGCCATCTTCTTCTCATCAATGTTATTTATGGATTACAGAATTTTGTATTCAGACCGTAGTGATGACGGCAGCTATCTGCTATCAGGCTGTGTAAGGTACGGAAAGTATTGAATAGGCGGAAAAATTAAAAAAGTCTTATTTTTTCATATATTACTGTCAATACAGAATCTAAAATGAATATTATTTCTAATAAAACATTATATTGTCCGACAAGTGCTGGACTCAAACCCATGACCTCCCTATGTGTATGTCGTTGGTCTATTCACTGATGTAATGGAGGATACCTTAATTCTCATTGGTGAAGGGTACATTATATGAAGCCAAGTTGCCTGTTGTGAACTGTGCATTTTTGTATGAAGGTGTTACAGTATTCTCATGGACGAGATTGATGGGCTATTATATAACCATTATCTAATGACACTAAATTATGTGGCTTACTTTTCGTAGAGCATAGGGCACGTGAATTAGACTTTCTGAAAATGAGTTTCCATGACAGAAAGATGCCATGTCATTGGATGAGTCTTAATCACCTAACTGAAAGTTATATACAGTATACGGCACATTACTCCTCAAATTAATGGTATTCGTGGAGACTGGTCGTTTACAAAAGGCTATTTAGTTCATGACTTGGAATATTCTTTTATTGTGGACAGGAGAGCTTTCAGCGGAAAATATCAGTGGGGTATATGATAACGGCTATCTATTTCTACTTGTTCAGAGTTGCCTTCGAAATCTTGGTCAATATATTAATTTTTTTGCACTCTCTGAGCAGTTGTACTGCATCAAGACAAGGATCGTCTTTTTCTTTTTCGAGCAATGTGCTGATTTTTTACATTCCCATTGACCATAAAAATCTCCCTCTCTTCGATTTTCATTCTGCCTTCGCGGCTTATTCTCATAGGAGAATTATTGATATTGTGTCCGTATTTCTCTGAGATACCACAGGTCTCAATGTCAAAATCAACCCCCGTGAAATCCCATCACAAACAAACACATACCACCACAGACATAACCTTGAGCTAGTCACAACATGAGAATGTTACTCTTAACATCAGGTAAGGATTGGGTGGAGTTAAGTCAAAATACACGTTAATCAATGAAAAGAAAAGTTCTAATGTACTGCAAATCACCAAAAATTTCAGATAAAAACGTGTCATTAAATAATGTACTCGTATTTATCGATGATCCCTAGCCTACACTTTACTGGGCAAAAGTGAAATTATTAAGTTAATTGCAAGTAGGATAACAGAGCCTCTTTAGCTGCAATTAATTGCCACTTAAATACATGTTTCCGTTCAGAATAAACGTAAATTAACATAGTCTAAATACCAATTAAGAAATATTTACAAACCATTTGACCAACTTATCGGCTCTTCCTAGCCTTTACCTGGTTGCATTTCAAAACAGTATAAAAAAACTCTGAACACCTGCACCTCAAACTAGTTTTCATGGTCACTGGAGCACCGCCTCCTGGATTATACTGAACATCTGTTACAGCTCAATTCATCATTTCAATCTCCTGAAGCCAGTTCTCCGAATTTTGGTTGAACTCACCTTCCAGGCTTGAATAGGATTTGCGAGAATTTCCAGGAAATCTCCTTCTCTCCTCTCTTGTTGAATTTAGTTGCATACTATGTTGGTTGGAATAATTTTCTGTATAGTGTGAAATTTCATAGTAATTGTAACATAGCTTCTTCACTTGTTTCAATAGTAGTTTCAACTGCTTTCAGATTTAGTGCAGATTCTAGTAATTTAGCACTGTGAATAATTTTTCTCGTGCACTTCAAACACGTGCCCAACTTCACGTTTAAAAGGAAGGAAGCTTGTAGTTTAACGTGACCGTTAATCTCGCGATCATAAGCCACGGGACCTCCGTTTTACGTGGAAACTGAACCACAGGACATGGCATTTCACATCGAAAATCTCACATGCATTGACCGGGAATCGAACCCGGTCCGCCTTGGTGAGTGGCATACAGCTTGACCGCTGCGCCACTACGCCCCTAACTTCACGTTTAAATCACTGTTAACTTATACCTGATTTTATCGGTGTAATAGTGCTTTTAAAGCCTTCTTACAATTAATTTACGCAGTACAACAAATAATTCAGAAAAATATTTGAGCTCTCTCTTGTCGGTGTAGAACTTTTCAGTTAAAATGGAATGTGCTCAAACTATCGCGCCAAGACTCCACAGTTCGCAAAATTCAATCAATGCACAATTTTTTCTACACTTAGTGAGAAATAATCTGCACTCTATTTCACAACTTATACTCAATTCTATACACTCTGGATTACCCTGGGGTTCGATGCTCGAATCTCTGTATCCACCATGTCAGGCGCTTGACAAATTCAGTTTTGAGCGTAGTGTAGCATTTGCTGCTTCTTCATTCTCTAGCCAATCAAGGTCATCCTATATTCTTCCGATTAGTTTGAGGTATTTCCATACACTGTACGGTCAATGTGTAATTCAATTTATTGTATTGTCTATTTCTTCAATCCATATACTAGTATTTTTGATCTCGTGTTTCCAATGAATTCCACGGCTCGCTCGATTCTTTCACAGCCTTCATAAGTGACTTTTTGTGCCAGTCTTAATAATTGTACTCGGCTTACAATGTCGGAGATTGACTCGGCGTTGTCTCGTGGTCTGACATAGAATTCTGTTGTTCGTGTTTTTTATAAAGAAGTGAACGCGGGCAATAACTATATATTGAGATCAGCTGATGAAGTTACCCAAGTCTGGGATGTTAACTCTGAAAACAGAACTACCATTCTGTACAAACTTTCTTATGTAGGTTTTGTACTGTATGTCGTAATGTTTGGAAGGAATTCAAAGTAATGGATATCAGTATGAGATTTAATTCCACCTATGCTAAGGAACATGTTTGTGAAACAAGTAATTTCTCTGCAGGATGATGCTGATCTCACTGAGGATATTAAGACAGAAGAATTCTCCATACCAGAGTTTGTTCCATGCATCGAAACGGAAACTCCATCTTACGCGAGTGGAGGAGATTTGAAAGAGGTAAGTGCCTTATTGCGTCACTACTTGTTGCACCTTATAAAGGACATGACCTGATTGACATCTGCTTCTTCTCTTCTTCCCTGGTGTTTATCCCAGTGCGGGGTCCGCTGCTCTACTACATCTTCTCCACCTCTTTCCTGTCGTTGACATCTGCAGGTTGTAAGCCAACATCGCGCAAATCTCTCTTAATGTTGTCGATCCAACGCTTCGCAGGTCTTCCGCGTGGTCACATTCCACCTGGATCAAGTTTGAAAGCTATTTTGGCGACAAAGTCGTCCGGCATTCTCATAACATGACCATAACAACGGAGACGAGCTTCCCTCATTTTCTCCGTAATTGGTGTGACAATTGTTGTCGAACATCTGCATTTCGTATATGGTCATATCTAGTCAGTCCAAGTGTCCAACAGAGCATCTTCATCTCCATCGTGTGCAGAGCCTGTTCATGTTTTCTCGTCATTGGGCGGACGTAGAACTGTCTTATATACTTTAGACTTGAGGTATTTAGGCATCTTTTTGTCACAGAGGACACCAGTGACCTGTATCCATTTGAGCCAGGCCGCATATCCCCTCGCCCGAGTATCTAAAGTTACATCACCTTTTGATGTGAATACAGAAGGCCTACTGCTTGCAGTTAGGAGCATTATGCAGTGCCAAAATGTATGTTAAATAGTCCACAAATCACTCTTTCTAAAGGCACTTATTGTGATTGGCTTACTGGAAGAATCTTGACAATGTACCTGCCCTAATCACAAATTTTGCAGTTATATGTTAAGATGTTCATGTAGAATATTGTTTATATGGCATATATGAGTTATTTATACATTCATTCTTGAAAGCTGTGCTGGTACACCTATTGAGGACCAAGTTACGTGTAAGTGACATGTACATGTATTATGTGCTGTGACTGAGATGGACCAAAGGATGGACCAGTAAGAGGAAAGGCTTTAACAGTCTTGCTGCTAGAAATTTCAAAAATAATTCTTTCAGCCCTCAAGCCTATTACTTCCTTTTAAGTACTGTTCTCTACATTTGCTATCACACTTCAATTTGTTCTTGTTTGGATTCATCTCTACATAGCTACAACACCCTAAATCCGAGGCAATCTGTTTAACATATTGTAACCTTGGTCAATCCCTACTGTTCTTGTCCTCGACCCTACCTTCCATAACTAACTTTGCTATTCCTGGGTGCCTTAGAACGTGTCCCACCAACCTATCTCTTCTCTTCATTAGCAGTTGCCAGAAACAACTCTCTTCTCCCACTCGTCTTAACACCTAAATCTATATACGATGTCAGCAGATTCCTTTTTTCTAAAAATGCTTTCCTTGCCTGAGCCAACCTACTTTTTATATCCTCTTCGATTCGTCCATCACTGTTTATTTTACTTTCTAAGTATCAGAAGTCTCCTACTTCCCTTACTTTTTCACCTTTTCACGTCCATACTCATTAGAAACTCATTCGATTCGTCTGGTGTGTCGGCTAATATGACTATGTCATCAGCAAATCTGAGAGATGACTTGACTTTCCGTGTCCGGGAGACACACTAAATTCTTCCTTTCCAGAACTCTGCAGCTCTTATCCCTCGGTCTGTGGCCAACATAAGGTCTTCCTGGCTGCAGGTTTCATTAAGATCTTTGCACGTGAGCAGGTGTTGTGGAGTCTGGTTTTCTCCACAGGCACATCGTGGATCTTCTGCATAACCCCACTTCACAAGGTTGCTACGACACTTAGGCACTCCTGTTCTCATCCGGTTTAAGGACCTCCAGGTGGTATAAGGCAAATGACTACCACTGCTCAGTTCTTCTTTAGGGGTAAACCCCTCTGGTACTATTTGTTTCCAGAGTGACACACGCCGGACGTCTGGCTTGGTATGGAGGGGTACTGTTCTCTTAATAAAACTCCTCCTGGATCTTAGGCGAGAAGTGGTCACCTTGTGGTTGAACATAGAATGTCTGGGATCTGTTTCAAGCTTTTGTCTCTCTTTCTCTCCTGCCACCCTGCGTCGAATAACTGGAGGTGCAATGCCAGCGAGAAGGTAGATCTTCTGCACTGGAGTAGGTCTCAGACATCCAGTGACAATACGTGTGGACTCGTTAAGAGCTATGTCCACTTGCTTGGTATGGGCAGATGCTCCCCACACTGATGATCCGTACTCTCCTGCTGCAAAGCAAAGTCCCAATGCTGTTGAACGTAGAACCTGAGGGTTCGCTCCCCATGTTGAACCTATCAACTTCCACATTATGCTATTTCTTGAGCTGATCTTGCACTTCAATTCTCTACAATGTTTCCTGAAGCTGAGGGTACGATCAAGCTTGATTCCCAAATATCGAGGCGTTTCACAGCTTTCGAGTGTCACTCCTTTCCAGACAACATTCAACTTTCTCCGGGCCTCTTTGTTGCGAAGATGAAATGCGCATACTTGTGTCTTTCCAGGGTTAGGTTTCAGGTGATTCTGGGTGTAATAATTGTCTAATCTCTCAAGAGCATTGGACAGTTTTCCCTCCACCTCCTCAAAGCTCCTACCCTGTACAGCAATAGCGGTGTCATCCGCATAAATAAATCGCCTGGCCTCTAAATATTCTGGCTGGTCATTTGTATAAATGTTGAATAGTAATGGGGATAACACACTGCCTTGAGGTAACCCGTTTTTCTGGTTCCTCCATCGACTTTTATTCCCTTGAAGTGTAACATAGAACCTTCTGTTCTGGAGCATCCCACGTATGACATTTGTTAGATTCATGTCCTTAGTGATGTTGTACAGCTTGGCTATGAGCTTCTTATGGTTCACTGTATCATATGCAGCACTGAGATCTATAAAGGCGACACCAGTGATAAGTTTATTCTCATAGCCATCCTCGATATGCTGTGTCAGGTTCAGAATTTGGCTGGAACATGATTTCCCTGGTCTAAATCCAGCTTGATCTTGAATTAGCCGGTTATCAATGAATGTTGCAATTCTTTCAAGGATCAACCTTTCAAATGCCTTGTATAGGTGGCAAAGAAGAGAGACAGGACGGAAGTTCTTTGCATCCGTTTGTTCCTTGCCTGGTTTTAGCAGTGCGACCACATGAGCTTTCCTCCATAGCTTTGGTAAGTGCAGGGTCTCGATACATCTATTCATCATATTCACCAGCCACTGGATTGTTCCTGGTCCAAAGTTCTTGATTTGTTCTGCCCTGATGTCATCTGGGCCCGCAGCTTTGTTGACTTTCATCAGCTTGATGGCATGTTCTAATTCTGCTGATGTGAAAGGACGACCGAGAAAATTATTCTCATCTTCACTAGGCTTCAGCTTCACAGGCTGAGTCTTCTTGATGGTTTTCCCGTTACGGAGCAGCTGATGAGCTATTTGATTTGGTGTAACCTTGGTGAGATCCACTGGTGGACTCTTAGGGTCGTTGCTCAAGTTTTTGACCAGCTTCCATGCTCTTCTACTGTTCTGGGCCATGTCAAGGTTTGCTAGTAAGTTCATCCATCTTTCCTTTCTTCCTTCAGCGATGCTCCTCATGAGTTCTTCACCCGTTTGAATGGTGTCATCTGCAAAAGGGTCTGTCTCGTATTTCTCCTGGTAATCTTTTAACAGATCCTTAGAATCAGCATTGAGGCCAGAAATGAACTGGGTACGGCAGCCTCGGGGAATATGTCTACGAGAGACCTTCTTCACAAGGTCAACAAAGTCTTCATAATGACTTGGCTCTGGTTGTAACTTGGACAGTTTCTCATCCAGCTCAATGGAAAACCCCTCCCAGTTTGCCTTTTTAAAATTGAAACGTCGTTTAAAAGGGACTTCCTCAGGGCTGACCACTCCTCGAACTGAACATGTGATTGGGCTATGTTGTGTCCTAGGGATGGGTTCCTCCACCACTTTAACTACATGTTTTATCACTTGCTCACTTATGAAAATGTTGTCAGGGTTGTAACCTCTATGCCATCTACCGCTGTTGAAAGATGGTCTCAGTTTGGGGTTGTGAATCAATCTCAATCCTTCCCTCTCTGCCCATTTCTCGAGTTCCTCCCCATTCTTGTCTGTGATATTATATCCCCAACTGATGCTCTTACAATTAAAATCCCCCAGGACAATTTTGATATTCTGCTTGTCAAAGTTACTTGGCCTTTCAAAGAAGAAGAGTTCATTGGGTGGTTTGTAAATGGATGTTACAGAGCAGGATTCCAATTCTACAGTCAAGATTTCTATATTGTTCCTGAACGTCATTTGAGATGACTTGACATTAATCTCTGGTCTGACAAAAACAGCACTGCCGTATTGTTCATGGGGTCGTTCGACAACCAGTCGCATTCCTTCTATTTTGGGTCTGTAGTTGTCGATCCCTCGGTGAGTTTCTTGCATCACTAGGATGTCGATCTTTAGTCGGTTGCACATGTCAGCGAGTAAGAGTGCTTTATCTCTGGATAAGCCTTCGATGTTTATTGAAGTTATTGAAAGTCTTGAAAAAGACTGGTTGAAAATGTAATATCTCCCGGTGGTTGAAGGATCAGCCGCTGGCCTATGGCCACCGTTGCCCAGGGTACGCCCGATTGTAGTATTCATAATTTGTGCTTATCTAGCAAATATTAACAATCTTCGGGGAGGCTCCTTCAGTGTACCCCATCTGAGAGATGAAATTGTTTCTCTTTGAATCTTTACACTTACATTGAATTTTTCACAGATTTCCTTCATTGCTTGTTCAATGTATACATTCAAAAGTATGGGTGATAAGTTGCGGCCTTGCCTTAAACCTTTCTGAATACCAGCTTGTCTCTCATGTCCTCCGGCTTGAGTAACTGCTGTGTGGTGTTTGTATAGATTGTATAGCTCCTTCCTATCACTGTACTTTATTACAATCTTTTTCAGTATATCAAACAACTTACTCAAATCAATGTTATAAAATGCCTTAAGTCTACAAATGCCATGAACCTTCTATTATCTTTACTTATTCTTCCATCCAAAATCAACCTAAGACTTAGTACAGCGTCCCTTGTTCCTAAGATTCTCCAGAAGCCAAACTGGCCTTGACCCAACTCTGATTCTATCTGTCTTTCCATCCTCTTGTAAATTATTCTAGTCGGGATCTTTGAAGCATGAGTGATCAAGATAAATGTAAGGTCATCTTCACATCTGTCAGCTCCTGATTTCCTCAGTATAGGGTTGTAACATTCTTCTTCAAATCAGAAGGTAACTCACCTGCATCATAAACCCTACACACCAAGTGAAATAACCTGATCAGACCTTCTTCACCAATGCAGCGTAGCAATACACTCGGTGTATGATCTATGCCTGGTGATTTTTTTTCTGCTTAAGTCTTCCAATGCTTAGTCAACTTTTGATTAATTTGACCTATATAGGAGGGAAATCTTTGATAAGTTTCATATATAGATCAGGCGGTATACAAACACTCGCCATTTCTTTCGGTCGGAGTGGATTTGCTCTTCTTCTACATCTTCCCATTTCACACTCCGTTTGTTGACCTCAGACTTCACAGTGTCTTGGCCTTCCTACCGGTCTCCTCCCTCTTACTTCTCTTGCTGTTCTATTTCTGTCGTTTCTGATGAAATGTCCAAACCAGTAATCTGCGTCCTCCTAGGAGTTCAGTGACAGGTATTTTGATACCTACTTCCTGCCAGTTAATTTCATTCATATTCTTATCTTTCCTGATTCTCTGGTTCATTGTTCTGATGAATTTCATATCTGTTGCCATTATTTTACTAACAGTCTTGTTGAGTAGGGTACATGTTTGAAGTCCATAGGTGTGAATTGGAATAAAGTAGGTACGTAATATGCTTAATTTTGCTTTCTGGGGGTATTTTTTCATCCCATAGTAGATTTCTCACTTCATAATAAGAAAGAGAAGCTCTTTGGGTCCTGTTAAGGATCTCTTGCGTTATAGAGTTATCCTTTGAGACAACACTTCCAAGGTACTTGAAGTTAGAAACAGATTTCAGCTGAGTTCCCTCTAGAAAGATGTTGGAACCTGAGCCGTTCCTGTTGATAGTCATTTCAACTGTTTTTGTTTGACTGATCTTTAGTCCAAATTCTTTAAACTTGTCATTCCAAAAGTTTAGTTTCTCCTGCATTTCTGATTCTGTTTTTTCTTACATCAACACATAATCTGCAAATACCAGATTGTTAGGCTCATTGTAATGTTCTTTGACAGATTTTATGATCCGATCCATGGTGACGATGAAGAGGAGTGATGACAGGGCACTCCTCTGTTTTTTTTCTAACCAATTTCATGTACCTTCCCCTACTTGAACACAGCTTAGGCACATTTGGTAAAGCATCTTTACTTTATCAATTAGGAATTTTGGCACATTTGTTCTCTCGAGGCATTCCCAGATTTTCGTCCTGGGGGCTCAGTCGTGGGCCTTTTCGATGCCCTTAAAACCATTACCAAGTTCTTCCCATGTTCCCAGTACTTCTCTGATTGCATTCTCACAGCGAATATGAGGTCTACTGTACTTCGATCCTTCCTGAAGCCATGTTGTTCTTCCTCCAAGTGTGGTTCTATCATCGTCCTGAGCCTTTTCTCAAATATCTTCTCCAAAAGCTTTAGTGAATGAGAAAGTAGAGTGATACCTCCATAATTTCCACATTTCCTCTTATTTCCCTTTTTATGAATAGGAATTATGATGCCTTTGATCCAGTCTTCTGGTATCCTGTTCTCAGTCCAGATGGGTGTACTCTATATATCCACTGTATACCCGGTGCTCCAGCTGTCTTGATAATGCCAGTGGTGAGTTCATCAAATCCTGAAGACTTGCTATATCTTATACTTTGAAGTGCAGTTGCTACTTCCAGCCAAGTTAACTGGTGCGCTTCATCCCTCACATTTTAGATACAGTCTGCAGTGCTCATGTTGTCAAAATGTTCTCCATTTTAAAAAGTGTTGAAGTAGTTCTTCATTTCTTCTCTGTTGCCTTGAGCAGTCGTCACCAGGTTCCCATTATCTGCTTCCAGTGCAAGGATGCTACCGTGCTCACTTCTTCTATTCTTAATTACTTTGTAAAGAATTCTTTATTGCCTTCAGTCTTCTGTCAAACTGGTGGCGAACTCATGGCAAAACCTTTGGTTTTTTCCTGTACCAGTCGCTTAAAAAACAATTTCTTGTTCCGATACTCCAGTGCTAGATGCCCAATTTCATCTTCTTGACGGCTTTGCATAGTCTATATTCTTCTTAGATACGTTTCTTTCTTTCATTGCAGCTTTCACCCTGTTATTCCACGATGGTGTTTCTTTCAACCTGCTTATTGCACTTGTCTTCCCACTTTGTGATTTAGCTGCTGAAAGCAGTGTTAACTTAAAACACATCCCTCTTTTATCATTTTTCGATAGTTTAGCCATGATTTTTTTCTTTGATATTCTTCTTGTTTCAGAGTTTCTCTTAACGGCCAGGTGCTCACTTCTTCTGCATTTTGAAGTGCTTGGTATTGCGCTCACTGACATTTTTGGTGTGTGGTCGCTGTCGAAGCATTCACTAGAAATAACCTTAACATATGTGATAAACTGGTTAGCACATCTATCAGTTATTATGTAATCTATTACACTCCTGGACTTCCCATCGCAATTGTAACGTGTAATTTAATGGATGTCTCTCTCTGGAACCAAGAATTTTGTAGCACTGATGGTTTCGTGCGCAGAAGTCTAGCAGGTCTTCACCCTCGCTGTTCCTGTCACCATAGTCCTGGGGACCGATGATATCTTCACAGCCGTGTCTGACTGTCCCAACCTGGTCATTCAGGCCTCCTATGATCGTGATGTTATCTTCTTATATATGATCCTCCAGATCTACGAGGAACTGTTCTTTCTCAAGTGTAGGACAGCCTGTTCAAGGAGCATACATTTGGAGGATGATATGGAATGTCTGGCCAATACACGTAGTTTAATTTTTTACATTCTGGCATTCACCTAGCTGATGTCTGCCTATTTATCTATACATTTTTGTAGAGAACAAAACCAACTCCATTTCGGGCTTCTTCAGAATTTCCACTCCAGTACGAAACATAATCTTTTCGTAGTGTTTTCTTTCCTGTACGTTTCCATTTGGTTTCTCTCAAGCCCAATATTGCAAGTTTGCGTCTGTTCATAAAATCTTCAATTTCTTCGCACTTCCCTGTAAGTGTTAGAATATTAAGGGTTCAAAATCTGAGCTGCTTCTTCTTGGATGGTGTTTGTCTCTTTCTGCATCTCCAATGAACTTCAGGTTTTTGACCGTCATTATTTCGTGATCTCCGTGAAGAGTTACTGTGAAGTCCAGTAGTATTACCGTACTTACATCCGAGGCTTGGTTTAGGTTTGAAAGCAATTTCAATCAACTCTTTCCAGCTGTCTTGCTCAGCCTAACACGGCAGAGGAGTTTCGGTTGGGGTTTACTCCCCTTGCCTTTGCGAATCCTTTCTTATCCCGCAAGGCAGTGGTTTCCATCTGCGGTTTCCATCTGCACACCCCCAAGATGGGTGGGGTGCCTCCTCCACCAGAACAACCGTAATGAATTACACATTCTCAGCCTTCGCCGTCGTTGAGTTCTTCACACGTCACCCTGTGCAAGGGGCCTTCGTTATACCCTACAGGACTGGGTCCCCATCAGATCTTAGCTGGTACTATAGCTCCGAATATAGTACCGTTGCCCACCCCCGCGACATGGACACACCTGATGAGAGTTGTCCATGTAAGTACAGACTATGGCTCTAGCCTCCACGACTAGAATAAGAAAGTAATTTCAGTCAGTTGTACAGCTGATAAATCCTTTCTTTGAGTTGTGCTGTGCTCTAAAGCTACATTATTGGATATTGATTGTGTAGAAGCGTAATATGATAGCAAATAAATTAATGGTTCATTCTTGTCGTTAGGATATAGAAGAAGAAACCCATGATGAAGAGAGTGATGCAAGTGGAAATCATATAAATGAGTAAGTGGACAACATAATAAGTAAAAGTATTGTATGTTTGCAAACTAAAACTGTTGGATGTGAATACGTTTTGTTGACAAATCAGTTACTCACTTATTTTTTATCTTTGAACGTTTTTGTATTTGTCTGTCTAAAGCGGATATTGATACTCACTTTTTAGTTGGCAGCTCAAAAACTAACCGTTCTCATTCAGAGATTTAACTCTTTGAAGTAATCCAGTATGAATGTTATTGAGAAGATGGCCCACTAAGTGTTCCCACCAGTCGTAGTTATTTTGTTTATTCACGTGTATTTTGTTTTTTCCTCCTGGTGGGTACATAAATAAATAAATAAGATGGCATTCCGATGCGTGAGCAAACCACAAACAACTATCCATGTGAGAACAGTTGTTGAAACGAAAGTCAAAAGTTACATCTAAATGAAACCCTAAGTCGATTAGGTTTCGTGTCCTTGAAACAGAGCTATGCACCACGTGACTCCTTCATTTCACGCTGATTGTGCGAGATGTCCCGAACAGCAGGTTCCTATCATCTTTTCGTTTTAGTGAACAAATCTGGGAACTACTCTGCAGAACATAATCCATTTATTGATAATAATCATAATACCCGGGATACATTAATGGATTTTCCGCTAAAGTACAGTGAAAGTAAGCTAAGGTGTAAAACAAATAAATACATTAAATAGAAAAAATATAATAAATCAGTATATACAGACAATGAATTGAAACACGGTTGGTACAATACAGAACCGTTACTTGCTGTTTCAGTACGGTACAGAATCACTGTAGTAATACCGAACCTTGTGTAGCAGAACTAAGAATAAATGGCTTCGTTTCCAACCCCAGCCATCCTAACTGGTTTTCCGGTGTTTCCCGACTTCTTCTTTAAGCAATTGCTGGGATAGTACCTTAATTCCGATCACGGCCGCCTCGTACCCAAACCTTTTCCCCAATCACAAATACATTAGTTCAGCCATCACAATCACACTGGTTATCAAACATGTACACGGGAATCCGTGACCATGATGTAAAGCTCTTAGATGAGTTATCATTAACCATCACCAATGTATACACGCAATTGGCCTACTAACCCAAACCAGCGCACCTGGGGGTGACAAGACCCCTGTACACTCATTATTATTATTATTATTATTATTATTATAATTTTAATATTTATTTACCATAAATTGTACAAGAAGTATGGAAGGCCTAGTGAAAAAGGGCGAGCCCTACATACATATTTCATGCTTCACAGGCACAGATTACATCTACATTTGTTTTAACAATATTTACATGTTTTACAAAGATATTTGCAGTATTTACATATTTAGAATATTGACATACGTTTGTACATTTTTCCTGTTCACTTACTCTCTCACGCACGCACTTTCATAACCTCAATCACTCGATACATTCATTCATTCCATTCAGATACTCATTCATTCAGCGAGACAATCAATCACTCATACATACGTTTATTTATACAATTTACCTTTTATGTACGGCTTGAATTTCCGAAGAGGCAAAATCTTGGTATCCCGTGGCAGCGCGTTCCATAACCGCGCAGAGCGGCCGTAGAAACCTGTCAGGTAAACATTGCTACGAGTGAAGGGTGGAACGAGAGTTACACCTCGTCCTCTCCGAACTGAGTGATATGCGAATGACAGTCGGCAAAAGAGGTCAATATTAATGGAACCTGTAAGGGATTTTTTGAGAAAAATTAGATCAATTTGTTTGGCTGTTGCCTCTATAGATGGGAATTTTGACAAAGGGGAAGGGGAATAACGAGCTATTAGCCTCTCTGCGCGGCGCTGTACACGCTGGAGCTTGTTCATGTTTTCGGCTGTACTGGGATGCCAAGCAGGTAAGCCGTACATTAATACCGGACCGACCATGCATATGTAGGCCGTCCTTAAAGCTCTAGGTTTACAACCTCTCATGTTTCTGTACAAGAAACCCAGAACTTTGGTGGCCTTACATCTTGCCTCTTCACTTTGAATGTTCCAATTCAGGGTGTCGAAGATTGTTACCCCTAATATTTTAAAGTTTGTGCACTGTCGGATGACACTGTTCATAATTTTGTTTTCATCCTCAATGTTTTATTATGGACCTAGTTATTCTTGTGTATTTGCATTTTTTTACATTTATATTTAAATTATTCACAGAATACCACAGCGATAACTTGTCTAGATCTGATGGAGCACTCTAACTGCTACACACCTGCTGGCCGCCATCTTGACTCTGGAAGTAGTGTATCCCTCCCATGGCTCAAGATCGCGATATTAATGGTCACGTAAAACGATAAGATTTCACAATGTTTCATTTATAAATAATAATAAAAAACAGGTAACTTTGAGGAAACAACGTGCATACTCAAATCTCATACAAACAAAACCAAGTCACCTTGAATGAGGATCCCCTGCATATACATTAGATTGTCCCAAACAATGTACGAATTGAACTTATCTACAAATCATACCCAGGTCACCTGGAATGAAGAACCCCCTGTGTATACACAGTCCCAAACAATGTACCTATTGAACTTATCTACAAATCATAGCCAGGTCACCTGGAATGAAGAACCCCCTGCATATACAGTCTCAAACAATGTACCTATTAAACTTACCTACAAATTATAACCAGATCACTTGGAATGACGAACTCCCTGCATATTCATTGTCCCCAACAATGTATGTATTAAACTTACCTACAAATCAAAACTAGGTCACCTGGAATGCCGCGAAACCCCTGCATATTCCTTGTCCCCAACAATGTACGTATTGAACTTACCTACAAATCATAACCAGGTCACCAGGAATGCCGAAACCCCTGCATATTCATTGTCCCCAACAATGTACGTATTGAACTTACCTACAAATCAAAACTAGGTCACCTGGAATGCCGCGAAACCCCTGCATATTCATTGTCCCCAACAATGTACGTATTGAACTTACCTACAAATCAAAACTATGTCACCTGGAATGCCGCAAAACCCCTGCATATTCATTGTCCCCAACAATGTTTGTATTGAACTTACCTACAAATCATAACCAGGTCACCTGGAATGCCTAAACCCCTGCATATTTATTGCCCCAACGATGTTTGTATTGAACTTAACCTACAAATCAAATCCAGGTCACCTGGAATGACGGTGTCTCTGCATATGCAGTGTGCTAAACAATGTATGTATTGAACTTACCTACAGATCAAAACCAGGTCACCTGGAATGCCGCGAAACCCCTGCATATTCATTGTCCCCAACAATGTTTGTATTGAACTTACCTACAAATCATAACCAGGTCACCTGGAATGCCTAAACCCCTGCATATCTATTGCCCCAACGATGTTTGTATTGAACTTAACCAACAAATCAAAACCAGGTCACCTGGAATGACGGTGTCCCTGCATATGCAGTGTGCTAAACAATGTATGTATTGAACTTACCTACAGATCAAAACCAGGTCACCTGGAATGACGGTCTCCCTGCATATGCATTGTGCTAAACAATGTATGTATTGAACTTACCTACAGATCAAAGCCAGGTCACCTATAATGACGAACTCCCTGCATATACATTGTCTCAGACAATGTACGTATTGAATTTACCTACAAATTGAATATTGGTAGTAGTAGCTTGTTGAAACATAATGTGCTATATTATACGTTGATTCATTGAATCCTCACCTAAATTTTAAATACACACACTAATACATCCATCACAATAACACAGGTTATCAGACAAACTTCAAACTCACCCAAGTACACGGGCCTAATGGCCATGATGTCCAAGCCGCTCAAATGAAACAACAACAACAACAACAATAACAGCTTCCTACCCTAATCCTTCCTCGTATAAATGTACACACACTTGTACAGACATCACATTGGCACAGTTTGGCAGACAACTTCTTCACACACCCAAGTACACGGGGTACATGGCCACAATGCCGCTAAGCCCGTAAAGATCCAACTACAAAAACAGACTCTACCGCGGATGATGCACAGCTTCCTATACAAATCCTCCCTCATCTTTAAATATGCACACTAGTACAGACATCACAGTGACACATGTTATCAGAGTACTTCCAGTCACACACCCAAGTACACGGGGATAAGTGACAATGATGCCACAATGCCCCTTAAGAATCAACAGCAACAATAGTCAGTACCGCCGATCAAGGACAACGAATTTTAATCGCTGTAGTCCAGTGTTGAAATATATGGTGTTAGATGTACATATATTTTTGATTGCAAATACGCACTATGCTTCAGATTATAACGTGTGAGTAGTTATAAATCTGTAAATATAAAATAAATCAAGTAAAAAGAATATTATCCACGAACCCCCAGGTTAAGAGTGGAGGACGCTAACCCGCTGCTACAAATGGCCAATGCTAGTATTACGTTAGCAACTGG
Source organism: Meconema thalassinum (assembly GCA_946902985.2). Taxonomy (NCBI): domain Eukaryota; kingdom Metazoa; phylum Arthropoda; class Insecta; order Orthoptera; family Tettigoniidae; genus Meconema; species Meconema thalassinum. The sequence goes on along the minus strand of OX336398.1, from coordinate 181,561,161 downwards.
TTTAGTATTACTGTATAGCATATTTTGTCTTGGATAGAACGATTTCATTAGCATTTTCTGCCGTTTCTAGAAACCGTTTGATACTAAATTTGTGTTATTTTGTTCAGTGCATTCCTAAAAGCATATCAATCTACTGAAATATGGAGTAGCAAGCAAACAATAGCCTCCATTTTGACCCAACAGGGCGGCCCAGCCCACCACGATACGGCATGGTCAGCCTGAACTATTAGTCACTACTACGGAATAATATTTTATTATAAAATGTAAATATCCTACAGGTTATCTCCTTGAGGACAGTTTAAACCACCCTCTAAACGATAAGCGGATTTAGTGAAGCCAGGCCTTATCGAATCGTAAGTTACGCTTAGGTTATAATAATTGCATGATTGATACATCCGCCATCTTGAAACTATTTGGCTGATGACCTTGTAGTTTGGGCAGAAGACTCTTCCCACATTAAGGTATATTGCTGCACAATTTGGTAGAGATCGGATGATTAGGTTGGTCGAAATTTAATTTATGCTTGGAATATTTGGTTGGCGCCATTTCTTTTTCGTTATGATGGCGGTGATATATATGACACTGAGTTGTCCTTTGTTAGCGCTACCTTTGTACCAAAGTTACTTCGAAATTGTTTCGTCCTGTTTGAATTGATTGGACGGAACTGGTTGCACACATGTACGGCTGCCATCTTGAACCTTTTTGTGGTGACCTTGTAGTTTAGGAAAAAAAGACGCTTCCAACATGAAGATATATTGTTGCAAACTTTGGTAGAGATCAGATGATTAGGTTAGTCGTAATTTGATTTTTGCTTTGAACATTTGTGTGGCCGCCATTCCGTTTGCGTCAAGATGGTGGCAATATAAAATATGACAGTGAAGTGTCCTTTGCTAGTGCTACCTATGTACCAAATTTGGTTCAATTCGGTTTCTTCATGTTTGAATTGATAGGGGGGAACAGATATACACACTCACACACACAGACAGACCGACAACTTTTGGCCCGTGTAGATCTCATAAGTCTACTTTTATTTTTTGCATAAATCGAATGTAGGCCACAAATGCCGGATTCACCACCATATGTCAGTATTTTAAAAGTTTTTTCAGAAGGTTTACAGATGCTTAATTTTTTTTTTTTTTTTTTTTTTTGGAACATTTTTTATTTGACTTGTGATGTAAGTTTGTTGGTAATAAATGTTTACTAGCGTTGGTGGTGAAGTATATGTGCTAATAGTAAAACTTTGATCATCATCGTCTTCATTTCCCCTTTTCCAGCTGACACTGGGTGGGGGCAAATATGGTTCCTCTCCACTTTGCTCTGTCGTTCCACCATTCCTCTTCCGGCACGGTGTTCCAATCAAGGTTCCGTTTTCTAATGCCGTAGTATACTTCACCGAGTCCATCCAACGCATTCTTGGTCTTCCTCGTCCTCTCTTCCCTGTCATCCGTCGTTCCAGTGCTCGTCTTGGTAGCCTTACTTCATTCATCCGTTTGACATATCCAAACCATCTCTTCTCAGGTATCTCGTCTCAGCTGCTTGTTCTCTGCTCTCATACCTCTTGGTCATTGTCCAAGTTTCTGCTGCATATGTCATTATAGGAACATAATATGCTTTGTACATAACTTCATTAGCCTTAATGGTATATCCTTGTTTCATACTAGTCCCCGTACCTGTTGGTAGAAAGCACTCCCGATTTGTATTCTTCTTCTAATTTCCAAATCTAGTCTTCCATCTTAAAGTGTTTCACCACTTCCAATTCCTTATCTCCGACTTTGATTACTCCATTTCCTTCTTTCTTACCTCTACTCATCATCTCTGATATACTCTTCTCCACATTTATCTTCAATGCCTATTGCTCAATCTTTTCATTTATTAAGTCTTAATATTCTTGTACTTCCATCTCATCCTCTCCCCTTAAGAACAATAAGGGTGACAACACACTTTCGTGCTTTAGTCCAGTGTCAATTTTAAACCATTCCGATGTCCCGACTCTAGTCTTCACACTACTGTAGCAATCCATGCACATTCCATTTATCATGTCTCTCAGTTCCTTGCCTACCCCCTATTTGTTAAGCTTTTCCAAACTTTTCTTCTAGGGACGCTATCACAGGCCTTTTCTACATCAATAAAACTCATTACCATAACCTTCCCATATTCCCAACTCTTTTCAATGTACTGTCTCAGAATGAAAATTGGTTCCAGTGTTGACCTGCCCCCTCTAAATCCAAACTGCTCCTCCTCTGTTTGGCTTTTTACCTTTACTCTAATTCTTTTTTCTAAGATTCTTTCCATTACTTTGGCAACATGCTAGATTATGGTGATTCCTCGGTAGTTACCACGCACCTTCCTGTGTCCTTTCTTGAATATTGGCAATATTATTCCCCATTTCCAGTCTTCAAAAACTTTCTTCCCTCTCCACACACTCCGGAGAAGACTGTATTTCCACTGCAGTCCCACTGGTCCTGCCGCCTGGATCATTTCTATTGCCACTTCGCCGAATCCCACAGCTTTCCCCATCTTCATCTTCTTAACTGCCCATTCCACTTCTGCCATATTAATGTCTGGTTCATCTTTTATTTTTTCCTCCACCGTTTTGGCTGTTTGCGTAACTTCCTCCGCATGCTTGACGTCTCACCTTCAACAGCTCGCTGAAATATTCTTTCCATCTGTCCGTTATCCCTTCTGGTTTTGTCAATATATCACCTTCTTTGTTTTTCACGAACCCAGTGTTCACCTTTTCATTCCTTCTCATCATCATAATCTTGCACAGTTTCCAGCCACTGGCTGGGTCTGTTTGGAACACAAGTCCCTCCAACGTCTTCTGTCTTCCCACCATCTCTCAGCCTCCACCCTTGTCGAGTCTTCTCCTCTCTTCTTCACGCTTTCTTCCACTCCCTTCAGCCACCTGTCTCTCGGTCTTCCTCTCGGTCTCTTTCCTACCCACTTCGTCTCGCGTATCCTCCTGGGTATCCTCTTCTTCTCAGTTCGTTTTACTTGTCCATACCTTCTAAGTCTAGATTTCTCTATACCAACCCGTAATGGTTCCTCCTTCATTAATTCTCTGGTCCTCTCATTTCTTATTCTGTCCGTCTTTGTAGCTCTAATACTGCTTCTCAAGAACATCTCACTGGCCTGTATTTTGATCTTCTCCCTTCCTTTCATAACCCAGGTCTCCGAGGCATACGTCAGGATAAGGACATAGTACGTCCGATATATGATCTTTTTGCTGTTCTGAGGGACATCCTTGCTCCATAACTAACTTCTCACACTCCTCCGGAATGCTTCTCCCTGTCTCCCCCGCTCATTTATTTCTCTATCGTTTCTTCCATTATCTTGAATCATGCTTCCCAGATACTTGAAACTCTCCACTTTCTTCAGCTGTTCCCCACCAATTGTTATTCCCGTTGTGGTCCTTTCTTCTTCCTTGTTGTGATCACTATCTCACTCTTATTTATGCTAAATTTCATCCCATATCCTTGTATTATTCCTTCCCACACGTCCAACTGTTCCTGTACCTTCTCCTCCTCGTTTCCCCAAATCATGAAATCATCTGCACACACCATTGCTTTCATCTTTCCTTCCCCAATTACTTGTGCCACTCGGGTCATTATGTCATCCATCACCAATGAAAAGTAACGGTGATAGTGCACTTCCTTGTTTCAGGCTGTTTCTCTGTTCCAGCCAGTCCGATCTCTCTCCTCCCACTTTCACCCAGCTCACGCTTCCCTTGTACATCTCCTTTGTCCTCCTTATAGCCCATTTTTCTACTCCTCTATCCTTCAGGGACTTCCATACTTTGTTTCTGCATACACTGCCATATGCTTTCTCAATATCCAGGAAGACCATCAGTAGATCCGTTCCATACTCATAGTGCTGTTCTTGTAACTGCCTTACAGCAAAAATCAAATCCACTGTGGATTTTCCTGCTCTGAAGCCATGTTGTTCTTCCCTCCTCCCTCCTTCTATCCTTGTCCTAATTCTCCTTTCCAAATATTTCTCAAACATCTTTGCATAATAACTCATCAGTGTTATTCCCCGATAGTTTCTGCATTCTGTTCTACTACCTTTCTTGAAGATCGGGACAATTATAACCTTTTTCCAGTCCCCTGGGGTCTTCCTTTCCTTCCATGCTGTCTTCATCACTCTGTACAACCACTGTATCCCCACCTCTCCTGCTGCTCTCACCATCTCCACACTCAACTCATCCACACCCAGTGCCTTCCCTCCTTTCATCTTCCTCACTGCATCTTCCACTTCTTTCCATGTGAAGTCCTTTTCTGTTTGCAGTCCATCTTCCTCTTCCCCGATTTCTTCCTCCTCGCCGTGGTTTCCATTTGGGTTCAGAAGTTCTTCAAAATATTCTTTCCACATTTTCTTCAGTTCCTCCCTATTTTCTTTCTCTTGTCCCCTTTTGTTCACCATTCTAACATTTTCCGTAGGATCCTTCCGCCTCTTATTTTTTACCATCCCATACAGGACATTTTTCGTACCTTCACTATCCTCCTTCATCATCTTTGTCCACTCTTCCATCCACTTTCTTCTCTCCTCAGCCACTACTCTAATCGCCTCCTTCTTTCTTTCCTGGTACTCTTCCCTTGTCTCTACCGTCCTATTTTGATACCACCTCCTAAAGACTCTATTATTTTCCCTTACTATATATTTTGTCTTCTCATTCCACCATGGTCTTTCCTTCCACCTCTTCTTACTACTTGTCCTCTCACATACTGCTTCTGCTGCACCTACTAGTGTCTTCTTAAATCTAGCCCATTCGTCTTCCACCCCTCTTTCTTCATCTGTTGGAATTCCTTCCTTTACCATTTTGAGGTACTTGACCCTTCTATCTCCTTCTCTCAGTTTCCATATCCTTATACGTTTTTCCTGGTTCTCAGTCCCTTTCTTCTCCTTAGTCCCTCTCAGGTTCATGGTCGCTATCCAAGTTCTCCGATGGTATAACCTTGATGTCCGTCATGTTCTTATGTAATTCTTTCTCATACAGTGTATAGTCGACCACCGACTTCCTGTTCAAATCATCACTGTACCATGTGATTGTGTGGCTCTCTCTTTTCTTGAACCAGGAGTTCCCAACTAGCAGGCTGTTCCTTTGGCAGACTTCCAACAGTCTCTTTCCTTCCTCATTTCTCCTGCCCCAACCCTCTGGTCCAAGCACACTCTCATACACTTGTCTTTCTCTTCCTACTTGGGCATTCAGATCCCCCATAACAATCATATTCCTTCCTCTCAGCTGCTTCTGCAATTCCTCTTCAAACTCCTCCTTCTCTTTAGAGGCGCAGCCTACTTATGGAGCATACACTCGCACTATATCTATGGTCTCTCCCCTCTGTGCTACTTTCACTTTCATCATCCTGTCACTTATTCTCTTCACTTCTTTTAAACCATCTCGTACTACTACTCCCACTCCATTCCTCTTTCCCTCTTCATTCCCACTCCAGTACAGTCTATAGCCTTTTCTCAGTTCTCTCCTTCCTTCCCCTTTCCACTTTGTTTCTGCCAATCCCAAGAAATCCAACTTCCTTCTTTCCATCATATCCACTATCTCCTCCACTTCCCCGTCAGCGTTCTTATGTTTAAAGTTCCAAATCTTAGTCCATGAACACAGGTCATTGTATCCGTCCTGTCCGAGGGTTGTTCCCATCTTGAAAGCAAAAGTCTTATCCACTACTGGCTCCTGGGCCTATCGTAGCTTCACCAGAGCCCCGTTAGCCGGCACTTTCCAGGGTTCCTGTAGGGCCTTCACAGCTACCGTAACGGTCCCGGGGTACACGAAGTCCCCACTGTACTTCGCCCCTACAGGCAATCCCCTACTTTGTGCCGTTGCCCGTCTCCCACGACGTGGACGAGGGGTTGGACTTGTGGGAGACTTTTTCATTCCTTCTACTTTTTATAATTCCAAATAGCATTTCTTAAAATCCTCCCTTATTTCCTGGGTGAATTCTTCCCAGCTTTTCTTCTTTTCCTCTGCAATTACTTTCTTGCAATCTCTGTTTGCTTCTATATATTTTGCTCTACCTACCTCATTCTTTTTTGTTTTCCATTTCTTTCAAGTTTTATTCTTCTCTCTTACCTTCTGTTTCACTCTATCAGTCCACCATTTTGTCGCCTTTTCTCGTACCTTTCCTGATGTTCTACCACATGGTTTTTCTGCACTGTTTACAAATGCACTCTTAAACTTTTCCCATTCTTGTTTCACATGCGTAATATCCATCCTTGGTATCTGTTCTTGCAATGTTTCTTAAACTCTTCTGCAACCTCCTTTTCCTTTATTCTCCAGACCTTAATCATTCTCTCCCTTTTTTTCTGGTAATCTCATGACCTTTCCTACTTTTAGTTTTGCTACCACTGCCCTATGGTCTCCTCGAAAGGCTTCATCTGGCATGGCTGTGACATCCATTAGCTCTTTCCGATGTCCTTTCTTGACTAATACATAGTCTATCAGAGTTTTTGTTCTTCTATCTCCCCAGCCATACCATTTTTCTTTCTGAACCATGTATTCCCTATTATTAATTGTTTCCGCTGTCGGAAGTCCATTAAGAAATCCCCTTTTGGATTCTTAATGCCATAACCATATGGTCCCAAAATCTCATCCCTTCCTTGTCTGTCTCTTCCCACTTGAGCATTCAAATCTTACTTTACCATTATTTCCTTATCCTCTATATATTTTTCTACATCTTCTAGAAATTTTTCTAAGTTCTCTGCATTATTCCTCGTTTGTGGAGCATATACTTGAAACAGATCTTTTGTCCCTGTCTGGAACTGTATCCTTCCTATGATCATCCTGTCACTTATCTTCTTTACCTCCTCCACATACTCTAGGACATCCTTCCTTATAATCATTCCCATTCAATTTTTTGCCTCCTGCCATCCACTGTAAAACAGCCTATATCCTTCCTTTAGTTTTCTTTCCCCTTTTCCTTTCCATTTCGTTTCACTGAGACCGAGGATGGCTATATCCTTCTCCATCATGAAGTCCACTAGCTCCTCAGTCTTGTCCGTCAGGGTTAATATGTAACTGTCCCTATTCGGATATATTGTGATGCTGGTCGCCCATTTCTCACAGCTCCCCCAGCATCTGAAGAACTGCGCGTCGCCTACAGGGGACGCCCTAGCATTTTCCGCAGCTGAACCATATTTGTCTTCATTTTAGGATATTATTAAGATGGAGTCGCCACTCCCAAACGAATTTTATGACCTACTGCCAGGTATGAACTAGGCCGCTCCTAACATGGAGAACAGACGCCTTTTGTGGCCGCTCCTCTGGAGTACATACGCTACAGGAGCCCATATTATGGACAAATATCTTTTACTCTATTAACCCCGAGCACTGGGTTGCCTCTTCCGCCAACTTTGCTGTACCGAAGGACTCCTTCCCCACCGCAGGTGCCGTAGAGGTCTTCACTCATACCCTGAGCTGGGCCCTCCATATTTATTACTCCTGGAGAGAGATATGGTACGATACGAGACGATATGATACGTAATTGGTTAGATTATACTAGTCATTTCTGAAGAGGAGTGACAGTACAGAATTAGCCATTCTTCACTTGTCCCTTAGATGGTACAGAGGGGCAGATAACCTCGTAGTTCCGCCCCTGAAAACAACAATAACTAACTTACATTTACAACAATAGTAAAATAATATATAATCTGCGCACTGCTATATGACTGAAATCAACCGGAAACTACAGCCCTTATCGTACTTCTCAAAGATATGCACCTCTCTATAGGCCCGTTTTACAGTCTCCGGTTAAATTTTTGCTGACACTTTTACGGCGAGTTTACTGGAATCGGATTCTTACAATGCCCGGTTAGCGACAAAGTGACTGTAAAATAAGCCTTAACTGGCAGTGAACTTTACCGGAGCGTAAACTGGTTGACTGCCAGATTTCCTATTATGATCTTATGGTCTTAGCTGATTACAAACATCGTCATTATGCCTTGATTATCCGAAATTTCATGGGTTTCGTAAATGCTGATGGTGCTCAAAGAAGGAGGCGAAAATGGATTATTATGGGGAAAAAAATATTGTTTTGACTACTTCGTTTCACAAGTTTTCAGTTCGACTAGTTATTGGTTGTATAAATACAGAGATTCGTCATAGGACCGAAAGGAAAGTTCAAAGTTACTTTAGGCCATATAATATAGTTTCTAGAATGCTATACGCTTGTGTTCGTATCTAATACAAGCTGCTCCCGGCATGCAATGCGTTGCAATTCCAATCTAAGAAAGTGTCGGCATTGTAATTTTGTTTGTTGAAGTACTCTTGGATACACCACATTTCTTTTCTTTTTCCCTTAACTGCCTCTAAACGTTTGTAAAATGGAATTACTAATTCAGAAACATTCGTGGCACCGTGCACAACAACTCACCCAAGTTTCATCGCAATCGGATGAATGGTATATGAATGCATACGGATCTTTGTTGAAACAATTAACGCCCCGGCACTTATTTGTTGAATATACTCGTGCACTACCTATTGTAAATTTGATTTTCTAAATCAAAACCTTCGCGGATTTTGGAACAACAATTCACCAAAACTTCATCGTAATCGGTTGAATGGTATATGAACGCATACGGGACTTTGTTAAAATGATTCGGGTATCGTCACTGATTTGTTGAATCTACTCGCACGCTTTCTACTGTCAAATTCTTCGCAGGAGTACACACAAACACTCACCAAAGCTTCATCGCAATCAGACGAATGGTACATGAACTCTTACGGGATTTTGTTGAAACGATTCGCGTGTAGTCACTCATTTTTTGAATCTACTCGTGCTTTTTGCTCCCACTTTTGCTCACACTTTTTACCCCCACCTATATATGCTCCCACATTAAACTATTGTTGTTATTACCAAGTTGTCTTTACTAGGGATTAGTTTATGCTTGACAGTTAGTTCATATGGAAGTATCAGTGATTCGGAATGGTAAGCCTTATGCATACTATATAGGATAGCCATATATTGTGAAACGAAGCAATAAAAATGGAACTGTTATTTGGTGCTGTTCAAAGCAACGATCAAAACAGTTTCGAGGAATGTTTAAGACAAAAGAATTGGACATACTTTCTTCAAACAATCATGATTGTAAACTTAATAATCATGCTAGTGTAAATGTAAGGAAATCTCAAACCAAAGCAAAAAAAACAAGTCCAAGAAAAAGATAGTGCTGCTCAAGATAATATTAACCTCAATTTTAATACACTACAACGCACTCATGCTGTTTGCGAGTTATTTAATGAGAAATCTTTAACACCTCCTGTAAAACCCATGTTCTGACACACACCCACATCTCAAAAGCCCTCAACTCTTATCAGAGACAACATACCCCATCAACAGGTTGGTGGGGGTAGGTGAAAAGGATGGTCATGGTGATAATAATAACATAACATTGTTAAAGTACTCTAGCACATCTAAAAAGAAGCTTTCAACACTATCAAAGGCAACTGAAACCATTGAACAGACTGTGGACACAGGTGGAAATTATGATGGTGATGATGACGATCATGATGATGATCATTATGAAGATTATAATGATGAGGATGATAATGATGATGATGGTTATAATGATGAACTGCTTCCCGGGTTTTTGAAACCATTCATAAAAAATTGCAAATGGAACGATCCTAATATATTAGTCGAACGTCTACAGCTCTTGCATGCCTGTAATCAGGCAGGTCATATTGGTTATGAGGAAGAGTTTTTAAAAATAGAAGATGAACTACGTAAAGCTGGTATTATTGTGTAATGGGTAAACGTAACAACACCCCCATCCCTTAAAATAATTTTCAGCAAGTGTTATATTTAAAAACTATAACAAGCAAACATAAAGAAAAAAGAGCTGTAATCTGTGTGAGTATACCTATTGTTAAAATATATATATTTGAATTAAATTAATTAACATAGTTTATATATATTGCATGTTGAGTGTATATTTGCTCAACCACATTTTTGGATTTTCAATGCACATTTTTGTTTGGTTTGATTTTTCCGTAACATTACAGTTATCAGTCTTGTAAACTGGGTGATTAATATAGGGATAAAGGCTTCTATAAAAAAATCACAAGCCTTACAGTTGTCACATATCACGTATAATATGTTACATGTTATCCTACATTCCAGATAGGGCTCTACCTTTTTAAAAGTGAACTCTGTTGGCCATTAAAATAACTACCTGTAAAATAATTCCAGTGGCAAATCCTGTTAGCAAATATCATATATTAAATATTTTCATGTCATAGAACAACAACTTCAAAATCATTTATTGTAGGAATACCTTTAATGGGACCACCAAACCTTCAAGAATGCAATATGCATTCCAGATAGAGCTGTATTTTGGTTGGTAGTGCCTCGAGTGCTTACATTAAATAAGAATACAGTAAACGTATAAACATTTAATAAATCATAATTGTTTTCATTAAATATCATATAGTAAATATTTTCACACCAAAGAATGACTATTTCAAGATCATTTATTGTAGGAATATCTTTAATGGGATCTCCAAACCTTGAAGTAAACCATATGTGATATACATTCCACATAGCTACATAACCGACAGTACGTCATGTTATCAATCTCAGTCACCGCGTGCGCTCATTGTTTGTTTGTGTTGCATTTCAGTTCCATTTGCATTTCATTTCTTCAAAATCACTCCCACGCCAAAAAAAAATATATATAGCAAGTAAGTAGAAACTTGTTACACATCAATAATTTTAGAAGAGCTCTCAGGTATTGTATGATGATTTTTTAGTACTGCATAACTGTTTGTTGACTAGCATTTACTGTTACACAACATTACTTTGGTGAGCTCTACATAAGTATCCTAATTGTCTCTGGTATAATGTCTTGTTTAACAAACATGGTCACATGGTTTGTCTATAGGTTTGAGCCTCTGTTGTATATGATTTCAAAAAAATGATAAACAGCTTTCTGGTCAATAACCAACATAGTGGCCAAAAAATGTTTCTCTGATAGGTAACTCATGTTTGGTTAGTCAATTCTTATTGCAAGGCCAGTCAAGACCTAAAGAAATTAGTCTTAAGACCATATCATTAAACAAATCAAACCATCTTAAGGTATTTATTAAATTTAGTTGCACTTTAGGAACCTTGCAAGCATCTTACAACCATGAAGAGGAAAGTATAGACAGGAATTTTGAAAAGGAAACTGCCCTATCATTCAATGTAGTTAGTGTTATGAACCTCAACGTAAAAGATTATGAAAGTTTATGTGAGGGTGTGTTTTTTACAGCTGGATGTCTTTTTCTCACATCCACCACAGACAGCAGTTTATGGGAGATAAAACTAAACTGTGATGTTGAATGTACAGGTCCTAGCCTAGGACAATGACATGTTGAGGTATTTGCCAGACAGTGCGGTAAACGAAACAAAATATTATGGAATTTTCGAGTACATGTAAACCACTTGGGTAACTTTGGTAAATTTTAGTGAATTTTCATCTATATTCGGGTAATTTTATATGAATTTGAGGTAGTTTAAACCATTCTTTAAAAATGAATGGCATTTCCATAAATCTGGTAGTCATTTGTTGGACTTTGCTGCAATTTTGTGGAATTTGTTAAATTTGCGGTATATTTAGTGGATTTTACAAAATTCTGGTCAATTTCAGGGTAAATCTCAGATATTTAGGTATTTTACAAATAACCCCTGTCACTGTGATGTCTGTATTAATGTGTGCCTTTCACTATCAAGGGTAGGATTGGGAAGGAGAAGGGTATGGACTTAAGTGCAGAGTCATTTATATTCACTGGGTGTTGTTAGTTTTTCAAGTAAGTGTACTCCATGCCACCCTTAAACGGTGCTAATGAGCTCGAAGCATTGGCAGTTTGCAACCACCACACTATTGTTAATATGGAATGCTTATTACTTGTTATTTTAAGTACATGTTGTCATGTAGGTATGGATTTGATCCAAACATAACATGTTTTGATTTTCTTTGCCTTTGTCTGTGGGCAGCCGTGGCATTTGCCTGGAGTAGAAGTGGACCACTATAGAAAACCACTTGCATGATGTCAGAGGTAGCAATAAAACCCACCTCTTGTAAGTTTTGACTCGCAAGGTTAAGTGTACGCCGTTCCAGCCATCCAACTAGAATTACATTAAATGCTAGCCTCTATACAACAAAACAGTCTTGTCTTCAACAAGCATTCTGCTAGTGTCTTATTGTCATTGATGGACCACAGTCACTTTTTTCCCCGACTCCTTGACAAACTGTATTGATCTGCAAATTTGATGTCTAATTAACTTCTCTAATGAGTTTGGCGGTTAGAAATCTCACCTCACCTCACCCCAAGTGCTTTGAAATGGAAATAATTTGTTTTTGTCTTAAATTAGGGGCTTGGAAATCATGGTCATCTGTCCCATGTACTATACTTTGACAAAATAATATGCATAGTAGTATTGTTATCTGAGTATCTAATACAATTTTGCATAGCCCTAGGACCAGTATCGGATCATAAACACATGTCATGTGTTACCGTCCTTAAAGCCAGTGATATAACACAAAGAGGTCTTTATATCCACCCACCCACATGGGCTTACATCTAGTGAAATGTAGGTTGACAACCATGGAGCCCCAGCTGAGTTTGACATTGCTTCCACTATCTTGTGCCAGGCACGTCTCTTTCTTCTTTCCTGTCAACCTCACTTGGTCAACTCTCTGCCGACCCCGATATTATTAGAGTATTCAAGACCTAGGGAGTCTGTTTCTTTTCCGCCTTAATTGGTCCTTGTCTCATTAATTTTTCTGATAACCTACTTCAACAAGGTAGGGTGTATGTAGCCCCACCACTTGTGGTGCACCCTGGATATAGCTACACCCTCAGGGGCTTACGGCTGATCAGTTTGGAAGGTGGTGACTCCAAGGGATTCCTGAGCTGGGTCCAGTTTTCCTCCTTTTTATCGATTACCTCTGGAGCGGGACCCTCTCCTCTTTTACTTTCAAATCAACCTTTCAAGTCCCTCAATCCACATTCTTCAGGGTTCAAGGCATTTTTTATTCCTTTTGACCTTTATTTGCCCTATTATCCTTTTGTCTTACATTTCTTTTTTCTAGTTTATAAGTGTGTAGTTAGTTTTAATTATAGTTTACGTTTAATTTTATTTTCACCATCAGCCAAACAATTAGGGGTCGATTGGACAGCTTAGTGGTTAAGTTTATAGAACGCTTCTCTTTTGTTTGAAATAACACCAGCTTTAATTCCTGACTGGCTCATGATTTGTATACTTTGTTCACTTATTTCTCATAGCTTTGAAACTGGGTGTCTGTAACGAGATCATTATTCATTTTAACTTCAGTGTACGGTGTAGGATTGGAAAGGCGGCCGTGGCTTCTGAATTACAACTGTGTTAGCGTTTGTCTAAAGTATAAATAAAAAAGAGTTCAAACATCATGTAGGGCATGAACTATTTTTAAATTCAGATTTGTATTTCACAATAAACACAATTATTCTCCGTTTAAAACAAGCCATAAAATTATTTTTCTAACATGATAGCTTATAGGCGGGCATTGCTATAGCTTACATGTAGTAGGGTCATTAGCTAAGGATTCAATTTCAATTACCTACACCTCTCATGGTATGGCTCTTAGTCAATTCGTTAAACTACAGAAAACTTTTCTATATGTTCGGTTACATTATCATTTGACCATCTCACAGTGTAGTGGTTAACATACTTGGCTGTCAACCCTAAGGTCTTGGCTTCCAAACCGACTATACCAAGAAATTCATTTTCATTTTAAGGCTGCAAATAAGGGTCACTGAGCCTTGTCAACCCTTACCTAACAACTATCTAGTCATGTATGTTTACACGGTGCACAGCACATTCAATGTGAAGCAGACAAGTAATATGGAACTTGGTGACATCGCCGTGCTGTTATCACCAAGACTTACTACACAAACAAAGCCAATGTCTCTGTGCAGGTTCAACCCAGCGGTAGTATGCAAGTGTATGTTTGTTTAAAAAGCATCATTACTATAACTCCACTGTCACCACAGAGGTCCGGGATCGGTTTTCTAAAGGCTGCAACAGGGTACACTCAGTCTTGTCAGGTAAAAAACGTTTTGGGTCAATTCATAAATCATGGGAAAGGGTTAGCCATTATGAGTCCTACCACATCTTACTTCAACCTCTCCGATAATTAGTTTATAATATCTCTGGTCGATAACCTTAACGTTTTTTGGGCGTTTTGGGTAAATTTATGGAGCATGGCAAAGGGTTGGCCATCTTGACTTGTACAACTCTTTACCCTTATTCATTAGCTACAATACACATTAATCCATAATTACATAATAGTAATAATAATAATAATAATAATAATAATAGAAAAATAATAATAATAATAATAATAATAATAATAATTAGCAAGGCAGTCAACTCCATGCACACGTTCATTAAAGCTTTGTTTCACAAAACGCTTCTGCTTTTAAGTGTTTAATACCTTTTTCCCCTGTAACGTTACTATTCCCTGTTTTAAGAGTGAAATAATCTATCGAGTTAAAAGCGTATGTCATCACCTTATTCAACCATCACACCTAATTTTAGGGTTCTTAGTTTGCAAGATATCCATTTTTTCAATTTGGGGGTAGTTTTCACCCCCCCCCCCCTACTATTTTTCATGAAAAACAAACGATCTTAGGTTCAATCATCATTTTTACCCGTTTAACACCTTTTTACCCCCTGTAAAATAACTATTTACTGTTTTAGGGGTGAAATGACCTCTCCAGGTAAAAGCGTATGTCATGACATATGTTTAAGCTATCACACCATATTTTAGGGTTCTTAGTTTCCAAGGTATTGATTTTTCAATTTGGGGGTAGTTTTTACTCCCCTGCTATTTTTCATAAAAAACAAAAGATCTTAGGTTCATTTATCATTTTTAAGTGTTTAGCACGTTTTTTCTCCTCGTAAAATGACTATTTACTGTTTTAGGGGTCAAATGAGCAATCGAGGTAAAAGCCTATATCATCACCTATTTTTCAGCTATCACACCTAACTTTAGGGTTCTTAGTTTCCAAGATATTGATTTTTCAATTAGGGGGGGGCGGTTTCACTCCCCATAGGGGGACGTCGCCCCAAGTGCTAGGACCCCTCATACAAGTCCCTAGCATGATTGGTTCGTGAGATATTTACAAAAGCGTAGTTAGGCCCTTTTGATAAAAAAATGAATCATACATTCAAAAACGGGACGCCCCCCCAAGTGCTAGGATACTGCCTATGGCAAAATTCCGTCAGGGGTTCAGAAAATATTAGCAAAAGTGTAGTTAGACCCTTTTGACAAAAGCCGTCAGTGCGCACACATACAAAAATATTATTTATCCCCCCCGGGTAAGGGTAGTTTTTATTTTGTGGTAGACATATCTCGTCAATAGAAAAGGGGAGTTCACCACGAGTCCTACGACACCCCATATGTTTAAATCCCATTATTGGTTAGTGAGATACTAAAAAGCCGATGACCTATTGTTTTTTTGGGTTTATTTAAATAAATATAAAAAACTTATCTATAAATAATCATTTAAGAAGCCCGCTCTCTTACAAGAGCTGCCAAGTTCGTATGCATACAAAAAATATTATTTCACCCTCGGGTAAGGGTAGTTTTTATTTTGGGGTGGAAATAAGTTGTCCGTAGGAAAGGGGGGTTCACCACGAGTCCTACGACACCCTATATGCCCAAATCGGACCATGCGTTCGCGAAATATCGCCAATGTTCGTTAGAAAGTAGGCTATCATTTTTTTTCCTCCTACATACTTGAAGCTTGCTGTCAGTCTAGAGGGTCTAGGGACCTTTCATTAACATCAAACAAACGTTATTCTAAAATTCACCGTTTCCAAAATAGCACCAATTTCAAAACCAACAATTTTCCAAAAAGAATACCAACACACATTCATAGCAAAGAGGACGTCACCTCGTTCCTAAAGAACACATCGTTCTAGCCTTACAAGCTCCTTAAATATCTGCAAAATGTCAAAAACGCACGTTTACCTCAAGTTGCGTTTCCAAATTCCACCCATTAAAAAAAAAATAACCTCACCATCAAATAGAGAGTGGAAAATACCATCTAAACGACCTCTTACTCAATCCTAATCCTCGCCCACCACCTAACCTTTTCCCAACATAGCCATACGTATTCAAGCACTCACGCGACTTGCAACAGAACATACACTACCCCACTACTCGCGAATGACCTTTTAGTTTTTGTCTTTTAATTAAATAAAGAGGCTATAGGAAAAGATGGGGCATTACTACAAGTTCTAGGACACCCTGTATGTTCAAATCCCTTATATGGTTAGCGGGATATCAGGTTTGGGGCCGCTACGAGGGGGCTCAATAAGAAGGGAAGCAGAACCTACAACCTAGCACTAGTGGTGTGGTTCAGACCAGAGCGTGGAAGGTCACAGTCCGTCACTAGGGGCACGCGTGCACGTCACGTGATGATACAAAGCGAGCAGCGGCATGCATCAATCTTCCAACGCTGCCAGTCGCATTGCAAACAGTCACATGGAGGCGTCAAACGAAAAGCTAAGAGGTGTTGTTCGGTTTCTGACAGCGGAAGGAGTAGGGGGAACGGACATTCATCGTCGAATGTCGCAAGCGTACGGCGAAAACTGCATGTCCCTTGCAAGGGTTAAGGCGTGGCACACGCGCTTCAGGGAAGGACGGGTATCGTTAGCCGATGATGCCCGGTCTGGGGCACCCCCCTTGCATTACCGATGACAACGTCCAACTGGTTGATGCACTCATTACCCAGGACCGCCGAGTGACAGTGAACGCCATAGCCGCCGTGGTCGGATTGAGCGTCGGAAGTGTGCACACCATCATGAAGGAACGACTGCACTTGCGCAATGTGTGTGCCCAATGGGTTCCTGGCACGAGTGGTGGCTGGAGATGAGTCATGGTGTCATCACTTCGAACCAGAATCAAAACGACAAAGCCTCCAGTGGAAACATCCAGGGTCACCACCACCCACAAAGGGCAAGGCCATCCACACGAGTGCAGGAAAGGTAATGCTGACGTTCTTCTTTGACCGACATGGCCTCCTTCTGATACACTTCATGCCGCACGGGACAACAGTGAATGCCCGGCGTTACTCGCACACCTTGAACACCCTTCGCCAAGCGATCAAAACAAAACAACCAGGCAATCTCACCCGCGGGGTCATTCTGCTCCACGACAATGCACGACCTCATACGGCCTATACAGTCGCGGCATTCATGCAGAATTTCAAATGGGAGGTTCTCGGCCACCCTCTATACAGTCCAGACCTTCTCTCCCTGTGATTACGCCATGTTTGGTCCCCTGAAAAGGGCTCTGTAGGGCCAACGATTCACCTCGGACGTCGACGTCCAGCTGTACGTGCGGAACTGGTTCACATCGCAGCCCAGGGAATTTTATGAGACAGCCATTCACCGCCTTGTGTCACAGTGGGGCAAGTGCCTCAACAGCCAGGGCCAATACTTCTAACATACAGGTACTGGTTTCAGTAATTATGCCTCCGGCTCGTTACTATTTGAACGCACCTTATATAACAATTTACCAGTCGCAAACTCTTACTTAAACTTCTTCCTCCAGAAATAATGCGGTGTAATCAATGGACCAACTGCCACTTATACTCTTCGATATTATGTTTCAGGAAGTATGATGATTGTACTTATTTTTTTTAGCCTAATTTCGATTTTTGAAGAAAAAAGTAGACTTATGAGATCAACACAGGGCGAAAAATTGTGTGTATGTCTGTGTGTATGTGTGTGTGTGTGAGTGTGGGTACTCAGAATGTCTGTCCCCCTATCAATTCGAACACGGTGAATCCGAATTGAACGAAATTTGGTACAGAGGTAGCACTAGCAAAGGGAACCTCTGTGTCATGTTTTATATCGCCGCCATCTTGACGGAAACGTAATGGCGGCCACCCAAATGTTAAAAGCTTAAATCAAATAACGACCAAACGAATCATCTGATCTCTACCATTTTTCTCAAAATCATACCTTTGAATATGAAGAATCATTTGACCAATCTACAAGGTCATCAGCCCAATAATTTGCGGATGGCGGCCATGCTTGTGTGCAAATCGATTTCCCTTATCTATTCAAACACGGTGAAACTGAATTGAACGAAATTAGGTACAGAGGTAGCACTGGCAAAGGCCACCTCAGTGTCATGTTTTATATCGCCGCCATCTTGACGAAAACGTAATGGAGACCACCCAAATGTTGAAAGCTTAAATCAAATTACGACCAAACGAATCATCTGATCTCTACCAATTTTTGCAACATTATACCTTTTCATGTTAAATCTTTCTGACCAATCTACAAGGTCATCAGCCCAATAATTTCCGGATGGCGGCCATGTTTGTGTGCTAATCGATTCCCCTTATCTATTCAAACACGATGAAACCAAATTGAACGAAATTTCGTACAGAGGAAGCAATAGCAAAGGCCACCTCAGTGTCATGTCATCTTGACGAAAAAGTAATGGCGACCACCCAAATGTTGAAAGCTTAAATCAAATTACGACCAAACGAATCATCTGATCCCTACCAATTTTTGCAACATTATACCTTTGCATATGAAGAATTGTTTGACCAATCTACAAGGTCATCAGCCCAATTATTTGCGGATGGCGGCCATGTTTGTTTGCTAATCGATTCCCCCTATCTATTCAAACACGGTGAAACCGAATTGAACGAAAATTGGTATAGAGGTAGCAATAGCAAAGGGCACCTCATTGTCATGTTTATATCGCCGCCATCTTGACGGAAACGTAATGGCGGCTACCCAAATGTTAAAAGCTTAAATCAAATTACGAACAAACAAATCATCTGATCTCTACCAATTTTTGCAAAATTATACCTTTGCATATGAAGAATCCTTTGACCAATCTACAAGTCATCAGCCCAATAACTTGCGGATGGCGGCCATGTTTGTGTGCAAATCGATTCCCCTTATCTATTCAAACACGGTGAAACAGAATTGAACGAAATTTGGTACAGAGGTAGCACTATCAAAAGCCACCGGATTGGCATGCTTTATATCGCCACCATCTTAACGAAAACGTAATGGCGACCTTCCAAATGTTGAAAGCTTAAATCAAATTACGACCAAACGAATCATCTGATCTCTACCACATTTTGCAACATTATACCTTTTCATAATCATCTTTTTGGACCATCCTACAAGGTCATCTGGCCAATAATTTCCGGATGGCGCCCATGTGTGTGTGTGCTAATCGATTCCCCTATCTATTCAAACACGGTGGAACCAAATTGAACGAAATTTGGTACAGAGGTAGCACTAGCAAAGGCCACCTCAGTGTCATGTCTTATATAACCGCCATCTTGACGAAAACGTAATGGCGCCCCCCCAAATGTTGAAAGCTTAAATCAAATTACTACCAAACGAATCATCTGATCTCTACCAATATTTGCAACATTATACCTTTGCATATAAAGAATCTTTTGACCAATGTACAAGGTCATCAGCCCAATAATTTGCGGATGGTGGCCATGTTTGTGTGCTAATCGATTCCCCCTATCTATTCAAACATGGTGAAACCGAATTGAACGAAATTTCGTACAGAGGTAGCAATAGCAAAGGGAACCTCAATGTCATGTTTATATCGCTGCCATCTTGACGGAAACGTAAGGGCGGCCACCCAAATGTTCAAAGCTTTAATCAAATTACGTTCACCCTAATCATCTGATCTCTACTAAATCCTGGAACAACATACCTTTATGTGGTAAGCATCTTATGACCAAACGACAAGGTCATCAGCCCAATAGTTTACAGATAGCGGCCATGTATGTGTGCAAATCGATTCCCCCGATCAATTCAGACACGGTGAAACCGAATTAAACGAAATTTGGTACAGAAGTAGCACTTGCAAAAGGCAACTCAGTGTCATGTTTTATATCGTCGCCATCTTGACGGAAGCGTAATGGCGGCCACCCAAATGTTAACAGAATAAATCAAATTACGACCAACCTGATTATCTGATCTCTACCAAATTTTGTAACAACATACCTTTTTGTGGGAAGCATCTTCTGACTGATATACAAGGTCATCAGCCCAATAGTTTGCAGATAGCAGCCATGTATGTGTGCAAATCGATTCACCATATCAATTCAAACACGGTGAAACCGAATTAAATGAAATTTAGTACAGAGGTTGCACTAGCAAAGGGCACCTCATATTCATGTTTAATATCCGTATAAAACGTTGTATTTCAACAAGCTACAACAACCAACATTCAATTAAACTCCTTGAAAAGGATAAAGAGTTATAACAATACCCATACATTTAGGAGAAAGTAGGCTATATGTTCTATCCTGAACATCTTGTTTTATTGGAGTTAGTAGAGCAGTAGCGTCTGAGATAGTGATGAGATTGAGTGTGGCAATGACAAGGCTTGCGGAAGAATACATCCGACTTCCGGGGACAGAAGGCAAATTACAAGCGAGGAAACTTGTTTTTTTTTATCAGGTAGTGAGGTTCCCTAAAGTTCTGTGAGCTCTGGAGTCCACACATGTACGAATTCAGTCACCCGGTGGAAATGATGCTGAAATTAATAGAAATAGGGAATGAAATATTTTTATGATTGTGCAGGTTATGGCAGGCATTAATCTCTGCATTAATGGTTTTGCTGGGCAGGCTCATCGTATGATAAACAGCAGGTCAAGGGCTCGAATGGAAAGTGGGGATTATAAACACTGACTGCGCTTATGCCCTCAGAAGCTACTTATTGACACCTCTTGATAACCCCTCAAACAGGACTGAAGATCTGTACAATGAATCTCACATCCGTACACGAAATGTTTTAGAGCGTTGCTTTGGAGTTTGGAAAAGAAGATTCCCGGTCTTATCGCGGGGACTGAGATCTAAAATCGACACGACAATGGCCGTTATTGTTGCTTGTGCGGTGATGATGAACCTCCTCTGGAGAGACCAATGAATTCTATATAGAATTACCATCCCTTCAAGATCAACATTCGCACACTCTAGCATGGGACACTTTCATATATGAATAATTCTTAGGCTGATCCTACATTGGAAGCGGCCAGCAGACCAGACCCGCCCAGACCAGACCAGTCCAGACTCGGCGCTCCTACATTGCAGCTAGTTTGCAGCCAGGAGCTGAAGAATCAGTACTGTGTCAACTCTCGACGAGGAAAGTTGTCTATTACTACAGTTGAAAATAGACAAGGAAGTAATTGATTTCATGTTATTTGACAGGAATTTATTATTAAACTCGTTTAAAAGAAAATGGGTTCTTGAGTTCAGTGAAGATCACCGTCTAAGTGAATTTTACACAACCTGCCTACCTGTGCGTAGTCACCCTGATAAACTCAAAAAATATCATAGAAGTAGACCTACGGAAGTTGAGTAACTTCAGGACTTGTATAGAGCCAGCAGAAAAACTAACAAACTCGCTCACGCACTAATGTAATTAACATTCCTTTTTTCTACCAACATGGCACACTTAATCACAAAAACCAAGTTCAATAGATGATGTTAAAACGCACCACCTCGACCAAAGCTTCCAGGCAACTGGAAGAAAAAACAAACCTGTTTGATTGCTGTCAGACCCGACTCCCCTCCCCGGAACGAGTGTAGGTGGGTGGACGGTGCGTCATGTGTTTGTTTTCTTCAGACCCGACCAGACCCGTTCAGACCGTCGGGAGAAATTCCGCTTCCAATGTAGGATCGGCCTTACATAATTAGCCTCCCAGTCTGAATAATCTTATTGGGGAAAATGAAAGGAACTCTGCAAATGCATTTTTTTTATTTTAATTTTTATACTCGTAGATAGTTGTAGCATAAATTGCGTGTAGTATCTAATTAGAGTGGTATATATATGGATGATATATTTTCTGGCACTTTCTAATTTAATTTGAAGCAAGTTCATTCTCAAAGTGTGCTCTTCCCGCTACCAGTTGGGCTTCTCCCGTTCCCACTCCTGTCTCTCCTGTGCTCTCTCTCTGTTCCTCTAGAAAATATCCTCGACTTTCTTGCCCTGATCCTGTCTTTTTCTTTTTATCTTCGATTTCCCTTCGTGTTGTGAACATAAGTGTTTGCTCGTATCAGTGCTGACGACCAGCTGGACCATGAAGTTTGAGTTTCCCCTAAAGAGTCCACCTACGAACAACAAAATGTATATAATAAGAAACCTAATGTACTGTATTAATCAAGAAGAATGTTTACATAATATCACTGTTCGTACTTCATCAAATTCACTCAAGTCCTAATCCACTACCTAACGTTTAACCCTCGGATACTCGCGCGGGCTACAGGTGTAGCTGTATATTCTTTGCTAGGAATATTGAGAATCTCTGTAGCTGCCTGTTGACGCTGTATTTAAAAGGGTGTGTTCCCGACTAAACTAATTGCACCAAACTGACACCAGTTGCATTAGAAGTCGTCTGGGCTAAAATAGTAGCCCGCGCGATTAACGCTGTTACAGAATTGAGGGTGCAAAGAAAACTTTGTCTCACAGGAGGTGGTCATGTAGATGACTTTCAAATCAGTCAGTGTTTAGATGAAAGTAGTGATTGGTTGAGTGTACCGGAAATAAAGTAGGCTGTTGCTTCTTGTGAAGACTAGGGAGGGATAAATCAACAAGGGTTAGGCCTAGATGTGCAAAGTGCAATAAAAATCTTCTCGGATCATTGTGTCCATTTGCATTGAATGCTAGGGTGACAAATTTGTGTGAGCATGCTTATATATTTCCTGGGCTATAGATTGTAGCCAAAAGGGCAACATTAAAAGTTAAGAGTTCGAGATAAAAATAAATGAAAGTACTGAAATTGTTCATAATAAGTGCTGATTTTCTAAGGAAATTATCTAACCTATTACCCTATTTTTGTTTAATTCCAATCCAAATTTACACTATTGTAAGTATTTTGGTTTTCATAAAAATAATTTAACAGTTCTAGTTCCATTAGTTTTATTTCTGTTGCTGTTTTACCGAAGATGTACGATAACATTGAATTTTCTTCTATCGGACATTGCACCAATCATCCGAAAAATAAAACCACAGCCTTATTTTAATTAGGTAAAATGTGAAAAGTACGTTTACAAGCTAACTTTAAAGTTATTTTAAATTGCGAGAGTGCAATAATAACCGCATCTTGAAACTTACCTATTCTATCTCCGTCAAACGGATTGCTCAGTCCCTCAGCCGATGTTCCCATTAAAGATATAAATTTGTCCACATGGGCAGTTTTCTTTGCGGGAGTTTCACATCCCCCACCCGTCAAAAAAACCTGTTATTGATGTCTAACATCTTTCCACTCGGTTGCTATATATCTTTTGTGAGGGTGATCTTGGAAAATGGACGGAAATGGGTCGGAAACGGGACGGAAACAATAAGCGCGCGCAGTGGCTAAAATTGGTACAACAGCATACTGTCGGGCATGTGGCTATGTAGAATGTATATCGCATACGGTTTATTTAAAGGTTTGGAGGCCCCATTAAAGATATTCCTACAATAAGTAATCTTCAAGATGTAGTTGTTTTGTGTGAAAATGTTCATTATATCATATTTGCGGAAAACAATCATGATTTATTAAATTTCATACTTTAGCTGTATTCTTATTTAATGTAAGCATTCGAGGTACTGTCGGCCAAAATACAGCACTATGTGGAATCTATATCGCATACGGTTTACATGAAGGTTTGGAGGCACCATGAAAGATATTCCTGCAATAAATCATCTTCAAGTTGCCGTTCTTTGGTGTGAAAATATTCATTATATCATATTTACTGAAAGGATTCGTCACAGGAGTTTTACATGTAGTTATTTCAATGACCAACAGAGTTCACTTAACAATTTACAGACACATAGTAGAATAGCATGTCGAATGTTACACATCATATGCGACTACTGTAAGGCTCGTAAATTTGTTTTCATCGGCCTGCTCATTCTTCGCTTTCTTCTTCATGATTGCATACATATCCCGTAAATATTTGACAGGTCTTCTTCAACCTGTCAATGCCTCAAATATTTGGACTAATTCCCATGCCTTATACTTCCGTTCCCATGGAATGGCATCGGACTTTTTATCTTCAATTACAGATTTATTTCTTCCACCACCTTGATGAAGACTTCCTCTTCTGACGAAGAGAAATTGTTGTGCCTATTCTTCTTCTGTCGTTTATTCATTTCATTTGGAGATATCTGTTCGTCCATTTCAAACACAATCTTAATAATCGTAACGTGAATAATGAAAACAAGCAGATTTCACCAAGAACACAGGTCAAGGAATATAAAATGAATGTTTATTATTCACTCCCTGACGTATATTGGTTCATGCCAACTCTTGAGAGGTAACACGTAATCTGCAAATCGAACCAGAAATATATACCAACTGTTGAAAATTATGCGCAAATCTGCTTCCCTACCGTGAACATTAACCGGAACATTGTAAGAACCATCGAATGTTACCGGGACTTTACTCCGACCGTAGCATCAACTGTCAGTTAGAGTTTACTGTCACGTCATTGGAGATTGTAAGAACGGACCTATGCATTATTACTTGTGGTAATACCGTCCTCTCCTGCAAAATTCAAATTCTACTGTATGTTGGTCCCGCTTTCGGATCTCCGGCCGTGGACTATTCGAGGGGATGTTAACATCACAAAGTTTACAAACGTAACATCTGACATTCTACTGGGCAGAACGTGGCTCTTAGAATTGTGATTGACAGAGGCAGGTTTAAAAACATTGAAAGGGTGACCGTTAGATTGACGTTGGATTTGGTTGGGATTATTGAAGTGTTAAGATCGTAGGCTATTTTGGCCGGTGTCTAGCTTATTAACTAGGCTTAATGGATGGAGCTGCGTCGTGTATCAGTGATTGTTTCCCGACGTTTCGGTGGTCATTGCAGCAGTCTTTATCATAGATACGAGTTCGTGTCTGTACTTAAACTAACCGTTGGTTGTCAGTCAGGCACCACTTGATCGGCAATGACCTCATGCTGCTCCCTGATTGGTTAGAGCCCTATGAAACACGCGCTATGTATTGCTAAGCCTGAATCTGTCATCGTGATTGAAATTATTGATATCCTTCAAGATCTCTAATGTCTGTTTTATTATCTTGATATGATATCTAGGAATTTAAGCAACACTTTCGGCCTTATGAAATTCTATGGCTTGTCTCGTGACGTCAGTATGTTCAAATATTTATTTGTTTTTTGTCTCGAATGTGCCCTGATATCCTAATGGAAGCGGGAGTTTTTCTATGCCCTAAGTACATCTCTACACAGGAATAAGCCGCTTTTTGAACTTCCTAGTCCTGTTTTTGGTCCCTTTATCTCAGCTGACTTACGCACCTCTTGCGTCAACTTGTTCAGTGGTTGCTTAACCGTTGTCACGTTGTGTTCTCTTAGCAACTTGACGATTCTATTTGCCACCCCCTATATCTTAGGCCGAAATGAATTATGGTGGGGTCGATCTTCGTTCTTCAGCAGTTATTCCGTATGACTGTATTTATCCGTCCTTTGCTGTACCCATTAGCTAGGAGTGTATTCCAAACTTATTATTTCTCTTCATTTACGCTATCCTTGACGCAAATGCGGTTGGTTCTGGTGAGGAATGTCCTAGTACCATTTCCTTCTGCGACGGCGGATGGCTTGAGTTTGCATGTAGGTAACTATCTGTATGAGTGCCTTTCCTATAGACCCTGTGTCCGAGCGTGTTGTCTGTTCGTTTATAGACCATAACGTCTACTTCGGTCAGTGAATTATTTTCATCTACTTCCACTCTAAAGTTGATGCTCAGATGTCTGGAGCACATGAAGTCTAGGAAGTCCTGAAGTGAGTTGCGTCCTTGTTCCCATATCAAAAACTCCCTGTTTTCGTATCTGGGCGAACACTCAAGTTTCAATGGGTTCTCCTTTATATTTTCTTCCTCGAATTTGCCATGAAAACGTTGGCCAATAATGGAGGGAAGTGGGATCCCATGGCTGCTCCATCCATGTGTTGAAACATCTGCATATTGAAGATTACCTAATTATCTGTGTGGCGTCAGGTACAGGAACCTTGGTAAATTAGGACTCCACATCGAGCCTTGCCAGTAGATCACCGTAAATCAAGTTTATACTCGCTATGATATCTACGAAGTGTTGGGAATTTCTGACGTGTGAGGGTGACGGAAGCAATAATGGATCCAGGACCTGATTGAAATATTTAGCAAAAGCGTGAGTTGGGGATGCTATGGCGATAAATATTGGTCTCAGAGGCACACTGGTCTTGTTTATTTTAGGTGGGCCGTAGAGCGTTGGGGTTTTGAGGAGCGAGGTTCTAGAGATTCCTAGTTCTCTTCTGTAATTGATGAATCGTTAATTAGCCGCATCTTCGTCTTCTCTATTTTGTTTTTCGGTTCCCTTGAGATCGCCTTTTAACCTGGATCTGATCTACGGGCCTGACAAGTTTGATGTCCTGAGAGGCCTCGTTTATAATATATTCTGCTTCGAAGGCTAGTAGATAGAAACTTTTTGCCGGCAGGTAATATCTTCCGTTGGAAGACGTTTCGGCGTGAGTACGAAATTAAGTACATTGCTTAGGATTTAGGGTGTGTAGTTTTGTACAGAGGAATGAAATTATAGCATCGAGATTAGGAGACATGTAGCTTGCCTCGGTGGGTGATTGGTTATAGTGTCGGACTACCAACCCCAAGATTGCAGGTTCGCTCCTGACCATGGTAAGTGATTTTTAAAAGGCGACAAAAATCACGACACTCATGTCATACGTTGTTGGCATGTTAAAGAACCCATTTGAATTCAGTAGGCCGTATTCAATGGCAAAATTAATCTCGGGATTTTTCGCCAACACAAAGTTCCTCCATTCTCTACTTAAAAGCGCTGTAGTGTCAAGGAGTTTAAAAATCTAACCTCCTTGACTTTCATAGCGTTCAAAGGAACGACGAAATTCGACATGCAAGCTACCCTCTGGGTGTCAATTAACAAAGCTTGCACCGGACACCCGAGGCCATACGATATTATTATTATTATAGGAGACATGTAGTGCTGCATTGAAAGCGTCTAATGACTGATAACTCAAACAA
Organism: Meconema thalassinum; assembly: GCA_946902985.2. Classification (NCBI taxonomy): domain Eukaryota; kingdom Metazoa; phylum Arthropoda; class Insecta; order Orthoptera; family Tettigoniidae; genus Meconema; species Meconema thalassinum. The sequence continues at coordinate 181,534,081 of OX336398.1, read as the reverse complement.
AAACAACAACGATATTGTATCCTTGTCACTCATCAATTCAGCTGCCTCCGTGAAATCTCACCCAGTTATTCTTAATAATAGACTCATTTTCATGAACATTGGCGAACGCCAACCAGTGTTGCAAAGGGTGGAGTAATGAGCACCTCGTCCTTTGCGGCACCCAGCATGTAGGAAATCTAGCGATTTTTAATCGGAAGATTTTGGTGGCTAGGATACTATCCAAATATACTCATGCTGTCAGAGCTATGAATCAAAAATCTCCGACAAGGCACACCTGTATAATGTTTAGACTGAATGTTCAACATATTATTGATGAGTGGAAACGAAGTCAGTTACCAGTACTTCTTGAAGACAACTCTTCTAATAATAGTATTAAATAAAGATTTTCCCAATAATATTTTTTCTTCTTAAATCTCTATAATGGTATTATTCTTTAAACTGTTACTACTAATTATTTCAGGCTGATAGGTCCAGATACATCGGATAATGCTGATAGAATGATTTACCGATTTAATAATAGTGTAAAAAAATATACTAGCAGTGCATCTAGTGGAATATGTTCTACCAAACAAATATTTAAGTCAACCATTGCTCATACTGGTAAAAAGGCTTATCCATGTAACGTGTGTGAATCCAAGTTTAAAACTAGAGGAGATTTGAAGAGACACATGCTCCTCCATAGCGGCGAAAAGCCATTTACATGCAGCGTATGCCAATTCAAGTTTACTCAGATTGGGCATTTGAAAACACATATTCTTTTGCATAGCGGCGAGAAGCCCTATTCATGCCGCGAATGCGAATCCAAGTTTACCACGAGAGCAAATTTGAAGAAACACATCCTTGCCCATAGCGGCGGGGAGGCCTTTTCATGCAGCGTTTGCTTTTGCAGGTTTACCCAGATGGGACAATTGAAAACACATATGATCATCCATAGCGGAGAGAAGCCCTTTCCATGCAGCGTATGTGAAGCAGAGTTTACTCGGATACTTTGAAGAACCATATGCTCGTCCATAGCGGCGAGAAACCCTTTTCATGTGATGTATGCAAATCCAAGTTTTACATCAGAAGAAATTTGAAAAGACATATGCTCTCCCATAGCGGTCAAAAGCCCTTTTCATGTAACGTATGTGAATCAAAGTTCACTCAGAAAGGATCTTTGAAGACACACATGCGGAACCATAGCGGCGAGAAACTCTTTTCATGCAGCGTATGTGAATCCAAGTTTAGCTGGAGAGGAAGTTTGAAGAAACACATGGCAGTCCATAGCGGCTAGAAGGCATAACTTATGCAATGCTACATTTTCATAAATAAATCATTTAGTGGACCCCATCGAATCCATAGCGGTGAAAAGTCATATTCATGTTGCGTATTTGAATCCAAGTTTACAATGAGAGGAAATTTGAATAAACACATGCTAGTCCATAGTGGCGAGAAACTATATTCATGGAGCATAAGTGAATCCGAGTGTATCTTTGAAGTGGCACATGCTAATTCAGAGACAAACTTCCTAAACTGAGGCGAGAAACCATTCTTATGTAGTAAACCCAAGGTCATATTACCTTAAATGTGAATTTGTTAATACAAGTTATGGTGGCAGGAAGCGATATTAATGTACAACAGGGAGATTCTTTTGCTGGACTGTGGCATTCGGCCAGCTACCAGGGGTCCACGCTTTCCGCCAGTCAACCAAACTCGGGTCGCAAATTGCGCGCATAAACCGTTACATAGTACATAATGGTAATTTCACCCCGCAAATCATGATGAACTCTCCAGTGGTAACGTAGATCACACTAGTGATCCAGCCGTTTAGTTTTTGTCACGACGATCTATTGGTATGATTGTTGACCTTGAAAATCTGTGTACCTTCCTGGCGCCCATCCCCTGTCTGACAATCAGTAGCCAGCTTACCTTGGCTGATGTTTGTCGCGTTGTGAAGCAATTTATTCTAGTGGGTCACGACTGTGATCCGTGCGACCTCTGGCGTGACTTTTTATTAATTCGTTCTGTTATTGCAGAGTCTTATCTCAGTTAATGTGCATATATCTACTCCGTTTTGAGTTTATGTTAATTATTGGTTTATAAGTGCAAGATGGATGACTATGGGTATATAAATCGATGGCTGAATGCACCAGACTGAGAGTAAGGTGAAGTGCTTGGTGATGAGGATGAGGACGAGGTTGAGGAAGACCATGTAGTAGTGCATCCAGATGTAGACAGTGATGCTGATAGAGATGATGGCAGTGTTTCTAGTGGTGATGAAGATCCTGTTGAAGATTGTATGTTCTAATTATTATACTTGAAAAGACGGAACGAAGTGGTGAAAGTCAATTTTTGCGCCAACATCGTGCACACGTTTTCAGAACATTATTGTTCATTTGCCGGGTCCAAAGAACAGAGCCAGAAATGCCAGCACATATTTGCAGTGTCTTGAACTATTTTTTTACGACATCATGATAAAAAAAAGTAGTTGAATATACAAATATATACATTGGAAAAATCAGGTCTAATTTTCAGCGTGAAACGGGTGCAGGAACAACACATGTGTGTTAAATTAGATCACTTGTAGGTATTTTGTATCTTGGCGGTGTATTGAAGTCTGGAAGATGAAATATGTTAGATATGTGGGATAATAGTTGTGGAAAAGCAGTGCAGGCTATTTTTGTAACTATGAGTGCACAAAGATTTAAATTTCTCGTGCGTTGCCTTCGGTTTAATAACATTAGTACTAGACTTGAACGCAGGGAGGTGGACAAGCTTGCAGTCTTCAGAGAATTATTTCAGAACTTCGAAATGAACTATAGGTGGAATTATTCTGCAAGTGAATACCTCACCGTTGATGAACAATTGGTATCTTTTCGTGGACGCTGCGCATTTCGCCAGTACATGCCTAGCAAACCGGCAAAGTACGGGATTAAATTATTTGAACTCGTTGACTTGAAAAACATATACATTCACAACCTTGAAGTATATGTAGGTGTTCAACCCGATGGGCCTTTCAAGCAGAGCAATGCACCAAATGAAGTAGTGAAACGTATTGTGGAACCTGTTGTGGGTTCGAATAGGAATATCACGGCCGATAACTGGTTTACGTCAATTCCTTTGGTGCTTGAGATACCAGAGGACATGAAACTAACATACAAGGGAACGCTATGAAAAAATAAACTGGTAATCCCAAAGTAATTCTTGCCCAACAAAACCCGGGAGGTTAAAAGTTCATAGTTTGGCTTTCATAAACAATGTACTCTAGTATCTTACGCCCCCAGAAGGAATAAAGCAGTCCTAGCAGTGTCTTCCATGCATCATGATAATCGTATAGACGAATCTACAGGCGTTGACAGAAAACCAGAGAGTTTCACGGCATACAATGGAACAAAATATGGTGTTGATGTGTTGGATAAGATGTGCGGACAATTTGATATTTCGAGGAATTCTCGGAGAGGGCCTCTAACAATCTTCTTTGACTGCCTGAATATTGGCGGCATCAATGCTCGAAGAATATTATCTGCAAATAATAATTATGCAGTAGTGTCTCGCCAAAATTTCCTGCGAACTCTTGCTTTGGATTTGAAGAATCCTGAAATTCAAAGGACAAACAACCTGGAAATGATTCCAACAGAAATTAAGCATCGTGGAAAGTTGCTTTTGAAAATTGAAAAAGATCCTGTCCCTCCTCCTGCTAAAGCAAGGCAGATGGGCCGCTGCCACATTTGCGGACGTCAACGAAACAAGACAACCAAGAAAACCCGCCATGCGCGCACCAACTGAGTGTGTCCTGACCACCAGCGACCTGTATGTGGCACTTGCCGTGATACAAATAATGTGTAGTAAGAATATCCCTGAACACCTCTGGTGAGTGAAGTGTAACATTTCCTCTGAATTTTTGTACCATTTTATTTGTATATTAAATGCAATGCAGTGATCACACCTTTTATTGCATATTTTCCTTATAAATGATCACTTCGGAATATATCAATATAGACATACAAAAGACTGTACCTCCAAAAAGCATTATGGAGGGAATGTACTGTATTAGACAAATATCAGACAAATCACACTGTCCTGCAATTTTTCAGTCATTCCTTTTATAAATGCCTGTCTATTATATTATATTGTACAGGAAAATAGTTCTTTTCACAGATCATAATCAAATTCATTGAATAAATAGCATAGATAAGCCTCAAATCATAAAAAGAATGGATCGCAATAGTGATCCTTGCGACCACTGGCGTAACTTTTTTCGCGCGACCACTGGAGTGTTGAAGAACTTACCGTTTTGCAGGAGATGCTGATAATGTTCTTCTTCAGCTGACAGACAGGCGTTGTATCGTGTAATTTAGCGTTTACACGTTTTAATTCCCTTTTGATGTTAGTGATATCTGCTGCCGTATATTGTTCTCCAGCTCCACTAGGGTACGGGAAATTGATTTGTACACTTTGTATTTTAAAATACCCCACAATTAAACATGAATTACCCTAAGGTCCGTTCTTTGAATAATTACAGTAAACACGTTGGGTGGTACAGGAGAAGCTACATAATGTAACGCTGTAACTTAGAACAGATTTTAAATTCAAGTGTTGAGGAATGTTGGCTATTGTCATTCGTCAGCTGGGATTCTAGGCCTTCTCTATATTTTGTGCTTTTCGTCGTGGCCCACCCAATAATTCTGGCTGCCTGGAATGGCTAGCCAATCTTTTAAGTACAGACGACGGCAGATACAGACCAGTAGGTGTGCTTGTTGCAACATCTTTTATCTAGCCGCACACAAGTATGGCTGCGAGGTTCACCACGCGAAAAAGAAATTTCATTTGCTGTACTTTTATGAAGAACAAGTCCGCAAGTGTTACTCGCAGAGCATTTCAACAGGAATTTCTGGTGGTAAGGTGCCTTCAATGACTGCAGTTCGGAAGGTTGTGGCGAAGTTCAAGTCTAGGGCGTCAGTTTTAAATAAAAATATTAAACGGAGAGGTCACGATTGGACAGTAAGAGAATCTTTGCGAAAACAAGCCAACGTGTCATATCACTGGCTCAGTGGGCCTCAAAACTAGTTATCGATCGTACAAAATTACTCAGGTTCAAACCCTAAGTCCAAGAGACCCAGTGGCAAGAGACAACTACTGTAATTGGTTTTTCGAGTCCGTGCACGAAGGAATTTTAGATCCATGGTTAGTGCTTTTCAGTGACGAGGCGTCGTTTTATTTACATGGACGTGTGAACTCACAAAACAATCTATACTGTTCACCTGCGAACCCAAGACTGATCCACCAAATCCCCCTGCATGAACCAAAGATCGGTGTGGTGCGCAGTAACCACAAAAAGACTTATAGGACCAATTTCTTTTCCGTCAAACTATTAACTCTGCTCGATACGTTCAGGTTATTTTGAATAATATCTTTGTCCGGTTAACAGACTGGAAAATATGTTACGGTTATTTCCAGCATACCGTATACTGTGCATAGTTCATTGGACGCAATAAGTGCTGTCATTGTTGACAGGGTGGTTAGAGCTTGTTTGTGGCCACCTCGAAGCCGGGATTTAACACTGGATTTTTAAATGTGGGGACGCTTAAAAGACACCGTGTATCGGTCTAATTCTTGTACCCTAGAGGAGCTGGAGAACAATATACGGCAGCAGATATCTCTCCTTACGAAAAGAGAATTATAACGTGTAAACGCTAATTTATTTCCACGACACAACTCCTGTCTGCCAGCTGGAGGAGAACATTTTCAACATCTTCTGTGGAAAGGTAAGTTTTTTAACCATCATTTGCTGGTCAAATTACCATTAATTAATGTACCACGTCACTGTTTTACCTGCGCGCAATCTGCGGACCGAGTTCGGTTTGCTGGTGAAAGGCGTTTGTGCGCCTGGTAGCTGGCCGCTGGACTCGCTTCAATCAAATAACCTCACTGTGTATGTGAAAACAACTCAGCTCTAAGGAGATATTTTAGGACGTACGATCGAAACTATCGAGTCTAGAAACCATGTTCCAGTATTAGTTGTGAAGCTTCATTTGCTAAGAGAGGTATTTAAATAATCACATTCTAATTCATTGTGGCAAGTTCATACTTTCGATTTGTAGTAGTTGTTGTTGTTGGAGTCTTCAGCATATTAAGTCGTTCGATACAGCCCACCGTTCTTTTTGTCCTTCGCAATCGTTTCATTTCTTCATCCTACAACCTAGACAATCTTTTAAACATATTCTAACCTTCGTCTATCCCTATTGCTTTTAATCTCAACGCTTCCTTCCTTAATTAAGTTAGCTATTCCTGGGTGTCTTAGAATGTGCCTTGCCAACTTACCGCATGACTTCATTGGTAGTCGCCAGAAATATCTCCTCTCGCCTACACACTTAAATACAGTACCTTTCAATGTGCTGTCCCACTACCTATTTCATCTTCAATATTCTCCTGTACCAGCGCATTCAGGATCTTACGTTCTCCGTTTTTATCCTGCTTCAAGAGCCCTAGTTATACTTGCTTGGCGTGCCCCAGGAAATAGTTCAAAAGTTACATTCTTATACTCTAATCTATATTTGGTGTCAACACAATTTTATACTTCTGAAATGCCTTCCTTGCCTCAGCCAGCATCATTTGCATATCCACTTTGTTTAGTGTCTCTGGTTATTTTACTTGCTAAGTAGCAAAAGTCTCCTACTTAATTTAGCTTTTCACTTGCCAATTTGACGTCAATATGGGTTTCTGATTTATTTCGCCTGCATTCCATGATTTTGGTTATATTTAGGAATTTTAAACATGAATTACGTTCTCAATACGAAGTCCCTACCATTCAAAAACTCATTCAAAACTCCTGCTGAATCGGCTATGATGACAACGTCGATAGCAAATCTCAGAGTTGAGATTATTTCTCCTTGAGTATTTACTCCTACTTGAAATCTTACTCTTCATTGCTTGTTCAATGAATAGATTAAAAACTAGGGATGATAAGTTAGAGCCTTGCCTTTAGTATAGATTGCTTATCAGGCTCCCATCTCCGTACTTGATTCTAAACTGTTTCAGTATGTCAAGCAACTTACTCTAATCAACGTTATCAATAGCTTATTCGATGTTTACAAATACTACGAGCGTTTTTATTGTTCGGTATTCTGCCTTCCAGGATCAGCCTGTTACTTGAGTACAGCATCCCTTGTTCTCACGTTTCTCCTGAAACCAAATTGGTCTTCACCCAACTCCGTTTCTATCTGTCTTTCATTGCTCTTGTAAGTGATTCTAGTCAGGATCTTTGAAGCTTGAGTCATCGACTGATTGTGTGACAATCTTCTGTATTCTTTGGTATACGGATTATAACAATCATCTAAATATCAGAGGTTACTTCACCTCCCCCATAAACACTAGTGCTCTATCCAATTCTGATATCAATATTAAATATCGTTTCACATCGTCATCAATTTCCTCCTCGCTTTCCATCACATGATTCTCTATTTAATACCTTTATACAAATGGTCTAGGCCGGTTTTCTGTCTCTCTGGATTTCTTCTCTTCTTGCTAGAGATTTTCCATCTGAAACACTAATATTACAGCACTTAGTCATCCTTTGTACACAAGTACTCAATTCAGTAAGCTGTAAATACTCCACGAATCTTTAGACAATTTTGTATAACGATAGATTTCTTTTTCCACTTGTCTTCTTCTCTGGCTTCCTGCACTAGTTTACCTGATTTTTCAGACATCCCTAATCCTGGCGCAGTCAGCTGCTATTAGAGAGTGCGCAAATGGGAGGGAGCCGTGTCAGTTGAATTACTGGCACATTAATGATCCATTTCGGGGCATAATTCTGGTATCCCGGCGTCTCTAATAACCGAAGTAGTTAAAAGGGACGTAAAACCAAGTACGTTGTTTTTATCTTCTGCATTCATGTGCTTCCTTGTTTCGTCCAATAATTCAAGTGTATCCTGAGTGATCCACATCTCTCTACCTACTGTTTCCTCTCTACCAATGTTTAACCTGAGGATTTTCTTAATTCGTTTTTCAAAAGTACCCGTTCCTCTCCTTTCTTCAACTTTCAAAATCCAGTCTCTTGTGTACGTGTAGCTTTCTCCCTCTCCACCTCGCCCTGAATCCTAGCAGAAATATCTGAAAACACCTCAATGAAGAGGATAAATAATAAGTACGGAATTGGTTAGTACCGGCGGACCTGCGACAGTGACTTAATATACATATTAAAATTGGAAATGCAACAAAACTCGCCCAATTAGTTCATTGCGAACGTCTCATCTAATATTAATTCTTAAAAGTCAGGGTATCCATCAGACATTTTGATAAAGTGCAGAATGGAATAAATTCGATTCCCTGGAATATTCTGAACGCCGATGATGTCTGGTTCGCAAGCGCGACACGCCAAGGATTAGAGCAGCAAACACAGATTTGGAGTGACCACCTTGATGCATATGGACTGAAATTAAACAATTCCAAAACTTAATACATGGAGTGTGGAGAGCAAACCGATGGCTCTACATCTATTGTTGGAGAACAACTCAACAAGATCGCTGGATTCCGATATTTGGGCTCATACATAACATCAGATGGAGACACAATGGGGGAAGTACGAATGCGATCAAATACAGCTTGGTCCAAATGGCGACAGGTGACAGGAGTTGTATGTGATCGTAAGATTCCTTGTCGACAAACTGAAAATCTCCCAGAATCGTTGCTTGGGACGTATCATCAATCGAAGATGGCCGTATGTCATATCAAATGAAGCTCTATCTTTAGAAAGACAAGAGGCTGCTGTTTATCGTGATCCCGGCTGGAATTGATATATCAGCTGACATTGAATCGAGGGTAGATTTTTCTTGAGAGATATAAATATTAATTTTGATTAATTATTCGGTAAATTTACGGTATCTGCTTTTTTATATTTATGGATTTAGCAATTTGTGTGAATTATCTGCCCTATATCATTTACCAGCGATATTCTTACCATTGTTCCTATCAATCTTCAGTATTTCGCGTCTTTTTTTTTATGGGTGCGATTTAGCGACTCCGCCACTACGAATCATAGCATACACGTGGTTTGAAATGTCTGATTTAGCATCTCCACTGCTACAAATCATAGCATACACGCTCAGTTTTTAACATGGTTTAGAAGATCCGGACGTCCAAAAATGTCAATTTATGGTATTTAAATATACACAACTATTTTGTTTTGTCATCCGCCTATTAATACCTTTATTTACTATGATAATTAACACATACTGTAAAACTCTAAGGATTCGTCATCCCAGTGCGACACGAGGGTGGGAGGTGGGGGGGAGGGTGCGGACCTCAAAATTAGGGCGGTTCGTAAAAATTTCATTTCATTTTTAAACAAATTTAGCACAGCAGTACATCGATTTTTTCCAGTGTCTGTCTTGTCTGCCTTCACTTCATAGGTTATCAATAAATGTGAATGTATCATTTAGCTCATGTATGTACGGGGTTTACGTTTATTATTGGCTTTCATCAAGTACATAAATGTGAGTATTTATGGATGTTCTTCAATTGTACAGTATATGTATGTTTCCTTTTACACAAAATATCACTGTCTATGATTCTATGTCACTCCATAAGATTATCCTTGTTAATGGACGTTGTTCAATAAATAAAATATTTTAAAATATAATGTATTTTATTAATTAAACCAAATGCTCATATACAGTATATTATTTCACAATCCACAATAGGAAAGTTGAGGTAAGAGAAGTGTTTCTGGGATTTTTCCATTTGACCAGTTGACCTCAGTTCTGATATTCTCAGAAATATGGAAAGTGATGGACTCGACATTATGTTGTGCCGAAATCGAGGTTACGATAATGGCTGGAATCCATGGCGGTGTACAAACCATTTTGAAAACAAAGAACAAGAAAGCTATTTTTAATAGTAGCCCAGGAAAATAAGGTTTTTAGGTTAAAAAAATGTTATAAAGCTAATTTTTTCAGAACCCATTAATTCGACCCAAGGGAACAACATATCAAAATACTCGGGCGTACATGTGCCGGCTTCCTTGACTTCCAGGGCTGGAAATCTGGATTTCCAGGAATTTTTCATCGCCGTCCTGGAACGCCCGTAAAAACCGAACGACTCGGCCTATGTAGACAAAAGTAGTATCAAATGAAAGAAAAAAGCATGCATATTCCATATACAAGACGTCAGGCAATGTTTTTCTCCTTTCGGGGTAGATTGTAACAAAAAAAAGTCCTCTCGGCACGCCGGAAGGTGGAGGTAGTTTTCACCGGACAAACTTGGGGATAGGCGAAAATAGGCAGAATGTGCAGGTTTTCGTAGAAGGATCAGACCTCATTTATTGCGAGAAAGTATTTTATAATTGGAGATTAATTAACTCTGTTTTTCGTCATTTTATGCATATTTTAAACATTTTATTGTCTTATGATGACGGTAGCCTTCTTGTCATTTGGAGTCCTTCTTTATACTTGTGGTCACACTGTCCTTACGCAAGGTTTCGACACTGATGTGTAACTATGTAACGGTCTGTTACTTCTTCACGCAAAATTATATCTCCCGCAGAGATTTTGGTTGGTTCCTCAGTTTAGGGGCTGCGACAACGCGGTCATGTAACCCCGTGTACTTTGGGTGAGTGCAGAATCTGTCTGATAAACGGTGTGAATTGTAATGGCTGTATTAGTCTGTAATTCAGGTAAGGACTGCAGACGGTCAATTTCAAGCAGTAGTTCCTAATGTTGCTACCAGATACTACCGTCAACGACACCTAGCTGTGAACTTGGCTACTAGATGCCACCGCAACCAGCAACTCGCAACGATCTTTAGAACTTCCCCTCCAAAAGGAAAGCATACTGAGGGAATTTTAGCGCACTTAGAAAATCCGACGACTTCGGCCGGCTTTGAACCCGCGACCTTGGGCATAGAAGTTCAGCATGCTACCAGTTACGTCACCGAAGCCGCTTCACACTTAGTCAGATGGAAATCTGAATGTGATCTCGTGCAAGTGCGTAGTCATGGCAACATCTGATGGCTCATCCCTCATCAATTTAGCAGTGTTGCCATGGCAACCACTGAGAGCTCTTGGCATTTTCTTATAGTTCCGAAATCATTTTTCTCATCCCTTGGCGTAATGGTGGGTCATATCAAAAATTCTTTCAGACAAAAGTTTTAGGTAATTATTAGGGGAATATTGCCCATTTTGTACGGTTTTGATATTGTGCCTATTAAGAGAGATATGATTAATGTTTCCCGAAAACCCCACTTTTTCCCACCCCTTTGGTCAATGGTTGGTGCTATAAAAACTCTTCAAACATAAATTTTTGGGCTATATCCGACACATAGTATGAACTTCGAACGGATTCGATATTTCACATATTAAGAGAGTTATAGCAATATTTCACTTTTTCGAAAAAAAAAGCCCCCTATTTTCACCCCCTTCAACTGATTTAGCCCAGTAACGAACTCGACTGAGATTTTATAGGTATACATATTCGGTAAAAAATTTTAAGTGATTGGTGAAAAATTACGGCAGTTATCGTGTCCACAAGAAACTGATATATATATATATACATAAATTATATAAAAACTTTTCAACTGACGGTGGTTTTGGGGTCAGAGGGATGTGAAACGCGAAGATATGTCGAAATTTTCCTGAGGTCGAAACATGGTACCCATTGCAATAGTTAGCTTTCTAATGAAATCCACCTAAAAGAGGCGCGAAATAAAAAAAATGATGTTTGATTTTTGCTGCAGGTACAGCAACATCTGAAAATAAATTATATACCAAAAATCATGCGTGATGTAACAAAGACCACATCTGTCATGTTTGCTTTACGTTTATTATTGAAAAGTGATAGCGAAAATGAAACGTGCAGTAGCTGTCAGTTGACAGTGCAGGATTGCGTTCTGTCGTCGGGGGTTCAGTCTTTTCGGTTAGCACCTGGAAAGTCAAGGATGAAATAATGATTTTTTTTTCTACGGAAGCAACACAAGATGAATGTTTTATTTACACACATAATAATTAATTATGAGTGAAGCCTTCGGAATCATAGGAAAAAGGCATTGGATGAAAAGGTGTAATACAGGAAACTGATAGTTTAAGTGACATCGGGTGTATCTAGATCCTGATCCGTTTCATAACATTGTACAGCGTTATCACAGTTTTGTCCGTGAAATTGAGAGCACATTTCTGAGTACTCTTGGCCGGATCGTCTACATCCACGACGCACTCCGCAGTCCGTCTAGCAATCGCAGGCAATTAGGGGAAGAGAGTCAGGAGCTGGTGGCAGGGTTGTGGGAACGGGCAAAGGAGAGTTGTCAATGGCTTGCCAGCCCCCCTCTGTTGGATTGAGGTTTCTTCCCAGCCATTATTGAACCTAAATTCAAACTCAACATATTTAACTCTCCTGAGAAATACTAGAAAAATATTGTAAATGTGTAGTGTAAGGGAAAACAATTAAAGTTACCTGCAAGTAAGTCTGCATTGAATGCTGCCGTAGAGCTTCCCTTGTTGGAGGATGAGTCGCAAGTTCACACTGAGACGTCAGAGCTTGGCGGGCAATGATCATCTGGTACAGACGATGTCGAAGATAATCGATATTATCCAATTCATTTCCTCCAAGATACAGTGCCCTTATGGACTTTTCTCCAACAGTGCAAACTTCTTCGTGACTCGCAGATGGATTTGTGTATGTTTTGACAATCTCATCCCGAAGATCCACACTTTTTTGAAGCAATTTGTAAGCCTTCTTTTTTCAGTTCCCGTAGATTGCAGATGTTTTATCACCACATGAGAAAGCATGGGAGTACAGCACGCAGTTCTTCATGTCACCTGTTTCATCTTGAATAGCACCAGTATCGTACAGCTTTCCGGTGCACTTGGAAGTCCCTGGGTGCAGCATGAAGACATCTCCCGTCTGACGCCTAGCAATCAGCATTTCCAGAAGATCGGTATCGTTCCCGTCTACAACTACAGACTTCCCCAAGCTCTCTATCTCCAAAGCAGTGTGCACGATGAGAGGATCGGCGTCCCCAGTTGCCTGGTATACTCGAACTTTAACAGCTTCAAATCTTGAAACAAGTACATCAATAAGTTGAGATTTGTTTCTCCTGTTCGTCAGAAAGTCCGCCCTTGATGCCGTCGATGTCGAATGTTCGGTAAAGTCGATATCAAAACAGGTCCGTCTTGCAGCGCGTCGCCTTTGCTCCGCTTCTTTCGTAGTTCGCTGGCCATTGTATCCGTCGAAAACAACAACTGCAGATGGGTATCGAGTCATAACGTGTCTGACGTAAAGGTCGCAAATTTCTCCGTATGTTGCCAGTCGAGGCCAACTAACAGCGTACATGAGGTAGCCTCCGTCAATGACATACGTGGTCTCTGGACAAAGTTGATCGCCGATTTCTGAATGCTTAAGGAGAGACGCAAACGCTGACTTGTCCGTTTTGCGCATAAAATATCCGTCAAAGGAGAGGGTCGAAGGAAGAACATTTGCCAAGCCGTCGTCGCGTTTCTCACTCGCTGCTCTGAGAGCCTCGAGACCTTTCTTCCGAACTATACTCGTAACACTACTATCCAATGACTGCTTACTTATCACACAATTCCACATTTTCATACACAATTGAAAACTGAAAACACACAAATAAACTCCTTCTCAACTACGATGAACACCCCAACAACTTCAACAACACGCAGCATATCAGTTCTAGAAGCACAACACAAGCGCAGAGAGCGAGAGAGATGTCGATGAGCGCGCGACGCAACAATGTACTCCCGTCCGGTAGTACCAACCCCGTCCGGTAGTACCAACTTACGTTCGTGTTAAATTTGTTTCGTCTCTAACTTTTGAACTATAAGACCCAGAACAAAAACAAGAGCACCTCTGTAAAGCTTAAAGGATGCATAGCATTGCGTAAGTAGCCGTCTTAGTCTGCTAAACGTGCAAACAAATTCTAACCTAAAAATTAGAACTTTCCTTTTGTTGTTTGTTACAATGTACCCCGAAAGCAGAGAAAACATTGCTTATAGTACTATTTATGGAATCTGCATGCTTTTCTTGTTCATTTGATACCACTCTTGTTTACCTACCATGAGTTGTTTGGTGTTTACTCCCGTCCGGTAATACCAACTTACCTTCGGGTTAAATTTGTTTCGTCTGTAACTGTTGAATTATTAGACGTAAAACAAAAATAAGACCACATATGTAAAGCTAAAACGATGCTCTTTCTTATTTCAGGAGCATTTCTTGCATGAGCTGCCGTCTTAGTCTCTAAAAAACGTGCAAATGAATTCAAACTTGCAAAAATTTTGAATTTCGCGCGTTTTTGTTGTTGTTGTTACAATCTATCCCGAAATAAGAAAAACATTGCGTTAAGCCTTATATATGGAGTCTTCATGCTTTTCTCTTTCATTTGACACCACTTTTGTCTACCTAGGCCGGGTCGTTCGGTTTTTACGTGCGTTCCAGGACAGCGATGACATTTCCTGGAATTCCAGGTTTCCAGGTCTGGAAATTAAGGAAGCCGGCACATGTATGGCCGAGTATTTTGATATGTTGTTCCTTAGGATCGAATTAATGGATTCTGAAAAAAAAAGCTTTATAACATTTTCTTTTAGGTTAAGGCGATATTTTGACTTAAATGCCTACGCTATAGATGTGTGGACCCTTCGCTTAACTTGTGAGGCCAACACTCTTTTCCTGAAAATGCTTCATGCGTGACTTTTTTGAGACTCTTGAGACAATGTTTTCATTCCTTGCTGCTTCCACTCACCGATGGGATGTTTCAATGAACCACACTTGAGTCTCAGTAAAAAGATTATCAACAACACGCTGGAGTTCTCGTCATGCTGCAGTAAAGGCAGTGAAAGAAAAATTCGATGAATGTATGGCGGCAATGGAAGCTCTATGTGATCCAGATGAAAATTTAGACACAAGAGGTACAGCCCGAGGTCTCTTACATGCTGTCTGCAATTTCACGTTTTTGTGCTACCTCTTCTTTTGGTGTGAGGTACTTGAATAAGTTAATCTTACACAGCTGTGCCTTCAGACTAAGGGATTAACTCTTGACAAGGTGGTGACAAAGTTAGAGACGCTAAGACTTTTTATGTACGAACAGTGCAATCATCTTGTGGAGCAGGCAATTGGACAGCCGCTTTTAAAATCAGACCAATATGGAATTTCAGTAGAGAGCAGAACTAGGTTCAAGAAGAGGATGACAGATGAGAAGACGAGAGATGCTGGACTAACTCTGCAACAAGAAAACAAGAGAGCGATGCATCGTTTCCATTCTAAACTCCAGATCAGATAAGGAGCCATCAAGGAAGTAGCAGCCATGTTTGAGGCCGTTTAAGCCAAGAGTTTGATATCTGCCACTGAAGAAGAGTTACTGGTGTCCATTCCAAAATTAACCACTTTCTATGATGAGTTATCAGCGGAAGAGCGTTTATTAGAAATACCAAGGCTGAGAAGGCACCTGAAGGCAGCAGAGATTGATCTCGAAGAAGTCAAAGATTGGTCAGTACTTGACGTCTTGAAATTCATAGCTGAATGGGACTCCCTAGAATCTCTCCCATATCTCTCAGTGAGCCTCCAATTATTTCTTACGATCTGTGAGTCTGTGGCTTCATGTGAGAGGAGTTTTTCAAAGTTATGTTTTTAAAGAACTATTTGCTACAGAAGGCCTATAAGCTGACGTGGGCTCACTACAACAAGCAGTACATCTCGCTCGACGCAAAATGAAGGCACTATACAACGGTGATTCTTCCGGAAGCATCATACGCAGCCGAAACTATGGTGATCGACGGTCATTCCAAAATTAAGGATATAGAAAACAGGAAAGAAATTATCTCAGAAAGATTTACGGAGCAGTTAATAACAACGGTATTTGGATGAAGAGACCTCAAAACGAACTCTACCAAAAGATCCACACAATAACGGACGTAATCAGAAAACGCCGTGCACAGTTCTATACACATTTACAGGATGGAAAACTTCAGAACGGTGAGGAAATTGCTCAACGTTATGACACAGAGTAAGTGTGGCACAGAGTGGCTGACAGAGGTTCAGAGGGACCTAAAACAGGTCAACATACAAAATCTCGAGGACAGCAGCGAGTGCCGGAAAAAAGACCAAAATTGTTAAGTTTGAGCATAGACCATCACGACAGACTTGAAGAAACTGGACTGCTGAGCGGAAGAAGAAGCACTCTGAGAGGATGAAGAGATTTTGGGAAGAGAAGCGGGAAAACGCCAGATGATGAATTAATCTTGTATTCTAGTTCAATCGCTCTCGTAAAGGGGAACAATAGATTAAATATAATAACAATAAAAACAGTCTCACTTGACATGCTTCAGCTCAACAAAGTAACTTCGAACCAAAGGCCATGGGCATCGGATACCTCTCAAGAAATCATACTAATCTGATCAGGACAACCAGATGAAAATAAAATACACAAAAACGACCCATTACGAAGAAAAATAAAAGGCTTGCAAATAAAATTAGTGAAATGATCCATAAGCAACATCTTAAACATCTGGTCTTATCTGGTTATCACTGATCTGTCCGTATTGTCACATATGATTAGGGGTTGGTTACATAGTTAAACACACCCCCTGGTGGATATACCATAGCCTACGTATTTTCAGCTCGCTATACCCGGTCAAGTGGGCGCAATGTATTGGGTTTGACACTTCACAAAGAAAAATCGTGGCATTTAAAAACAAAAACATTTGAATCGCTCGGCACGGAGGATAGGGTCCAGATCCAAAAAGCTTGCGACCACTCATCCCAAGCGCACTGGCGTTCTCGATATGAATCCAAAAATGACAAAACACAATCTAAAGCTCACAAAACTGATAAACAATGAACCAGCGGGCAATAATATTACATTGTATTCACTCATTGAGAACATGGCCGCTCATTACCACGCCAGAGCCGAGATGGGGGGAGTTGATGACGGCCAATGCTAGGGGGTCATAAACCTCCCCGCTGCACATTGCAACCCTACAGGTGCGTGGTTGTCAACTACCCGGCTTTGAATCATAAAGGACATCGCTTGAAAACAGTAACTAGCCTTACAAAACATTAAAAGCCACAAATATCACGCGAAAGGTCAGCTTAGTAAGGTAAGCGGGGTGTCTTTCTTCTTCTCGGTCAAACTGTCTGCATCTTTCTGTACGCTCGAAATCAAATACCACTGAAAAAGACTCAAACCCCCACAACTGAGAAACAAACCATATCTTACCTGTGGCGATTCACTATTTATCTTCACGACACCCCAACTTCGGCACACGTTACTCCGTTGACGGAAGAAATTTGACAGGGGAACAAAAACATGCACTCAAACTCGCATCTGGCCTCAGCCAATGCTCAAAAATCAACCCTGTTCAAAAATCAGTGGCTAAATTACCCTAAATGAAGTTATCTTTGCTGGATGCAATTATCCGCCGACCGTTTACTTGTAAAATAAAATAACATTACTCGCTTCCCTCAACCTGATTCACAACTCCCTAATATAACTCACCTTACCAGCCACTTGACACACACAAATACTAACTTCTCGATATTACTTTACTCTCGGCCATCCTAAAAAAAAAATGCATCACAAAGTCAAAACCATGCATTCTAATGAGGATGGCGACTCCATAAACCAACCATGCACACAAGCACGCAACACAGATTAAACAAAGAGGAAATGCTGGTTCATTCAACATGCACACACACAGAAAATAACACATTTTGTTACAAAACGCGCGAGCCACGACACAAGATAAGACACATTTTATGACTTGAACAAACTGGTCACCAACAGAAAAGTGGGATAAATAATTTACTGATTTAAATTTTCAGTTACCTAGGTGTCAAACCCATTACGCCTACCCCCTCAGTATGGAGCTGAGTATTTAGCTAAAAACCCCTACATGGCGGCCTTAGGTCCACAATTTGACTTACCCCATCCTGGGCTTTAGCCAATCACACCCATTGTCGTATCCATTTTAAATGCACTCAACATATGATAAAACAAGTAGTTCCGTGAATAACTATACCGCCTATTTTCATATATCCTACTTATTTATTTACTGCCACAACAGTGCAGTGCCCAATTACAGTAGCAAGCTATTGTTTACACCCAGATAATACATTAGAATACAATATAAAGATTGAAATTCAAATTATAAATTAAAATAAGAAAGGTTAACAAGTATAAAGAAGTTTGTATACATAATAGCTATAAAGCGGTAACAATGTCAATGTACAGGTCAATATTTAACACTGAATATAATCTGGAATTCTTAGCACCAAAATTCGATCGCTGTGACCTTTGCGATGAGTTTATCATGGCGAAAAGGAAAATAGAGACACAGAGTTTGTCAACGAAGTTTGATAACCATTTAGAAGAGAAATCATTCATGCGACAGGAAAGAGAATATGACAGACGAAGTGATGCTATGGTGACATGCTTTACCTCGTTCAAATGGAAGTAGCTCCTTTTATAAAAGAAAGCTGATCGTTTACAATCTTACTGCTCATGTATCGAGGAATAAACGAGGCTATTGTGCTATTGGGCATGAAGCACTGTGCGGCAGATCTGGAAATGGCATTTCAAGTGCTACCAGACTAAAACGAAACTGTTTCAGCATAGTAAAATACCGCAAGTACCGCAGCTGAAATTTTGTGCAGACGACCTGTTCAGTGTGTACTTAAAGACAAGTCACGGTATTCAGTAGTAGAATAAATTCAAGATACCGAAGAGTAGAACCAACAGGACTGATAATTATCAGCAACAGAACATACTACCAACCGACTACTAAAGCAAGAGTCTTTATATCATGGAGGAAAATTTTCAAGGAAAAGGCTACAGATATCAATTCCATGATGAGATGGATATTCACTGTCGATGTAGAGTTCAACAAAGCAATTTTGAAATGAAAAACCTTATGACTCTAACATCTTATGCAAAGTTTAGAGCCAAAAAGTTCTATCTGCATGCAAACTTTGGGACAAGTCATTAAAATACCTATGTTCTCTCTGTAATTGTGAAATTTGGTGTTAATTCATTAAAGTAGAACCTTGTATCAACATTTTGAAATACTTTGCAAAGAGCTGGATTCATTACTACATACTTTATGCAATTCCAAACTTCAAACACCTCTCCTGAAAAATTAACTTAAAGTCAGATAGAACCCTCTGGTTCTCACCTCACGAGGTGTCAAACCCATTACGCCTACCCCCTCAGTATGGAGCTGAGTATTTAGCTAAAACCCCTACATGGCGGCCTTAGGTCCACAATTTGACTTACCCCATCCTGGGCTCTAGCCAATCACACCCATTGTCGTATGCATTTTAAATGCACTCAACATATGATAAAACAAGTAGTTCCGTGATATAGAGCCTATTTTCATAAGTCCTACTTATTTATTTATTTAATAGCAGCCAAATTTAATATCTTTGTAATAGTGAATCATTTGACAGCTAAAACTAAGTGTAATTTTCATCTATAATTTAGCAAGGACATTCCGAAATCCAAATTGTTGTCAGCTGAGGGTACAGCACATAGTCAATAGGCCACAGGTGAATTTTTATGTAAATTTGTATTACATTTTTTAACTATTAGGAGTTCTCGTTTTCTGAGACATTTCTTCCTCACGTAGAAATTTATTTGCCCTAAAGTTTCACTTGTGCCTGAGAAACCATTGATAATTTTTTACAAATACTAGCTGTACCCGGAATGCGTTGCAATGCCAAACAAAGAAAGTGTTGGCGTCGTAATTTTGTTTCTTGAAGTGCTTTTGGAAACAATCTTTTTTTTTCAATTTCCGTCAACAGCCTCTAAACTATCGAAAAATGGATTAAATAATTTAGAATCATTCGTGGGAGCGTACTCAACAATTCACCAAAGTTTCATCGTAATCGGATGAATGGTATATGAACGCATACGGGATTTTGTTGAAACGCTTCGCGCGTCGTCACTCATTTGTTGCATCTACTAGTACACCACCTATTGTAAAATCGATTTACTAAGTCGAAACCCTTCCCTGGCATGTACCCAATGACTCATCAAGGGGTCATCGCAATCGGAAGAATGGCATACGAACGCATACGGGATTTTGTTTAAACGATACGCATGCCGTCACTCATTTGTTGAATCTACTCGTACGCTACCAATTGTAAAATAGATTTACTAAGCCTCAAACTTTTGCTCGAGTGTACTCAACGATTTCCCAAAGTCTCATCGCAATCGCATGAATGGTATATGAAAGCATAAGGGACTCTTTTGAAACGATTCGCGTGTCGTCGCTCAATTATTGAATCTACTGTACTTGTGCGCTACCTGTCGCGATATGCATGTACTAAGCCAGACACCTTCTCTGGAGTGTACACAACATTTCACCAAAGTTTCATCGCAATCGAATGAATAGTATATGAATGCATACGGGACTTTGTTGAAACGATTCGCGCACCATCGCTCATTTGTTGAATCTACTCGTGCGCTATCTATTGTAAAATGGATTTACTAAGCCAGAAAACTTTCCTGGAGTGCACATAACAGTTCACCAAATTTCATCGCAATCGATGAATGGTATATAAACGCAAACGGTACTTGTTTTAAACGATCCACGTGCCGTCGCTCAATTGTTGAATAAACTCGTGCGCTACCTATTGTAAAATGCATGTACTATGTCAGAAACCTTCCCTCGAGTGTACACAGAAACTCACCCAAATTTCATCGCTTTCGCTCGATTGGTATATGGACGCATATGGAACTTTGTTGAAACGCTTCGCGCGTTGTCGCTCATTTGTTGAATCTAATCGTGCGCTACCTATTCAAAAGTGGATGATCTAAGCCAGAAACCTTCCCTGATGTACACACAACATCTCACCCAAGTTTCATCGCTATCGGACGAATGGTATATTAACGCATACGGTACTTTGTTGAATCGCTTCGCACGTCGTCGCTCATTTGTTGAATCTACTCGTTTGCCACCTATTGTAAAATGGATTTACTAAATCAGGAACCTTCCTTGAAGTGTACACAACATCTCACCCAAGTTTTATCGCTATCGGACGAATGGTATTTGAATGCATACGGGACTTTGTTGAAACATTTCACGTGTCGTCGCTCATTTGTTGAATCTACTCGTGCGCTACTTATTGAAAAGTGGATGATCTAAGCCAGAAACCTTCCCTGATGTATACACAACATCTCACCCAAGTTTCATCGCTATGGGACGAATGGTATACGAATGCATACGGTACTTTGTTGAATCGCTTCGCACGTCGTCGCTCATTTGTTGAATCTACTCTTTTGCCACCTATTGTAAAATGGATTTACTAAATCAGGAACCTTCCTTGAAGTGTACACAACATCTCACCCAAGTTTTATCGCTATCGGACGAATGGTATTTGAATGCATACGGGACTTTGTTGAAACATTTCACGCGTCGTCGCTCATTTGTTGAATCTACTCGTGCGCTACTTATTGAAAATTGGATGATCTAAGCCAGAAACCTTCCCTGATGTATACACAACATCTCACCCAAGTTTCATCGCTATGGGACGAATGGTATACGAACGCATACGGTACTTTGTTGAATCGCTTTGCACGTCGTCGCTCATTTGTTGAATCTACTCTTTCGCCACCTATTGTAAAATAGATTTACTAAGTCAGGAACCTTCCTTGAAATGTAAGCAACATCTCATCCAAGTTGTATCGCTATCGGACGAATGGTATATGAACGCATACGGGACTTTGTTGAAACATTTCACGCGTCATCGCTCATTTGTTGAGTCTACTCGTGCGCTACATATTTTAAAATGGATTTACTAAGCCAGAAACCTTTCCTGGAGTTACACAACATCTCACCCATGTTTAATCGCAATGGGATGAATGGTATATGAACGCATGTGGTCTTTGTTGAAATGAACCGCACGCCATTTTGTTAATGCTACTCGCGCGCCATCTATTGTAAATTGGATTTACTATGCCTATAACTTTCCCGGAAGTGTGCCCAACAACTCACCAAAATTTGATCGCAATCGGATGAATGGTATATAAATGCATAGCCAACACTCATTTGTTTAAACTACTCGCGCGCTCTCTATTTTAAATTGGCTTAACTATGCCTATAACCACCAAAATTTGATCGCAATCGGATGAATGGTATATAAATGCATAGCCAACCCTCATTTGTTTAAACTACTCGCGCGCTCTCTATTTTAAATTGGCTTAACTATGCCTATAACCACCAAAATTTGATCGCAATCGGATGAATGGTTTATGAACGCATAAAAGACGAACATTCATATATATATATATATATATATATATATATATATATATATATATATATAAGATTAGATATCTGCTGAGCAATAATCCTGCGTGTTGAATGTTTAGTCGTTTGGAATATTGACAACAAGTTAGAGTACGGAATTCTACATCGGATGGCTGATACTGTGTATTTCTTGTAATATACTCATATTACTTCAGCACAATCAGCCTTCTCCAAATTCCTTTCATGTAGCATGCAACGCCACCATGGTAACGGGAGTTATTCTTTACAAGCTGTCTATAGGAGGTTTATAGATAAATAACCATTTTATTCAATAAATATTAAAAAATACAATAGAATTACAAGCACAAAGAAATAATGGATTCCCCTCGTTCGCATGGGGAATAATTTAGCTGGAGGAAACATAAAATATATAACAGGCCCACGTTAGTGGGGGCTAACAAAATTTTAAACATAGGAAGATATGTCATAAACACAAAAAAATTAAGTTAACAAAACAATCACAAGGACAAAAAGACTTAATTTAAACTTAAATATCTCAAATAATATATGACATGGAAAAAATAAAATAAAATTAAATCAACATGAAAAGAAATAAAAAAATCAAACAATGACACACGCAATAAATTACATCAGCAATCATCTTCACTGCAGCCAACTGGTGGAATGAGCAGTAGGTCCACCCCACTCGCGAGCCAGCATCCAACGATAGTAGGTCCATCCAACTCGAAGAGCAGTAGGTCCACCCCACTCGTGAGCCAGCATCCAACGGAAGTAGGTCCATCCAACTCGAAGAGCAGTAGGTCCACCCCACTCGTGAGCCAGCATCCAACGGAAGTAGGTCCATCCAACTCGAAGAGCGGCAGCCAACGAAGACAGTCCGTCCTCTCCGGAATATTCAGCTGGTGAGGAGGGGATCCACCCCTCTCCTGATGACATACAGGGCAGTCAGAGGAGCGCCAACCCAATCAAGCAGTTTGTGTCAAGCAACGACCATCGCATCAGATGTATTGGCGGTGGCCAGTAATGTGTTCGATGTAGATGTCTCTCGACCACCGAACGACATCAGACACACAAAGGTTAGACATAACCTTGGCAAACCGTTGGGAGATGCCAAGTGCCCGAATGGATTTGGAGTTGGCGGCATCCTACGATCCCAGTGATCCAACGATGAAGGCGTCCAACGTGACCGCATCTTGAATTATGCATGCAGAAGGCTCATATTTGGCGATCTTGGCATCGCGAGCCCTCTGCAGGGATTGACGGCCATCCTCGAAGGGGATCGTGACATCAATGATTGTCGCAACCTTGGTTTCAGCATTCCAGACAACCAAGTCAGGGCGCAGGATGGAAACAGCCTCAGGAACAACAGCAGCAGGCCCCACCATATCCGCAAATGGAATCTGTTGATTCCGCCTCTTCAGTCCCATCCTAGCAGGAACACCGTTGACCAGGCGGTCAAGGATGGAGTCGTGTCGCCGCTGCATGGTGACGAGATGAGACCGACAATGGTTAAGAACATGGGCCGTAGTCTCGTCAGCATCGCCACACTTGCGGCAACGGCGGTTGAAGTTGCCATGTCCAAAGCGTCTGCATCCGTTCAGGGGAAGGACGCCCAGCCGCGCACGATGTAGGAAACGCCAATCGGCAAACCTTGTGTACCTCCCAGAGGTCATAAAATGGTTGGAGGTACAGCTGGTGCTGGAGACACGGAGGATCTTGCCCTGAACTGGCTTCTGGCGAAGATGGGCCCGATAGTGTTCAGTAAGGCAGTTGCGGAGCAGCTGCGACATTCTAGGCCGGGACTCACTGTCGGCAGTGACATCAACATTATTCAGTCTGGGAAGGTGGAGTTCCCGGCGTTGAAGAGTAGTGGCCCAGCCCCATCGCAAGCCAGGGATGCGAGGCTGTAGCCGTCTAGTGGCAGAGCGTGTATGGGACCAGAAGGTCCCGATATCACCCGAGTCCAAGTGGAATGGAGCCTCCATGGACCCGGAGAGGTAGGTGGCAATCTCCTGCTTAGTGGCCGGGCGACGAATCATCTTCTAGACCGAGAGAGTTAGTCCGCTATCGGCAATATTGGCAACCGAAGCGTCAGGAGAAGTTAAAAGACGAAAGGCATGGTTGATAACAGCCAAGTCAGCAACATCCATCAACGGAGGAAGACCAGCGCCCCCTTGCTTTCGGGGGGAGGAACACCAGCTCTGGGCTTGCACGCTGGGGAAGCGACATTGCAGACTTGGCACCTGCCTTAATGGAGCGATCCAGATCTCGCAGGTGTTTTTTTTAATCCTATAGGATCGGAGGGCAAACTCTAGTTGCGGGGTAATGAAGGTGCGCACAGCATCAAGTATTTGCCAGGGGGCAAGGAGGCTCTGGAATATGGAGTCTGCTTCATCAGCGATCCGAGCAATCGCTTCATCGGGGGTTTGATCAGCCCTAAGACCACTAGGGACGCCAAGATGGCGATAAGCGTCTCCGTCCTGGAGGACGACCATGTGACTATTCTCATTGTGAAAGACGGTGGGAATGGCCTTTTTCCGAAGTACATGAAGCGACGCATATTTCGCTGGTTTGAAACGAAGTCCTAGCCTGTGCGCAACTCGCTCAATCCGTGCAAGCATCGAGACCATTTTCTCCTCGGATCCAGCAATCAAGGCAATGTCGTGAGCATAGGCTAGGATATTGATATGCTGACCACGAAGCAGGAAGCCATCCTCGGCGGCAGTAGATGTAACCACTCGCAAGAGGAACTCCATCACAAGATTAAATAGGATGGGTGAGAGAGGGCAACCCTGGCGAACACCAGCATTGAAGGCTATAGGGCGAGTGTCGCCCGTCGTAGCCCGAATGCAGGTGGAGCTGCCTCAGGAAAGGTTTTGAATAATTCTCAAGAAGCGGTGATCAATGCCCAGATCAAGGAGGGTCCGAAAGATGGACAGATGAGGGACAGAACCAAAGGCATTAGCGAGATCGAGCCAGGCCACAACAATCTCCTTACCGGAGCGACGGACGTCGTCAACTAACTCCTGAAGGACGAAGTTATGCTCCAAACATTCTTCAGAAGGCAGAAAGCCTTTCTGTGGTGGATAAATAAGGTCTTCACGTACAGCCAACCGACCGAGACGGAAAGCAAGAAGGGCACAATACACCTTCCTGATAGTGTTGGAAAGTGCAATGGGGCGCCAGTTGGAGAGGTCACCCGGATCGCCCTTCTTGAAAAGAAGCACAGTCCGGCTTTCCTTCCACGCAGATGGGACTCGAGAAAACCTGAGGCAGATGTTGAAGATAGAAGCCAGGAGAAGACCCGAGCCATCCATTCTGCGCCAGTTAGCGTACGTAAGGCCATCCGGACCAGGAGCAGTGTTAGCGGCCTTGGAAAGACGATTCCTCACCTCACCTGGGGGAGATTACATCCACAAGGGAGTGGGACTCGGCGCATCGAGGAAGATGAGGAACATCGACAGGGGGCAGCTCTAGGGTAACATCACGGGCAGCATGATTCCCGGTAAAGTATTCCTCGAGATCAGCAGAGGAGGACTGACAGAACGGGGACTCCCGATGAAGAATCTGCCGAATGGCCTTCTTCCGATCCAGTCTATACAGACGCTGGATCTTAGCGGCGGCCTGGGGATCGAATTGAGGAACACCACCACGATTACGCCGGGGATCACGATTATCAAGAGGCCGCAGAGCGGCACGTTGTGCCTGACGATGATCCTCCCTACGACACACAAAGCCATCCCTATCAGCATCACACTTCCGACAGACCTCGGCAATAAACCTCCCATAAGCGTTCTCAAACTCCTCCCACACAGTAACATTGTGAAAGATGGCAAGCCACGAGCGCTGGAAGGGTGAAGGAGTAGCCGCCGGGTCAACATTAGGCGCTGTAACGTGAGAGCAGAGAATTGTAGGTAGAGACGAAGGTACATCAGGAGCAGATGAAGGGCCAGCAATTTGAGAGGAGGAAATCAAATTGCCAATAGGACCTAAAGCGGCCGGCTCAACTCCAGAGGCAGGCACACTAACAACCTGGGGCAATGACGGCTACATGGAAGCAGGGACAGGCGGGGGCTGAGTAGGAGACGAGGCTGGATGCAGGTCAACAGGGGCAATGATACTCTCAGATGGAGAAGGGGCTGTAGGAGCTGATGTAAGAGCGAGTGGTGCATTTTGTGCGGGGCTTGACGATCGGCATGGTAGAGAATCACTAGGGGCAGGTTTTGTACACCGTCGAGAAGGACGAGTAAAAACAGAAGCTGTAGGGGTAGGGGGAAGCGTGGAGGATGACTGGGAAGGGCAGACTGAGGTTGAAGGCTGGGGAGAAGGCTGTGTAGGAAAATAGCCAGAAGAAGATGGTATCAGGGATGAAGAGGGTGCTGTATCAGGCGGGGAGTCAGAGGGCCGACAAAGAAGGGCATCACGGAAAGCAGGTTTTTTGCAGCGCCTGGAAGGGCGCGTAGCGGTAGGAGCTTTTGGAGGCGTGGAAGCGACAGCAGATACGGATGTGGAAGGCTGACAGGTAGGCAAAGAGCCATGAAAAGCGGGCTTCTTACGGCGCGAAGCACGACGTATCGGATTTACGGCAGTAGAAGGAGTGGAAGGCAGTTAGGTGTATGAGGCTGGAGATGCATGAGGTGAGTATTGCAGAGAACAGGGGGGAGAGGAAGGCATAGACATAAGGCCATGAGAGGCGGAACAGCTAGTACTAGGAACCTGGGAATGATGTATAAAATGGGAAGAAGAGGACAGAGCAACTGGCTGAATAGTATGTCCCGTGACAGCAGGAAGAGAGACGGATGAAGCTGAAGGAAATCCAAAGGGGGGAGGTGTTGTAATGAGGAGTGGTGGGTAATGGGGAGGTTGCGGGGACAAGGCCATAACTGGAGCCAAAACAAAAACTGGAGAGGCGACACCAGCCAAAACAAGAGGAGAGGTATTCGGATGCGGCAAAGTAGGGGATGAATGGGGAGGAGAAGTGGGCAAGGAAGACGAACAGACAATTAAATTAACAGGGGTTTGAGCAGGAGCAGTAGGGGATTGTTGCGGAGAAAAGTAATTAAGTGGAGGCTGAGAAGGCTGAGGAGAAAGAATAGAAGTAGAGGTTAGAACAGGTACGGGAGGAACATTAATATTTAAAGAAGAACCGAAGGATGCAGGAGTTTGAGGGAGAGGAGGGAAAGTTAATTGACAAGGGGGAGGGACGTTAGATTCAAGGGGTTGGCCACGGTGTTGTTTAAGCCAGTGCGCATTAGCTATTTTCTTGGCATAGCGGTGCTCCCTCGTGGAAAATCTTTCTGCACAGCAGACAAAGATTACTTCCAATGAAGTCCCAACAGCGGCATGGAATTTCTTAACATGCTTAATAAAGTCCTCCTGCCGCTGGTAGGACTTCTGGGGGGCCGTACAGGAAGGGCATCGCCAGCCAACAGAAGAAAAGGGGAGCGGAATGAAAAGCTGGACCCCTACTGGTTGTGAAGCAGAGGACAGGGAGCCAATAGTCAAGCCACTAGTCTCCTGAACTCCCTCAGAAATTGAGGAGAGGTCAGGCAGACGGCTGATCGAAATGCCAGCACCAGACATTATGAGAAACATAAATTAAATAAAGTTAAGCCACGAACAAGTGTGGAAAAAGACAAAAAAGTAAGTAAAAACAAGCACACGTCCACAACACTCAAACAGATATACAGACTACCAGAAACAACAGCCAAAGGTTTAAATTCTTGCAAGAAGCTTCTAGTAGTCGACCCCCTTAAGAGTCCCAAATATACAAAGCAGGCACTCACACACTCAAGCCAGCTAGCCCAGGCACCGAGAATAGACTCGGGCCTAATCAATTGCAGACCTGGAACAGTGCTAAGAAGATGCACTCAGGCCTACAATTCTAGCTGTACAGATTTACACGCTATAGAATCTACAGTCCCGGGGCCTGTAAGCTGCAGGCCTGCACTCAACACACCGGCCTACAGGTTTCTATAGCACAAGCAAGCAATACCTAAATCGACCACCAGAGACCAGGCACGATACAGGCCGGCGCAAGCTGGCGGTTCGAAGGCACAGACGTCACACACACTCACTCAAGTGAGCACACCGGCCAGAACAACGAAAGTGGTCACTGGCCAGTAAATTGAAGGCCTCCGCCCGCAATTTACCTTGTGAACTCACTCACAATCACAATCCGGCTACAACTCCAAACCCGACCACCAGGGGGCGAGCCAACTAGCGGATCGCAGGAGCGCCCAGAAGACTTCTGTCTCGGGACAGTCGGATGAGGAGCCAGAAAGCGGCGCAAAGATGCGCGCGCACCCTGTCGAATATGAGCGAGCCATAAATCTGCTACCGTAAATCTGTTTCCGATTCAAGCATAAGATAACATAACAAGTAAACAAACGAAACAACAAAAACAACAAATGAACGACAGTGAAAAAAGTGAACACAATAAAACAACTCAACAAACTATTTAGCGATAAAAATTGATACATTCGTCGTTATCATTTCCACACCACTTATTCGGTCGGAGTCCATGCACGGATGAGCCAGCTTGGTGTTCCTAGGCAAAACCCTACACAAGACACCGCATAAACCTAGAAAAAATGCTGGATTTAAGATTCCCATTCTTTGTAATAGTTGCCTCCGTAGCGTAGCGGTCAGCATGGTTAGCTGCCGCCCCGGAGGTCCTGGGTTCGATTCCCGGCTCTGCCACGAAATTTGAAAAGTGGTATGAGGACAGGAACGGGGTCTACTCAGCCTCGGGTGGCCCAAATGTGTAGAGGGGGTTCGATTCCCACCTCAGCCATCCTCGAAGTGGTTTTCCGTGGTTTCCCACTTCGTCTTCGGGCAAATGCCGGGATGGTACTGTACCCGTAATCCACGTGGTCTTACCTGTTGCAATCCGATGGAAAAGCTGGATCGTAGATTCTAGAAGTTCCCGGCTGAAATGACCTCTGAAAAACCTACCAACTAGGATCAACCAGGGATTAGGATACGTCGATATTAAAGAATGCGGTACGAAGATGCCAGTGGTGTATAAAATTACGATGAAACGAAGCTCAAAAGAACTCGAACAAGAGACTCTGAAATAAAATAAAAATATCTCGGTCGTTAAGTTTAAGCAAACTCAAGGAAAAACTACCCACTCGTCCTCCTAACACACTCCCCTTTTCTGATAGAAAACACCAGTCGTTCTAAGATTCTTTTAAAATTAAATTCAGTTTATTGACTGGTTAATAATGAATGTCCGTCAACTAGACACAAAATTAAAGAAAAGCTTCTATAGATCAAATGATGAAAAAATAGTTTTAAATAAATGCCTACAATAAGGCCCCATCTTACTGCTCATATCAT
Source organism: Meconema thalassinum (assembly GCA_946902985.2). Taxonomy (NCBI): domain Eukaryota; kingdom Metazoa; phylum Arthropoda; class Insecta; order Orthoptera; family Tettigoniidae; genus Meconema; species Meconema thalassinum. The sequence goes on along the minus strand of OX336398.1, from coordinate 181,504,488 downwards.
CCGCTGAACAAATTACAAGAAAAATACAATATTACATTATGTACTGATGTTATACCCTTATTAAAGATTTATACATATTTTACATTTTATATACAAGTTATATCCTTAATTAGGATTTTGTAATAAACGCTGCCCATCTTCATTTAATTTTACAAGTATGTTTCAAGGTTATCATTTTCTTAATTCGTTGCATTCAACAATCAATTAAGATAATCGAATAGTGTTACAAGTTGTGAAAATAGTTTATTAACTATTTATATGCTTCAAAGAATGCAGTATATTTTTGCTAAAATTACTGAAATATCACATGTATTATGTTGCATGAATTAATTAAAGTTATTCGAGAAGTGGCTGTGTTACTTAAATATGGGTGTCATGATATAAGCAATTCATCTCCGGCAAATCCTACTAGGCAAGAATAAAACGTAGGGCTAATTGAATAGAACAAGCATATAAGAGAAACATTCGTGATTCCAATTCACGATTACTACAACTTCATATCCAAAATAGTGATAGCTCAAAAGCTAATTTCACTCTTACTAAAACGCAATGACAACGTTAATGTCTTCTCAAAAGACTACGAGTACAATATACAACATTAATATTGACCATCCAATGATGTCAAATATTCGCTTCACTAACACAATAAATCGTATGCACAAAATTGCAATACCTCAATTCAGCTTTCCAAAGCTGTCAACAATTAATCCCAAACGTTATTAAACTTAAAACCTTTCAAAAATTGCTCTGAAAATATCATGCCCCATCATAGAGGAATATAGAAATGCCACAGATTACTTCTTTTCTAACTTCATTAAGCAAGAAGCAACAATCTATTCGATAAATTGTATTATCTATTTCCATCAATTATCGTCATTTAAGCCTACGACAAATTTTGTTATACTAGTTTGAACTGTTAAATTTAGTTCACAATTCCAATATATTTATGTATATTTATTTCCATAAAGAGTTATATATGAGAGAAAAATTGTAAATAGACACTAGTAAAAATAGTCGTTTCAGTTTCGCCTATCCAAACTCGAAAAATGGCTCAACTACTCAGAAGAAAACACGTGAGACTTACACCATGGAAAGGAGTCTATTATCATATCAAACCATTAAATCAAACGATGATCTATCCAAGAGTCTTCCCAAAAACGAATTGAAATAACACAAGCTAAAAACTGAACGAACTAAAAATTATTTCATTTGAAGAAAAATCTTTAATCAAAAAAAGAAATATGAAAGTAGGCTACAAATGCCTTGGCAATCAATTCACAATTGTTTTCGCTGGACGATTTCCATAATTCCATAACCATGGAAAATAACGATGAAAATGCACAATCATTTCTAAAAGAAAGAATTTCTACTAGAATGTCATAAGTCCAAACGAATAGTATCACTGAAATATTTTTGGAATAGTTCAAGTGCACGAGTGTGTGGCCATCTTCTTCCTAATTGCTATTCTTATACAAAGATATCGTCGTCTTGGTCCTAATTATGCTGCAGATATCTTCTCAACAAAATTGAATGCTTGGTTTTATTTCCAAAATTTTCAAAACAAAAGCAACAAAGTAATGATCTAAATAGCATCACGTTTGCTGTTAGCTACACAATAAATTGCACTCTCCGACAGAAATGATAAAAAAGAACCAGATCTAGTCTTCGAATGAATTTCATACTAATTAATAAAATATTGGTGAAAAGTATCGAACTAAAAGTGACAAGGTCTACTGTCTACAAGAGAAGAAAAGTTTTCCAGCTACCTTGGGCGAAGTTCTGGTTGAGATTGAAGAAAGTATAGGAATATACATTCCTTTCAGGAACTGAACCATCATCCCTGAGTAGTTCATGGCTGGAGCTGCAAGTCGCCGAACCAACTTCCTCCTAACTCGAAAACTACTGTCTACGAAACGGAGTTCCTGCATATTGCTTGTACAAGGCTCCCTCGACGTTATCAGTAAAGTAGTTTCGTTTCTTTGGAGTTGTTTCTTCATTCTTGGCTACTTTAAAACCACTGGATCAGAACTAACGTTCCCCAACGTTTCTTTCTCTTCATTGTAGTGTTTAATAAGGATGTCACTCCAAATGATCAACTCTGCTTCTGCATTACATTCCTCTACGATATGTTTAGCCCATCATTGCTACAACAACTAGGTTCTCACAATAAAATCCAGTCGTATTGTTCTTGATAATATTAATGCTTTCCTGCATTTCAAATATATACGTAGTAGGTTTCCACATCGAGGAGTCTGTATTAACAAGTCTATGCGATAGCTAAGTTCACTCAGGTATATATCATCTCTGGGTTATATCAAACACACAAGAAGTACGGACAACCGCATATTGCTGTGGTAGCAATTCACCCGTCCGATCCGCGCCGCGAGTAGAGAACACTCGTATAACCGCGTGATAAACGTAACTTTCCAACTACAGCGATAACATGTTCACTGCATATGTCACTGAACTCAAGTGTCCGTCGTTTCAAAACTGCTCATCCACGTTCCAGCTGGCAGTCTACCCAAGATGCATCACTCCTGTATCGAGGTGGACAATCGAACCCAGTCGATTATCGTGTCATATATGTATCAAATGGTTGCAGGACCAAGTCAATGAGCATGACCTGTGCACGTGATCAAGAGCGTCGCGGGATTGTCTATCCATCTCCTTAGTGAATAACAAGCGTACTGCTTCTCAATCCTGCAGTCAAACTAATGCCAAGCAATAATTCAGAATACGTCTCGCTGTCGTATCAGGGTTCATGTAAATAGCAAAATACTGTCTCATCCTCCTCCCAACCTAGCTAATAAAAGTGTGCGAATACTTTTATTACACCATTCTAGGTATTCGTTAATGAACAGCATTTTGCGTTTATTCCACTTTCTTGAAATACTTTCTGTAGATCCCTCGACGTAAAGTGCATAATGCTCTCTTTCTTGCTCGGTCTGATTTATTATATTTTCTAAAACTTCTTCCCTGATCAAATTTTCCACATCCTCATTGGAATCAATATCTTCATGTACTATCTTCCTAATAGTTTTCTCTGGGAACCTGATAATTCTCCTGTCCATGTCAATGGTAATTCTGGCAAGGGTAATAAAGTCAATCCCTAGGATTATTTCAAAATTGATATTTTTGAGCACCACAAAAATATGTTCAAAACATCTTTCATTTATACTGAACTTCAGCTGGACTTGTAATTTGCATTTCATCGAATTATCTTGAAATAGTCCTCTCACTTTGATCGATGAAGCTGGCAATATGGTAAATTGCTGTTCCTTTTCTAATTTCAAAAAGCAATCTTCGGACATGATTGAAATGACCGCTCCCGTGTCTATAAGAGACCTGCAATGTTGATTGCCCACAGAGATTTCAATTATAGGCAATTCAGCTCGTTCACTCACAATTCCTTCCATTTCTTCGTATAACAAATCTTCGTCCGTGACCTCATAAACATCTTGTATAATTATGTCAAATGGAGACGGCTGGCTGTTTAATCCTTCCGGGATTTCGTAATTGGCGTTTTTTTCCCTGTGAACCCCTTTCATTATCACTAGTGTGTTGGCTAGTGTTAGGTTCTGGCTCACTTTCTGTGTCCCTTCGATCCTTCCTTTCTTCACGCCTATCCCTGTCTTTTCTAGACTGTTCTCTATCTTCCTGGTTATGATAATTTTTGTCTCGATAGTTTTTGTATCTGGCAAACCCTTGTTGACCTCTATTCTGTTGCTGATACTGGCCTTGTCTATCCCTATTATCGTAGTATCGGTTATTGTTCTGATAACCTCGATACCTGTTATTCCTAGGTTGGTATTGTTCTCTTTCCTGATTTCCATTCATATACCTATCATTCCTATTTCTACTTTCGTAAGGTTTATATCTTTCTTGATTACGATCTGTTTGGTTAGGTCTATCCCGGTCTCGATCGTATCTCTGTTGGTAATTTCCATATGGTCGCTGGTTGTTTCTATCTTCAAATCTTCTACTATACGTTCTACTGTTCCTCATCGGACCTTCCCATCTAGATTCTGTCCTATATGACCTTTCTGTTTGTTGAGTTTGATCAACGACTACCGCGTTCACGGCCTTAGTTTCCGTCCTTCCGCTTTTGACTATGGTAGGCGACATAGATGTATGGTCTAGCCTACGCAACAAGTCATCCATTGCCGCTAAATCCTCTACGCCTGATGATATTAAATTCCTTCTAACTTCCACCGGTAACTGGCGTGAAATTGTCTCAAGAATTTCCTCCTGTCTCAATGGGGGTTGAAGATATCTAAGGCGGGCTAACTGAGATGTGAAGAATTCAGAATAACTGGTGGGTCCAGTACTACTATACTTCCTTGAATATACTTCCGCCCTCACTGCGTGTTGTATCTCTATCGACCAGAATCTTTTAATAAATGCTTCCGAAAACTGTTCGAAGTTATCGAAAGTATATCGGAAAGCACGGAACCAATTTAACGGTGCATCTGCCAGATGCTTCTCAACAATCCGCAGTTCTCTGTCCCTTGCAACATGATGTTCCGCAAAGTGATCTTGTAGATTTCTAATGAATTCTATAGGAGTCAAGCCCTCCGTATTTGAAAATTTCTTAATTTTCTCCTCGTAATTCCTCACTATCATGACATTAGATCTGTCATTAGGCGTTGATATCCTAAACTCTCTGGGATTTATTTCTGACGTAGCCTCATTCGGGATCTCTGATCTAGCATGACTCTGTTCTGTTTCATGTGCCTTATTCAACCTCGCTAAATAGTTTCTAGCTGGCGTGGTGTTATCCATCCTGTCCCTTAAATGGTGTACCGTTCCTTCCCCATCGGAATTTATAGGTTTCCCCAACGTTTCCAATTCTGAGTTGATTTCCGCTCTTAATTTATTTATGTCTATGTGATCCATTAACCTGAACGTTTGTAACTCTTGTCTAATCTCGTTTAATTCCGATGTTTTCTTTTCACGCTCTGAGTTTAGATCTATCTTAACTTGGTCTACTTTCAGAATTACGCCTTTAATCTGCGTTTCTAAATCCTCCCTAAGAACAGTAACGCTTTCGACCTGCATAGTCTGAACTGAATCGATTCGTTTATCAGTGTCAATTCTAGCCTGGGAAATATCTTGGTTAAGTCTTAATTCTGTTCAGTTAATCTTTAATTCAAAATCTGACTTAATACTTTTAATGACATCTTCATTTATTTTTGTGATTTCCCCCCTTAAGATGGTCACTTGATCGTTAACAATAGCCTTGAGATCGATCTCGATATCCTTTCTCAAGACCTTGTTGTGATCTTCAACCTTTTCTTTAAGTTGGGCCATATCACCCTCTAATTTGGTTAGAGTTTCTTGCGTTGCACTTGCTTCGCTTGAAAACTGCAATTGCAATGCATCTAAGCTATTTTTATTTTCTTTCTGATTACTGTCTAGTTCCGATTTAATATTTCTAACATCCTCCTTTATGGTAGAAATACTAGCTCGTATACCAGTTACAATACCTTCTGTTAGGTTAATTTTAGCCTGAGTGGCATCTATCTTTTTCTCAGTCGAATCTATTTTACTTTCTGTTGAATTTATTTTACCCTGCATTGCATCTAATTTTCCTTCAGTTGAATCTATTTTACCTTGCATTGCAGTAATATCAACTTGAGCTGCATCTAATTTGCCTTCAGTTGAATCTATTTTACCTTGCATTGCAGTAATATCAACTTGAGCTGCATCTAATTTGCCTTCAGTGCTTATGGCTTTTACTTCTAATGATGCAACATTAGACCTAACATGGCTGACTTCTACATTAATACTACTAATGTCAAGTTGAACAAGCTTGACATCGGCTGTCACACTGTCGATGCCTGTTTCTACATCATTATTTTTCCTTTATATCTTTAGCTTTAGCTGCAATCTTACGATTACTATCTTGAAGATATTTGAGGGACAAGTGCATTTGATTAATATCCCCTACAGATTCCTGAACTAATTCAGTATTCTTATTGACAATGGAGTTGATATTGTCAAAACTAGTTTGGCAATTACTCCTGATCTCAGCTAATTCATTGGCGTGACTGCCCATCTTCTCCTGTATTGCCTTCAACATATTGGCAATGTCCTCATTTGACACAGCTGTCATGGTAAATACAATTATAGAAAACACAGGAATGCAATACATAAATAGCAGAATTGACACATTTAGAATGACCCTTTTCACCAATACAAGCATTGAATTTCGTTTTGCTTCTAAACTTATTATATAAATTAAGTCTATAAGAAAATAGGAGGAATGCAACGACGGTGATTTCTATTAGAAACGGTTTAAATTAAAGTTGAAATGATGAATTATTTATTTTATTATTAAAGAAAGTGATTCTATTATTACAGATGATCTACAAATAATCATCGCCGGTAACTAACACGAAATGGCCGACAAGCATGGAGTGAGAAATGGCCCCATGTCATGTCCCATCTGACCACGCTGATCCATAAAAATTTCCTAGAAATCTCTTTTATGGTCATGTCGTAATCAATCAAATTACATTTTACTAGGCACGCACAAAACAAATAAATTTAAGCAATGGCGATAATTCTATCTGTATGCCCGGTAGATTGAGTAAACTCATCTTCACGATTTGAAGAAACGTGAATTCCCAACGAATTCGACGTGTATAATCGTAGCAGTGCCAAAGAAAATTTTGCTAACGACTACATCGTTCGAAAACTGCTAAACTCAATAATCTCATAAAAATGGATTCTCACACATGGGTTTAGCATTGGAAAAATCGAGAATGCCAATTCGATAGCCCCATAGATTGGGTCGCCATATATAGATGTACCCGTAACCCACGTGGTCTTACCTGTTGCAATCCGATGGAAAAGCTGGATCGTAGATTCTAGAAGTTCCCGGCTGAAATGACCTCTGAAAAACCTACCAACTAGGATCAACCAGGGATTAGGATACGTCGATATTAAAGAATGCGGTACGAAGATGCCAGTGGTGTATAAAATTACGATGAAACGAAGCTCAAAAGAACTCGAACAAGAGACTCTAAAATAAAATAAAAATATCTCGGGCGTTAAGTTTAAGCAAACTCAGGGAAAAACTACCCACTCGTCCTCCTAACGCACTCCCCTTTTCTGATATAAAACACCAGTCGTTCTAAGATTCTTTTAAAATTAAATTCAGTTTATTGACTGGTTAATAATGAATGTCCGTCAACTAGACACAAAATTAAAGAAAAGCTTCTTTAGATCAAATGAAGAAAAAATAGTTTTAAATAAATGCCTACAATAAGGCCCCATCTTACTGCTCATATCATCCGCTGAACAAATTACAAGAAAAATACAATATTACAATATGTACTGATGTTATACCCTTATTAAAGATTTATACATATTTTACATTTTATATACAAGTTATATCCTTAATTAGGATTTTGTAATAAACGCTGCCCATCTTCATTTAATTTTACAAGTATGTTTCAAGGTTATCATTTTCTTAATTCGTTGCATTCAACAATCAATTAAGATAATCGAATAGTGTTACAAGTTGTGAAAATAGTTTATTAACTATTTATATGCTTCAAAGAATGCAGTATATTTTTGCTAAAATTACTGAAATATCACATGTATTATGTTGCATGAATTAATTAAAGTTATTCGAGAAGTGGCTGTGTTACTTAAATATGGGTGTCATGATATAAGCAATTCATCTCCGGCAAATCCTACTAGGCAAGAATAAAACGTAGGGCTAATTGAATAGAACAAGCATATAAGAGAAACATTCGTGATTCCAATTCACGATTACTACAACTTCATATCCAAAATAGTGATAGCTCAAAAGCTAATTTCACTCTTACTAAAATGCAATGACAACGTTAATGTCTTCTCAAAAGACTACGAGTACAATATACAACATTAATATTGACCATCCAATGATGTCAAATATTCGCTTCACTAACACAATAAATCGTATGCACAAAATTGCAATACCTCAATTCAGCTTTCCAAAGCTGTCAAGAATTAATCCCGAACGTTATTAAACTTAAAACCTTTCAAAAATTGCTCTGAAAATATCATGCCCCATCATAGACGAATATAGAAATGCCACAGATTACTTCTTTTCTAACTTCATTAAGCAAGAAGCAACAATCTATTCGATAAATTGTATTATCTATTTCCATAAATTATCGTCATTTAAGACTACGACAAATTTTGTTATACTAGTTTGAACTGTTAAATTTAGTTCACAATTCCAATATATTTATATATATTTATTTCCATAAAGAGTTATATATGAGAGAAAAATTGTAAATAGACACTAGTAAAAATAGTCGTTTCAGTTTCGCCTATCCAAACTCGAAAAATGGCTCAACTACTCAGAAGAAAACACGTGAGACTTACACCATGGAAAGGAGTCTATTATCATATCAATAGATACACGGAAACCATTAAATCAAACGATGATCTATCCAAGAGTCTTCCCAAAAGCGAATTGAAATAACACAAGCTAAAAACTGAACGAACTAAAAATTATTTCATTTAAAGAAAAATCATTAATCAAAAAAAGAAATATGAAAGTAGGCTACAAATGCCTTGGCAATCAATTCACAATTGTTCTCGCTGGACGATTTCCATAATTCCATAACCATGGAAAATAACGATGAAAATGCACAATCATTTCTAAAAGAAAGAATTTCTACTAGAATGTCATAAGTCCAAACGAATAGTATCACTGAAATATTTTTGGAATAGTTCAAGTGCACGAGTGTGTGGCCATCTTCTTCCTAATTGCTATTCTTATACAAATTTATCGTCGTCTTGGTCCTAATTATGCTGCAGATATCTTCTCAACAAAATTGAACGCTTGGTTTTATTTCCAAAATTTTCAAAACAAAAGCAACAAAGTAATGCTCTAAATAGCATCACGTTTACTGTTAACTACACAATAAATTGCACTCTCCGACAGAAATGATAAAAAAGAACCAGATCTAGTCTTCGAATGAATTTCATACTAATTAATAAAATATTGGTGAAAAGTATCGAACTAAAAGTGACAAGGTCTACTGTCTACAAGAGAAGAAAAGTTTTCCAGCTACCTTGGGCGAAGTTCTGGTTGAGATTGAAGAAAGTATAGGAATATACATTCCTTTCAGGAACTGAACCATCATCCCTGAGTAGTTCATGGCTGGAGCTGCAAGTCGCCGAACCAACTTCCTCCTAACTCGAAAACTACTGTCTACGAAACGGAGTTCCTGCATATTGCTTGTACAAGGCTCCCTCGACGTTATCAGTAAAGTAGTTTCGTTTCTTTGGAGTTGTTTCTTCATTCTTGGCTACTTTAAAACCACTGGATCAGAACTAACGTTCCCCAACGTTTCTTTCTCTTCATTGTAGTGTTTAATAAGGATGTCACTCCAAATGATCAACTCTGCTTCTGCATTACATTCCTGCACGATATGTTTAGCCCATCATTGCTACAACAACTAGGTTCTCACAATAAAATCCAGTCGTATTGTTCTTGATAATATTAATGCTTTCCTGCATTTCAAATATATACGTAGTAGGTTTCCACATCGAGGAGTCTGTATTAACAAGTCTATGCGATAGCTAAGTTCACTCAGGTATATATCATCTCTGGGTTATATCAAACACACCAGAAGTACGGACAACCGCATATTGCTGTGGTAGCAATTCACCCGTCCGATCCGCGCCGCGAGTAGAGAACACTCGTATAACCGCGTGATAAACGTAACTTTCTTACTACAGCGATAACATGTTCACTGCATATGTCACTGAACTCAAGTGTCTGTCGTTTCAAAACTGCTCATCCACGTCCCAGCTGGCAGTCTACCCAAGATGCATCACTCCTGTATCGAGGTGGACAATCGAACCCAGTCGATTATCGTGTCATGTATGTATCAAATAGTTGCAGGACCAAGTCAATGAGCATGACCTGTGCACGTGATCAAGAGCGTGGCGGGATTGTCTATCCATCTCCTTAGTGAATAACAAGCGTACTACTTCTCAATCCTGCAGTCAAACTAATGCCAAGCAATAATTCAAAATACGTCTCGCTGTCGTATCAGGGTTCAAGTAAATAGCAAAATACTGTCTCAGTACTTACTGTAAGGCCACGGCCGCCTCCTTCCCTCTTCCTAGCCTAACCATCCCAATCTTCCATCCCTTCCAATCCCTCATGAGGCCCCTGTTCACTTTGCAGGTGAGGCCGCCTGGGCGAAGTGCTGATCACACCTCCCCAGTTGTATCCCTCCCGACCAGATGTTCCAAGCTCCAGGACACTGACCATAGAGGCGGTAGTGGTGAGTTCCCTCGCCGAGTCCGTGGGAACCACCAACCTGGAGGGTAAATTGACTAAATAAAAAAAATCTTTGTAATATCTCCACATAGCAACATGTCTGCAAAGGACGGCGAATTCAGCCGAGTGATAGACGCAGCCTGGAGCAAATTAAATTCATGAGAAAACAGTCCAAGGAGATGAAATTGGAAAGGAAGGGAAACATATGGTTCTGGGGACTTTTAAACAGTGGGTGAAGAAGAAAAACATTCTAATGTTTGAAAAATGTTTTGCTGCACAATTATTTTTTTTTTACTTGACACCAACTATTCAGTGGCAAATATTAACCAATCTCAATAATATTTTTGTAGCATGTGAAGATATCTATCTCCCATAATTCTGTGCATCCATATTAGTTAAAATAGTTATCGCTTATTTTTAAATAATTTTTAACTTTAATTTTCGGAAATAAAAATTAATTTTGTGAAACAATTTTTTGTTTCAGGAACTATTTCATATTTTTCCAAACCCATGCACAGATAGGCTGTGCAATGAGTACATAGTGTAAAAAGATTGTAAAATTTCAGTAATTTTTAGTGGTAAATAGTTGGTATCAATTTTTTTAAGGAAAAGACTATCTTTTAGTAATTTCTGCCCATACTAATCAACTGAAAGGAATAATTTTTCACTTTTTGCGTTATGAAAGATGTTGGTCGTATGGAAATAAGATTTGGTGCAGTTTGGATCACTGGGAGCAAAAAATTTGTTTTTGGGTAGCCTATAGTGTCCCCTTAAAGAACCATCCACTAATTACACCTGTATGAAGCTAAATTGTAGAGGTTAGGAATGTGAGCAACGCTCTTAGGTTTCTACGTTCGTTGCCAAGAGCCGACTGCGGTGGCGTCTAGTAGCTAAGTTCTGAACTAGGCCTAGTAGTCGTTGACGGTGGCGTTTGGCGGCAAAAGTAGAAATTATTTGAAAAATTCAAAGTTGCAGTCCTTACTTGAGTTAAAAAACAGATACACAGATTAATACAGCCATCACAATTAACACCCGTTATCAGACCGATTCTACACACACCCAAAGTACACGGGGCTACATGACCGCGATGTCGCAGCCCCTAAACTGAGGAACCAACCAACCAAATACAGATCGTGTCATAGGCTAATATTATTATTCTGGGATAAATTTTGAACTATTTAAATAGTATCCGTCCATGGTTTTAAACAGTATTTAGGGAAAATAGAATTTTAAATGAGAGAAAACATGTTTACTATCGTCCTCGTCGATCATGTCGACAAAACTAAGTTTCAATATTGCTGTACGACGTGAGGAGGATATATATATATATTTTTTTAGTCAATTTACCCTCTAGGTTGGTGGTTCCCACGGACCCAGCGAGGGAACTCACCACTACCGCCTCTATGGGCAGTTTCCTGGAGCTGGGAACATCTGGTCGGGATGGATACAACTGGGGAGGTGTGATCAGCACTTCGCCCAGGCGGCCTCACCTGCAAAGCGAATAGGGGCCTCATGAGGGAGGGGAGAGGATGGAAGAATGGGATGGATAGGCTAGGAAGGGGGAAGGAGGCGGCCGTGGCCTTACAGTAGGTACCATCCCGGCATTTGCCCAAAGACGAAGTGGGAAACCACGGAAAACCACTTCGAGGATGGCTGAGGTGGGAATCGAACCCCCTCTACTCATTTCGGCCACCCGAGGGTGAGTAGACCCCGTTCCAGTCCTCATACCACTTTTCAAATTTCGTGGCAGAGCCGGGAATCGAACCCAGGACCTCCGGGGCGGCAGCTAACCATGCTGACCGCTACGCTACGGAGGCGACATAAAATAATTTAAAAGAAGTAAAAATTTCCGCCCTTGGATAGACTTGAACCCGGGATCTTCAAAACAACAAGCGAGTGCAATACCACTCACACACTTTTCCAACGGACTTTACTGCATTTTGTTACGCTCCTTAATAGTGCGTATGGTTAAATATCCAATTATTACAGTTAGATCTTAAATATTGATTGGAATGCTTTCATTCTGTACCAGGCATATTTTCAAATGTACTTAAAGCAAGTTTCACGACCGCTTTGCGTTATTAATGCAAATTGACTGTAAATGTTACCCCGAAACGACAACCGCCCTCCGTGTTTTATTTCTTACAACTTTGTGCACGAAATGCTGGCGTGTGATACACTTCAGTCACAAAAGCTGTTGTACGGACGAGGATGAACAGAATCATACAGGAATGAAAGACAAGTACGCAGGTGGGATAATTCTTGTAGGTAACAATCACACAATGAGACAGCCAGGAGCATTTCAAGTCGGCGCTATTCAAATGCTCCTCGCTGCCGGGTGCGCGCGCATCTTTGCGGCTCCTCATCCGACTGTCCCGAGACAGAAGTGCCAGAAGCACACACAGTCACTCAAGCCTAGCACAAACTACCACCAAATCCGGCACGCCTTTAGGTCCACCCTAGGGTGAAACCCTACACCGAAGGTAGCTTTGGCCAACTAGACGGGCAAGGTAAACGTAGTGTTTCCCGAAGAAAACCTACTGTGGCCCGGTTACGTCTCGCTACCAGCGGCGGGCGGAAGACTAAAGCGACCTCTACCAAAAATTGGGGGATCGAAGCTGGCCTCCCTGGCTGAGTTCCGATCAGTATCTGCTCCCGAGCGGGAATTAAGCTGATAAGAACAGAGTGTTTAAATGTCATTTACTGATGCATGCGCCAGTAAACTATAACATAGCATCCGCAAATGACGATAATATTCATTCCAATCGTTTCTGACCGAATAAAGAGAAAGCAAATATCGCACACCGGGCACCTGTCCCATCCTAGCAGCCCAGGTACTCCTAAAGAGGTGGGTTAAGTGTACCAAGGCCACGCCAGGGGGCCTCCTTAGCACTGCCCCGAAGGGCTGCACACCAGAGGGCATCCCCGGACGGAGGAACCATAAGGCCCCGGGCGTCTGGGTTTACACCAACCGTAATGGCAAGCATAGTTGGCCCAAGTTGTCCGGATCAGAAGAGGCGCGATGCTCAACCAACCGCGATACGTACATTGCTCGATATTCAGCCAATGGCGCAATAGATATCGGTGCTTAGACTGTGGCCCGTAGCATACCGAAGTATGCACACGGAGCCATCAGCCGCCCCGATCCATCACTACCCTCCCAGCTGCAGTGAGCGTGACCAGCCGTATCGTTGGTGACTTAGCATCTAACACACCGGGCCTAGCTGTGCTTACAACTCAACTTACAGCCAGGGCGGGCCACTTGGTAGGCAAGGAGAGGATCGCTCAAAGCTGCCATTAAGCTGATAAGAACAGATTTTTCGATTTAAATATTCAAGATATTTTTAAAGCAATATCAGCCTAGATTAATTTTCAAAGTATCATCTGATACTGTACCATTCCGGGAATATTAAGCTTGGCAATCGATCAATATAGAGTGCGGATACCCTCTCCCCAAAGTGTAGGACATCCCATATTGTATAAAAAAATTAGGGTGCCCTACGTAAATATGTTAAAAAGGGAGGTATGATGCTTAGCATGGCGCAAGTAGGGAATCCGCACTTAATTAAATTAGATTAAAATAGGTTAACCAGTGGGTAACAAACTAAAACTAAGCGAGGGGTTCCATATGGTACAAAAAATTAGGTAACCCCTCTTGTACTTTAAAAGAACCTTAATTATATTAAAATAATTACGTAGGGTACCAGATCCTGTGTACCCTACAAGTCCAAAGTGGACAACACACAGAGATGACATAGAAATAGTATGGGTGATGAATGAGCGAAGAATGTAAGAGAATAAATGGGAGAGATGAATGAGATGGATGATATAGATAATGGAGAAGAAGAAAGAAGGCTAAAACTAAAATTTGTGGACCAACCTCCTGGTATAAAACATTGAGGTGGCCCACAAGTGTCCTAATACTAATTAAAATAGTGTAAGAAACCTAGCTAAGTTAGGTATATTAAAAAGGGACAAAACAACCCACTGGTCAGCCGCGTCAACAAAACAGTTTAAAATATTAAAATACTACAGGGGACACCCATATGATATAAAAAATTAGGATCACCCCGGTTTAGCCTAAATCTAAACACATATTAAAAACTAATCGCCCTCGGCCTGAGCTATTGCCAGCGCTGGAACGGCTCGGTCTTGCCATTGACAGTGGCCTGACAGGTGCGTGACATAAATATCACGGCTCCATCTAATGGTGTCAGAGACCATGAGGGGCTTCATGATCCTGGCATAGCGCTGAGAGATACTCAAAGTTTTAATAACTCTCTCATTCCGCTTATCCCAGGACCCCAGAGCCCCCACGATGAAGCCGTGGACACTGACTTGGTATCCCCTGGCCCTAAGGTGTTGCGCCAGGGGTTCATACGTGGCGATCTTCCGCTCGAGAGCCTGGTCCATGGCCTCCTGCCTATTCTCGAACGGGATCGCCACGTCCACAATGGTGACCTTCTTCAGACACTCATTGGTCACCACCAAGTCAGGTCGAAGATTCATGCCACTGTCCGGGTATTGTTGGTTTACCCGGACTTCACCTGCCACCTTGGGGACAGCATTCGCCAACCTATCGAGAACATTATTGTGGCGAAGCTGCCACCCAGCACTGTTATAGGTACAGTGGTTTATTACATGGGTGAGGGTCTCCTTATGGAACCCGCAACGCCTGTATCTAGGGTCACCATTTCCCCACCTCCTACAACCATTCAGGGGAACGGTGCCCAGTCTAGCGCGGTGCACAAAGCGCCAGTCTGCAAATCTTGTGTACCTCCCGGATTGGAGAAAATGGTTTGATTCCCGGGAGGCACAACTGACCTCAAGGACCTTTCCTTGGTCAGGTGTGCCGACTATTCTGCGCCTGTACACCGTCTGCAGGCACACCCTCAAGGTTTAAAAGAGGGTGCTACGGGCTCCCTCGGGGATATTGATGAGATCATCCCCTGCTCCTCCCCCCTCGATAACCACACTGTACCTATCTAAGCCACTGTCGTAGTTCCAGCGCAAGGCCACCTTTCTGCCCAACCATCTGGCCGCCTTCCTTGCGTTTGACCAGGGGGAGCCAATGTCACCACCATCCCTGTCGAGACCGTACTCCAGACTACCAGAAAGGTAGGCTGCGATCTCTTCAGGGGTAGGCTGGCGACCGATCTTCTTGTCTACCACCTCTGTCAAGACGGCCCTGGCGAGCTGTTTCACTCTGGGGTCCCTACTGGTAATTAGCCGGAAAGCATGGCTGATAGAGGCGATATCAGCCATGTCGGCTAGTGGCGTAAGTCCAGCTCCCCCTTCCGCCGTGTTGATAAAAACCAACTCGGCGCTTGCCCTTTGGGGGAGGGACATCCACCCCTTGGCCAGCTTCTTAAGGGTCTTATCGAAGGCAGAAAGACCCTTCTTTTCAACGTGGGCTGTCGATAGTATATAGGTCATCCTGGGCAATAGGAAGACCCTGACAGCCTCAAGCTTTTGCCAAGGGGCGAGCAGTGCCTGGTCGATTGAATGGAGATCGTCCGTCATCTGCTCTAAAATGGCCACAGGTGTTTGCGCGTTCTTAAAACCACTAGGGACACCCAGGTATTCATAGCTCTCCCCCTCCTGGAGAGTGCGGACAGGCTCACCGTAGAGAGTGAAAGCGGCTGGACCCACTCCTCGTCGGCGCACACACGAGATGTCGAGTGTGGCGAACTTTGACGGTTTAAATCTGAACCCCGCCCACTGAGCCAACTGTTGTGCACGGTCAAGCAGTGCTTGCATCTCATCGTCGCCCATGGCGATAAGCGCAAGGTCGTCAGCATAAGCAAGCACTGACAGGTCCTGACCATGCACACGGTACCCCTTCTCCGCAGCTTCGGATTGGAGTACCCTCACTATCGGCTCAATGGCGAGGTTAAAGATCAGTGGGCTGAGTGGGTCCCCTTGCCTTACGCCGGCCTCAACGGGGATGTCCTCTGTCCATCCCTCGTTGGTTCTCACTCTCGTGGTGTTATCGGAATATAGTCCCATTATACGATCGATAAATGGGGCAGGGAGATCATGTAATGTTAGGGCGTGTTTTATGAAGTCATGGGGCAGAGAGGGGAAGGCATTAGCAAGGTCGAGCCACGCCACTACGACCTTGCGCTTTCTGCGTCGAGCATCATCAATAACAGATTGAAGCATAAATGTATGCTCGACGCAGCCCTCGTTCTCTGAGAATCCCTTCTTCGCCCATGACAATCTTTCAGATATTCCGACTTCTTTATTAAGCCTGTCCGCTATAACCGCAGAGTAAAGTTTACTGATACAGGATCCTAGGGTGAGGGGTCTCCAATTTGACAGGTCTTTGGGGTCGCCTTTCTTATAGATGAGCACCGTGTTGGTGCTCCTCCTTGAGGCGGGCGTCCTGTTGGCTCTATAGCATTTATTAAAGATGGCCTTCAGGACCACCGCTCCCGGGTCAAACTTTTTCAGGGCCCAATATGGGATCCCATCTGGACCCGGAGGAGTGTTGCTCGTCCTCATGAGGCGTCCCCAGACCTCATCACGGGAGAAGCTAGCTAGAAAGCGCCTCTCCTAACCCTCAGGATCCTCGCGGTTAGACAGGGGAGGGATGATACCAGGATGGACCGATGGTTGGAATACACCCCTGGAGAAAACTTCCCTGTAAAAATTCTCTGTTGTTTGTCGGTCCACGTCGCAGAATTGGGATTGACCCTGCGTCACCTCGCGGACTGCCTTCTTCTTGTTGGCCCGATATAGCTTTTGTATCCGCGAGGCCGCCACGGGGTCAAATTCCGGACCATTATATATATTATTCCTCCGAGGAGGGTCACCATTGTTAATTTCAGCAGGTCTGGCTCCGCCACGACCGCGGCCCCGGCCTCGGCCCCTGCCACGGTTCGGGCGTGGGACATGCTGAGCTGGAGGTGGGGGAGGTCTTTCGTTATTTGGTTTAAGATTGACTGTGGCCCGTAGCATACCGAAGTATACACACGGAGCCATCAGCCGCCACGATCCATCACAACCCTCCCAGATGCAGTGAGCGTGACCAGCTGTATCGTTGGTGACCCAGCATCTAAGACACCGGGCCTAGCTGTGCTCACAACTCAACTCACAGCCAGGGCGGGCCACTTGGTAGGCAAGGAGAGGATCGCTCAAAGCTGCCATTAAGCTGATAAGAACAGATAAAATAACCATTTATTCAAGAAATATTTCATACATGCAATGTCATTTAAATTCGATTACAATTTCCTTCTTCAGGCATAATCATCTTCATCGCAATCTAAATTAACACAATATCATACCTGCCTTGGTGAAGGGACAAAGGAAAGAAAATATTTGAAACTCAGAAACGAACTGAGATTAGGAAAGATAGAAAACATATTATATGATGGCAGCCCCAGATCAATCAATCATATCCATTCAATCTCACACACATACAACCAGCAAGGGGAAGCAAGACATAAGGGAACTATATTGTAAGCTAATCATCACAAACAATTGGTTCATATGTCAAGGCCAACATATAAAATGTATCAGAAGAAACATTAATGTATTATATTGTGTATATATATATAAAGTAAGAGCGCTTAAAAAAGAAAAGTAAAACTAGAAAAAGTGAAAGATTAATAAAAATTAAAAGACTAACATTCATATTAAACTATACGCTCTTACTAAGACTAGTAAAAATTAATTAAAAGAAAAGAAAAAAGAAAAAGGGAGATCTAAATATTCCATCTATCCACACTCGCTCGATGTTCCACAGATGATCCGACGACCAGAGACACGTTCCTCCAATTCGCAGAACTGTAGTTGGTCCAGTGGGAAGAGACGAGAGTGGGTCCACCCTACTCACGGAATAGGAACCGGTGGGGAGTGGGTCCACCCTACTCCAGGTTGATGCAGTCCAAGGTACAGCGGCAGCTACCAAGAGCCCAGACTGGTATGGCTCAGACGACGAAGGTGGGCATGCCCTACTCCAGAGCAGACGATGAAGAGTGTATCCACCATACTTCAGGAAGACGGGGATATTCCAGCTGGGCTCCAATGGCTACGGCGGTGATCGGAGATGGCTCACAGGTCAGTCAAATCTGTCAGGTGGTAGGTCTTACAGATACTGACGATGGGCAGTAATATACTCCACGTATAGGTCCCTGGACCACCGGATTGCAGCAGATACACACAGATTGGTCATCATCTGTGCATATCGTGGTGATATTCGTAGGGCTCGAAGAGGCCCAGCGTTGGCACGGTCCCACGTACCAAGGGATCCCACGACGAAGGCATCCAAGCTGACACGATAGCCAGCATCCCCGAGAAGTTGAGCAGAGGGCTCATACTTGGCCACCTTGGCGACACGAGCTCTCTGCAAGGACTGATCACCGTCCTCGAAAGGTATAGTAACATCGACGATGACTATACTCTTGGAGACTGCATCGACCACCACCAGGTCAGGTCGTAAGGCAGTGATCTCCTCAGGAATGGCAGCATCAGCGCCAAGAAGATCGACAAAGGGGATTCGCTGGTTAGACCTCTTCAGTCCTGCCACAGAAGGAACGGCACGAACCAAACGCTGCAGAATCTCATCATGGCGCCGCTGCATGGTAGTAAGATGATGCCGACAATGGTTCAAAACATGGGCAGTAGTCTCATCTGCATCACCACAGCGGCGACACCGGCGGTTCTTGACGCCATTATCAAAACGCCGACAGCCATTCAGGGGGAGGACACCCAGGCGTGCACGATGAACAAAGCGCCAGTCTGCGAATCTCGTGTACCTCCCAGATTATAGAAAGTGGTTGGAGGCAGAGTTAGTAGACGAGACTCGCAGAACTTTCCCCTGATCAGGTTTCTGGCATAGGCGGTTACGATAATGGCTCACCAGGCAGGCACGAAGCAGCGCCGACATTCTGCTCCTGGAATGGACGTCCGCTATGACCTCTCTAGCCGCAGGATTGGGAAGGTAGAGGTCCCAACGCTGGAGAGTGTCCGCCCATCCCCAGCGCAAACCCGGTATTCGTGACTGCAAACGTCGAGTGGCAGAGCGAGCATGTGACCAAAATGTCCCAACATCCCCGGAGTCCATGGCAAAATAGCATCCATGGACCCTGAAAGATATTGGCTCAACTCCAACTTACTGGCCACTCGACGAATCTTGCGACGCACTGCAGCTGCAAGGCCACCCTCAGCAAGCCGGGCGACAGTGGCATCTGGCGACGTAAGGAGCCGGAATGCGTGATTCACCACAGCTAGGTCAGCAATGTCAACAAGAGGTGGAAGACCCGCACCGCCTTACTGAGGTGGAAGGAATACCACCTCAGGGCTGGCACGTTGCGGTATTGACATTACCGCCTTTGCACCCGCCTTGATAGTGCGGTCCAGCGTTTGCAAATGGGTCTTCTTGATCCGCGAAGATCGTAAGGCAAACTCTAGCTGTGGCGCAATGAAAGTCCTCACAGCATCCAGCTTCTGCCAGGGGGCCAAGAGGCTGTCGAAGGTAGCATCAGCCACAACCTTTAAACGGGCAATAGTTGAGTCAGGGGTCTGGTCAGCCTTCAGACCAGTGGACACCAAGATGACGATTGGCATCCCCCTCCTGAAGGATAACCATTGGACCACCCTGAATAACATACTCCAAATTAGTAGCCCTTTTCCTCTGAATGTGTAAAGAGGCACATTTGGCGGAGTTGAAGTGTAAGCCCAGCCAGCCGGCAGCACTCTCAATGCGTCGAAGAATGGAGTTCATGGCATCTTCTGATCGAGCAATGAGGGTAATGTTGTCCGCGTAGGCCAGAATGTTGATTGAGTGGCCACGCAAAACATAGCCTTCGGTATCAACTGAGGAGGAGACTGCGCAGAAGGTACTCCATTACCAGGTCGAAAAGGATGGGCGACAGTGGACACCCCTGGCGGACACCAGCATTGAAGGCAATAGGCTGCGTGTCGCCAGAAGTCGCTCACACCCTGGTGGAACTACCTGAGTACAAATCCTTGATGACGTTTAGCAGATGGTCGCTAATTCCTAGGTCTAATAAGGCCCTGAAGATGCTGGCATGCGGGACCGAGCCGAAAGCATTGGCTAAGTCAAGCCAGACAACTGCCACTTCCCTACCAGAGCGGCGAACGTCATCAAGGATCTCCTGCACAACGAAATTATGCTCGAGGCAACCTTCAGATGGCATGAATCCCTTCTGCTGTGGCGAGATAATAGCTTTACTGGCAGCCAGCGACCCAAGACGGGAGGCAAGAATCGCACAATAAAGCTTGCCTAGAGTATTTGATAAGACAATTGGGCGCCAATTGGTTAAATCATCTCGATTGCCCTTCTTAAAGAGAAGGACAGTCCTACTCTCCTTCTAGGAAGAAGGCACCCTGGAAAACCGAAGGCAAAAAGTGAAAATAGTGGCCAGAAGAGATCCGTCACGGTCGACCTGTCGCCAGTTGGAATATGTTAGACCGTCTGGACCTGGCGCAGTATTAGCAACCTTTGAAAAACGGTCTAACACTTCCCTCGGCGTGATATCTTCCGTGAGGGATGGCACAAATTCATGCGGTGGTAGTGGACGTATACCCTCAGGAGGCTCAACTGAGCCCATGGACCTATGCGCATGAACTCCATTAAAATGAGCCACAAGGTCAGCCGTAGAGGCTTGGCAAAACGGGGACTGCTAATTAAGAATTAGGCGGATAGCCTTCTTCCTATTCACACGGTAAAGCTTTTGAAGCCGGGCAGCATCCTCAGCATTGAATTGTGGTGCACCTCCTCGGCGACGTCGCGGGTCTCTATTGTCACGAACACGGGCTGCCTCCTGATGGCCCTGCCGAGCTTGCTTCCTTCGGTGGTCATTGTCCTCCCAAAGAGAATCACACGTCAAGCGGACCTCCTCAGTAAGATCAGCACACGCCTTCTCAAAGGCTTCCCAGGTAACCGCATCACGGAAAACCTTCAGCCAGGAGCGCTGAAAGGGTGTTAATTGACAAGGCTCCTGACCTAGATTACCAATAGCAGGCGGAAAACCAGATGGGTCATCAAGAGGTCGATCCACAGACCCGGGGCCATGAGAGGCGGAAGTGCTCATACCAAGAGGAGGAAAGGTAGAAGTGGAGGCCACAGGAGAAGGCGGCACAAAGACAGGGGATGACGATAATACCAATGGGGAAGCGGATGGAGGAGAAATTGGCGGCAGACGAGTGCGTAATTTGCCTCGAAGCCTGGACCGAGTACGAGGAGGAGGCAAGAAGAGGTAGAAGACGTGGCAGTGGAACATGACGGAGCAGCAAGGTTCAGTGGAGAGGATAATAGGTCACTATTACGTAGAGGCTGCATAATTGTTGCGACAGGGGGAGGTGCATGGCGTACTGGGCTTGACAACCGACAGGGTAGAACAGGTTGTTTTAATCGTCGGGAAGGACGAGTAGGAACGGAGGTTGTAAGTGTAGAAGATAACTGGGAGGGACCGGCGGAGGTTGAAGGTTGGGGAAAAGAAGAAGCAGCTGGGCAATGTGGTTGTAAATCAGCACTGACAAATTGATTTTCAGCTGAAGAAGAAACTGCAGTAGAATTAGTTTGGTGTCCAGATGAAGCATCAAAGGGACAGAATTTTTGCAACGCCGACGTGGGCGTGTAAGAACAGGGACTGCAGGGGTAGGGAGAAGTATAGAAGTTGACTGCGAAGGGCAGGCTGAGGCTGCAGGTTGCGGCGAAGAAACCGGCGGACCATGCAGTTGCAGATCAACACCGGTATTGGAAACCCGACAAGGTGAAGCGCCACGAGGGCAGCTTTCTTACACCGTCGAGGAGGACGTGAAGTGGCAGGAATATTGGTGTAAGGGATACGTACAGAAGATGATCGGAGAGGGTATGCAGAAGTAGAGGGCTGAGGAGAAGATGTGATAGCAGAAAGAGGGGCCTTAAAAGGAGAAGGACAGGATACGGTACTTGAAGTAGGCGAGACAGCGGGAGGTGTATTTAGTGGGGAATGAGAAGGCAAAAAAGATTGGTCGCCACGAAGGACAGGCTTCTTACGGCGCCTGGAAGCGCGTGCAAGATCAGAGGCTGGTGGATTATGGGAAGGATTAGAAGGTGACTGGGGATGGTAGGTAGAAGTAGGAAGCTGTAAGGGGGAAATAAGCGTAAAATTTGGGAAGACTGTAACAGGAGGTGAGCCTTGAAAAGGGGGCAAAGGCATGGGTACAAGGCCATGAGAGGCGGGAGAATGAATATATGGGACTAGCTGAGAGGGAGAGGTCGGGGCAATTAATATTGGAAGGGGATAATGAGAAGGTTGTGGAGATAAAGGAACAACAGGAGCCATAATAAAAACTGGAGAAGTGACACCAGCCAAATCAAGAGGAGGGGAGTTTGGATGTGGTGGAGTACTGGGCAAGGGTGGTGAACTCGTAAATACATTTATAGGAGGAAGAGCAGGATTGGATACGGACTGTGGGGGAGAAAGGTTATTGCGGGTAAAGGATGCGAGGTTACTCGGTGGAAGCCGAGATAGCTGAGGAGAGGTAATAGGGGTAGAGGTTAGAACTGGGACGGGTGGAACATTAACACTAAGAGAACAAGAATCAGAGGATACGGGAGCTTGAGGGAGAGGAGGGAAAAATAATTGGCAAGGGGGAGGGACGTCAATTTCAAGGGGTTGCCCACGGTGTCGCTTAAGCCAGTGCGCCTTAGCTATTTTCTTGGCACAGCGGTGCTCCCTAGTGGAGAATCTCTCTGCACAGCAGACAAAGATCACTTCTAACGAAGTCCCAGCAGCGGCATGGAATTTTTTAACATGCTTAATGAAGTCCTCCTGTCGCTGGTAAGACTTCCGGGGAGCCGTACAGGAAGGGCACGGCAACCAACAGAAGATAAAGAGAGCGGAATGAGAAGTTGGACCCCGATCGGTTGTGAAGCGCAGGGAAGGGAGCCAATAGTTTCCTGACTTCCCTCAGAAATTGACGAGAGGTCAGGCAAACGGCTGTTCATTTTGCCAGCACCAAACATAAAGGAAAATAAATTTAAAACTTAAGCCGCGAACAAGTGTGGAAAAAGGACAAAAATAAGTTAAAGAAAATCACGCACACGCACACAGCACACTAACAAATATACAGACTACAAGAAACAACAGCTAAAGATTTAAAATCTTGCCAAAAGCTTCTAGCAGTTGTCCCCCTTAAGAGTCACAAATATACAAAGGAGGCACTCACACACTCAAACAAGCTAGCCCAGGCACCGAGAATAAACTCAGGCCCAATTAATTGCAGACCCGGAACAGTGCTAAGAAGATGCACTCAGGCCTACAATTCTAGCTGTACAGATTTACACGCTATAGAAACTACAGTCCCGTGGCCTGTAAGCTGCAGGCCTGCACTCAACACACCGGCCTACAGGTTTCTATAGCACAAGCAAGCAATACCAAAATCGACCACCAGAGGCCAGGCAAGATACAGGCCGGCGCAAGCTGGCGGTTCGAAGGCACAGACGTCACACACACTCACTCAAGTGAGCACACCGGCCAGAACAACGAAAGTGGTCACTGGCCAGTAAATTGAAGGCCTGCGCCCGCAATTTACCTTGTGAACTCACACACAATCACAATCCGGCTACAACTCCAAAACCGACCACCAGAGGGCGAGCCAACTGGCGGATCGCAGGAGCGCCCAGAAGCACACACAGTCACTCAAGCCAAGCACTAACTAATCAAACTAGGTACACTCTAGGTCCACCCTAGGGTGAAACCCTGCACCGAAGGTAGCTTTGGCCGACTAGCCGGGCAAGGTAAACGTAGTGTTTCCCGAAGAAAACCAACTGTGGCCCGGCTACGTCTCGCTACCAACGGCGGGTGGAAGTCTAAAGCGACCGCTAACAAAAATTGGGGATCGAAGCTGGCCTCCTTGGCTGTGTTCCGATCAGTATCTGCTCAAATCTTGGGCAGAAATTAAGCTGATAAGAACAGATTTTTTCTTAATTTAATATTTAAAATATTATAATCCTAACAGCTTAGATTAATGTAAATAGTATCATCTGATACTTTAAACGAGTACAGAATATTATACTTGGCAATCAAAGATAATGACGGATTCCCTGGCCCCTGGTTGCAGGACATCCATATGTTATAAAAAATTAGGATGCCCTGCAGTGTAACAATAAAAAGGGAAACACTTGCAGGAAATCTGCAATAGGGAATCCGTCCTAAGCAATCATTAAAATTGGATATCCAGCGGACAACTAAAATTAAGTGAGAGGCCCCATATGAGAATAAAAATTAGGGTACCTCTCTTAAAATTAAACTTAACTAAATTAAAAAAATAATCTAGTAGGGTACCCGACCCGGTGTACCCTACATGTCCTAACCTAACAGAAAGATAAAAAGAGGGGAAAATGGATGATAAGAAGTTGACCAAGGGATGAGAGCGGGAGGTAGGATATGACATAGGGAAGGAAGGTTAAAAATAAAATATTGCGGACCACCTCGTGGTATAAAAATTGGAAGTGGCTCGCAGTAATTTTATAAATGATTTAAAATATATAAAATCTCACGAAGTGAGATAATAAAATAGAAGGTTGAGAGGTCCCATATGGTATAAAAAATTAGGTTACCTCTCCTCAATTAAAACTTATTTATATTAAGAATAACGTAGTAGGGTACCCAACTCGGTGCACCCTGCAAGTCCTAACCTAAACAGAGACGATAAGATGAGTGACGATGGATGAATAGATGTGAATGAGAAAATGGAAGCATGAAATAGAAGATGGAATGAAGAAAGAAGGCTAAAACTAAAATATCGTGGGTCACCTCATGGTATAAAAAATTCGTCCTACAACTAATTTAAAAGATATAAAATTCCCACGGAGTAGGAAATAAAACTAAACAGCACAGTCCACTGGATATCTGCGTCAATAAAACTTAGACTAGAATAAAATACAAAGGGCACCCATATGATATAAAAAATTAGGATGCCCTTTGTTTACTAACACTAAACAAATTAAAACTTAACCTAATCGCCTCTCGGTGCTGGCACTGGGTCAACATTGATTTCATTGTTCTGCCACTGACAGTGGCCGGACAGATGTGTGACGTAGATGTCACGGCTCCATTTGATGGTGTCTGATACCATTAGGGGCTTCATGATCCTGGCGTAACTCTTGGAGATTCTCAATTTCCTTATCACTATATCGTTACGTTTGTCCCAGGATCCAAGAGCCCCCACTGGGAAGCCGTGAACACTGACCTGGTACCCCATGGCTCTTAGGTGTTGGGGCAAGGGTTCGTAGGTGGCGATTTTCCGATCTTATGCCTGGTCAAATGCAACTATCCGATTCTCGAACGGAATCGCCACATCTACGATGGTGAACTTCTTATCACGCTCATTGGTCACCACCAGGTCAGCTCTTAAATTGAGGTCACACTCCGGGATCTGTTGGTTAACCCGGACTTGTCCGTCCACTTTGGGGACAGCATTCGCCAATCTATCAAGTACATTATTATGGCGATGCTGCCACCCTGCACTGTTGTAGGTACAGTGGTTGAGAACGTGGGGGAGAGTTTCTTGATGGTACCCGCATCGCCTGCAGCGTGGGTCACCGTTACCCCACCTCCTACAACCATTCAGGGGTACGGTTCCCAAACGTGCACGATGCACAAAGCGCCAGTCGGCAAACCGGGTGTACCTCCCAGCCTGAATAAAATGGTTAGACTCCTGGGAGGCACAACTGACCTCGATTACCTTACCTTGGTCCGGTTTGCCAACAAGCTTGCGCCTGTTCATCGTCTGCAGGCATACCCTCAAGGATTTAAAGAGGGTAGCGCGGGATTTTTCAGGGATAATGATGGAGTTGCCCCCCTCTTCTCCTCGTGCGATCTCAACCCTGTATTCCTGCTGTGGCAGATCGTAGACCCAGCGCAGACCAACCTTCTTACCTAGCCATCTGGCCGCCTTCCTTGCTGGAGACCAGAGGGAGCCAATGTCCCCACCATCCCTGTCGAGACCATTCTTCAGACTACCAGACAGGTAGTCGGCGATCTCGACC
Source organism: Meconema thalassinum (assembly GCA_946902985.2). Classification (NCBI taxonomy): domain Eukaryota; kingdom Metazoa; phylum Arthropoda; class Insecta; order Orthoptera; family Tettigoniidae; genus Meconema; species Meconema thalassinum. The sequence goes on along the minus strand of OX336398.1, from coordinate 181,478,182 downwards.
GGCGAGGGGTCTACCTAGCTTTTTGGCTACCACGTCTGTAAAGACGGGCCTGGCTAATTGCTTAACATTGGGATCCCGGCTGGTTATTAGCTTAAATGCATGGCTGATCGAGGCAATATCAGCCATGTCGGCTAGTGGCGTCAACCCCGCTCCCCCCTCAGCTGTGTTGATAAACACCAACTCAGCACTTGCCCTCTGAGGGAGGAACATCCACCCCTTGGCGAGCTTTTTAAGGGTCTGATCGAACTTATACAGACCCTTCTTCTCCACCTTAGCTGTCGACAACATGTAGGTTGTTCTTGGCAAGAGGAACAACCTGACAGCTTCCAGCTTCTGCCAAGGGGCGAGCAGACTTTGGTCGATCGCATGCAGATCGGCCGTCATCTGCTCGATGATCGCCACTGGTGGTTGGTCATTATTATAACCAGTCGGGACACCCAGATACGTATAACTCTCCCCATCTTGGAGGGCTCGGACAGGCTCTTCACCCAGAGTGAAGGTAGCAGGACCCACGCCTCTTCTGCGCACACACGAGATGTCCAGTGTGGCACATTTAGATGGCTTAAATGTGAACCCCGCCCATTTCGCCAATTGTTCCGCGCGGTCAAGAAGTGCTTGCATCTGCTCGTCGCCTATTGCGACGAGTGCTAGATCGTCAGCATATGCAAGCACCGAGATGTCTTGCCCGCGCACACGGTACCCCAGATCAGCAACTTCAGCCTGGAGTATCCTTACAATAGGTTCAATGGCGAGGTGAAATATTAGAGGACTTAATGGGTCCCCTTGTTTAACTCCTGCCTCAACGGGGATGTCCTCCGTCCATCCCTCGTTGGTCCTCACTCTGGTGGTATTGTCAGCATATAGCTCCATCACTCGATCTATGAATGGAGCGGGGAGATCATGGAGTTCCATGGCGTGTTTAATGAACTCGTGGGGCTGGGCCATGAGAGGCGGAAGTGCTCAAACCAAGAGGAGGACAGGTAGAAGTGGAGGTCACAGGAGAAGGCGGCACAATGACAGGGGATGACGATAATACCAATGGGGAAGCGGATGGAGGAGAAATTGGCGGCAGACGAGTGCGTAATTTGCCTCGAAGCCTGGACCGAGTACGAGGAGGAGGCAAGAAGAGGTAGAAGACGTGGCAGTGGAACATGACGGAGCAGTAAGGTTCAGTGGAGAGGATAATAGGTCACTATTATGTAGAGGCTGCATAATTGTTGCGACAGGGGGAGGTGCATGGCGTACTGGGCTTGACAACCGACAGGGTAGAACATGTTGTTTTAATCGTCGGGAAGGACAAGTAGGAACGGAGGTTGTAAGTGTAGAAGATAACTGGGAGGGACCGGCGGAGATTGAAGGTTGGGGAAAAGAAGAAGCAGCTGGGCAATGTGGTTGTAAATCAGCACTGACAAATTGATTTTCAGCTGAAGAAGAAACTGCAGTAGAATTAGGTTGGTGTCCAGATGAAGCATCAAAAGAGACAGAATTTTTGCAACGCCGACGTGGGCGTGTAAGAACAGGGACTGCAGGGGTAGGGAGAAGTATAGAAGTTGACTGCGAAGGGCAGGCTGAGGCTGCAGGTTGCGGCGAAGAAACCGGCGGACCATGCAGTTGCAGATCAACACCGGTATTGGAAACCCGACAAGGTAAAGCGCCACGGGGGCAGCTTTCTTACACCGTCGAGGAGGACGTGAAGTGGCAGGAATATTGGTGTAAGGGATACGTACAGAAGATGATCGGAGAGGGTATGCAGAAGTAGAGGGCTGAGGAGAAGATGTGATAACAGAAAGAGGGGCCTTAAAAGGAGAAGGACAGGATACGGTACTTGAAGTAGGCGAGACAGCGGGAGGTGTATTTAGTGGGGAATGAGAAGGCAAAAAAGATTGGTCGCCACGAAGGACAGGCTTCTTACGGCGCCTGGAAGCGCGTGCAAGATCAGAGGCTGGTGGATTATGGGAAGGATTAGAAGGTGACTGGGGATGGTAGGTAGAAGTAGGAAGCTGTAAGGGGGAAATAAGCGTAAAATTTGGGAAGACTGTAACAGGAGGTGAGCCTTGAAAAGGGGGCAAAGGCATGGGTACTAGGCCATGAGAGGCGGGAGAATGAATATATGGGACTAGCTGAGAGGGAAAGGTCGGGGCAATTAATATTGGAAGGGAATAATGAGAAGGTTGTGGAGATAAAGGAACAACAGGAGCCATAATAAAAACTGGAGAAGTGACACCAGCCAAATCCAGAGGAGGGGAGTTTGGATGTGGTGGAGTACTGGGCAAGGGTGGTGAACTCGTAAATAAATTTATAGGAGGAAGAGCAGGATTGGATACGGACTGTGGGGGAGAAAGGTTATTGCGGGTAAAGGATGCGAGGTTACTCGGTGGAAGCCGAGATAGCTGAGGAGAGGTAATAAAGCTAGAGGTTAGAACTGGGACGGGTGGAACATTAACACTAAGAGAACAAGAATCAGAGGATACGGGAGCTTGAGGGAGAGGAGGGAAAATTATTTGGCAAGGGGGAGGGACGTCAATTTCAAGGGGTTGCCCACGGTGTCGCTTAAGCCAGTGCGCCTTAGCTATTTTCTTGGCATAGCGGTGCTCCCTAGTGGAGAATCTCTCTGCACAGCAGACAAAGATCACTTCTAACGAAGTCCCAGCAGCGGCATGGAATTTTTTAACATGCTTAATGAAGTCCTCCTGCCGCTGGTAAGACTTCCGGGGAGCCGTACAGGAAGGGCACCGCCAACCAACACAAGAAAAAGGGAGCGGAATGAGAGGTTGGACCCCGATCAGTTGTGAAGCACAGGGAAGGGAGCCAATAGTTTCCTGACTTCCCTCAGAAATTGAGGAGAGGTCAGGCAAACGGCTGTTCATTTTGCCAGCACCAAACATAAAGGAAAATAAATTTAAAACTTAAGCCGCGAACAAGTGTGGAAAAAGGACAAAAATAAGTTAAAGAAAACCAAGCACACGCACACAGCACACTAACAAATATACAGACTACAAGAAACAACAGCTAAAGATTTAAAATCTTGCCAGAAGCTTCTAGCAGTTGACCCCCTTAAGAGTCACAAATATACAAAGGAGGCACTCACACACTCAAACCAGCTAGCCCAGGCACCGAGAATAAACTCGGGCATAATTAATTGCAGACCTGGAACAGTGCTAAGAAGATGCACTCAGGCCTACAATTCTAGTTGTACAAATTTACACGCTATAGAAACTACAGTCCCGCGGCCTGTAAGCTGCAGGCCTGCGCTCAAAACACCGTCCTACAGGTTTCTATAGCACAAGCAAGCAATACCTAAATCGACAACCAGAGGCCAGGCAAGATACAGGCCGGCGCAAGCTGGCGGTTCGAAGGCACAGACGTCACACACACTCACTCAAGTGAGCACACCGGCCAGAACAACGAAAGTGGTCACTGGCCAGTAAATTGAAGGCCTGCGCCGAACACACCGGCCCACAATTTACCTTGTGAACTCACACACAATCACAATCCGGCTACAACTCCAAAACTGACCACCAGAGGGCGAGCCAACTGGCGGATCGCAGGAGCGCCCAGAAGCACACACAGTCACTCAAGGCAAGCACTAACTAATCAAACTAGGTACACTCTAGGTCCACCCTAGGGTGAAACCCTGCACCGAAGGTAGCTTTGGCCGACTAGCCGGGCAAGGTAAACGTAGTGTTTCCCGAAGAAAATCTACTGTGGCCCGGTTACGTCTCGCTACTAGCGGCGGGTGGAAGTCTAAAGCGACCGCTAACAAAAATTGGGGATCGAAGCTTGCCTCCCTGGCTGTGTTCCGATCAGTATCTGCTCAAATCTTGGGCAGAAATTAAGCTGATAAGAACAGATTTTTTCTTAATTTAATTTTTAAAATATTATTATCCTAACAGCTTAGATTAATTTAAATAGTATCATCTGATACATTAAACGAGTACAGAATATTATACTTGGCAATCATAGATAATGACGGATTCCCTGGCCCCTGGTTGCAGGACATCCATATGTTATAAAAAATTAGGATGCCCTGCAGTTTAACAATAAAAAGGGGAACACATGCTGGAAATCTGCAATAGGGAATCCGTCCTAAGCAATCATTAAAATTGGATATCCAGCGGACAACTAAAATTAAGTGAGAGGCCCCATATGAGAATAAAAATTAGGGTACCTCTCTTAATATAAAACTTAACTGAATTAAGAGAAATAATCTAGTAGGGTACCCGACCCGGTGTACCCTACATGTCCTAACCTAACAGAAAGATAAAAAGAGGGGAAAATGGATGATAAGAAGTTGACCAAGGGATGAGAGCGGGAGGTAGGATGTGACATAGGGAAGGAAGGTTAAAACTAAAATATTGCGGACCACCTCGTGGTATAAAAATTAGAAGTGGCTCGCAGTTATTTTATAAATGATTTAAAAGATATAAAATCTCACAAAGTGAGATAATAAAATAGAAGGTTGAGAGGTCCCATATGGTATAAAAAATTAGGGTACCTCTCCTCAATTAAAACTTATTTATATTAAAAATAACTTAGTAGGGTACCCAACCCGGTGCACTCTGCAAGTCCTAACCTAAACAGAGACGATAAGATGAGTGACGATGGATGAATAGATGTGAATGAGAAAATGGAAGCATGAAATAGAAGATGGAATGAAGAAAGAAGGCTAAAACTAAAATATCGTGGGTCACCTCATGGTATAAAAAATTCGTCCTACAACTAATTTAAAAGATATAAAATTCCCACGGAGTAGGAAATAAAACTAAACAGCACAGTCCACTGGATATCTGCGTCAATAAAACTTAGACTAGAATAAAATACAAAGGGCACCCATATGATATAAAAAATTAGGATGCCCTTTGTTTACTAACACTAAACAAATTAAAACTTAACCTAATCGCCTCTCGGTGCTGGCACTGGGTCAACATTGATTTCATTGTTCTGCCACTGACAGTGGCCGGACAGATGTGTGACGTAGATGTCACGGCTCCATTTGATGGTGTCTGATACCATTAGGGGCTTCATGATCCTGGCGTAACTCTTGGAGATTCTCAATTTCCTTATCACTATATCGTTACGTTTGTCCCAGGATCCAAGAGCCCCCACTGGGAAGCCGTGAACACTGACCTGGTACCCCTTGGCTCTTAGGTGTTGGGCCAAGGTTTCGTAGGTGGCGATTTTCCGTTCTTATGCCTGGTCAAATGCAACTATCCGATTCTCGAACGGAATCGCCACATCTACGATGGTGAACTTCTTATCACGCTCATTGGTCACCACCAGGTCAGGTCTTAAATTGAGGTCACACTCCGGGATCTGTTGGTTAACCCGGACTTGTCCGTCCACTTTGGGGACAGCATTCGCCAATCTATCAAGTACATTATTATGGCGATGCTGCCACCCTGCACTGTTGTAGGTACAGTTGTTGAGAACGTGGGGGAGAGTTTCTTGATGGTACCCGCATCGCCTGCAGCGTGGGTCACCGTTACCCCACCTCCTGCAACCATTCAGGGGTACGGTTCCCAAACGTGCACGATGCACAAAGCGCCAGTCGGCAAACCGGGTGTACCTCCCAGCCTGAATAAAATGGTTAGACTCCTGGGAGGCACAACTGACCTCGATTACCTTAACTTGGACCGGTTTGCCAACAAGCTTGCGCCTGTACATCGTCTGCAGGCATACCCTCAAAGATTTAAAGAGGGTAGTGCGGGATTTTTCAGGGACAATGATGGAGTTGCCCCCTCTTCTCCTCGTGCGATCTCAACCCTGTATTCCTGCTGTGGCAGATCGTAGACCCAGCGCAGACCAACCTTCTTACCTAGCCATCTGGCCGCCTTCCTTGCTTGAGACCAGAGGGAGCCAATGTCCCCACCATCCCTGTCGAGACCATTCTCCAGACTACCAGACAGGTAGTCGGCGATCTCGACCGGCGAGGGGGTCTACCTAGCTTTTTGGCTACCACCTCTGTCAAGACGGTCCTGGCTAATTGCTTAACATTGGGATCCCGGCTGGTTATTAGCTTAAATGCATGGCTGATCGAGGCAATATCAGCCATGTCGGCTAGTGGCGTCAACCCCGCTCCCCCCTCGACTGTGTTGATAAACACCAACTCAGCACTTGCCCTCTGAGGGAGGAACATCCACCCCTTGGCGAGCTTTTTAAGGGTCTGATCGAACTTATACAGACCCTTCTTCTCCACCTTAGCTGTCGACAACATGTAGGTTTTTCTTGGCAAGAGGAACAACCTGACAGCTTCTAGCTTCTTCCAAGGGGCGAGCAGACTTTGGTCGATCGCATGCAGATCGGCCGTCATCTGCTCGATGATCGCCACTGGTGTTTGGTCATTATTATAACCAGTCGGGACTCCCAGATACGTATAACTCTCCCCTTCTTGGAGGGCTTGGACAGGCTCTTCACCCAGAGTGATGGAAGCAGGACCCACGCCTCTTCTGCGCACATACGAGATGTCCAGTGTGGCACATTTAGATGGCTTACATGTAAACCCCGTCCATTTCGCCAATTGTTGCGCGCGGTCAAGAAGTGCTTGCATCTGCTCGTCGCCCATTGCGACGAGTGCTAGATCGTCAGCATATGCAAGCACCGAGATGTCTTGCCCGCGCACACGGTACCCCAGATCAGCAGCTTCAGCCTAGAGTATCCTTACAATAGGTTCAATGACGAGGTTAAATATTAGAGGACTTAATGGGTCACCTTGTTTAACTCCTGCCTCAACGGGGATGTCCTCCGTCCATCCCTCGTTGGTCCTCACTCTGGTGGTATTGTCAGCATATAGCTCCATCACTCGATCTATGAATGGGGCGGGGAGATCATGGAGTTCCATGGCGTGTTTAATGAACTCGTGGGGCAGATACGGGAATGCGTTCGCAAGGTCGAGCCACGCAACTACGACCTTGCGTTTACTGCGACGAGCATCGTCGATGATAGATTGAAGCATAAACGTATGTTCGACGCAGCCCTCCGTCTCCGAGAAGCCCTTCTGCGCCCACGAGATTCTCCCCGAGGCTCTGACTTCATTGTTCAGCCTGTCCGAGATCACCGCGGAGTAGAGTTTACATATGCAAGATCCAAGGGTGAGGGGTCTTCAATTAGAGAGGTCTTTAGGGTCACCTTTCTTGAAGATCATGATGGTGTTAGTCTCTTTCCATGAGGCGGGCATCCTGTTCGCTTCATAACAAATATTAAGGATGGCTGTCAGGACAAATGCCCCCGGGTCAAATTTCTTTAGGGCCCAACACGGGACCCCATCCGGACCCGGGGCAGTATTGCCCGCCTTCATGAGGCGACCCCATACCTCTTCACGAGAAAAGTTCTTCAGAAGTCTCTGCTCCTCACACTCTGGGTCCTCACGGTTAGCCAGGGATGGTATAGGTTCTGGCGGGGCAGTTGGCTTGTATTGCCCTCTTGAGAATACATCCCTGAAGTATCTGTCAGTTGTCGTGCGTTCCACGTCGCAGAACAGGGACTGACCCTGCGTCACCTCACGGAACGCCTTCTTCTTGTTGGCGCGATATAGTTTCTGGATTCGTGAGGCCGCCACCGGGTCATATCCCAGTCCTTAGTTTGCCCCATGTGGAGGATTACCCACGTTGTTCTCAGCAGGCCTGGCTCCTCCCCGCCCGCGGCCCCGGCCTCGGCCCCTGCCGCGGTTTGGGTTAGGGATAACCTGGGCCGGAGGTGGGGGAGGCCTTCCATTGTTTTCCTTAGAATTGGCCTCCCTCATTTTAGCGGACAGTTGCAAGATCCATTGCTCAACTGCGCGCTCAAAATCCTCAAACGGCCCGGTCCCCTCGATGGTATTAAGCCATTCCCGCTGGAAGGGGGTAACCTTAGATGGTACGTTAACCTCCTCTGGGGTACTCATCTCGACGTGGACAAGCTCAATATTGTGGTTCTCTTCAGTGTTAAGCAATACCTCACCAGATGGAATGAGGTTATCGGCCTCTGCAACAGTGCCTGCTGTAGGTGGTGGAACAGTGATGATCTGCTCCCCGGGATCCCCCACCATCGACCTATCGTGCCGGATGGAGGTCTCGAGGAGCTCGTTCCACTGCCTCTCGTCGTCAACAACTAAGGCCAGGGCTTCCAAGACATGTTCAGCTTCTTTGGGGGAGAGGGGAGCATGTTCTGCAGGGGACGGAGGAGGCTTAATAATTGATAAATTTAATGACATATCAGCCTCCACTATGTCGCTCTGGAACTCTTCCCTGAGCGACCTAATTTCTTCGCTGATCCCCTGCAGTTCAGCCACGGAACTGTTGAATATGACGGGGGCCTCGATGGTGTAGGCCCCCAGTGTCTCATTATCCTCGTCCTCTCCCTCCCCATCAGCCATTGCCTGGCCTTGAGAGGCAATTACACCCGCCTGAGGCACCTCGATGACAACTGGTGCCTCCTCAGGGGCGGGCTCTTCAGCAGGCTCCTGAACCGTATGTGTGAGCTAGTGCTTATTCATTCTCCTCAGATCCGTAAAGCACGCCTGGCATAGTCTGCATTGGTAGGCGTACTTGCGGGTGGGGTGATGCTTCTTAATATGCTTGGTTAGGTCAGCATATCCCTTATAGGTCCTGGGTAGATTATAGGCTAGGGAATAACCCACCCACCAAGGGAAGATGATTAAGAGAAGGAAGTAGATTTGGGATTTGGAAAAGAAGGATAGAAAAATAGGAGGAGAGTCCCACAAGATTAATAAGTTGAGGTTTAAATACACTTAGAAGAAGTTGCCAATGGAAATTAACTCTCGGATACCTAAAGTAGGTACGAGCTTGGTCGAGGCTAACGGGAACCGCAGCTAGGACTTGGGCGGTTTGCAAGAGAGAGGCTTTAGTACATTTCCTCCCGAGCATGTATAAAAGTACTATGGGGAAGGGTGATGGTCTGGCAAAACTTAGAGGAACAAATTTACTGTATGTTTTCTCAAGGAAATTAGGTTTTACAAAGTAATTCGAAGAATGCCAATGATTTAACTCAAGCTTGGTATTTTCAATTTCCAAAATTATGGAGTTCCTGTAAGGGCGACCAAGTGTCTCTAAGAAGGAATATGATAAAAGATTATGCCTTATTGGGTAATCTTGGTAAATGAACCAATGGTTGCATTGGACAATGGCTAAGCTTTTACTCAGCGAGGAGCCGGCTAAAAGTTTAGACAAAAAGAAACAATTATTTTTTAGAAAACTGACCATAAGTTTTCGGAGAGGGTCTCCACAAGCAGGTAGTTGGCTTAGCGAACTTAACTTGCCTTACTGGCCAATTAGAATTAGCTATTATCGCTAAGAAGAACTTTAGTAAGGTGAAAATTAAGAGTTCTTGCTCAAATGCAACAAATAGTGAAAGCTCTATTAATGATTTTGATATCATTGAGTGAGGAGAGTCAAGGAAGACAGGATTTTGCCTAAACTTTATATTCGAAAATGAAAAAGCAAAGGGAAAAGATTTGTTTATTTTACAATTAGAAAAAGTTTGAGGAAATTAACAATTATGCAATATAATTTTAATAAACACGGTTCATTTGAACTTTTTAACAAATAGGGTCGCAGACCTCACAACATTAAACGGTTGCTCCAGGCAATTGACAATTTACAAGGTTTCAAACCTTACATGTTTCTAAAATCTTTATAAGATTTAAACAAATGAGCAATAAAATAATTAAAGCTTGAACGTGAATTGAAGTACAAAAAGTGCACCTTAAGAAATTCTGGAGAGAATGTTCTAGAGAAAGTGACAACTTTGAAAATAACAATAATAACAACGTGAAAAATAAAATAGAAGTTCCTACAACTTCTTATATTTATACAGAATTAATATATGAGAATTATACAAAAAGGGCAGGTCACTTACGGTGAAACCTGGAGAAAGTGAAAAGGAAGTTTCTAGACTTCCTATGTTTAATTAGGAATCACGAGAAAAATGGGGCAGTTTCCATTTCGTGAAACCTGAACATGACTCGCTCAAGAGTTTAGAGAATTGTTTTCCCTGATTTTGAAGGGAGGAACAATGTAAATTTGAAACGTGTGCTAGACACGTATCACAAAGATTATACAGAGATACTTAATGATAAACCAACAAAAATGGAAGGGCACTTCTTGGAATGACACCTTATTGGAATAGACCTAGGTTAAAAGTTTATTGCAGATTGTTAGTGAGAGGTTTAGGAAAGAGAAATGGGAATTGAGGAAAATGTTCATGGCCTTATTTGAATATAAGCGAACGATCGCGACGCGGTAGAAAAGTTGAGCAAGCACTGGTTTGCACTATAGTTCATTGAAACATATGAAATGTTCACTGTGGAGACACAAAGTTTGTGGAAAAGAAAGTTATTGCAACTATAGGAAGAACTGATTGCACTATATAGGTGAGAGTCTATTTCTTGAAACAGTTGTGATTTACAATTAAATGCGCCATAGAATGTTCCAGCGGTGGACGAAAATTCACTATTGTAGTAATTTAGTTTTAAACAGAATTCTCCCAAGTATGTGAGAAATACATGACGGCAGGACTCGTAGATTGAGTACCGAATCTGGAAAGTTCCAGAACAATCTTAGTAGTAAAATGGGGCTAATGTAAATCCAGCGGAGGAACTTGCTTTGTAAATTACAGACAGTGGGTATTAGATAATATCCCACGTAGTGAGAAGATTTCTCATTTGGCAAGCATAAGAAATGCTGCTTTCACTAAGATTAGCTTGATTAAACAAAAGCTCAACATGGAAAATCCCGCGGAGGATGATTTTGCCCCAAAATAAGTAATTTCACACTGCCTATAAAAGATAGTCAAAAGCATGTGGTAGGTAAAATCATGAAGATGAGGTTAAAACTTGAAGCAGGTACTTATCTTTGTTGCATGGCGAAGGTGAAGTTCCTCACTGATGCTTAAAGTTCCAACATGGCGTGGAATTTAAAAAATGCCTCGTTAGGTCAGGAGGCTGGCTCTGGTTGAGCCTTAACTGATTACTACGACTGCCGACTAAGAAGTGAGAGCAGCTCAACGAAGCACGGAAGGTCCTAGGAAGGGGAGAGTGGGGGTAGGAAACAAAAGGTATACATATCAGCATAACCAACTTAGCAAAAAATAATTTTCTTCTTGATGGATGGTCTTCTAAGAGTTGATAGTAGGCGATATTAGCGCAGCATGGTGAGTGAAACAGTAGACGTAGTCCTCTTGCTCAAGGAGAAAATAGCTGACGATGGTAACGAGATCTGGTAGCCAAATGGATAAGTAAGTCCTCTTGCACGATGAGGAATTGAGTAGCTTCAGAGGTTTGCTACTAGATGACGCTAGGTGGATCACAGAAGTTATATATCTGAAACATACTTATGAAGACATGAGAGATATACCCAACAAGGAGAAAACAGATGATCACTGTTGGTGTTTGGCAAAGAGGAAGGAAGAAATGAACATGCAAAGAGCAATAGACATTATATCTCTCGTACCGTGTATTCAAAGAATACACCATACTGGGGGGACAAACACCAACAGCGAGCAAATAAGCAGTTACACATTTATTGGAAGCGGAGCGATCAAAGACAGTGGTCTTGTGATCGGTCCATTTGTAGTCAAGATTCTGGCCACCCTGACTCTCCCATCTCTTCCAGGGTAACATTCGGTCACCCTACCAGAAATCCATACTAGGGGGGGGGGGGTGAAATATCCCTAACCAAGACCAAGTCCCCTACTTTAATGTCGGGACTGGAAAGAAACCACTTCTGCCTCCGTTGCAAGGAAGTTAAATATTCCAAGTTCCACCTTTTCCAAAAAGAATTACGGAGGGCTTCAAGTTTCCGCCAAGCGATAGGTAGATTAGAATCCCTGTAAGAATTAGGAAGAGGAGGAGGGGCAGAAAGAGAAGTGCCGATAAGGAAGTGACCAGGGGTGAGTGGAAGTAGGTCATCAGGGTCATTGGAAAGTGGAGTTAAAGGGCGAGAGTTAACAACACCTTCAATCAGAACAGACAGAGAATTGAATTCTTCGTAAGTCAGAATTCGATTACCTAAGACTTTTCTCAAATGACGTTTAGTGAGCTTTACGCAAGATTCCCACCTACCACCATGATGCGGAGCGTAAGGAGGTATAAAGCGCCATTTGAAACCTTTTGAATAAGAAAAATTAGAGATTTGTTCCATGGCAGGAGAGGAAGTGAGAGCTTTCTTCCACAGGGAGGCTGCGCCCTGAAAGGTGGAAGCGTTATCAGAGAACATCTCAGAAGGAACACCACGCCTAGCGGTGAAACGAGAGACAGCTGATAAAAAATAAGAAGTAGAAGCATTCGTTACTAGTTCCAAGTGGATTGCGCCGGTAACCATGCAAACAAAGAGAGAAACATAAAGCTTACCAAACAATTTGCGTTTAGCTTCAGGAGAGTTTCGTTGATATTGGAACGGACCCATATAGTCCACACCAGTTAAAGCAAATGGGCGTATAGGAGAAGAGCGAAAAGAGGGCAGATCGCTCATTAATTGAGTATTGATTTTAGGTTTAGCTTTAAAGCAAGGAATGCACTTGTGAATTACAGAAGAAACTTCATGAATTCCATTTATAATCCAGTACTTTTCCCTTAAAAGGCAAAGCAGAGTACGTGTACCAACATGAAGATTACGGTAATGAAAGTCACGTATAATTAAAGAAGTAACGTGATGTTTGGACGGCAAAATAACGGGATGCTTTTTGTCCTCAGAGAGTAAAGATTGCGAGAGCCTTCCACCTACCCTGAGCAACCCATGGTCATCAAGAAACGGGGCTAAAGCACGAAGACGACTGGATTTGGGAAGATCTCTTTTAGAAGAAAGCAAAGACAACTCAGAAGAAAAGCTTCTTGCTGTGTCAGTTGTAAAATCTTAATGGTAGCGAGATTCAATTCATGATTGGTAAGGTGTGGTTTAGGGAGAAGAGGTTGGTCAACCACAAGATATTTCCATCTAAGGAGATAGGCAACAATCCGTAGTAATTTATGGAAGGAAGAATAGCGTGACAACAAAGGATGAGATGCGTTGGAAACAAGACACGAAGCAATGGGTAGAGGTACTTTAGCGTCAGGCAAGTTGGAGTTTGTAGCTGGGGGTTTAGAAGGCCATGAGGAAGATTCGTCGATTAACCACGAGGGCCCATGCCAGTACAATTGGGAAGCTGCCAATTGAGAGGGTAAACAACCACGAGAGATGATATCAGCTGGATTATCCGCACTGGGAACATGCCTCCATTGACATCCAGAAGAAAAAGTTTGAATTTTGGAAACCCTGTTTGCGACAAAAGTTTGCCAGTGAGAGGGGTTTTTGGCGATCCAAGAAAGGGCGATCATAGAATCGCTCCAGAGATAGATTTGCGAAAATTCGACCTTTAATACTTCCCGTAATTTCTTGACAAGTTCTACAGCCATTAGTGCAGCGCACAGTTCGAGCCTAGGTAAAGTGATAGTTTTAAGAGGAGCGACCTTCGATTTGGCACAAACAAGGTTAGAAACTGGAGATCCATAGAGTGAATCGTGATAAACTAAATATGCACAGCAACCATAAGCTTTTTCGGAACTGTCCGCGAACACATGAAGGAAAAAAGATGCATTAGAATGAGAGCTGATTAAATTCCTGGGAATTTCAATGAGGGAAAGATCCAGCAAATTGCTGCGAAACGAGAGCCAACGAATAAGAAAAGAAAGAGGGACAGCGTCATCCCATTCACATTTAAGTGACCACAGCTCTTGCATGAAGAGTTTGGCTATGACAATAACTGGGGCAAGAAATTGAAGCGGATGAAAATTTTTTGCAATTTCAGAGAGGATTTGTCTTTTTGTATTAGGAAGCTCTTCTGCGAGCGTAACTTTATAGATAAGAGTGTCAGTGCTAGTGCACCAATGAACTCCTAAAGTTTTTATAGATTCGGAGTTTCCACAAATTTCGACAGAAGAGGGATCTACGTCTTCGCTGGGAAATTGGGCGAGAAACTCAGGGGAGTTGGAGTTCCACTTATGAAGTGGGAAACCTCCATTCCTTAGTAATGCTTGAAGTTCTAAAGACACAAAAGAAGCTTCTTCCAAAGTAGAGAAGGACTGCATGTAATCGTCAACATAGAATGACGTAGTTAGTGCTTCAGAGGCTTTGGGGTTAAATAAATGACCATCTTGTGAGGCAAGCAAGTGTAGGGATCGGATAGCAAGGAAAGCAGAGGGTTTTAAGCCATAGGTAACCGTTTTCAAGCGAAATATCTTAATGGGCTTATTGATTTCATCACGCCACAAGATTCTTTGAAGATCTCGTTATTCTGGTTGAATTAACACTTGACGGTACATCTGTTTTATATCGGCTATGACAGCTATGGGAAATAATCGAAAGTTTAAAAGTATAGCAGATAAATCTGATTGAATAGCAGGACCAGAATAAAGAGTGTCATTAAGGCTGTTGCCGTTAACGTCGGGTGATGAACCATTGAAAACAACTCGGATTTTATCTTTTACAAAAGGGTTTTTCCACACAGGATGATGATTTAAATAAACCGTTTCGATTGGGGGGTGCAATTCATCATCGGATTTGTTAACAACCTCCATATGATCTAAGCTTTCATACTCATCCATGAACTCAGTGTACTGCTTTTTGACGAGGGGTTCCTTTTTGAATTTGCTCTCGATAGCAAAGAGAGCTTTTCGAGCTTTAGGCTGAGAGTTAATAAGTTTGGGAGGATTGTGTTATCTTGGCATTTGAACAACGAACCGGCCATCAGAAGAACGAGTGGTCGTGTTCAAAAAAAGTTGCTCACAGAATTCATTTTCTGAAGAAGTTACATTAGGAGAATCAACATTTTCAAGCCTCCAAAACTGTTCCAGATCAGTATTGGAGAAGTAACATTGCGATGCAGGTTGGGGTGAATAATGGGGAAGTTGCCCTGTGACAATCCATCCAAAATTAGTGTCTCTAGCGACCACGTTTGAGGATAGCTTGCGAACCTGTTTCCGAAGGCAGTTCCAAAAGACATTGGCACTAAAGAGTATGTCAATGGGATTTTGTGTGTTAAACGAAGGATCGGCTAACCTTAAATGCGAGGGAATGTTTAACCCCGAAATATCAACCGAATGACTAGGAGTGTCTTCTCCAATGCTATTGAGAATTAGACAATTAAGTTTAAGAAAGTTGTTTCTATGACAAGTATCTCTTATGGTTAGTTTTGAAAATTGTAAAGCTTGCGATTTTGAGCTGTTGATGCCTGACACATTGATGGAAGTGGGGTTTACGGGTAGGCCTAGTTTTCTAATCAGAGAATTAGATACAAAATCATGAGTTGCCGCTGAGTCTAGAAGACCGCGTGCACGGACCCAGTTGCCAAAGTTATCCTGAACGTCAATTTGAACAGTAGACAACAATACTTGCGCACTGCGAATTGACTTAGCATTTTGAATGTATGATGAAGCATTAAAACTGTTAACACTATCATTTTTAGGAGAAGTGGATGCTGTTGATGACTTTGCCTGATCATGACGATGTAGCAGAGTATGATGAGCCTTTTCACAATGGTAGCAAAGTCTTGTGGACTTACAGTTAGAAGCAGAATGCGTGGGCGCTAGGCAGTTGAAACAATGTTTGTTTTGAGCGACTAATTTTCGTCTGTCATCGACTGACATTTCTTTAAAGGATTTGCAGAGGTATAGGGCATGGGGATCTTTACAAAGTATGCACTTTACCGGTTCGTTTAAACTTTTGCGAGGTTCACCTTGCGTGTTTAAAACAATAGAGCTAGCAACACGACGTTCACTAGACCTAGTTGGGTAACCAGTAATGTTTGATTTGAATTTGGATGAGCTGGACCCTGGTTTTTGGGTATTAGACGCTGAGCGTTCGCTTTTGGGTTTGATGGACATTAATTCGAATTTGGAACTAGGAGATGAAGGTTCGCTCTGATTAGCTAGCGCGGTTAAAAGTTGGCATCTAGCGTTTATGAAAGTGACTAAATGCTCGTAAGAGTAGTCGTCTTCCTTAGAAAGTTCAATTTCCCAAGCTTTGAGGGTAGCAGCATCAACTTTAGAAACTACTAAATGTATTAGGAAAGTATCCCAATGTTCAGTAGGCTGCTCCAATTGGGACAAAGCTTTAACGTGGAGTTGGGTAGTGTCAATTAAAGTACGCAAACTAGTGACGTCATTGTGCTGTGACGCAGGTAGTTTAAATAGAGCCTTAATATGGCGTTGAATACGTAAACGTGAATTTCCATATCTTTCTTTTAATAAGTTAAAGGCAATGGGGTAATTTTCGGCACGCAGAGGAAGTGCTTCAACTAACTGCAAAGCTTGACCTCGAAGGATAGATCTCAAGTAATGAAACTTGTAAATGACTTGAATGTCTTCATTGTCATGAACAAGGGAGCAAAATAATTCATAGAAAGAATCCCAAGTGGATTCATCTCCAGAAAAATGGGGTAAATCAATTTTCGGTAAAGTAGGTTTGGGCTTGTGAGTGCTCTCACGGAAAGAACTTTGGGGTTCGTGAAGGGAACCAAGAACAGAAGCGTCCCTTTTCTGCTCCTCTTCGAGTTGGCGTATTATTTTGAAAGCAGAACCTATGCCTTCGTAATATAAGTTCTCTACTTCGACACGATCTTCTGTTTGATTGAGCATACAAGTTTCAATTTCAGTTTGAATGTTACAGTAGTTTTCATAAGAACGTTCAAAATCCTTTACACGATGTTTCAACAAATCTAATTGCGCGTCTGAGGGATCTAATTCTTTTATGTACCTTCTGAATCGGGTAATTTGCCCTTTATAGGATGCTCGTTTAGAAGTAAGTTTTTCATCCTTATCCTTATCAGTGGGAGCCATATTAAAGAAGATAAATGAAAATGTAACTCACGAAACTGTGGAACCTTGGAAATGCTGTCAAGCTGGCAGCAGCGAATGAGTAGAAAGAATAGGACACACCATAGGAGACAGGAGCGGCCTCTTTCCCGTTCACAGGCTTTGCACGATGTGGTTATAGCTGAAATATTCAACACAGATATTAGAAATATGCAAAGTATTGTCAAATGACACTTTTTTAAAAAGAGAGAAGAAAAAATGGGCTCTCCCGGGTTTCTGGGACCAAATTTTGGGTAGATTATAGGCTAGGGAATAACCCACCCACCAAGGGAAGATGATTAAGAGAAGGAAGTAGATTTGGGATTTGGAAAAGAAGGATAGAAAAATAGGAGGAGAGTCCCACAAGATTAATAAGTTGAGGTTTAAATACACTTAGAAGAAGTTGCCAATGGAAATTAACTCTCGGATACCTAAAGTAGGTACGAGCTTGGTCGAGGCTAACGGGAACCGCAGCTAGGACTTGGGCGGTTTGCAAGAGAGAGGCTTTAGTACATTTCCTCCCGAGCATGTATAAAAGTACTATGGGGAAGGGTGATGGTCTGGCAAAACTTAGAGGAACAAATTTACTGTATGTTTTCTCAAGGAAATTAGGTTTTACAAAGTAATTCGAAGAATGCCAATGATTTAACTCAAGCTTGGTATTTTCAATTTCCAAAATTGTGGAGTTCCTGTAAGGGCGACCAAGTGTCTCTAAGAAGGAATATGATAAAAGATTATGCCTTATTGGGTAATCTTGGTAAATGAACCAATGGTTGCATTGGACAATGGCTAAGCTTTTACTCAGCGAGGAGCCGGCTAAAAGTTTAGACAAAAAGAAACACTTATTTTTTAGAAAACTGACCATAAGTTTTCGGAGAGGGTCTCCACAAGCAGGTAGTTGGCTTAGCGAACTTTACTTGCCTTACTGGCCAATTAGAATTAGCTATTATCGCTAAGAAGAACTTTAGTAAGGTGAAAATTAAGAGTTCTTGCTCAAATGCAACAAATAGTGAAAGCTCTATTAATGATTTTGATATCATTGAGTGAGGAGAGTCAAGGAAGACAGGATTTTGCCTAAACTTTATATTCGAAAATGAAAAAGCAAAGGGAAAAGATTTGTTTATTTTACAATTAGAAAAAGTTTGAGGAAATTAACAATTATGCAATATAATTTTAATAAACACGGTTCATTTGAACTTTTTAACAAATAGGGTCGCAGACCTCACAACATTAAACGGTTGCTCCAGGCAATTGACAATTTACAAGGTTTCAAACCTTACATGTTTCTAAAATCTTTATAAGATTTAAACAAATGAGCAATAAAATAATTAAAGCTTGAACGTGAATTGAAGTACAAAAAGTGCACCTTAAGAAATTCTGGAGAGAATGTTCTAGAGAAAGTGACAACTTTGAAAATAACAATAATAACAACGTGAAAAATAAAATAGAAGTTCCTACAACTTCTTATATTTATACAGAATTAATATATGAGAATTATACAAAAAGGGCAGGTCACTTACGGTGAAACCTGGAGAAAGTGAAAAGGAAGTTTCTAGACTTCCTATGTTTAATTAGGAATCACGAGAAAAATGGGGCAGTTTCCATTTCGTGAAACCTGAACATGACTCGCTCAAGAGTTTAGAGAATTGTTTTCCCTGATTTTGAAGGGAGAAACAATGTAAATTTGAAACGTGTGCTAGACACGTATCACAAAGATTATACAGAGATACTTAATGATAAACCAACAAAAATGGAAGGGCACTTCTTGGAATGACACCTTATTGGAATAGACCTAGATTAAAAGTTTATTGCAGATTGTTAGTGAGAGGTTTAGGAAAGAGAAATGGGAATTGAGGAAAATGTTCATGGCCTTATTTGAGTATAAGCGAACCATCGCGACGCGGTAGAAAAGTTGAGCAAGCACTGGTTTGCACTATAGTTCATTGAAACATATGAAATGTTCACTGTGGAGACACAAAGTTTGTGGAAAAGAAAGTTATTGCAACTATAGGAAGAACTGATTGCACTATATAGGTGAGAGTCTATTTCTTGAAACAGTTGTGATTTACAATTAAATGCGCCATAGAATGTTCCAGCGGTGGACGAAAATTCACTATTGTAGTAATTTAGTTTTAAACAGAATTCTCCCAAGTATGTGAGAAATACATGACGGCAGGACTCGTAGATTGAGTACCGAATCTGGAAAGTTCCAGAACAATCTTAGTAGTAAAATGGGGCTAATGTAAATCCAGCGGAGGAACTTGCTTTGTAAATTACAGACAGTGGGTATTAGATAATATCCCACGTAGTGAGAAGATTTCTCATTTGGCAAGCATAAGAAATGCTGCTTTCACTAAGATTAGCTTGATTAAACAAAAGCTCAACATGGAAAATCCCGCGGAGGATGATTTTGCCCCAAAATAAGTAATTTCACACTGCCTATAAAAGATAGTCTAAAGCATGTGGTAGGTAAAATCATGAAGATGAGGTTAAAACTTGAAGCAGGTACTTATCTTTGTTGCATGGCGAAGGTGAAGTTCCTCACTGATGCTTAAAGTTCCAACATGGCGTGGAATTTAAAAAATGCCTCGTTAGGTCAGGAGGCTGGCTCTGGTTGAGCCTTAACTGATTACTACGACTGCCGACTAAGAAGTGAGAGCAGCTCAACGAAGCACGGAAGGTCCTAGGAAGGGGAGAGTGGGGGTAGGAAACAAAAGGTATACATATCAGCATAACCAACTTAGCAAAAAATAATTTTCTTCTTGATGGATGGTCTTCTAAGAGTTGATAGTAGGCGATATTAGCGCAGCATGGTGAGTGAAACAGTAGACGTAGTCCTCTTGCTCAAGGAGAAAATAGCTGACGATGGTAACGAGATCTGGTAGCCAAATGGATAAGTAAGTCCTCTTGCACGATGAGGAATTGAGTAGCTTCAGAGGTTTGCTACTAGATGACGCTAGGTGGATCACAGAAGTTATATATCTGAAACATACTTATGAAGACATGAGAGATATACCCAACAAGGAGAAAACAGATGATCACTGTTGGTGTTTGGCAAAGAGGAAGGAAGAAATGAACATGCAAAGAGCAATAGACATTATATCTCTCGTACCGTGTATTCAAAGAATACACCAGGTCCCTACAACTCTCGACACTAACTTGTTGTAACACTCATCACATTTTAGGGTGAGGTTGAAGGGGTACACTATAGAGAATGGTGCCTGGACAGCCATCACCCTCGAGGAGAATGGAAATATGGGTTAGAGTAGAGCTTTATAAGTAACCAGGGGCCGTAGAGTGTTCAAGCACCACACGATAACAACTGTGTGGTGCTGATGACCAAGGGGACAATACAACCTGTCACCGTAGTATCAGAGCCGGCAGAACTAGCCTAATATAAAACGGATGGAATGAAAATTGGGTGAAGGATGAAATGGATTAAAGGGGAAAAAGAAATAGAATAATAAAAATAACAAACCCGACTCTAGTTACTAACGGTGACCTGGTTACCCACTAATCACTACTCACTGCCTCACTATAAGCTGACAAGTGATGACCACAGTGCCCTATTCCAAAGCTTTGAGAGACTGGCAAGCAAGGATGTAAGCGATTCACCAGCCCCCAATATAGGGCACTTAACGATACTGAGGCAGGCAGAAGCACTCGTGTGCAAGCAAGGAATCACACGCCCGGCAAGAGCAACACGGACCTGGCCGGTGCACTGCAACCCAGACGATGCTCCCGCAGCAGTGAGCTACACGCAGTGTTAAAGGTAGCCCGGGCCGACGATGGTATACGACCCGGATTGTATACTACCCACTGCGGAGCGCAACTGCTAAACGGGGGCAGACTGACAACCCGGAAACTGAGCCGCGCACCGAGGGTGAAACCCTATGCCTGCAGACTTATTGAACCTAGTGACCCGGCCGAGTGGTCCAAACAGGTACACTTTGATCTTAGCCAAGAGGCCGAGAAGCAACATTCTATTCATATCTGTCCATATCATCCTTTCCATCTAGGCAATCCATTTCGATCACGTTATTTAGTTTCTTGGCAACTATATAACCAATACATTTCTTACCAATTCATAACATCTTCGTCACACCAATGTCCAACGTTCTCTCCGCAATGTAAGTAAAAGAAGTTATTGCTCTCGTGATTCAATATTCTAACACATTATTTTCAATATACAAGACTATTTATATTGTTTGGATTTTCTCTCTACACAGATTTCTCTACCTGGCAAATACATATCAACCATAACCTAACTTATTCAGCTTTTCTATTTTCACATCCACGTATGTGTTATAGTTTTCATATGTTTTTCCGTTCTTTTTCTGTTTGTTTTTTTTTGTTTCTCAGTTTATCTTTAGAGCTCTTCAATTCGACGCTGTTTTATCAAGACATTTTCATGTTTTTTCATTTTGTAACAGATCTGGTTTTTGAAATCTTTCTTTGTGAGCTTTTGGAAAAAAATATTTTTTGAATCCTGTGTTACGCCAACATGTTCTTAAGTGCATGTTATAGCACATTTACTTATCCTATGCTACGCTGAGGAAGGTCACAATGTACAATGTATTGACTTAAGGTAATAAATAGTTTATTATAAATGGAATATGCGACATCTTAGTTGTGATTGTTGCTCATTAGGGGCTGTACTACCCCGTGTAGTTTTGGGTGTGTTTGTGGAATTTGTGTACCTGTGTAATTGTGATGGCTGTACATGTGTGCGTATTTGTAAATTGGGTATAGGAATGGTAAGGAGGTGGCCGTGGCCCTAAGTTAAGAACCATCCCAGCATTTCCCCGGAGCAGGAGTGGTTAAACAATGGAAAATCACTTCCAGGATAACTGATCTGGGAATCGCACCCTCGTCTTCTCACGAGGCTGTGTTTGTCCTCACACCAGAATAAACAATTCTTGGCAAGGGTGTGAATCGAACCCGGACGTCCGAGGTGACAGCTAAGAATGGTAACCGCTACACCCCGATATCTTAAATAAACAGAAATGATTACAATAGCTAAGAACATAAATGTGCCAGTCGTTTCAACTATCACAATATTTTGCCCCCACCCCTCCCCCTTCCCCCGGGCTGTTTGCCCCGGAAGGAGGGCTTTTGGATTATGTACTGTTTCTAATGTTTTCAAATTGCCGCTTGTTCCCCCTGCCATGCCATGTGTACTTTCGGCCACGGAAGCAACGAGAAGTCTCGAGACGCTGCGAGAAGCTTCCAGCACTTTCCTGAACCAATTTGTAATACTTTCCGCGGGATAAATGCCGCGGCCTGATTGGACAATGTGCGCGCGCATGCGCCGAGAAACTATGCGAACTGGTGTGTCCAACGGACACCAACACTCGACGCTTGGACTTGCAACGATGTAGTTGTTAGGTGTGTGAACTGGCCACTCGGAAGGCCAGCCCTTGAGGCTACTCTGACCATGAGGCCAAGTTGAGGTACTGTATGCTAAACTAAACTGTATACTAAATGCTTGAGTTATTTCATTATTATTTTACTCCCGATGGAGATTTATTGGTTACTTGTTTGCTGCTTCTGGTGCGGGTTTTGAAGCTTAGCGTCTATTCAGCGTTTTCAAACTTGAACTTGTGTGGGCCACATAATACTAGAAACTTTTTATTCCATTTTTGATATCTTACCTCTTATTCAGGAAAATATTCATTAACAATGATTCTAAGCTTCGTGTGACATTTTATGTCTTGTGAATCTTCGAAATTTCAAACACGTGCTGGTCGTGCACGTCCAATGGCCATATTTAAGACGCCAACCTAACTTTAGTAATAAGCTATTTAATATGGACAAGAACCAATTTCCTTTTATGTGAAATATTGTTTGTAAACCTTTTGGATGGGGTTTCTTATTGTAATTACTGGCGGCATACCATTTGCCTTTGATGCCATCTGGTGGGCCTATTGTTAAGTGCCTCGTGGCACATGGTTATCCCTAGCCTAGAGCCTTCTGCTTTTCGCATTGCCTTGCCTGCAATGATTAAACTTATTAAGAGCCTTTTGGAGCGCAGTAAGCCCTCCTGGGCAAATTACATTTTAATTATGTCACCAGCTAGCAAACACGTGCTCGTGTGAAATAATGTAACGCCTGTGGTTTCACATACCACGAATTCCCGCCCACTTACTGCCACGGTTGGCATTTGATATTTTCCATGCTCCCGCTCTCCTGAGCCCTGCATTTCTTACTTACATTTTGCATTTGTTCTTGCCGGGCCTGCTGTGCCCAAGTCTGACCAGCATTAAGGGGTTCCTCCCTATCTTTCAGTTAGGCCCCAGTGTGGATTTACTAGTGCCCCAGCCCCTGTGTAACCCCACCTTTGATCTTGAATATATTATCTTTGTTACCTTGTTTTTAAACATGACTATTATTTGGGGAAGGGCAACCAGCATCAAAACCCCACCCTCTGGATACGTTCCAGACCCCACTTCATGGTCATCCTGACCACTGCGGCGTTACGACCACAAGGAGTGGAAGTAAGCCACAATAAACACTGTTTACAAACATTGCAGAATGCACATTTACGCCAATATCACAAATATTGAACCTAATTCTCTAGAATAATGCGCAACCTAGGAAGCATTCCAGGTCATTTTACAACAATTATGAACATTTTCTGGCCTTTTCAATTAAATGTATTAGTGGATGAAGAATCCTCACAGTTTGAAAATATTTATTTATTAATTATCATAGTAATTAAAGCTATTGATAGGCGGATGACAAACAAAATAGTTGTGCATAATTAAATATCACAAATTGTCATTTTCTGACGTCCGGATCTTCTAAATCATGTTAAAATCTGAGCGTGTATGCTTTGATTTGCAGGGGTAGAGTAGCTAAATCACACCCGTCAAACAATTCACACCACATGTATGGTACTTTCGCAGCGGTCGAGTAGCTAAATGGTACCTATCAAAAAACTCAAACTACGTGTACCGGTATGCTACCTTTCGCAGCGGTGGAGTTGCTAAATCACATCCATCAAACAAGTCAAATCACGTGTATGCTATGAATCGCAGCGGTGGAGTTGCTAAATCACACCCATCAAACAATTCAAACCATGCTACGTTTCGCAGCGGTGAAGTTGATAAATCACACCTTTCAAACAAGTCAAATCACGTGTATGCTATGAATCGCAGTGGTGGAGTTGCTAAATCGCACCCATCAAAAAATCAAACCACGAAATACTGAAGATTTATAGGAACAATGGTAAGAATATCGCTGGTATACGACTTACTCAAGATATTTCACATAAATCGCTAAATTCGTAAATATAAATAAGCAGATTCCGGAAATTTACAGAAAAATTATTCGAAATTAATATTTACATCTCTAAAAACACAGAAAAAAACGACCCTTGATTCTATGTTGGCTCATGTATTAATTCCAGCCAGGACCACGATAAACAGCAGTCCTCTGTCTTTTTAAAGATAGAACGTTAAGGATATGGCGGGAGCCTGGAACCACTGAGCTGCGTTGCGGAGTTTATAATCAGGTAATTCCAGTAACATCCAGCGCTATGTTGCAGAATACACACAGGGTCATTATCTATGTGCGCCCCGATAAACACAGCAAGCTAAGCCGGCTGTGACTAGTGCAGATCGTGGGCGCGCGTGCACGGTTCAGTCAGTGATGGCGCGCACTTTTACACTTTTACCAAGCATGTTCAATAATGTGTACTTACAGTGCTCATAGCCGATGCTGAAAATGTCCTTCCACTCTTCTAACACACACCTGACATCTTCTGACGATAGATACGCTCGTTTCTTGTGCTAAACGTTTTAACGATTTTTAAGGGGTATGTTCCAATCTTTCTCCAATATCGTCTATTTTTTCTGTAAAAACACAACGCTGTCTCTCAACTCTTTTATTATTTACGGAGCCTGTTTCCTTGCATCGTTTAGCGAGCCTCCTAATTGTACTGGCATAAGACACAGGTCTTCCTGGAAACTTGATTCGAAATTTTCGTCTTGTTTCAGAACAAGATTTTCTACTCTTCATATACGAATTATGGATATACACACGTTCGCACAATGTGAATTGATTTCTAGGCATGACCAACAATCACACTAATCACAATACTCACTAAACGCGCAACACGAACGTCTAAGCTTTGCAGATGCACGTCCATATGAATGATACAACACGTGTGAACTAACGATATGAGTCAGCGAAGTGCTCCACCACCGGCTGGACCGTGTCCGCGCGCCCGCGATCTGCACCAGACAAAGCCGGCTTAGCTTGCCGTGTTATCGGGGCGCACAATGATAATGACCCTGTAATATTAACCTATGAGTTATATAGTTTGATCTTTTCATCAACGCCCAGTACAATCAAATAAATAAGTAAATTAGTGTACAAACACTGAATTAACAAATAGGCAACAGCAAACAGAGCTAAAACAAACTAATAATGTTAGTTGCTTGGCAAGGATTTGACAGTTCCCATCTTTCTTCAAAGATAGTGTCCGGTGTGGCCATGTCTAATTATTTCATAGAAGATTTCCTCTCTGATGATGTCTACTTTTCTATTTTAAAACAATCAAAAACACAGATAATATCTCTACGATATAAACTGTTTCTTAATTTTTTCTCTTCTTGAATGTAACAAATTCTCATTTCTAACGCCGTGTGCAAGGAATGTACCGTTGTTAAAAGTAAGCACAGAGAAAAATCTTAGTTAAGTTCGGTGACGAGCCGAGCAGTGGCCATCCATGACTAAGAGACAATAAGAGTCATTAATTCTAGGTTGTTAAGGGGCGTGGTGGCGCCTCTCACCAAGGTAGGCCGAGTTCTATTCTCGGTCAATGCATTTGAGATTTTCGAAGTGTAATGCCATGCCATGTGACGTGGTTCGGATTCCACGTAAAAAGGGGGTCCCGTGGCTCAATATCGTGAGATTCATAAGTTTTCTTCCTTCATTTTCTAGATGGTTAGTAATGCCAATCATTATTCAGATAAGTAGACCAGCTCAAATATCTACGGAACTGTTTGATATATCGGCACTTTGTTTCCAAGTTCTGAAGTCGTTTTCAGGGGCTCAGACAACACAATCCATTTTGCCCCCAGTACATATATATTTACCCATAAATCGGTAGCAACTTTGCTTTTCTTTAATGCGACTATACTAATTTCACCACTGGAACTAAGAATCGAATGACAAGATCAGTGGTATGCTTATTTCGCAAATCCGATGAGTACTTTTTGATATATTAAAGGTTTCCATAAGTGTCGACTTTAGACTGAAAGCGTTGGGCCAGTCACTGGGATATGGAGTGCATGATTCTCTTGCGTGACCGACTCAATGTTTACAAACTCACATCTTCTTCTTCTTCTTTTTTCTTATCCTTCTTCTTGTTCTCCTTCCAACCTTTCTTCCGCAGAGCAGGGTCGGCTCTTCTGCACAATTGCCTCCATCTTGCACGGTCTGCAGCACCCTCCTTCTCAATATTGGCTGCTCTCATGTCCTCCTTGATTTGGTCAAGCCACCGCTTCTTGGACCGTTCTTGTGGTCGCTTGCCTACTTCATCTAGTTGTAGTGGCTATGTTTGCCACTGTGTCCTCGCAACTTCGTATACATGTCCGTACTGTACCCGTATCCACATGGTCTTACCTGTTGATATCCGATGACAAATCTGGATCGTAGAATCTGGAAGTACCCGGATGAAATAAACCCCCAAAAGTTCTACCAACATGGATCATCCTGGGATAAGGGCACATTAATATAATAGAATTTGTTAAGAAAGTGCCAGTGGTGAAAGAACAAATAAAAACTTGCTCAAAGTGAACTCGAAAACTCTAAATTAATCTCGGGCATATGGATGAAAGTTGGAAATATTACCCCACTGGTTCTCCTAGCACATCCTGTTTCTAATATAAATCACTAAATCAATCTGGATTTAAAATGAAATATTCAGTTAATTTACTGAAAACGTGAAATTAGAGATCGAAATCTACGAAGTATGTTGTAGTTCAGTATTTACTGTAGCATGACAAAAATATATAAATGGATCGCCTTAATTTTGACGAAAATATACCATGGAATTGGATTTACAAGCAATGTTTCAAATCCATGAAAGCCTTGATCTACGATAAACTATATCGTTGATTTATACACAAACACACTAGAAATTGTTCATTATAGATTGTATACATGAATTTACATTTTAATTCGTTCACTGAATTTCGGTATGATATACTATCATCATCCACTGACATTATTATTTTTAACATTTATTTTAATAATGTTCTGACTTATTCGACAATCATTCAAGTTTATCGAACGTATAGTTCCTCAAGTTAATACTTCAATTATATATTCAAAATATTACAATATTATGATGTGTTTTCTGTTTATAGCTTCACACTAGATATGTGTTATTATTAACAATCTAAATCATGATGAATTATTATCTGCTTAATCAACATTTAAATGGTGGGTTTTATTTAAATACTAGCATTGTAGCTTCAATGTTCGTGTTCATCTCACGAATAATACTTCATCATCATATGCTTCGGCGATTGCTCATTAGCTCGCACAATTCACAAAATTCATTACATAAACGGCAATTTCTCCACATTCGAGATTCCTAATATAAACTTCATACTATATCTGACCATCCACTGATGTAGAAATGTATTTCAAAAATTTCATTAACACCTGTATTGCTTCATTCAATACAAAATGGCTGTAAATAATTTTTTCACACGTATATAAAATTAATGTAAGTTTCAAGTTTCAAGATATGGCATGTTTCACATTTAACACGACTATCATAGTGTTAATCCATTTTCGTAAAAACTGTCCTAATTATTGAATAATTATACGATCGATTCTTTACATCTACAAATTCCGAAAATGTCATACTTATTCATGACGGAATGTATTTTACATAATATTGAGCTTTATCTCTCAATTGTACTTCATTTCATTATGGATTTCCATACTCACAAAAATATCTTACAAGATATTATAACTTAGTAGAAATTGAGATTTGATTCAGATTCGCAAAAACAAATTCTAAAATGGGACTTTCTCTTAAGACAATCGTATAACTCTACACCATGGAAAAATGCCTAGTATGAGTAGAATACAATATAGACCATTAGAATCATACGAAATCAGAACAGGAGTAAAACCAAAAATGAACCATAAAAGTCGAAAACTGAATCTACTGTACCTCAACAGAATATCTCTACTCAAAACTTGATTCAAAAACTGGCTATAACTGCCTAATCCAAAAATACTGTAATTGTTCACTTTAATAATGTTGCTAGACTTCGATGCTTATATCTAATTTCACGAAAAAATATACAGTCATTTAAAATGCAATGCTGTATGAACTGTCGAAGAAATTCTGTTTCGATGCTCACAAGTAAACAGAATTAATGTTGTAAAATGTTCATATTATCGTAGTAAGTTATCATCTTCCTAATTCCTATTCTCATATAAAGATATCGTAGTCTTCTTCCTAAAAACTCTTCTTCTCCATATATGTTTCTTCTCAACTAATTATAATGCTCGGAATTTATTACCAAAATTTTAAATAGTTATGTTGCAAAATAACACTACAAAAGAGATTATATACTTAAAAATTACTTAAGTGCATCCTTAGTTGGATCAAAACTTAAAATAGACCATCGAACAGAACTGACAAAAACGTCAAGTCTAATTCTCAAGTCCATTTCCAAACTACTAAACAAAAATGGTGAAAAAGAGCATTCTATAGATATGACATGATTCATACCGTCTACAAATAAAAAGATCTCCAGCTACCTTAGCTGTCTTGATGTGAGTAAATGTATGTGAGGACATACATCACTGTTGCGACCGAACCGTCATCCTCGGCGTGGAGAATTTGAAGTATTGGTCGGTAATTCAGGTGTTCGAACCCATCTCCTCTCCGTCCGAATCAGCTGTCCGTAACACAATATCCATCTCGCATTGACCGCCTGGATTGCGTTCCTTCGAAATAGCGAACGAGCTAACGAACAGTCTATATGAAGCACTAAGTTCTATCGCGACTCCTATGCCGAACTGTGTTCCCACAAAGATATGCGGTCGTCCCCTGTTTCTTGGCCGTCCCTGTCTGAAAGCAGAGTAGCACTTTTTCCGTACCGTACTTTCACAAAGCGTACAAATATTTCAATGTTATTTGAGACTGTTGTTCTGACAGAACCAAAAAGCGAGTGAGTGTCTCCATACCGAGCTCCTCTCAGCGGGACTAGATTCTACCCATGATCCATCTCCGTCCGGTCGATATATCGAAGTTGGTGTACCACAACTGCGATAAATATCTGTTAGCGTTATAAAAGCAATAATAACTTCTTAAATGTATTTAAATTATCCCTTCTTATATGTCATTACATTTCCATGTCGTCGATCCCCTCTGCGATCTCTGTAATTGTTAATAATTGTATATTTCCATGTCGCGCTTGTAGAGTAGCCATCTTAAGATCTAACTATACCTTACAAAACATGTGTTCTTTGCTGCACCAAGGACTGGCTGATACGTCCTCTTTGCTGCGTAGCAGGGTTGCCTATTCAGTTTCCCTAACCTCGCGCCTAACTTGCTGTAACTCTCCACTGCAAGTTGGAATCTTCTCATAAAAGTGCAGTATTCGTTTCTTATAAATACAAGTGTTCTATTGCTAGCCAAAATACTGGTACAGTAGCAACACAGGCGAGCTTCCAGCATTTTGTCAGGGATCGATGCAACACCAAGGGTTTTTGACGAGTGAAAAATCATAATGGAAACCTGGGGGCAAGTAACTACAGTACCTGTGATGTTGTCACCTGTCCCATGTGGTCAGATGACGGACAAAACTAGCTCCGCTACTGCTGAAGTACAGTCAATAGCAATAATAAAATGGCGTTCTGTTAGTAAGTATGTAACGTGCACTTCCGGATCACAATATTTCGACATGCACTGTACTGTTCTTCACTGTGGTGTCGTCACGTACTCAAGTGAGGAATTCCCTAACATCAGATCGGTGGTGGCAACTGTGAAGCGAGAGGGCGACATAGTGACTGTGTACAGGCTCACCCTCAACCTTCAAGGTCAAGGGCAATCGTCTAAAACAAACGTCCGGCTTGTGCGTGGTAATTGGTGACATGATCTTGTGTTGTTAGGCCAATGGACCAGCGCAGCATCCACATCTCCGTGGAGTGCAGCACTTGCTCACATCTGTTGGTTACTGGCCAACACTCAGTTCTACACAATGCTACAGGTCTGATCATAGTGCGGTATACTTTTGATTTCAGCTTTACAGGAATCTTGACTTACTTGACGTAATTCCTGTTGCTTCTCTCGGAGCATAGGTCTTCCGTGAAACGCTTCCCTCGAGTCCTGTTGTTAGCCTACTTCTTCCTCTCACTCAATGTATTTCCCATTTCCAGGTATTCTTCCTCGATCGTCCTCTTGCAGGTCTTCTTCGGACGACCTAGTTTTCGGGACGCTTGTGGGTTCCAATCGACTGTAGTCTTTTCAATGGCTCCAGCAGGCTTCCTTAGGGTGTAACCTATCCATCACCACTTTCTCTTCTTCATTTGTATATCCATTTTCCACTGGTTGGTTTCCTCGCATTGATATTCATTTGATATGACATCCGGCCATCTTCGATTGATGATACGTCTCAAGCAAAGATTCAGGAAGACTTACAATACGTCGAACGGTAATCTTACGAACGCATAAAACTCCTGACACCTGTCGACATTTAGGCCAAGCATTATGTGATCACATTCGTACTTCTCTCAAATATCGGGATCCAGTTACCTTGTTGAGTTGTTTTCCAACAGTAGATATGGGGCCATCTGTTTGCTCTCCACACTCCAAGTATTCAGTTTTGGAAATGTTTAATTTCAGTCCATATGCATCAAGGTGGTCATTCCAAATCTGTGTTTGCTGCTCTAGGTCTTGGCGTGTCGCGCTTGCCAACAAAGACATCATCGGTATGCAGAAGATTCCAGGGATGTTGACAAACTCACATACCGCATTTATTCCGTGCTATGCATACTGTGATGTGTACTTTTGAAATGTCTGTTGGATACTCTGACTCTTAAGAATTAACATTAGATGTGACGTTCGCAATGAACTAACTTGGTGAGTTTTTGTTGCATTTCTAATTATAATATGTACGGTATATTAAATCACTATCGCAGGTTCGCCAGTACTAAACAATTCCGTAGTTATTATGTATCCTCTTCATTCAGATATATTTCTGCTAGGATTCAGGGCGACGTGGAGAGGAAGAGAAAAGCACACGTACGCAATAGACTGGATCAGGATAGTTGAAGAGGAGTATAAGAGAAGGTCTATTGAAGAATCCTGAACAAACTGAAAAACGGGTACTATTGGAAATAAGATAAACCTCAGGCGAAAACATTGGCAGAGAAAAAGCAATAGCTGTGGATCACGGAGGATACACTAGAATTATTGGACGGAACGAGGAAAAACAAGAATGCAGAAGATAAAGAAACGTTGTTGGACGTTATTGGTTTTACGTCTCTTTTAACAACTGCGCTTTTTAGAGACGCCAGGCTGCCAGAATTTTGCCCCGAAAGGGATCATTAACGTGCCAGTAAATCTACTGACACGGCTCCCTCGCATTTGGGCACCCTCTAATGCCAGCTGACTGCGGCAAAGAATACAGGATCTGGCATATGGGATGATAGTTGCACAATCAGATTGATGACTCAGGCTTCAAAGATCCTGACTAGAATGACTTACTAGAGCATGAAAAGACAGATAGAAACGGAATTGGGTGAAGACCAATTTGGTTTCAGGAGAATTGTGAGAAGAAAGGATGCTGTACTCAAGTAACAGGCTGATCCTGGAAGGCAAAATACGGAAATATAAAAGAATACTAGTAGTATTTGTAAACTTCGAATAAGCTTTTGAAAACGTTGTTTGACATATTGAAAAAGACTGGGGATAGAAGGCTGATTAGCAATCTATACTAAAGATGGTATAAGGCAAGGCTGCATCTTATCACCCCTAGTTTTCAATTTATTCATTTAACAAGCAATGAAGGTAATCAGAGTAAAATTTCAAGTAGGAGTTAGTATTCAAGGAGAAATAATCTTAACTCCGAGATTTTCTACCGACCTTGTCATCATATCCGATTCACCAGAGATTTTGAATAAGTAAAAGGTAGGGACTTCATATTAAGAACGAAATTCATGAAGAAAGACAATAAATGAAACCAAAATCACGGCATACAACCGAAAGAAATCAGAAACCCGTATTGACGTCAAATTGGCAAGTGAAAAGCTACATTAAGCAGGAAACTATTGCTACTTAAAGTAGCGAAGTCCCTTTTGAATTTTTTTCCTGGGTCGCGGCACGCCAAGGAAGTAAAACTTGGACTCCTGAAGCAGGATACAAACGGAAAATATAACATCCTGAAATGCGTTGTTACAGGAGAGTATTTAAGATGAAATGGGAAGTGAACCACACATTGAAAGGTATTTAAATGTGTAGGCGAGAGGAGATATTTCTGGTGACTACCAATGAAGACATGAGATAAGTTGGCAGGACACATTCTAAGAGACCCAGGAATAGCTAACTTATTTTAGGAAGGAAGTGTCGAGGTTAAAAACTAATGGGATAGACGAAGGTTAGAATATGTTTAGAAGATTGTCACGGATGTAGGATGTAGAAATGAAACGATTTACGGAAGACATAAAGGAACCAGGTAAAAAGCTGAAGACTCCAACAACAACAACAACTACAAAGTATCAACTTGCCAACATGAATTAAAATGTGATTATTTAAATGTCCTCTCTTAGCTAATGAAGCTTCATAATTGCTAGAGAAACATGGTTCCTAGATTCTATAGATTCGATCGTATGTTCTCAAAGGTCTCCTTAGGGCTGAGTTGCTTTCGCGTATACAGTGAGATTCTTAGGCTAGAGGGGGGCCTGAGGCGAGCTACCAGGCACGCGAATTCCTTTCGCTAGCCAACGGAACTAGGGCCGCAGATTGGGCGCAGTTAAATCCCGCAACATGGTACATTAATTAATGGTATATTTACCAGCAAATGATGTTTAATGAACGTACCATTTCACTGAGTATGTTGGAAATGTTCTCCTTTTGCTGACAGGCAGGTGTTGTATCATGTAAATAAATTAGCGTTTACACGCTGTAATTCTCCTTCCGTAATGAAGGATATCTGCTGCCGTATATTGTTCTCCAGCTTCTCTAGGGTACGAGGATTAGATCGATACACTTTGTCCTTTAAGCGTCCCCACAAATAAAAATCACACTGTGTTTAATCCCGGTTTCGAGGCGCCCACAACCCAGCACTAAACACCCTGTCACCTAAGACAGCACTTATTGCGTCCAATGAATTGTGCGCAGTATGCGCAGTTTGTCTTGCTGGAAGAAGCCGTAAAATCTTTCCCTGTATGTTAAGCGGACAAATAAATTATTCAAAATAACCTGAACTTATCGAGAAGACTTAACAGTTTCACGGAAAAGAAATTGCGCCCACAATTCTTTTTGCGGTTACTGCTTAACACACACCGATTTTTTGGTCATGCAGGGGATTTGCTGGTTCAGTCTAAGGTTCACAGGTGACCAGTATCGATTGTTTTGTGAGTTCACACGTCCATGTAAATAAAATAAAATATAACCACGCCTCGTCACTGATAAACACTAACTGTGGATCCGTCGAGCACGGACTGGAAGAGACAATTACTGTAGTTGGCTCTTGTCACTTGATCTCTCGGACTTAAGGTTTGGACCTGAGTAATATTGTACGGTCGATACTTAATTAGTTTTGTAACCCTCTGAGCTGTTGAATATGACACGCTGGCTTAGTTTCGCAAAGATTTTCTCACTGACCATAATAATCAAGCAGTAATGTCCCCTAATTTCCCTACTGTCAAAACGTGACGTCTCCGTTTAATTCTTTCATTTGAAACTGACGCTGTAGACCTGAACTTCGTCACAACCTTCTGAACTGCAGATTCGAAGGCATCTTAAGGTATTCATCGACCCTTCATTAGTCATTTTTAAGAAAATCTTCGTTTTTTTTTTGGTCTCATTCGAAAGTATGTCCTCTCTAGCTTCCAGAAATATATAGTTTATACTATTTTTATAATTGTTTAGCTCATTTATATTCACTTTAATGATCGGCGTGCACGGTTTTCAGCAGCTGTCACTTTGACGCATAGGTGCAGCAGAAAAAGCACACATTAATCTGGCTTTGAAACAGTCTACTCCAGAACTAAAACAATGTAGGAGATACTCACGGGTCGGGGAATGGACGAGTTTGACCTAAAATCCAAAAACAGGCAGTTTTAGGAGTAGAAAAATAAGACTGTTTACTCTAAATGTGTACCTCAACTCTAAGTTACGTTTTCTCTCACTTAATTTTTTCAATATTTGTCTTGACTTGGGCAGTTAAAATGTCCACTTAGAATGCAGATATTAGTTTCATTTAAAAACTAAAATATAGACAAATAATGCAGCTATGTTGTAAAGCACAATGATGCTGTTAAATTGAAATTTAGGGGTTGCGCCCCCCCCCCCACAATTAATTTATTTTATCAATCAAAATAACGTAAATTGTAAAACAAAGCTAATATATTTACCTCAATCAATGATGCAAAAACGATTCTAAACATACAGCAGATCAATTTGCAACAATGACTCGATTAAGTTGAAAAAGAGCGAAGATATCCAGTCTTAAAAATGCATATCATGTGTGATTAATCTTGACAAAAAAAACAGTTTTTTTTTGGGCAAAAATCCACTAGTTTATATTCTTGGAATCAGTGATATCAATTTCAAGAAAATAAGATAACTTGTAATGAAATGTCTTCAGTAGTATCGACAGTACTTTAACAACAGGAAATTCCTGTTGAAATGCTCTGTGAGTAACACCAGACTCGTTATTAATAAAATTACAGCAAATGATTTTTGTTGTTGCTGTGTGGTGAACCTCGCAGCCATACTTGTGTGTCGCTAGATAACAACTAACCGTTCCCAACTGTTCGTAACTGTTGCAGCAAGCACACTTACTGGTCTGTATCTGTCGTTGCCTGTACTTGAAAGATTGGCTTGCCACTCCAGGTAGCCGGAATAATTGGGTGGGCTCCAGCGAAATGCAGAAAATAAAACTAAGACCTAGATTCTCAGCTGACGAATGACAACGGCCGATATTCCTCAACACTTGAATTCTAAATCTTTGAAAGTTACAGCGTTGCATTATGTAGCTACTCCTGTCCCACCTAGCGCGTTTACTAAAATTAATCGAAGCATGGACCCAAGCCCATTTGATGTTTAATTGTGTGGTATTTTATGGGGAGTACGTATGGTGAAATATGTCAAAAAGTGACATATTCCGATTATTATCTCTTAATAATGTCTGATCTCTCCTGAATCATTTGATGCATTATTTGTTGAAAAATTCCATTTGGATGTGTATTTTTTATTATTTCAAAGTTATTAGTACAAATTTAATGTAAATTCATTCAGTTATTATGCACTGACTTCTTAAATATCTGTATCTCTGGAAATGTTAAATCTAGAGGACGTTTCCATGGAAATTATCATGTACCTGGATCTGAATCCAATGCTAATCCCGAAACTAACGTAAAAATCTATTTTTAATACAGATAAACGATACGAACACGAACACTAGTGTTTCGAAGAGTAAACAAGGGGACATATTTATTCATAAAAAACAACATGAAAATAGTTTAGGTTATGTTTTATTATATTTGAGTCCCTTGGCTTAGCGGTTCTCGTTAAATCGTGCACCACGACCACATGAGCACCTGCAGCACATCCGGAGATCGTAGGTTTGAATCCCTGTGCTGACAGTAGTTATCTTGAATGACGTTTTCCACACTCTCTCCAGGCAAATGCCGAGATAGAACTTTATTTCAAGTCCTGGGGTACCCTGTCACTAATACAGCTACACACATAACTACAGTTATCCCATAACTACCGGTTATCAGAAAAATTCAACACACACCCAACTACATAGGGCTGATGACCAAGCTGTCCAAGCCCCTTAATTAAATTCACAATTAGATTCGAGTGTCCTAGGACAAGATTTACAAGTTGTTGTGTCAAGTAATGTTTGTAGAGGGCAAATTGGCATCTCTGCAAGGACTGGAGTTGCTAACAAATGGGTAATACAGAGGAGATTGCAAATTTTGCAAGTCGTTTTGGACTTTTAGAAAATGCAAAAATGATTTGTTTGATAGTAATATTAGATTATATTAAGGAATGAGGTGCATAAAGAAAGGATTGACTGTTCCTTGCCTCCATATGTGAGTTGACATCATGTCAATCTTTGAACTAGATTTCCCCAAAATCACCTTTCATTTTACATTTGACCCTTTATCTCCGAAACCATTACAGACGTGTATACCATAATTTACAAAGTGTTACCTCTTAGTATACTGCAGCTATTGAAACACCAAAACATTTCTACTTCAAACGGTTTCTTATTTACAGAAGAAAACATTACCTTTTAAAAGAAAAAAATGAACATAAATTAAAACAAGATGTTCAGTAAAGAACATACAGCCTACTATCTCCTAAGTGCATGGGTATTGTTATAACTCTTTGTCCATTTCAAGGAGTATAAATTAAATTGTAGTTGCTGGTTGAAATACAACGTGCTGTACGGATATTAAACATGAATATGAGATGCCCTTTGCTAGTGCTATCTCTGTAAAAAAAACCATTCAATTCTGTTTCACCGTGTGTGAATTGATATGGGGAACCGATTTGCACACATACATGGCTGCTATCTGCAAACTATTGGGCTGATGACCTTGTAGTTCAGTTAAAATATGCTTCCCACAAAAAGGTATGTTGTTGCAAAATTTGGTAGAGAACAAATGATTAGGTTTGTCGTTATTTGATTTAAGCTTTTAACATCTGCGTAGACGCCATTCCGTTTCCGTCAAGATGGCGGCGATATAAATCTTGACACTGAGGTGCCCTTTGCTAGTGCTACTTCTGTACCAAATTTCGTTTAATTAAGTTTCAACGTGTTTGAGGATAGGGGGATTCGAATTGCACACATACATGGCCGCCATCCGTAAATTATTAGGCTGATGACCTTGTAGTTCGGTCAAAAGATTCTCTATACATAAGGGTATAATGTTGCAAAATTTGGAAGAGATCAGATGATTAGGTTGGTCGTAATTTGATTCAAGCTTTTAACATTTGGATGGCCACCATTGCGTTTTCGTCCAGATGGTGGCGATATAAAACATGACACTAGAGTGCCGATTGATAGTGTTATCTCTGTACCAACTTTCGTTCAATTTGGTTTCACCGTGTTTGAATTGATACGGGGAATCGATTTGCACACATACATGGCCGTCATCTGCAAACTATTGGGCTGATGACCATGTAGTTTACTCAAAGGACGCTCGTCATATGGATATATGTTGTTGCAAAATTTGGTAGAGATCGGATGATTAGGTTAGTCGTAAATTGATTTAAGCTTTGAACATTTGGGCGGCCGCCATTACGTTTCCGTCAAGATGGGGGCGATATAAAACATGACACTGGGGTGCTCTTTGCCAGTGCTACCTCTGTAACAAATATCGTTCCATTCGGTTTCATCGTGTTAGAATTGATAGGAGGAATCGATTTGCACACATATATGGCCGCCATCCGCAAACTATTGGGCTGATGATCTTGTAGTTTGGTCAAAGTTTGCTCCCCACATTTAGGTATTTCGTTGCAAAATTTGGTAGGGATCAGATTATTAGGTTGGTCGTAATTTGACTTAAGCTTTTAACATTTGGGTGGCCGCCATTAGGTTTAATGTTGCAAAATTTGATAGAGATCAGAACATAAGGTTGGGCGTAATTTGATTTAAGGTTTTAACATTTGGGTGGTCTCCATTACGTTTTCGTCAAGATGGCGGAGATATAAAACATGAAACAGAGGTGTCCTTTGCTAGTGTTACCTCTGTACCAAATTTCGTTCAATTCGGTTTCAACATGTTTACATTGATAGGGTGAATCGATTTGCTCACATACATAGCCGCCATCTGGAAACTATTGGGCTGATGACCTTGTAGTTTAGTCTTAAGACCCTTGCCATATGTTGTTGCAAAATTTGGTAGAGATCGGATATTTTAAGAGCGTTCAAAAACCCTCAGTATGCCTTCCTTCGGAGGGAAGTAAAGCCGGGGGTCCCATGTCATATATTTATGGCATGTTAAAGAACCTTTCACTAATTACACCTGTGTGAAGCTAAATTGGATAGGTTAAGAATGTAAACAACGCTCTTAGTTTTCTACGTTCGTTGTCAAGAGCCGACTGGGGTGGCGTCTAGTAGCTAAGTTCTGAACTTGCTCTTGTAGTCGTTGACGGTGGCGCTTGGTGGCACAAGTAGGAACTATTTGAAAAATTCTAAGTTGCAGCCTGTACTTAAATTAAACAAGTAGTTCCGTGAAGAAATATACAGCCTATTTTCATGTATCCTACTCATGTTAATTGCCTCTTTCTACATACAAAATTTCAGTTTGTTTGCTGTAATAGATTCGTAGATATTGAGAATCGACTAAATATTTCGGATGGTCGCCATGTTGGATTTTATATATGTAGGTCCTAGAGTTATGTACTGTTACATGAAGATTATTGCGTACGTATAGCATGCAAACTTCAATCGCATGATTACGACACAAGAAGTAACAAGGAGATTTAAAAATTTCGCACAGCTGCCATCTTGAGGTCATGGAAACAATTGAAATAAATTAGATGCCAGTGGATTAACATTCGTATAAGGATTTACTGTACCAAGTTTCACTGCACTCGGATGGTTAAATTGCGAGAAACGTCCGTGTGAATATTTATATTTCGCGTCGCCGCCATGTTGGATTTGTGATCACCAGGTTATTTTAAGTCCTATAGGTGAACTTATGTTCATAGCCTCTGTGAACATAAAGAAATTCAGTTTGATTGCTATAATAGATTCGGAGATATTCACAGCCGTCTAAATATTTCGGATGGTCGCCATGTTGGATTGTTAAATGTATAGGCCATAGAGTCATGTACCATTAATGGAAAATTTTTGCGTAGGTTCATTATTCAAACTTTCACATCGATCGCATGATTACGACACAAGATACAAAAACTTAATTTAAAATTCCCATAGCCGCCATCTTGAGGTTATATAAGCAATTGAACTAAATTAGATACCAGTGTATTACAATGTGTATAAACATTTCCTGTGCCAGATTTCATTGCGCTTGGAACATTAAATAGCGAGAAAGGTCTATTTAAAATTTTCAAATTCGCTTGGCCACCATGTTCGTTTTGTAGTTAACCGGTTTTTGAAAGTCTTATAGATGAACTTCCAGTTGTGCCGTTTATCTCCGTACAAAATTTAAGGGTTATACCGCTAATAGTTTCAGAGATATAGAATGTCGGAGAAATATTTCGCACATCCGCCATCTTGTGGTTATGTAAACAATTGAACCAAGTTAGGTGTCGGGTCATTACAATGTGCATAAACATATACTGTAACAAGTTTTATTGCGTTTGGTTGGTTAAATCACGAGAAACGTCTATTTAAAAGTCGCAAATTCGCATGGCCGCCATGTTGGTTTTGTAGTTACCAGGTTTTCAAAGGTCACATAGGTGAACTTCTAGTAGTTCTCTCTATCACCGTAAACATTCCAGAGTGAAGTCGGGAATAGTTTCGGAGATATTGAAAGCTGGTGAAATATTTCGCACAGCCACCATGTTGGATTGTTGAGACGTAACAAAATTTGAAGGGCACGGTCGGGGTCGTCCGGAATAGTGCTATGACTTTTCCGAGTTTCATTGAAGTGGCTCCAGCTATTTAGAAGTTATTAGGGGGTCACACACACACACACACGGACACAAGGTGATCTCATAAGCCTTTTTTTTTTCAAAATTGAAAATAGGCTTAAAACAGATACTTACACTAATACAGCCATCACAATTAACACCGGTTATCAGACAGATTCTACACACACCCAAAGTACACGGGGCTACATGACCGCGTTGTCGCCGCCCCTAAACTGAGTAACCAACCAACCAACCTAGGTTTGTCGTAATTTGATTTAAGCTTTGAACATTTGGGTGGCCGCCATTACGTTTCCGTCAGGATGGCGGCGATATAAAACATGACACTGAGGTGCCCTTTGCTAGTTCTACCTATGTACTGTACCCGAAATTATCTACCATCGGCTTGTTGAAATCCCACGAAGATCACTGGATCGTAGAACCGGGAATATCCCGGCTAAACCCCCCCAGATACTACCAACATGAGATGGGGATAATAGGGCACAGGGTAACTTAACCAGGCAACGTTAAGAAAATCCATGGCTAAACGCCAAAAAGCAACAGCTCAAAGAACACGAGATCTACACAAGAGTGTAATCTCTGGCGTAGAAACACCTAGAAATATCCAGCAATGGCTTTCTTAACGTGAACTCCACTCACTTCTATCAATCACCACAATGCCGAATTAAAATTGGAACTGAAAATATTTATTCACAAAATGGCATAGCGAAGTACTATGTCTTCAGATAATAATCCGATGAACGTTAATAGGCTTGACATGGTCAAGAATAAATCACCGAAAACGATGATCAAATCCAACACACATAAGAATAGGTTGTGAAATCCCATAAAAAAGTAGTTCCGTGAAGAACTATACAGCCTATTTTCATATATCCTATTTATGTTAATTGCCTCTATCAATATACAAAAGTTCAGTTTGATTGCTGTAATAGATTCGCAGATATTGAGAACCGGCTAAATATTGCGGATGGTCGCCATGTTGGATTTTTATATCTGTAGGTCTTAGAGTTATGTATTGTTACATGAAGAGTATTGTGTACGTGCAGTAGGCTATTCAAACTTCAATCGCATGATTAGTACCCAAGATGTAAAAACGAGATTTTAAAATTTCGCACAGCTGCCATCTTGTGGTTATGG
Organism: Meconema thalassinum; assembly: GCA_946902985.2. Lineage (NCBI taxonomy): Eukaryota > Metazoa > Arthropoda > Insecta > Orthoptera > Tettigoniidae > Meconema > Meconema thalassinum. Next base: position 181,437,387 of record OX336398.1, on the reverse strand, counting down.
AAACAAATGAAAAATAAATAGATGCCAGTGGACTAACATTTGTAGAAGGATTTACTGTACCAAGTGTCACTGTACTCGGATGGTTAAATTGCGAGAAACGACCGTGTGAATATTTATACTTCGCGTCGCCGCCATGTTGGATTAGTGATCACCAGGTTATTGGAAGTCCTATAGGTGAACTTATGTGCATAGCCCCTATGAACATTAAACAATTCAGTTTGATTGTTGTAATAGATTCGCAGATATTGAGACCCATCTAAATATTTCGGATGGTCGCCATGTTGGATTGTTATATGTATAGGCCATAGAGTCATGTACCATTAAAGGATAATTACTGCAATGGTTCATTGTTCAAACTTTCACTTCGATCGCATGAATACGACACAAGGAATAAAAACTTAATTTTAAAATTCGCACAACCACCATCTTGAGGTTATGAAAACAATTGAACTAAATTAGATACCAGTGCATTACAATGTGTATAAACATTTTCTGCACCTTGTTTCATTGGGTTTGGATCATTAAATCGCAAGAAAGGTCTATTTAAAATTTTCAAATTCGCTTGGCTGCCATATTCGTTTTAGAGTAAACCGGTTTTTGAAAGTCTTATAGGTGAACTTCCAGTGGTGCCCTTTATCGCCGTACAAAATTTCAGGGTGATACCGCTAATAGTTTTAGAGATATAGAATGCCGGTGAAATATTTCGCACAGCCGCCATCTTGAGGTTATGAAAACAATTGCACGAAGTTAGATGTCGGTGCATTATAATATGTATCAACATATACTGTAGCAAGTTTCATTGCGTTTGGTTGGTTAAATCGTGAGAAACGTCTATTTAAAAGTCGCAAATTTGCTTGGCCACCATGTTGGTTTTGTAGTTATCAGGTTTTCAAAAATCACATAGGTGGACTTCTGGTAGTTCCCTTTATCATCGTGAAATATTCCACGGTGATATCGGTAATAGTTTCGTAGATATCGAATGCTGGTGAAATATGTCGCACAGCCGCCATGTTGGATTAGTGAGACGTAACAAAATTTAAAGGGCGCGGTCGGGGTGGTCCGGAATAGTGCTATGAACTTACTGAGTTTCATTGCAATCGCTCCAGGCGTTATTAGGGGGGGGGGGGGGATACACACACCTACAGACAGACACACGGACAAAAGGTGATCTCATAAGCCTATTTTTACATAAATGAAAATAGGCTAAAAATATAGATCCACACAAACTCTTATTGGATCGAATATCAGAATTGTTTCTTTCAGTAGGTGATTTCTCTTGATACACATGTTAATAATGGCCCTGAAAAGAATTTATACACATACATACAATTTGTTCCAACACCTCTCAGAGTGTTCTGGGGAATACTAATTTATTTCATTCAATTGTGGTTTCGTGGTATATATATCATAGATATCTGGTGTCCCTCGGATCCAATAATCTCTTGTGAGAAGAAGCAAAAATATCAAATTCATTCAACACTGATCCTAGAATTCATCAAAGGGATGATTATGTAGCTATTAGCATTGCAATAAAATTCAGAAATCCGATAATAGAGATCATTACTCAAATTATACGTGCTCGTGTCTAGAAGTGCACGTTTCCAGATAATACATTATCGCTATCTAGTTCGATATCTTGTAAATCTGTAATTACTCTAAGTCACACCTGACTATTTATTCCCCTTCCATTCAGCAATGGATTTCATCATAATTATTATATCATTTTAATTAATTAATGTTTTTTGCAAAAATTGAAAGTAGGCTATAAAATTATAACTAATTAAATGATTGAATATTCTGATTCATGTTCAGTAATCAGAAAAGGAGCGAGATACTATTCCTCCCAAAAATTTCAGATATCTATTAGTCAAAGGTTCTGAGATAGTGGGTCATCAATATTTGCAAATTAAACACTGAAGGTATAGGACATACGTACTCCCCTTGGGCCGATAACCTAGATGTTAGGCCCCTTAAAACAACAATTATCATCATTTTGTTATGTACACCCCTTAAAATACGAAGTGTACAAATCAATTTCCCGTACTCTAGTGGAGCTGAAGAACAATATACTGTGCTCGTCCGTCCACCTGGGATGGACAGGTGACCACATGTGAGGCAACATGAGCACAGTGTAAGCACGAGCTTTATCTCAGGGCGTCCTGGGCTGGGCTATGTAATTACTGCACACTTCACCCATGCTTCCCGTAAAGGATAAGGAAAGACTTCACACCACAAAAGAAAGTGAGAACACATATTAAGATAAAAACCAATTCACCAAAAATGTATTTCACAAGACATTGCCTAATGGCAACAACAGGATTAATTAACACTTCCCTTCTCGATTATGCATCTCAGATCTAGAAAATTCATAGTCTCTTCGTAATAGTTCGTGGGATTGACTATGTTTAATATTCAAAATACACATTATTCTTTTACCCTTTACAGGAGAGATTGCATATGATCACTCACGACACACACAAAAAATACCTAAATCAAATTTAATTGGTTTCAGTTCAAAATATTGTCCTATATTCATTTACATTTTATTTACAATAATTATTTACAAAAATCTTGACGATATTTCACATCCGCATTTCACTACTCAGTAATGACGAAATTATGATGGCATTGTAACACACAATTCAGAGGAGCACTTAATAGCACAGCATTGCATAAGCTTGACACTAAAGGATTTATTTATCTCAACGAGAAAATGGTAATAATAATAACTGTAGGCTTCTCCTAATGTGGCCTGTTATATCTGGTTATAATTCCCATAACTCCACTGATTTATTTAGAGGACATGTAACACTGAATATTAATTCTACACCAGCCGTCACAAGAATCGGCAGAACAGTTGACGTGACGTCATTATATTCTTAACAAATTAATGACCCTGAAATAGTGTATTTCTTGGGAATTCTATGTACTTGGACTGACATTCCAAGCAATATTATCACTATGGGACAGGATATCACTCCCTAATGAATCCCATTTTATTATCGAAGTAATTAGTATCATTATGGGACATGATATCACTCCCGCATGAATCACATTCATCGGAGGATCAAAATCTCAAATTACCTGAACTAAATTCAGAAAACACATAAGTGCATTGACACGTTTCCACATGGAAACAGAATCATTAGGCTTCGTTTCAAGAATTTCCAATACTATCTGAAGATCATAAGATCCCATACTTTTAAACAATTCAACAATTTGTAATATTTATCAACTATTTTTTCTTCTTGGAATATTACATTTATTATTATTTATCAAAATTCAGTGTTCTTCCAATATGAATTTGTAGATATTTTACTATTATTATTAGAAAATAATTTTATGGTAGTCAAAAATAGTGCAAATGCTGCCAGTGTGTTATAATCCTGCTGCCTTTTATGTAAATGGAGTAGGACATCCCTGATTATATTTATATAATGAAGAGTGAAAATGTTGAGGATCCACCTCACCTACAAGTCTAAGCAACAAATCAAAGCATTCGCCTAGCATAATATGGAACCAACTATAAAAGACGAAGATTAATAACGATTAGGGAAGTGAATAGATTTAGCGGAAATTATGGAAATTTCCTGGCCCAAGAGTAACATCTACCTGAGCCGGAAGGCTTCTACCTTAGATGTTCTTTGGCGGTGGATCATCCCTCGGTGCGGATCGAACCATGGCACTACGGACCCGTGATGGCTGCACACTAGGAAAGAGTCGTATCCCAGCGTTTGCCTCACGCTGCCTTCTCGTCCACAGAAATATGCCCTTAACAGGCCTTGGGTCCCCATCCGGCAATCCTGGTATCACTCGCCTCTCATAGTGGCTCTCTAGCCGACCGTCATGTTGGAACAGTGGGGTAGTGACGTCACCATCTTATGGGGTCGTTCTGAACTCCTCCACAAACGCACACTCGGCATTCCGATATTGTAGCCCACAGTTATAAATAGGGCTCGGATTTTTAGGTAAATACATATATTTTTATATAAATACATATTTCAGGAATGTTCCTATAAATACATAAATTCCTGCTTTTCACTTATTAGCACATACAAATACATAATATTTTCATTTTTTAAAATCAGTATGCTAGATCGTTCAGTTTTTGCATTTTTGTTCTGTGTTACTTCAACCTGTGAGCTATCTAATCTTCATGCAAAACGTATGTCAGCTTGCTACTGTGCTATTCTTAACTTGTCGACCCGTGCCACTCACTGTAGAAGCCGGTGATTTCCTTGTCCATAACCATATTGTACCCGGCTACCTGGAACCAGTGTCACTCACATGCAGTTCATTTCTGGCACTGTGAAGTGTAAGGCAGCTCTACGATGCCTGAAGTAAAAACAACTACAAGTTATCGTTTGCTGCAGAATTTAAAAATAAATTTACTTCTGATGGGGGCGTTCTGTTCTGCCAACCATGTGGGAAAGTAATCAAGGCTGAACAGCGATCTCAAGTTACACAACACCTCAAGGGCAAGAAACATATTGCCGCAGTTTCGTGCCTACAGACGAAGCGTTTCGCGATAATCGTCGGTCATTTGTGATGGACAACCTAAAGATGTATCTCGTTGTGTACTGCAATGCCCCAGCAGTCAGTGAGACATAACATAAATTGTATTCGTGAGTACTGCATATTGTATATATTTACATTAATAAACTAAATTATAATTAAATATTTTTACTCTTTTGTCACATATTTCCGGTAATTTTTAATACATAAAAAATAAATATTTCCCGATTTTAAACACCTAAAAATCCGAGCCCTAGTTATAAATATCCAAATATACTGACTATCACAATTAAGATCTGGGAGATCTTACGGGGCTCGATAATAATAATAATCTCCACTTTATAGAATGTCTCAGATATGCATGATCTGATTCGGACACGAAATTTCCATGATTTAAAACAAACTCTCATGGTCACTCACCATCACTTCGCATGTTGCAATAATTCTAGTTCAAATTGGACACAATTCCAGTTTATAAATATTGAGCGCTGGGTGGAAGTTTACGGACATTCTATTGTCAGTCACTTGCGTGAAGCAAGCCCATATTCACATACCATTAGTTCTTCCAGTGTTCCCATAATGATGAATTTTCTCAAACACAATAATAATAATAATAATAATTATAATAATACGTACGTGGAGCACAACGGCACTTTATTTTCCACGCATTGGTATGAAAAAGAGACTAAGTCTTCCAACCCACCGGCAGAGTAACGTATAGATGTTATTAAAGAGGCCTAGCCTCGCGGAGTATAACCACGGCATAACGTAACAGCGTAACAACAGGTGAGCACCACTGACCATTTGATCAACACACTAGGAGCCGGTTTATATACTGCCACAAGGTCATATATCATAGCTGTAGTTGCATTACGTAATGCGATGCCTTCACTTCTATTGGTTCCCACCATGGAAAATGCTAGAAGGTTATTTACATCAATTAAAACTGTGTACATTAATCGGGAGAATAATGCCAAATAGAATTCCAAAGTGCTAATGCCGTCCTCTTCTTTATCTAAATACAAACAAGTATATTGTGCTCCGTCATATCCTAGCGGTACTCAGACCACGCGCCAGTATTAAAACATGGCAAGTCAACAGCTTGTCGCGACCTTGGTATCGCCACAGCGCGCTCAATTCAAATCACGCCATCGTCCACGCCGTCGTATAAGGGCACGATACGGCAGCAGATATCCCACACAACAGAAGGGAATTTCAACGTGTAAACGCTAATTTATTTACCCGATACAGGCCGGACGTTTGTTTTAGACGATTGCCCTTGACCTTGAAGCCTGCAGGTGAGCCTACACACACTCACTCTCTCACCCTATCACTTCACACTTGTCACCACCGATCTGATATAATGGAATTCCAGACTTGGGCAGACAGTACAGTCCACATCGAAGTATTGTGTGACGCGGAATTACACGTTACGTAGTTACGAACAGAACGTCATTATATTTGCCAATGACTGTACTCCTAGCTGTAGTGTGAAAAAGCTTTGTCAATCATCGGATCGCTTGGGGCAGCTGATAACAACACAGGTACTGTAGTAACTCGCCTCCAGGCTTTCATTAAGATTTTTCACTCGTCTAAAACAAACGTCCGGCCTGTACAACGCCTGTCTGTCAGCTGAAGAAGAACATATTCAGTATCTTCTGCGAAGAGGTAAGTCCTTTTATCATGATTTGCTGGGGGAAATACCATTAATTAATGTAGTATCTTAGGATTTTTGCCTGCGCACAATCTGCGATTCGAGTTCGGTTGGCTGGTGGAAGGCCTGCGCGCCTGGTAACTGGCCGCACGCCGGGATCCAGCAGAAAAATCTCCCTGTACTACATTACTATCGCTTCTTGCCACCATTATTTATGAAGTCCTAAAATGTTATTATTTAAGCAAATTTGACCTTTAGGCTTTACGTCATACGAGTGCTTCTCGCCTCCATTGTTTAGGAAGTGAGTCAATGGATTTGCATGTGCCTCTTCAAAGATACAAGCTGGAAGAACTTCGAATCACATATAGTATATGCGTATGACCTCTCGCCGTTATGGACTAGTATGTTTTTGTACAAATTTCCTCCTATAGTAAACTTAGATTCACAAACGTTACATGACTATAATAAGAAATTATTGCAGCCGAATGGCCAAAAGAAGAGAAATTACATCTTACTGTACTCAGTCAATTATAATGTTCTTTTGGAGATTGACCATGGCTTTTCGTCGCTATGGACTCGCATATGTTTCTTCCAATTTCCTCGCGTAGTAAACTTGGATTCACATACGCTACATGAAAAAGACTTCTCACTGCTATGGATGAGAATGTGTCTCTTCAAATTTCCTCTGTCGGAAAACTTGGATCCACATACGGTACATGGATATGGCTTCTCGCCGCTATGGATGAGCATGTGTGTTTTCAAATTTCCTCTTATTGTAAATTTGGATTCACAAACGCTACATGAAAAGGGCTTATTTCCGTAATGGATGAGCATGTGTGTTTTCAAATGTCCTCTCAAAGAAAATTTGGAATCACATACGATACATGAAATGGGCTTTTCGTCACTATGGATGAGCATGTGCGTCTTCAAATTTCCTCTTTCAGTAAACTTGGATTCACAAAAGCTACATGAGTACGGTTTCTCGCCGCTATGAATAAGCATGTGTGTTTTCATATGTCCTCTCCGGGTAAACTTCGATTCACATACGCTACATGAAATGGGCTTCTCGCCGCTATGGATGAGCATGTGTGTTTTCAAATGTCCCTTCTGGGAGAACTTGGATTCACATACACAACATGGAATGGGATTCTCGCCGCTATGGATAAGCATGTGTGTTTTCAAATGTCCCTTTTGGGAGAACTTGGATTCACATAAGCTACATGAAATTGACTTCCCGCCACTATGGATGAGCAAATGTCTCTTCAAATTTCCTCTGTCAGAAAACTTGGATTCACATATGCTACATGTATGCGGCTTCTCGCCGCTATGTATGAGCATGTGTGATTTCAAATTACCTCTCCGAGTAAACTTAGATTCACATACGCTACAAGAGTATGGCTTCTCGCCGCTATGGACGAGCATGTGTCGATTCAAACCATCCCTCCGGGTAAACTTGGATTCACATACGCTACATGGATATGCCTTTTCACCGACATGACTAGCAATAGCTGACTTCAATTCTTGTTTGGTAGTACATTTTCCTCTAGATGCACTGTTAGCATATTGTCTTACTTTCTGACCAAACCGGTGAATCTTCCTTATAGCAGGATCCGATGTATCTGGATATATAAGCCTGAAATATTTAATACTAACAGTTTAAAGAGCGGCAGATTATCACGGAAGAAGAATAACAGAATCTCAGAGATCTAAGAAGTGTAAATATAATTGGGACAACTTTTATTAATAGCAATACCAGAAAGCTTGTCTTGAAGAAGTACCAGCAACTGACTTCGGTTCCACATATCAATAATATGTTGAACATACAGTCTGAACATTTTAAAAATATACAAGACACACCTGTAGATTATACAGGTGTGTCTTGTGGGAGATTTTGGTTTAATAGCTCTGACAGCATGAGTGTATGTGGATCGTATCATAGCCACCAAAATCCTCCGATTAAAAGTCGTTCGAATTTTTACATGCCAGGTGCCGTAAAGGACGAGGTGCTCATTCCTCCACCATTTGCAACTCTACTTGACCTTCGCCAATGTTCATGAAAATAAGCCTAATCTACCGATTAATTGGGTGAGATTTAACAGAGGCGGCTAAATTGGTAAGTGACAAGGATACAATAATATTGTTTTTGCTTGAGTCATAAGTCTTGAGACGCTCTTAATACAGTACTTCATGTATCCTAATCTTGTTATCAATTCAGTCCTCTGTACAAAACTACCACACACTACATCAGGAGCAATTTACTTAATTTCGCCATCATGCCAAGACGTCATCCTACGGAAGTTATTACCTGCGACTTAGACACTTTTATCCGTCATCTAACAGCCTTCGAAGGAGAATAAATTAGAACTGAGGCCTCTCAGGACATCAAACATGCCAGGCCCGTAGATCAGATCCAGCTTATAAAGCGTTCCAAGGAGAACAATAAAGAATATAGAGAAAACGATGACGCAGCTAATTAAGGATTCATCTATTACCGAAGAGAACTACAAATCCCTAGAAACTCGCCACTCAAAAACTCCAACGATCTACGGCCTACCAAAAATACACAAGACCGATGTGCCTCTGAGACCATTATTTAGCACCATAGCGTACTCAATTCACGCTCTTGCTAAATATTTGAATCAGGTTCTGCATCCATTATTCCCTCCGCCACCCTCTCACGTCACATTCCATCAATAAAATTGTAAATCAATAATAATTTAAACCTCCATTACCATTAAAAAAAAACTAAACAGTGATAATGTTACAATTACCTCTCAATAAATAATGTATCCAATATGGTCGCCGACTGGGTTTAAGCACACAAATGCAGTTACTTTCACACAGGTAAGACAGAGCCTATGTGTACACTATAGAGATCACCAGAGTAATGACAGACTATGCGCTAATACATCCTCAAGTGTCTGTCACCCAGCCACTCCCCCCCCCCCTCTCCTCCCTTCTATCCCTCTTGCCAGGCTCAGGGGTGATCACGTGATTCCATGATCTCTCTCTCTCTGTTCCTCTCTCCCCTCCCGCATCTCCCAGCTGCTGTCTTTCGCTCGCTCTGTTATCAGTCTTACAGTTCGTTGAACCTCTTATCGCAAGCAAGCGGTGTTATCAGCTTCGCTGACATTCCTAAACCGCGATAAACATTATGTCAGCCAGCTAGCCAGGCTCGAATTGATTTCTTTCTTTGTTGGTCTGCCTTGAAGCGACACATATTCAAGTTCTTGTTGTCAACTATAAATACTCACTTCATCTCCATCATAAAATAATCATTTGTCAATTCATTCATCACCGTTTAGTAACATGTTAAAGACTCTTTAAGGGGCAAAACAAATCTTAGCACGCTTTACGCATTTTCGGTTATTCGCCTGCGTCCTTTTGGCATAGGAAATATCGGAAAGCGAACCCTCGCCTGTCGTACATCGTACTGTCGAAATATCCATTGTTCTATTAGGAATACCACCACCGTGGCCGTCGACAGGCCCGTTGGAACACATGCCCAGCGGGACCATCTCTCTGTGTACCACCACTTGTCATTTAAAATTGAAAAACAGATAAAAAAGGTTTAAAATAATTACATTTATTTTTTCAACGTTAGGCCCTTTTTATATTTTTTGGAAAAATAACTATCACATTTCAAAGAGGGCGTTATCCCGAGTCCTAGGACCCCTGGTACACGTCTGTAACATTAGAGGTTCGTGAGATATAACAAAAAGTCTAAAATCATGGTTTTACCCCAAAATGGGTTTTCCCTCCTACTCGACACAGGTTTCACCGTCAAGAGGGTAACACCACAAAAATAGTGACATGTCAACTTTTGTTCTAGCTTCATGGGTTCCCGAGATATTACCAAAATCATAAAAAACACTTGTTTACCCCAAAATCTTGTTTGCGAATTCAAACAATTTGAAACATAACCTTACCATTCGATAGAGCGGGAAAAATACCATCTAAACGACCCCTCACTCAACCCTAGTCCTCCCCCTCCACCTAACCCTTTTCCAACATAGTCATACGTATTCAAGCACGCACGCGGCTGTAAGCAGAAACACTGATGGCACACTACTGCACAATTTTCGTCCTAGAGACCTGAAATTTATTTTGAGGTAGAGGGTGTAAGGACCTTTCATTTATGTCCAACAAACTTTTTTGTAAACTTCCTAGTTTTCAAAATATAAGAATTTCAAAATTGGACTGTTTTCAAAAAAACACAGAAATATTTTTTTATTATGATAACTTAATCACATAGAGACTTTTCTTTTAAGACTATATAACACTTTTTACAGTGTTTGGCTTCAAAACTATCGCCTACTTTCAAAAACAAAAATTTTCATGTTAAATAACATAAAACAAGTCGTACATAGGAAAGAGGACGTCAGCCCAAGTCCTACGACACCTCATTTGTTAAAATACGACAATGGGTTCGCGAGATATCGGCTTGGACTCGCGCGGTGGCCATGCCACTATTTTAAACCCGTCGTACCCCCTACTGAGATAGAGCAGCCAAAACTAGGACGCAGAAGTTTACAAAGCACCTTGTTCCATTGGAGTGATATACATAGGACATACAAAATGTCGCATTTCCATTAGGATATCAGGGCACATTCGAGACAATAAATATAGTTGAACATACTGATGTAACAAGACACGCCATAGAACTTAAGAAGGCCAAAATTGTTGCTAAAATTTCTGGATATCAAATCGGATAATAAAAGAGGCATTAGAAATCTTGAAGCATCCCAATAATTTCAATTGCGATGGCAGATACAGACTTAGCAATACCTAGAGAGTTCTCTTATCGCGTGACTGGCTGAGGCTCTGACCAATCAGGAAGCAGCAAGAGGTCAAGGCCGATCAAGCAGTGCCTGACTGACAACCAACGGGTAGTTTGAGTACATACTCATACTGATAATGGCCGCTGCAATGACTGTCGAAACTTCAGGAAACAATCACCGATACACGACGCAGTAAGTCTAGACTCTAGACAATAAACTAGACACCGGCCACAAAAACCTACGATGTAAACACTTCAATAATCCCAATTAAATCCCACGTCAACCCAACCGTTACCCTTTCAACGTTTTTAAACCTGCCTCTGCCAATCACAATTTTAACAGCCACGTTCTGCCCAGTAGAATGTCAGATGTTACCATTGTAAACATTGTGATGTTAACACCCTCTCGAGTAGTCCTCGTCCGGAGATACGAAAGCGGGACCAATATACAATAGAATATGAATTTTACAGGAGAGGACGGTATTACCACAAGTAGTAATGCATAGGCCCGTTCTTACAATCTCCAGTGACGAGACAGTAAACTCTGACAGTTGATTTTAAGGACGGAGTAAAGTCCCGGTAACATTCGATCGTTCTTACAATGTTCCAGTTTATGTTTACGGTAGGTTATCAGACCTGCGCATAATTTTCAACAGTTGGTATTGAGCCCGCTGAGCTCATGTCTTCGATATTTCTCCAAGAGCATGCTTACTCTTTGATGCATACTGGTGTAGAACACACTCTGAAACATCCCCATGATGATATTGCCATTTTGATTTTGGAGAGGATAGTTTATTCTCTTCCTGAATATAATCTACTAACAATCTTGCTACTGTATATTTCGGAAACGTAAAATATTTCATTCTGCAATATTTACCACATTACCAGATCTTTGTAAGTGGTAAATCACATTTTCAGTAAAGGTATTAGCACCGCAGACATGCGGAGTTCATGTAAGTAAAGGCTCAATGACTTACATCTTCTTTGGAGCCAGGAAGCAGTTCCTGTGATCGACACAACATTTTGAGAGTCCGTTGAGACCGGACGCGTATGTCCAATTTGTCCGTCATTAGACGAAGCCACGTTTTTGTGCAAGTGCACATCACACGTTTTGTGAGAATATTATCGACAGCCATCGAGCTGTGTGAACTGACGACAGCTACGAAAAGTATATTTTTCCGCCACGTAAGGCCAGTGCTGCGATATTTCCAAAGGGAAATTTGAATATGCGTGAAATTAACATTTTCAACATTTCACCGCATGAGAGGCTTGTAATTTGTGTAAGTGACCACGCCGTGCAAGCTGGTTCACTTCAATCTGCAGCCACGCTCAAAAATATTGAGGCTACGTTTGACTATTATAGACTATTCAACTATGCTGTTAACGCAATCACTAGCCATGTCACGATTTGTACTTTTTCCATGTGATGGACGTGATTTTGTGTGATTTTCAGTGTTTGCCAGTGATAGATTCTGTGTGTAAGATATCACCTGAATATCTTTAAAATCAGTGGCAGGAATTTATAAAGGCCATTTTTGTATGAACCTGCACTAGTGTAGCTGTAGTGTTGTCAACTTTGTACAGTTTTAAAACCAGTAACTTCTGTGAATTTACCACACAGTGTCGTGTGCGATTGACCACGTGTTCGTCAAATTATATTCTACTCACGTGAGGTCCAGTATGGAGAGAGAAACCCAAATGTGAGGTCAACCCCGAAGAAACAACTGCCATGGAGGAGGATTGTCCAACAGAGTTGTTGAGGACAAACGTTGTAATGGAGGACGAGAACTACAGACCATGGAGACGGAGGAACGTGATGGACAGGCCGAGGTTCAAGACCTTAATTATGGAGCCTAATAATCCTTCCTCAGGATTGGAGTCGAATTACCCCTGTCATATTGGAAGTCGAAAGGTGACCAACCATGTCTGAGTAACCGTGAGTTCCGTAAAACCCTTATTGTACAATGTTTGTCTGGGCAGACATCATTAGTAGTATTTTATAGCCGAAACTTGATAGAGAACATTAAGCAGGACTACGTATAACCAGTACTTTCATTCTTGGTACTGGGATCAATCTTTGTGAGCCACCTATTGCATCCAAATCCAGTTGTCCAGATTTGAGAGCACAGCCCCATATGCTAAGTTCCGAGCGGAGGATTTGAATAGCGCGCTCCCAATGTTCTAAGAAGGAATTCGAAGCTTTATGCAGCCTACAAAACGGCAAGTGACGTAGCTGGTTGTCACAAGCGAGGCTATATCTTATCTTATTCTTATATATATATAAGGAACGTCAGTGTTCGTCTTTTATGCGTTCATAAAACATTCATCCGATTGCGATCAAATTTTGGTGAGTTGTTGTAAACACTTCCGGGAGGTTTATAGGCATAGTTAATCCATTTCAAAATAGATAGCGCGCGATTAGTTTAAATAAATGCGCAATGGCGATGCGTTCATATACAATTCATCCGATTGCGATCAAATTTTGGTGAGTTGTTGTGCACAGTTCCGGAAAAGTTCTAGGCGTAGTATATCCAATTTTCAATAGATGGCGCGCGAGTAGCTTCAACAAAACGGCGTGCGTTTGTTTCAAGAAAGTCCCATATGCGTTCATATGCCATTCATCCCATTGCGATGAAACTTGGGTGAGATGTTCTGTACACTTTAGGTAAGGTTTCTGGCTTAGTAAATCCACTTAACAATTGGTAGCGCAAGAGTTGATTCAACAAATGAGCGACGACGGCGAAGCGTTTCAACAAAGTCCTGTACGCCTTCACATACCATTCGTCCGATATCGATGAAACTTGGGAGAGAGGTTGTGTACACTACAGGCAAGGTTTCTGGCTTAGTAAAGCCATGTTATACTAGATAGCGCACGAGTAGATACAACAAATGAGCTACGACTCGCGAAGCGTTTCAAGAAAGTCCCGTATGCGTTTATATACTATTCGTCTGATAGCTATGAAACTTGGGTGAGATGTTGTGTACACTTCAGGGAAGGTTTCTGGCTTAGTAAACCCACTTAACAATAGGTAGCGCACGAGTAGATTCAACAAATGAGCGACGACGGGCGAAGCGTTTCAACATAGGCCCGTATGCGTTAATATATCATTCGTCCGATAGCGACTAAACTTAGGTGAGTTGTTGTGTACACATCACGGAAGGTTTCTGGCTTAGTAAATCCTCTTAACAATAGGTAACGCACGAGTAGATTCAACAAATGAGCGACGACGGGCGAAGCGTTTCAACAAAGTCCTGTATGCGTTCACATACCATTCGTCCGATAGCGACGAAACTTGGGTGAGAGGTTGTGTACACTTCAGGCAAGGTTTCTGGCTTAGCAAATCCACTTTACGATAGGTAGGGCATGAGTAGATTCAACAAATGAGCGACGACGCGCGAAGCGTTTCAACAAAGTCCCCTATGCGTTCACATACTATTCGTCTGAGAGCGATGAAACTTGGGTGAAATGTTGTGTACACTTCAGGGAATGTTTCTGGGTTAGTAAATGCACTTTAAAATAGGCATCGCACAAGTAGATTAAACGAATGAGCGAAGACGCGCGAAGTGTTTCAATATAGTCCCGTATGCGTTCATGTACCATTCGTCCGATAGCGACTAAAAAAGGGTGAGTTGTTGTGTACACTCCAGGGAAAGTTTCAGGCTTAGTAAGTCCATGTTACAATAGTTAGCGCACAAGTAGATTCAACGAATGAGCGAAGACGCGCGAAGCGTTTAAACAAAGTCCCGTATGCGTTCATATATCATTCGTCCGATAGCGATAAAAATGGGTGAGATGTTGTGTACACTTCAGGGAAGGTTTCTGGCTTAGTCCATCCACTTTACAATAGGTATCGCACAAGTATATTCAACAAATGATCGACGGCACCCGAATCGCTTAAACAAAGTCACGTAGCGTTCAAATACCATTCATCCGATTGCTAAGAATCTTTGGTTGGATTGTTGTGCACACTCCAGGAAAGGTTTCTGACTTAGTAAATCCTTTTTTTCAATAGGTAGTGTACGAGTAGATTCAACAAATGAGTAACGGCGCGCGTATCGTTTAAAAAATCGTATGTTTTTCATAAACCATTCATTCGATTGCAATGAATTTTAGAGAAATATTGTTTCCACTCCTGCAAAGATTTCTGATTGAGTAAATCCATTTTACAATTGGTAGCGCACGAGTACATTCAACTAATGAACAACAGCGCGTGAATCGTTTCAACCAAGTCCCGTATGCGTTCATATACCATTCATCCGATTGTGATAAAACGTTGGTGAGTTGAGTACAGTCCTGCGAAGGTGTATGAATTAGTAAATCCGTTTTTCAATGGGTGGCGCACAAGAAGATTCAACAAATGAGTGAAGGCGCGTGAATCGTTTAAACAAAATCCCGTATGCGTTCATATGCCATTCATCCGATTGCGATGAAACGTTCATGAGTTGTTGTGTACACGCCAGGGAAGGTATTCGACTTAGTAAATCCATTTTACAATAGGTAGCTTACGAGGATATTCAACAAATGGGTGACGGCGCTCGAATCTTTCAAAAAAAAAAGTCCCGTATGCGTTCATATACCATTTATTTCATTGCGATGAAACTTTGGTGAGTTGATGAGCACGCTCCCATGATTTGTTTTGAGATAGTAAATCAATTTTACAATAGTTTAGAAGTGGTTAATGGAAAATAAATAAATATTGGGAATCCAAAAGCACTTCAACAAACAAAGTTACAACGCCAACACTTTCTTTGATTGGCATTGCAACGCATGCCGGGTACAGCTAGCTTTTGATAAAATATTTTCCGATTGATTGGAAATATGGGACTAATACTATATTACTGGCACGGAAAAGGGAAGAAGAATGTGCTATATATGAAGAAATTCGAACCAGCGGAAACCGAGATATAAGAAGTTTAAGGTTTGGGGACTTATCTCGCAGTGACGTCAGGAGTTCGCCTGGAGAGTATAAAACGGGCCAGGACCAAGGCACATTATGTTAGTTCATCACAGCGCCAAGTCGCTGATACAACGTATGTTAATTCACCACAGCGCTCAGTCGCAAGTTCATCGTATGTTACTTCATCACAGTGCCCAGTCGCTGATACAACGTATGTTAATTCATCACAGTGCTCAGTCGCTAGTTCATCGTATGTTACTTCGCCACAGCGCTCAGTCGCTGATACAACGTATGTTACTTCATCACAGCGCCAAGTCGCTGATACAACGTATGTTAATTCATCACAGTGCTCAGTCGCTAGTTCATCGTATGTTACTTCATCACAGTGCCCAGTCGCTGATACAACGTATGTTAATTCATCACAGTGCTCAGTCGCTAGTTCATCGTATGTTACTACGCCACAGCGCTCAGTCGCTAGTTCATCGCTGTTACTTCGTGAAGCACATGGTTGCTATATTCGACGTTATACTTATAAATAGCACATGTTTGCTAGGACTTAGTGCGTTTCAACGAGACAGTACATGGTTACTGGAACTTCAAAAAGTGTTGGATTTTTCGTCAGTTATCACTCAGTTGATAGACATTTTGTGGCAGAAACATTGGTAAATATAAAACCGCTAACGGACATATGGTAGACTTAGTCAATAAATTTTCCTCAGTCCACAAATATTATTATTGGATTATTTTTATATCCAATTGCAAGCTTTTGTCTTGGTAACTAAATGACCAACCAAGATTATATGTCAGTACTTTTTCAAATACCTTTCTTGCACGGTTCAGTTCAGGGACTTGAACATCCGAACTGTTACCGATGCTGGATAAGATTGTCAGTGTATTAAACTGTACTGAATGCATCACTGTTGGGTCTTGTTACATCTGGTATTTTTCATCATGGATCAATTAGATCATACCCCTGTCAAGAATTTAACTACAGCTGTTAACGCAGCCAATACGAACATTTTTCATCAAGATTATGACGCAACGAATATGATTACCGCTATGTCTTGGTAGACAAATTGCGGGTATACAATGGAGGCCGATACAAGAATTTAAGTACATGTCCAAATGGGGACTAAAGACTGGAATGGTCTGGTTTTAACCAGATTATCTTCGACATCAAGATCTACAAGAATGTAAGCTACAATTTTCATTATTTGTATGCGTAGTTAGCTGGAATTCTCATTTTTCTACAGTCTTACCAACACAATATTTTTTCTTTGATAATTTGCTGTTGCAAATATTTATGCGAGGCATGGGAAGCCTTGTTCTGAGTATTTTCTACATTCAGACATGAAGATTCAATGATTTGAATCAATGGACGAGCATCACGAGCATTTTATTTTATTTTTGTGATTTTTTCTAATCGCAGTCATCAGCCGTCGTAACTGTAAATTTAAAAATAAATTTAAGTTGAGGAATTTATATTTTTACATGTTTAAGAAGTCGAGTATGATCTTTCTCGAATAGTTTATTGAAGTTAAATCCAGCTGTGGAATTAATAATAATAATATTAATTTAATAATGATAATTATTATTATTTTCAATTTTTCTGAGATAATAATAATTATGATTTATATTTTCTAATAATCATATCATGTAGTGTGAATTTATAAATTGGATATTTAAACAGTTTGCTATATCGGATACTTGTTTTTCCGAAGGTTAGTGGTTAAACGCACGCCCACATTCTACTAACAGAGTTATTCATTGGCAGCATTTTACACTTGCATTATGCAGTCAAATCATGTAGAAGACACGGAAATTGATGATACGGGAAACAAATAGAATGTATAAAACAGGGTTTTACTCGAGTTTATATAAATATAAATCATTTGGGTAACGTCTTTTTATAGAACGTTTGACCAGAAATAGACACGATGTGAAATTATTTAATGTTTAATATGTTGGTAAAATTACAGTAAACTCATTTGAAGGAGCTTACTAGCTTCTAAATCTTCCAGTTTGGATGACAAGCAAAGGCTTGATTATTATGTATAATTTGGGAAAAAATTATTGTGTGTGGAAATAGTAAAATGTGCCATTCTGATTGTGCAATTAAGTCGCAGGAATGATGTTGTTGTTAAAGGAAGCATCAACCATTGTGAAGGTTGAATCACTTTGATAAATATGTTGGGAATTGAAAATATTGTTACAAGCTACACTCTCGACGAATTAATAACCAGGGGTTATTTTATGGAGCCATCATAGTTAATTCACAGTTGGTTCTCGTGTTCTATAAATATTTCCTAGGACTTGTTGACCCGAATTTTGTTATTAACATTAAACTTTCATTGTGAGGAGACTTTACCGTTGTCGAATGCTAATTATAATCATGTGATTTTTGACACATTTAAATAGAATGGGCCGACTCCATAAATAACTTAATACTGTCATTTCATGAACAGCCACTACCATTTAGAGGATATTTGTGATCCTATTAAAAATATAAATATTATGTAAAATAATGAATTGATTAACATTTTCATATTAAGTCAAAGAATTGCAACTTTTGATAATAGTATTTGTTACTATTTTTGTAACAATTTTCTAAATAATATTTTCAAATATTTTATTTCAATGATTGAATGGTTAAATTAATATTTAAAGAACTGATGTTTTGTTAATAATAACTTTTGGCCATAAATTGATAGTCAAGTCATGCACGTAGAATAATTATTTTGGATCGAGAACAGATGTTATAATAATTTTTCTGTTTAATATCAAAGTTCTTCGAATCAATGCTCAGATGTCCATATAAGTTGATGTTGTGTTATACCTATTGTTATGACTTTAAAAATGAATCAATTTTTGGAATATTAATTACTGGAAGTGATAGTTCTTTTCTGCAACATTCGAAAACAAAATCAAAGTGATTTTTCTACATCGAGTGAAACCATTTAATTTCAACCAGTGGATACTTATGATTTAGGAATCAGGCTGGACAATTTAATTTGCCCTGAAGAACCTACGACTGTAAATATTTTAATTTGAACGAAGTCAACAGGACTGACATTCTGGCATTAGTTCAAATATTAAGTGTTCATCTGTGGATAACCCTGAATATTTTGTGTACATAAATGCATGATTCGTCATGCATTCCTAAATGCTATTCTGGCATTTATTTCTAGTCAATTTTAACGTTTAAAAAAAATGCGATTATTTTACGATTTGTGCTATTTTCAGAGTCTCCTTCTGTCCTTATTGTTGCATCGAGCCAAAAATCAGCAAAGCAATTTCTTTTATTGTGTTATTGTTGTCACTTTAATCCATATGGCGCCCAGGGATGTTTAGATCCTCGTGCTGACTGAATTTTGGTGAAATGCAATGTGGTCGATGGACTTCGGTCTAAACGGACACACTATACCGCCAAATCCAAGTGCGGGGTGCACATGCACAGTTTGTGTATTTCAGTATAATACCAGCCATGTCGTGGCTTCATTTCATGTCAGAGAGCTGACAATCTTCAAAGTGAAGACCAATCCTTCATCATTTAGGGGACACCCTATACATAGACCCTTAATTTTTACTTTGAATTTATATTTACGTATCGGTTGGTTAGGCGAGTGATCCTTCCTTATTTTTCGTATGATTTAATTAGCATTTGGGGTCACATTTTTACCACACAGTTCCGAGTGGGAACGTACACATGACAAGTCAGTGTGAATTAACCTGGATGTGAACCAAGGAGTATCCAGACATATCATTTTAGAACCAACACAGCAGAGATAGGTGTTATCTTGGTTTTTACATGTGCCCGACTGACCGCACATAACCCATAATGCTTGGAATGAGCAGAGTGATGGAGTAGAATATCTCTGAGTTCAAAGCAGTCAGAGTTGCTGAGTGTATGGTCTACGTTTTTGTGATCTTTGAAACTTGAAACATGTTATATTACTGAACAGGGTATATTTTACGGAAGAACACTCGTGAGGAATAAGAACAATTGATTTGATAATCTACAGAGCACTATAGGACTTTATTGAGTGTACTCTGTTAGATATAAAACGCACAGTTTTAATACAAGTGTTGAGATTTGAGCCGCACGCTAGATTATGACACAGTGAGCAGTGCAGCGCGCGATCAACTAATTGGTTTCTACCCAGCATTCCCTGCGAGACTTAATTTTTATTGTTTTTTTATTTATGAGATTAACCTGTCATTTGAGGAATGTGGAGACCTTGAATTAGGAGTGTTATATCACATGCTATGAGGACGGTCATTGACGGACAATCATATGAGTAATACCGCTATGAGTGAGGACGAATTCCGTCTTAATATTTTCGCTGGTGAATTAATATCATCTAGCAAGTTGTTATAAATAGGTTTATCTTCTAATGTAAATTGACCCAGGTCGTGTATAAAGGCTAGTAACCGATGTATTTGCTGTGTCTCAGAACACTGTTAATATTGGTATTTCCGGCAAGACCACGAGCTGTAGAGCCAGGTCATCCGATGATGGTAAGACGCGCAAGTGTCTGTAAGTCGCGCACGTATTATTGTTACATGAGCCATTCCTAGCTCAGTGTATTAGAGTGACTAATTTGTAGTCATATTTTCGAGAAACTCTTGAGGAGATTTCTTAGGCCTTCGACTGGTGTCTTATTATGATCCACTAAATATTTACATAAACCTGAACCTAAATCGTTCTATTCACTCTATTATAATCGCTATAATTAATGAATAATTTGAGCCTGATAAACTTCAAATATTTGCATTTGTAATATTTGCTCCGACACCTGGATCTTCATCATTTCCTTATGCAGGTGAAACGTATATGAGCTGACACTATTTTGCTATTCGACGACTAGAATCGCTGGAACCATTAGTTAGTAATTTGTGGTCCGCGTGATTCTATGCAACGTAAGTCGCAGTGATGATTGCGCTATTGCCAA
The DNA here is from genome assembly GCA_946902985.2 of Meconema thalassinum. Classification (NCBI taxonomy): domain Eukaryota; kingdom Metazoa; phylum Arthropoda; class Insecta; order Orthoptera; family Tettigoniidae; genus Meconema; species Meconema thalassinum. The sequence goes on along the minus strand of OX336398.1, from coordinate 181,416,588 downwards.
CCTAAGTGACATGCTTGAGATGACGATTGGGGGAAAACAGCCCTCCCAATTCGCGAAGGCAGGCTTGTGTGTGTGTGTATTTGTCTAATTCTGAGTGCATTATCCAACCTGTAACCTGCTAGTTCATAAGAGTGTATTTGTCTATGCAATTGATGAAATAATTTAATTTTAATAACATGACACAAAATTGCTCCCCTTTTTTTTTGTTTTGTTTTTTGTTTTGATAGTCGATGGTCTACTATCATTAGCTCTTGTCTTAGTGTTTTGGTTATCGACGCATCCCGTCATAAGGTTTTATTTACTTCAGGATTTAGCTAGAATTTAAATGTAGTCGTAAATGTGGACGTGTTACCATCCTCACTTCAGGGATTGGCTTGCCATTATATTAAACTAGCTGAAGTATCCGTGTTTCGCTACGCGTTATAAATGAATTAAAATGTGAAGATGACAGTTAAAACAGGGGATAGGCGAGGTGCTGCGCAGAGGGATATTAAGGATGGAACATTTTGTCCAACTACACCGCTCGGCGTTGACCGTGTTTTGTAGCACAAATTTAGGTTTTACTCAGTAACCGTTAGAGATACCTTTCGGATAGAAAATGTAATTTTAAACCTCGTATATGCCATCAAAAGTTTGCAATTTCTTAGCGTTCTCTTTTTATTTGAAATGGAAATATGAAAGTTTGAAACCAAAGGGTGTAGTGACGTCACTAAAATGGTCGCCATTATTAAATAGTGCAAAGTATTGAAATCAAAAGTAGCCTAGATGTTAACCAGATAAATCAGCTACTACCATGTAAAATTCATGTAAATCGGACCATTGGTACTTGCGTGATTGAGTAATACACAGACACACACCATCTCATTTTTAGTCTCGCTTCGCTCGCGTCATAGTCATGTCATATTGTTATTCAATGAAATGCAGGTTTAACACCGTTAACACCCCCTTAGAACCTGAATATTCAAAAATCCCTCCTTAGTAGACGTTTTCCACATACGTCAACCATATCCCCGAAATATCATTCTTCTAACTTTAATAGTTTTGGATGGTCGATGAGAGTGAACATCCAAAAATCCATCCCTGGTGGACGTTTTTCTTCCAGAATTTCACCCCTCCCCATAGGTCCCTTAAATTGGATTTACGAGAAAACGATAGAACACCTATTTATTTTATTTATTTATTTATTTTTAAGCTGATTGATTTCCTCCGTGTTTCAAACTCCTCGCCTATGTCGTTTAAGAGATACACGCTCCGTTAGGAATCTTTCAACCCCCACTTTTCACCCCTTTCACCTCATAATATACACCATATCGATAAACATTAGACAGATGTCTGCTTATTCTTAATGACGAGTTTATATGCCGAGTATTCCATCCCCAAGGAAACCAATCGGGAGATATTGTTATTCAATTAAATGCAAGTCTACCCCCTTAATACCCCTTTAGAATCTCAATATCCAAAAATCCTTCCTTAGTGGACGTTTTCGACATACAACGAACATAGCCCCAAAATGTCATGTTTCTAACTTCAATAATTTTGGCTTGGCGATGATGAGTGAGTGAGTAAGTCAGGACATTTTCTTTCATTTATTTTTCAGAATTTCACCCCTCTCGTGAACCCCTTAAATTGGATTCATGAAAAAAAAAACGGTCGAACACCTATTTACTTATTTTTGAGCTGTTCTTCCCCCCTGAGTTTGATGAGTGAGTGAGTTAAGACACTTTCTTTCCTGTTTTCCCCCCAGAGATTCACCCCTCTCCAAGGGCCCCTTAAATTGGATTTATGAAAAAACGGTCGAACACCTATTTACTTATATTTTAAGCTGTTTTTTCCCGCCGAATTTCAAACTTCTCGCCTATGTCATTTAAGAGATACAGGCTCCGTTAAGAATCCCTCAACCCCCAATTTTCACCCCTTTCACCTCATAATATACACCACATCGATAAACCCTTAGACATGTCTGATTATTTTTAACGATTAGTTTATATACTGAATATCACATCCCCAAAGAAACAACTCATGAGATATCGTTATTCAATGAAATGCACATTTACCCCCTTAACAACTCTTTAACACCCGAATAAACAAAAATCATTCCTTAGTTGACGTTTTCGACATACAGCGAACATACTCCCAAGATTTCATGTTTCACACTTTAATAGTTTTCGCTGGGCGAGATGAGTGAGTGAGTCAGACAGGACATTTTCTTTCAATTATTTTTACCAGAATTTCACCCCTCCCCATGGGCCCCTTAAAATGGATTGATGAAAAAACGCTTGAACACCTATTAACTTATTTTTTAAGCTGTCTCTTTCCCCTGAGTTTGATGAGTGAGAGAGTTAGTCAGTCAGTTAGGACACTTTCTCTCCTTTTCCCCCCAGAATTTCACCACACCCCATTGGCCCCTTAAATTAATTTATGAAAAAAAACCGGTTGAACACCGATTTACTTATTTTTTAAGCTGATTTTTTTTCGCAGAGTTTCAAATTTTTCGCCTATGTCGTTTAAGAGATAGGCCTACACGCTCCGTTTGGAATCCTTCAACCCCCCTCTTTTCACCCCTTTCACCTCATAATAATACACCACATCGAAAAACCCTTAGACACATGTCTGCTTATTTCTAATGATTAGTTTATATGCCGAGTATCACATCCACAAATGAAACCACTCGTGAGATATTGTTATTCAATGAAATGCAGGTTTAACCCCCTTAAGACTCCTTTAGAACCTGAATATCCAAAAATCCTCCCTTAGTGTACGGTTTTGACATACAACGAACATATACCCAAAATGCCATGTTTCCAACTTCAATATTTTTGGCTGGGCGATGATGAGTGAGTGAGTGATTCAGGACATATTCTTTCATTTTTTTTCCGTCAGGTTTTCACCCCTCCCGATGAACCCCTTAAATGTGATTTATCAAAAAAACTGTCGAACACATATTTACTTATTTTTAAGCAGTTTTTCCCCCTGAGTCTGAAGAGTGAGTGAGTCAATCGGTTTGGACACTTTCTTTCCTGTTTCCCTCCCAGAATTTCACCCCTCCACATGGGCCCCTTAAATTGGATTTATGGAGAAAAAGAACGGTCGAACACCTATTTACTTATTTTAAGCTGTTTTCTTTTTCGCTGTGTTTCAAACTCCTCGCCTATGTCGTTAAAGAGATACACGCTCCGTTAGGAATCCTTAAACCCCCATCTTTCACCCCTTTCACCTCATGATATACACCACATCGAAAAACCCTCAGACACGTGTCTTCTTATTTTTTAATGATGAGTTTAAATGCCGTCTATCAAATCCCCCAATGAAACCAATCGGGAGATATTGTTATTCAATGAAATGCAGGTTTAACCCCCTTAAGACCCCCTTAGAACCTTAATATCCGAAAATCCTCCCTTAGTAGACGGTTTTGACATACAATGAACATTTCCCCAAACTGTCATGTTTCTAACTTCAATAATTTTGGCTGGGCGATGATGAGTGAGTGAGTGAGTCAAGACTTTTCTTTCAATTTTCTTTTTTCAGAAGTTCACCCCTCCCCATGAACGCCTTAAATTTGTTTTATGAAAAAAAAACTGTCGAACAGCTATTTACTTACTTTAAAGCAGTTTTTCCCCCCTGAGTTTGATGAGTGAGTCAGTCAGTCAATCAGTTAGGACACTTTCTTTCCTGTTTTTTCCCAGAATTTCACCCCTCCCCCTGGGCCCCTTAAATTGGATTTATGAAAAAACGGTCAAACACCTATTTACTTATTTTGTATGCTGTTGTTCTTTCGATGAGTTTCAAACTCCTCGCCTATGTCGTTTAAGAGATACACGCTCCGTTAGGAATCTTTCAACCCCCACTTTTCACCCTCTTCACCTCATAATATACACCACATCGAAAAACCTCAGACACGTGTCTTTTTATTTTTAATGATGAGTTTATATGCCGAGTATCACATCCCCAATAAACCAATCGGGAGATATTGCTATTCAATGAAATGCAGGTCTACCACCATAACACCGCTTCAGAACCTGAATATCCGAAAATCCTTTCTTAGTGGGCGTTTGCGGCCCTTGAGGAAGCTGCATACCAAATTTCATTCCAATCCGTTCGGTGGTTTCTGAGATTTCGTGATGAATGCATGAGTCAGTGAGTGAGTGAGTGAGTGGTATTTGACAAATATATATTAGATAGTGTCAAGTCTTTGTTATGCTATACTCGGTTGACAGTGCTGTGTGAGCAGTTGAGTAACTAACGGGATTTCAAGTAAAGATCCTCATTTTCTATACCGGTAGTGCATAGCACAACTCGCATCCAGTCGGCCGTGTCTCGACTTGAGCTATGTTGCCATGGAAACTATCTGCCATGCCAATTCCTTCATGAGTATATTTTATGACTTTATATTAGCCTTTGCTCGAGTACAAAAGGACCGAAATCAGAAGAATGATGAGAAAGACTATCGAAAATTCATGTAGCCAGCGGTTCCTTCTGGGTCCTAAACTATGTGTATGCAAAATATGGTTGAGATTGGTGGAACGGTGTAGATTTGTATACGGAACCAACCCACATACATACATACATACATACATACATACATACATACAGATTTTCACTTTTATATATTAGATGTAAATTTCCCCGAGTGATTTGCTTGTAACTTGCTTTCGCGTAGATTCTGTTTGTGCCACGAGCCCAGTATTGTTGTTGCTTGTTCTTTTTTGTGTAACTAGGACCTTCGTGAGGGTTAATAATTACAGTTAGGGATTTAGTCGACTCATTTTATGTAACTAGTTAGCGGATTAGCCGATTTCGAAACCCTCCGAAGTAGGATAGGGGTTTATTTGATGAATAAATCACGCACAAAATTTTACGTAAGCCTGGATCTCTTTTATTTATAGTTTTGTGTTTTTGCGGGTGTATTTCTTTGGGCGTCTTTGGCTTACGTACATATAATCCATATCCCCTGCATCAAAGCCTCACGTGCTGTACTAGCCGATTTAGAAATGCATCCGATCCTCTCAGGTGTGGGTTCGGAGGAAGGGGTCATTCGAAGTGCCATTCTTTCAGCGGATGGTACCAGGATAACCTCCTCTAATGAGCTCAGTATATATTTCTGGTTCGATTTGCAGATTACTTTATACATCTCAAGTTAATCTACGTCAGGGAGTAAATAATAAATATATATTTTATATTCCTTGATCTGTTTTTGGCGCAATCGGTTTATTTCATTATTCACGTTACGATTATAAAGATATATATTTGAAATGGAAGAACAGTTATCTCCGAATGAGATGAATAAACGCGTGAAGAGGAAAAGGCACACAAGGGGGCAGAAGAAAATAAATCTGTAATTGAAAATAAGTCCGATGCTGTTCCATGGGAACATAAGTATAAGGCATGGGAAGTAGCCCAAAAATTTGAGGCAATGACAGGTTGAAGAAGACCTGACAAATATTTACGGAATAAGTATGAAATCATGAAGAAGAAAGCAAAGAAAGAGCTGACTGATGAAAAACAAAAACATAATTTTCTGACGGGTGGAAAAAGTGAAACTCCCGCAAAGAAAACTGCCGATATGTTTGAGTCTTCAGTCTTTTGACTGGTTTGATGCAGCTCTCCACGCCTCCCTGTCCTGAGCTAATCGTTTCATCTCTACATAGCTCCGACACCCTACATCGGAGGCAATCTGTTTAACATATTCTAACCTTGGTCTACCCCTACAGTTTTTGTCCTCGACCCTTCCTTTCATAACTAAGCTTGCTATTCCTGGGTGTCTTAGTATGTGTCCTACCAACCTATCTCTTCTCTTCATTAGCAGTCGCCAGAAACATCTCTCCTCTCCCACTCGTCTTAATACCTCTTTGTTTGTAACCCTATCTACCCATCTGATCTTCATCATTCTCCTGTAACACCACATTTCAAATGCTTCAATTCTCCTCTTTTCTGCTGCACCAATAGTCCAAGTTTCACTTCCATAGAGCGCCACGCTCCAGACAAAGGCTTTCAAAAATGACTTCCTAATACCTATGGAAAAATGCCGATATGGAAAAATAAATTTCTTTAATGGGAACATTGGCTGAGGGACTGTGCAATCCGTTTGATGGAGATTGAATAGGTACGTTTCAAGATACGGTTATTGATGTACTCTCGCAAATCAAAATTATTTTTAGGTTACCTTGTAAACGTACTTTTCATATTTTACTTAACTAATATAAGGATGTGGTTTTATTTTTCAGATGATGTGGCGCAATGTCCGATAGACATTGAAGATATTGGGATACACGAAAAGAGCCTCCCCGAAGATTGTGTTTATATTGTGATTCAAAGAAAATTATACACAATCGGGCGTATCCTGGGCAACGTCAGTCAACTACTGAATCACTGGCGGCTGATCCTTTCACACCAGAAACATCCATTTTCGAGCCCTTTTCAGGGCCACAGTTAACGATTATCTCTATCATACAAGGCATAACACCTGCCAAAGAAGAACTGCTACAAGAACTATGCACTCATCACCAGTGCCATATACTGTGCATACAGGAGACACATAGACGTTGTGACATGCGCAGACCAAAAATACACGGAATGCGTCTCGCCATTGAAAGACCACGTGATAAATAAGGAAGTGCTATCTTTGTTCATCCAGATATCCAAAATGTATCTACGGCATTTATAGAAGAAAACAACATTGAAATCCTCACCCTAGAAACAACTAATTGTACCATCTCATCCTTTTATAAACCACCTGGTGCTGAATTCATTATTAACAAACCATTCAATTTTTAAAATAAACATGTGCAGATTGTGATCGGCGATTTCAACAGACATAGTACTGTTTGGGGTTACGATCACGAAGATGAGAATGGTACAGCAGTACAAGAATGGGTAGAAATAAATCATCTGACTTTAATCCATGATGCAAAACTACCTGGATCCTTTAACAGCGGCAGGTGGAGGCAAGCTCACAATCCTGACCTCATATTTGGCAGCAGCAGTATCAGTCAACAGTGTGTAAAATCTGTCTGTTCCCCAATACCAAACTCACAGCACAGACCAATAATGTGCCAATTATTCGCTGCTATAAGACCACATAAGGTATCTTTTCGGAGGAGATTCAACTTTAAGAAGGCTGACTGGTCAAGGTTTACAGAATTGCTGGACACCGAAGTATCTTCCATAGAACCAGTACCCGAATGTTATGACACCTATACCATGGCTGTAAAGGGATGATCAAGGATGTCTATTCCCCGCGGCTGTCGAACATCTTATTTTCCCGGGCTTACATCAGATCAAGCCACTCTACTAGTTGAATATAGCAACTTATTTGAAGAAAATCCTTTCAGTGAAGCAACTGTGGAAGCAGGAAACAAGCTCATTTCTTCTATAAGGGAGACAAAAAGGGATCAGTGGATAAAAACTATTGAAAACTTGGATCTGAAAAAAGACAGTCATAAAGCATGGAAACTTCTGAGACGTCTAAGCAATGACCCAACTAAGACCACTGCACATCTTAATATCACTTCCAATCAAATAGCACATCAGTTACTGCTGAACGGGAAGGCAACCCACAAATCAAATAAACCGAAATTGCAAAGAGAAGAGCAAGAGGAGAGTAATGATCTCACATAATTATTCAGCATGGAAGAATTAGAGAACGTTATCAAACAGAGCAAAAATGGAAAATCAGCTGGCTTGGATGATATACGGACCGAGCGAATTAAACACTTTGGCTTAACAACAAAGAAATGGATTCACCAACTTTTCAACAACTGTGTGAGCAGAAGCCAAATTCCAAAGATCTGGAGGAAGAGCCGAGTGATCGCTTTGCTGAAACCTGGCAAAGAAGGAAATAATCCAAAGAATTTTAGACCAGTTGCACTACTATGTCACCTCTACAAACTGCTGGAAAGATTGACTTTAAATCGCATATCACCTGTAATTGAGCCCTTACTTATACCTCAGCAATCTGGATTTCGCCCTGGTAAAAGCTGAACTGGACAACTGCTAAATCTCACACAGTTTATAGACGATGGGTTTGAAGCTCGTAAGGTGACAGGAGTGGTATTTGTCGACTTATCAGCAGCGCATAAAACTGTCAGCCATCAGCTACTACTAGTCAAGGTCTACAACCTCACCAAGGATTTTAGCCAAACCCAGCTCATCGCCACTCTTTTGCAAAATCGCAGGTTCTTCGTCGACTTTCAAGGACAGCGTAGTCGATAGAGACTACAGAAAAACGGCCTCCCGCAAGGAAGTGTACTGGCTCCAATCCTGTTCAATATATATGTCGTAGCCAGATAGTGAAATCCGTCATTTCATGAAAATCATAGGCACTTCATGAAGAGCCAGCATATGATGTAAAAAGGTACAGTTGCACTATCTGACGCGTGGTTTCATGAAATGACTAAATTTCGCCGTCACATAGTGTAATTCATTTTGAACATCATCTGAAATCCAGCCCGTCACTTCATGAAGTAGCGGCAGCGGTGATAACGTGTGAGGGAAGTGTGATTTCCAAGAATTAATCGGATAAAAAAGTGGACACTAAAGGGCTGTTATTTCCTCAGAAAGTGAACACTGTGACATAATATGGTACAAATGCACCGGACCTCATTTATCCTCTAAATTCCCTCCTCAGCATCATGGCCTTGCGCCAGGAAGGAATATTATGTTGCCGTACTGTGAATGGAAAAAGAAAGTCATTCAGATCCGTTTTGTTATTAAAACATGAGAGATAGATAACCGATAGCATAATATGACGTAGTTTCGCTGTTCCACTCTTTAAAATAACAAGAACTCAAATACGGAGGCGCAATAGCTTGTACAACTCTTAGCAGCCTATGCTCCAAGTGAGCTTGTGGTCTCGGGGTATGGTGTTAGCTTCCGGATCACTACATGAGTTCGAACCCCACTGTGGGAAGATATTTTTGAAAAGTAACTATTTCAGTATGTTTTTCTTCAGTATGTACATTTTAGTATATCGTAGTTCAGTTGTTGCCTTGTGTATTTATTTTAAGGGCTAGGGACATCTTCGTCATCACACCCAGAGCTTTTGGGGGATGTCTTCCGATAATCTGTGTTTGCTTGATGAGTGAAATAGTGTGTGGGTAAAGAATTTGGGAAGGTATCCCGAGACTTGAAATAAAGTACCATCCCGACATTTGTTAATTCATTTGGGGGACTTGGGACACCTAAATCATCAGCACCGTGTGATCGGGTGTGAAAAGTACTTATATTTATATGGTGACTGTAGGGATGGGTGGAACTGCATTAGGACAGGGGTGGGGTAGGCGGCCCGGGACTTGAAGTAGGGTACTATCCTGGCATTTGGGTGAAGGGAGAGTGGATAAGCCACGGGCAGAAACCACACTCTGGATAGCCGATGTCATCGCCGGGATTTGCACCTACGATCTCCCGACTTGCTGCAGCTAATCAATTTCTATGTGGCAGGTGGTTTCAAGGCCAAATGCCCATCCTGATGCCAAGCTAATGAAAAGTTAATGAGAGATTGATTGAAACTGGACCAAATATTGGAAGGAAGCGGTCTGTGGCCTAGCATTTGCCTCAGAGTTTAAATGGGAAACTTCATTTTATGGACCGTTGTAAGTGGGGTTTGAACCACTCGACAAGTCCGTATATAGCTTGGTTTCATAGCCTAGAGTGGAGTTTTCAACTCTGCATGCGCCCCTCTTTCCTTTCCCTGTCTCTCTCTCCGTCTGAAGTGCTGAAATATCTAGGGATTCACCACTCACCAGGCATGCTGCAAGTGATTGCTTGACTCTTGCAGATAAGATCATTTACGTGTGTACAGTTGAGTCGAATCAGCATCTTTCGTGTTACTCATCAAGCAGGGATGTCCAATTATGATTACTGATGATTAAAAAATACTATTTTACAAGGTAAAATTTCCCACTGTCAAACCTTCTAGTGAAAACCCTATTATTCTCGTTCATGCAACATAATTTGAATTAAAGAATGGATCTCAGGGGAGGTCGTGCACGCGAGCACTTTATTGCTCGCATGGCGGGAGCACCAAATGTCATTTAAAGAGCACTGTGGAGTTCCCGATCACCAGGTTGAGAACACCTGACCTAGAGCATCGCGTTAGAGGATGTAGCTACCGCTGTTGGTGATGAATGATGACAAACACACAAAATTACTATTATTACCATTACATGCAAACTCTCCTTCACTTGTCACACACAATAAATATTAGCAGATATGAATTTAGGCCACAACTAATTCCTCTTTGGTTGATTGAGGTTCCAGAGCTAATTCAATCGTTATAATCCAAAGAACTTACTATTTATTTAATTTTGGGAAGTTCTAAATAATACAGTGCAGCCTCAAGTCACGTCACCCTGCCAAAGAAATGAAACTGTTGCCATTTTTAACCCAGCATAAATCCCTCAACAAATATTTTACAGTACACTATGCAATAAAAGTATTCTAATGTATGTATGCATTCATTTATTTATTCAATTTAGGCTATTTATTTATTTATTTAACAATAAGGTACACAGACATAAGCCCAGTTGTGTTTCTTCTTGACCTATCAAGTTCAAAAATACAAATTGCATCAATGAAGGAAGGAGAGAAAAAAGAATACACAATTGAAGAACAAAAAAGTCCTCTCGGCACGCCGGAAGGCGGAGTTAGATTTCACCGGACAAACTTGGGGATAGGCGAAAATAGGCAGAATATGCAGGTTATCGTAAAAGGTTCAGACCTCATTTACTGCGAGAAGGTATTTTATAATAGGAGCTTAATTAACTTTGTTTCTCGTCATTTCATGCTTATTTTAAACATTTCATTGTCTTATGGGAACGGTAACCTTCTTGTCATTTGGGGTCCAGTTTATACTTGTGGTCACACTGTCCTTATGCAAGGTTTCGACACTGATGTGTAACTATGTAACGGTCTGTTACTTCTTCACGCAAAATTATATCTCCCGCAGAGATTTTGGTTGGTTCCTCAGTTTAGGGGCTGCGACAACGCGGTCATGTAACCCCGTGTACTTAGGGATGGCTGTATTAGTCTGTAATTCAGGTAAGGACTGCAGACGGACAATTTCAAGCGGTAGTTCCTAATGTTGCTACCAGGTACTACCGTCAACGACACCTAGCTATGAACTTGGCTACTAGATGCTACCCCAACCAGAAACTCGCAACGAACGTTGGCACTTCCCCTCCAAAGGAAAGCATACTGAGGGATTTTAGCGCTCTTAGAAAATCCGACGACTTTGGCCGGCTTTGAACCCGCGACCTTGGGCATAGAAGTTCAGCATGCTACCAGTTACGTCACCGAAGCCGCTTCACACTTATTCAGATGGAAATCTGAATCTCATCTCGTGCAAGTGCGTTGTCATGGCAACGTCTGATTGCTCATCCCTCATCAATTTAGTAGTGTTGCAATGGCAACCTCTGATAGCTCTTGGCATTTTCTTATAATTCCGAAATCATTTTTCTCATCCCTTGACGTAATGGTGGGACATATCAAAAATTCTTTCAGACAAAAGTTTTAGGTAATTATTAGGGGAATATTGTCCATTTTGTACGGTTTTGATATTGTGCCTATTAAGAGAGATATGATCAATGTTTCCCGAAAAACCCACTTTTTCCCACCCCTTTGGTCAATGGGTGGTGCTATAAAAAAAACTCTTCAAACATAAATTTTTGGGCTTTATCCGACACATAGTATGAACGTGGAACGGATTCGATATTTCACATATTAAGAGAGTTATAGCAATATTTCACTTTTTCGAAAAAAAAAAGCCCTTCATTTTCACCCCCTTCTACCGATTTAGTCCAGTAACGAAATCGGCTGAGATTTTATAGGTATACATATTTGGTAAAAAATTCAAAGTGATTGGTGCAAAATTACGGCAGTTATCGAGTCCGCAAGAAACTGATATACATATATATACATACATAAATTATATATAAACTTTTGAACTAACGGTGGTTTCGGAGTCTGGAGGATGTGAAACGCGAAGATATGACGAAATTTTCCGGAAGTCGAAACATGGTACCCATTGCAATAGTTAGCTTTCTAATGAAATATACCTCTGGTTGGTTCCTCAGTTTAGGGGCTGCGACAACGCGGTCATCTAACCCCGTGTACTTTGGGTGAGTGTAGAATCTGTCTGATAAACGGTGTGAATTGTAATGGCTGTATTAGTCTTAATTCAGGTAAGGACTGCAGACGGTCAATTGCAAGCAGTAGTTCCTAATGTTGCTACCTGGTACTACCGTCAACGACACCTAGCTGTGAACTTGGCTACTAGATGCCACCCCAACCAGCAACTCGCAACGAACCTTGGAACTTCCCCTCCAAAGGAAAGCATACTGAGGGATTTTAGCGCTCTTAGAAAATCCGACGACTTCGGCCGGCTTTGAACCCGCGACCTTGGGCATAGAAGTTCAGCATGCTACCAGTTACGTCACCGAAGCCGCTTCACACTTAGATGGAAATACTGAATCTGGTCTCGTGCAAGTGCGTTGTCATGGCACCGTCTGATGGCTCATCCATCATCAATTTAGTAGTGTTGCCATGGCAACCACTAATAGCTCTTGGCACTTTCTTATAATTCCGAAGTCATTTTTCTCATCCCTTGGCGTAATGGTGGGTCATATCAAAAATTCTTTCAGACAAAAGTTTTAGGTAATTATTAGGGGGATATTGTCCATTTTGTACGGTTTTGATATTGTGCCTATTAAGAGAGATATGATTAATGTTTCCCGAAAAACCCACTTTTTCCCACCCCTTTGGTCAATGGTTGGTGCTATAAAAAAAACTCTAAAAACATAAATTTTTGGGCTTTATCCGACACATAGTATGAACGTTGAACGGATTCGATATTTCACATATTAAGAGAGTTATAGCAATATTTCACTTTTTCAAAAAAAAAAACCCCACCGTTTTCACCCCCTTCGACCGACTTAGCCCAGTAACGAACTCGGCCGAGATTTTACAGGTATACATATTCGGTAAAAAATTCAAAGTGATTGGTGCAAAATTACGGCAGTTATCGTGTCCACAAGAAACTGATACACTGAACCCGCTGAGCTAAGGTTCATGTGATATTTTTCATGACAACACATTTATGATGGGATGTATTACCTTTGAACACACCCAGAAAGCAACTAGAAGCTAAGAGCTTATACTATTCTCTTTGGAGTAGCTGAGAATCGCACTTTTGGCTTTGGTGGAGTCGGCTAATTATTTATCTGAGGTCTTATTAATCAACTTTACCTTTCTACGAGACTCAGAATATTCCATTTCGTCATTCAGTATTTTTGAAAAATTTTGGAGAATGTTTTTTCACTTTAAGGTATGGTAATATCATTGCAGATACGCAAGAAGGGATGTAAATAGTTGCTCAACGACTTAGTTTGACGACTTGATTCCACGAGGAACACAGTTCCGTGCACTACGTCTTGAGAATCCGCCCGTGTAAGACGTGGGAAAAGTTCGCTTTATAGCGAGGAATTTTTATCAAGTGTCATCGAGCACCATCGTACTGTGCATCACGATTTGTAAAGTGTAGTGATCAGCACAAATAGCATTGTGAACTTATTTGAAACATATTGTGAATTTTCTACGATTCCGTAGCACCACATTTTTGTACCCAAGTGATTTGTGGAGGGCTAAGGCCTAGTGTTAAATATACATGTAATCGTGATAACGTTGCATTAAACGAGTGTTACACTAAATACGCATCGTATATAAATTGCTGCGGTGGATTTATCCGCATGAATTCGACGCCAATTTCACGGATGCCACGTGATTGCAAAAGTAGAGTCTGTGCACGTGTGAACCAGCAGATCAGTGCATGGCCATTTATTAATGATATCTGCAAAGTGTAGAGGCTGTGTTGCTAGATATATGTGTAACGCCTGTGATAGCTACAAAGCACACCGCAATTTTCAAGTACTAATGGAATACATGATGTCTAATATTACCGACCACGTGTTCGACATTTATAACACCATGTACGAGTCGGAGACAATGGGCTAAGTAGCGTTATGGTATGAGGGAGACGTCTCGGATGGAACGAGCATGATTTGGAACTTCAAGAACGTAGAACGAGAAGGAAGGAGTCGAGGATGACTTTCCTAGGCATGTCCAACCCATTCAAGATGTCAACTACAGGGACAGACCGAACCCTGGTCTTTAGGAGAGCCAAGATGGAAGTTCTGATACGGGCGATGCCAATCCTGAAAGCCAGAGGTGCTTTTGTTCAACCCTTGTCGTTGGACAGAGAGCTAAGTGTGGGCTCCTTCATATCGTGAGTTTGTACAACCCTTCTTTGTTCTAGTCATTGGTGGTATATTTAGATTAGTGTAGATTGTAAATCAGCCGAACATCGTGACAGCCATTTCATAGGTATGGAATGTAATTAGTATAATTAGATGTTATTTATCCACAGTGATTGTGAGCCACCCTTGGGTTTGATATTTTGATCAACCCTGGTGCGACCTGATGGACGTCGTAGGACGCCAATTCCTGTCTATTGCTAAACGTGACCGTAGTCATTTCAAAGGCTACTTTATTTAACCCTATCTGGGGTGATTTTTGAGTCTTAGCAGACTCCTGTTACGGCAAACTGATGCCATGATCATAATTCTTTAACTGCACTCATAGCAGACAGTCAATGTTACGCCCCTGACTTCATTAGAGAAGTCGTATCATTTAGGTAATCGACTGTAATTACCAGTTTTGTAACTGCATTTATATTTCATTCAGGATGTGCTCAGAAGCCATCCAGGTCAAGTGTAGACCTTGCAAGTGAAAGGGATGTTTCGTTGTAGCCTAGCATCGAACCCAGTTCCCAACGTATCATTAAGCAAATCCAGCAGAGTGGGTTTTGCGCCATAATATTATTTTGTTTGTGTCAAGTGATTATTTGAATGTTTGACACAAGAAACAAATGAAGTATTTTATCTTTGAGAGCAAAGAGCTCCAGCAATGAGTGACAGTGCTATCTTTTAAACGTCTTTGCTATGAAAGACAGAGTTATATGTTTGTATTGAGCTTTATAGCGTGCTCTTAATGAACACATTCTTTGATGTTTATAACCTATGGTAAAGGTATTATTGTGAGGCCAGTTTCATAGTTATTTTCTTGCCTGAATTGCCGGCCCAGTCAACGTGTTGTGTCTAATAGTGCAGGGAGCCTGCAACTTGCTGTGACACAGACAGGTTTGTGAATATTTCCCAGCGCACGAGTGAGAGCGCTTGCTTCCAAGTGAGACAGACTTATATTAACACAGGACAGAATGCTTGTAGCATTCATTTATTTTTCATTGCATTGATAGCTCATGGAACCCAGTGTCCATTTCTGTATCTGCTCACATGTTCTTTAGATTGTCATTTGTTAGTTACACGCCTTTTGCGTGTACCGTTGTTTCGACGAGTACAGTTATGTCAGGATTCTTATTTTATGTTGGAGGCTAGCCCCGTGATGAGGGTTTTTCATGTTTGAAGGTATTTTGTGTACCATGTCCGGGACTGTTCCCGTAGACTAGATATTTAGGGAGGGTAACTGATGTGTCCAGGCCCGTCCCAGAGTTATAGAACGCGAGCTGCGCGCCGCTGGTAACTTGTGTTATTGTGTGTCCGAGTTGTTATTGCTCGTTGATTGTATTCCGACTTTTGAGTCGAGGCTCTTTGGCAGAGATGATCTCGCAGGGACGCTCCGTGCCAGGCTAGTCAGCTGTTATTCGCCATAAACCAACGATAATTTAAACCGACATCTTAATAATAAAACGCATAATTTTGATAAACAAAATATAACTAACGAATCCTTTCTATTTAACCTTGTTCATTTGCATTTGGAACCTGCTGACATAGCCGTGCTAATGAAAGTATTTCCTGGAGGAAATGACTTTAGGACAGCTGACACTTTTTGTAGCGACAGAGGCTTGCTCGAGCCTTTGGTTCGTAGCTGGTGGAGCGCAGGCCATACGACGTTAGACGTAGTCTTCACTACGCAGTCGTCACCGTAATTACACACGTTAAATGACTATGGCTTACAAACAGTAAACCAAGGTGTAGGTAGGCTTTGAATAAAACTGTGGTCTTGTATTTATTGATTTATTGATGTGAAAGTGTACAAATCCTCTATGTCACCTTTTGTGTGCTGATTAGCACCCAGTTTGTAAGAGTGTCTTAGGTATTTTTTATGGCTTGTCACATAGCTTTGATTGTAATTGTTTCATATTACGGACGTCACCGCCGTAAATTTTGTAATTAATTGGTAGGACTTAGCTAGATGAATTAATATTAAATGTAAATGTGGAAATGGTATCATCCTAACTCAGATTTGTTTTGCTGCCCTGATAAATGTAAATTCCGATATTAGCTTGATCTTGTAACTTGACCTAGGGTTTTTCGCCGTACCATTTTCCTAGTGTTGCTGTTGTTGCTTTAATTATTGTGAATTAGATCTTTCGCTAGGGTTTACTGTATCTTCTCAGGTAGGCACCAGCTCTTTATTTTTGATTATTTATTAGCTTGCGGATTAGCCGATAGAGACCCTCCGAACTAGGATAGGGGTTTGTTGATTTTAAAATAAATCTTTACGATGTTTTACATAAGTCTGGATATTTCTTTTCTCAGTCTAGCTTTTAAGGTGAACCTTTCCTTAGGCAGTCTATGACCTTTGTCACCATGTACCACGATCCCCGTGGATGATGGAATCTCGTGCCGCTTTGGCCTGTTTGGAAGTTCACCTGATCCTCTCGGCAATTAGATCCGGCGGATGAGATGTTAGGGAAGTCATTTCGGTTGTTGGCTGTCCTGGCTGCTCCTCTGACGGGCACACTATATATATAAATTAGGTATAAACTTTCGAACTGACGGTGGTTTTGGGGTCTGGGGGATGTGAAACGCGAAGATATGTCGAAATTTTCCGGAAGTCGAAACATGGGACCCATTGCAATAGTTAGCTTTCTAATGAAATCTACCTAAAAGGAAAACTACAAAAGAAATTATGAAAGTATGCATTACAGATTAGAAAAAGGTACTGTACAAATAAAAAAAAGTCCTCTCGGCACGCCGGAAGGCGGAGGTAGATTTCACCGGACATACTTGGGGATAGGCGAAAATAGGAAGAATATGCAGGTTTTCGTAGAGGGATCAGACCTCATTTATTGCGAGAAGGTATTTTATAATTGGAGCTTAATTAACTTTGTTTTTCGTCATTTTATGCTTATTTAAAACATTTTATTGTCTTATGGGAACGGTAACCTTCTTGTCATTTGGGGTCCATTTTTAGCCTATTTTCAATTTTGAAAAAATAGGCTTATGAGATCACCTTTTGTCCATGTGTGTGTGCGTGTGTGAGGTGTGTGTGTGTGTGTCCCCCTAATAAAATCTAAACTGCTGGAGCGATTTCAATGAAACTCGGTAGGTTCATAGCACTATTCCGGGCGACCTCGACCATGCCCCTCAAATTTTGTTACGTCTCACCAATCCAACATGGCGGCTGTGCGAAATATTCCACCAGCATTCAATATCTCAGAAACTATTTCCGATATCACACTGGAATTTTTTACAGTGATAAAGGGAACTACTAGAATTACAACTATGTAACTTTTGAAAAACTGATAACTACAAAACCAACATGGCAGCCACGCGAATTTGCGACTTTTAAATAGACGTCTCTCGCGATTTAACCAACCAAACGCAATCAAACTTGGTAGAGTATATGTTTATACACATTGTAATGCATCGACATCTAACATCGCTCAATTGTTTACATAACCACAAGATGGCGGATGTGCGAAATATTTCACCGGCATTCTATACCTCTGAAACTATCAGCGTTATCACCATGAAATTTTGTAGGAAGATAAAGGGCACTACTGGAAGTTCACCTATAAGATTTTCAAAAACCGGTTAACTACAAACCGAACATGGCGGTCAAGCGAATTTGAAAATTTTAAATAGACCTTTCTCCCGATTTAATGTTCCAAACGCAATGAAATCTGGCACAGGAAATGTTTATACTCATTTTAATGCACTGGTATCTATTTTAGTTCAATTGTTTACATAAACTCAAGATGGCGGCAGTGCGAATTTTAAAATTAAGTTTTGTATTTCTTGTGTCGTAATCATGCGATCAAAGTGAAAGTTTGAACAATGAACCTACGCAATAAGTTTCCTTTAATGGTACATGACTCTATGGCCTATACGTACAACAATCCAACATGGCGACCATCCGAAATATTTAGATGGATCTCAATATCTACGAATCTATTAGAGCAATCAAACTATTTTTTTTTATGTTCATAGGGGCTATGAACTTAAGTTCACCTATAGGACTTTAAATAACCTGGTGATCACAAATCCAACATGTCGGCGACGCGAAGTATAAATATTCACATGGACGTTTCTCGCAATTTAGCCATCCGAGTGCCGTGAAACTTGGTACAGTACATCCTTATACGAATGTTAATCCACTGGCATCTGATTTATTTCAATTATTTCCATAACCACAAGATGGCAGCTGTGCGAAATTTTAAAATCTATTTGTTACTTCTTGTGCCCTAATCATGCGATTGAAGTTTGAATAATACACGTACACAATAATCTTCATGTAACAGTACATAACTCTAGAACCTACATATATAAAATCCAAACATGGCGACCATCCGAAGTATTTAGTCGGTTCTCAATATCTACGAATCTATTACAGCAATCAAACTGAAATTTTGTATGGTGATAGTGGCGATTAACATAAGTAGGATATATGAAAATAGGCTGTATAGTTCTTCACGGAACTACTTGTTATACTTGTGGTCACACTGTCCTTATGCAAGGTTTCGACACTGATGTGTAACTATGTAACGGTCTGTTACTTCTGCACGCAAAATTATATCTCCCGCAGAGATTTTGGTTGGTTCCTCAGTTTAGGGGCTGCGACAACGCGGTCATGTAACCCCGTGTACTTAGGGATGGCTGTATTAGTCTGTAATTCAGGTAATGACTGCAGACGGTCAATTTCAAGCAGTAGTTCCTAATGTTGCTACCAGGTACTACCGTCAACGACACCTACCTGTGAACTTGGCTTCTAGATGCCACTGCAACCAGCAACTCGCAACGAACGTTGGAACTTCCCCTCCAAAGGAAAGCATACTGAGGGATTTTTAGCGCTCTTAGAAAATCCGACGACTTTGGCCGGCTTTGAACTCGCGACCTTGGGCATAGACATTCAGCATGCTTGCTACCAGTTACGTCACCGAAGCCGCTTCACACTTAGTCAGATGGAATTCTGAATATGATCTCGTGCAAGTGCGTTATCTTGGCAACGTCTGATGGCTCATCCCTCATCAATTTAGTAGTGTTGCCATGGCAACCACTGATAGCTCTTGGCATTTTCTTATAATTCCGAAATCATTTCTCTCATCCCTTGGCATAATGGTGGGTCATATCAAAAATTCTTTCAGACAAAAGTTTTAGGTAATTATTAGGGGAATATTGTCCATTTCGTACGGTTTTGATATTGTGCCTATTCAGAGAGATATGATTAATGTTTCCAGAAAAACCCACTTTTTCCCACCCCTTTGGTCAATGGTTGGTGCTTTAAAAAAAACTCTTCAAACATAAATTTTTGGGCTTTATCCGACACATAGTATGAACGTTGAACGGATTCGATATTTCACATATTAAGAGAGTTATAGCAATATTTCACTTTTTCGAAAAAAGCCCCCCATTTTCACTCCCTTCTACCGATTTAGCCCAGTAACGAACTCGACCGAGATTTTATAGGTATAAATATTCGGTAAAAAGTGATTGGTGCAAAATTGCGGCAGTTATCGTGTCCACAAGAAACTGATATATATAGGCTACATATACATACATAAATTATATATATACTTTTGAACTGACGGTGGCTTTTGAGGTCTGGGGGATGTGAAACGCGAAGATATGTCGAAATTTTCCGGAAGTCGAAACATGGTACCCATTGCAATAGTTAGCTTTCTAATGAAATCTACCTCTGGTTGGTTCCTCAGTTTAGGGGCTGCGACAACGCTGTCATCTAACCCCGTGTACTTTGGGTGAGTGTAGAATCTGTCTGATAAACGGTGTGAATTGTAATGGCTGTATTAGTTCGTAATTCAGGTAAGGACTGCAGACGGTCAATTTCAAGCAGTAGTTCCTAATGTTACTACCAGGTACTACCGTCAATGACACCTAGCTGTGAACTTGGCTACTAGATGCCACCCCAACCAGCAACTCGTAACGAACGTTGGAACTTCCCCTCCAAAGGAAAGCATACTGAGGGATTTTAGCGCTCTTAGAAAATCCGACGACTTTGGCCGGCTTTGTAACCGCGACCTTGGGCATAGACATTCTGAATGCTACCAGTTACGTCACCGAAGCCGCTTCCCACGTAGTCAGATGTCAAAGTCAACCCCTGGCACCATCCAGCCCATGACGGGCTAAGGCCGACCAAGCGACCGCTGCTCAGCCATTTGGCCTGCAGATATTGGGGTGACGCGTGATCAGCGCGTCGGGTCCCCTCGGCCGTTAATCTTGGTATTCGTGATCGGGGTGCTGTCTCACTGTCAGAAAGCTACTCAATTGTCCTCACGAGGCTGAGTGCACCCCGTTCCAACCCTCACGTCAGTTTTAAAATCCCTGACGGAGCCGGGATCGAACCCGGGGCCTCCGGGTGAGAGGCAGGCGCGCTACCCCAACACCACGGGGCCGGCTTAGTCAGATGGAAATACTGAATCTGATCTCGTGCAAGTCCGTTGTCATGGCAACGTCTGATGGCTCATCGCTCATTAATTTAGTAGTGTTGCCATGGCAACCTATGATAGCTCTTGGCATTTTCTTATAATTCCGAAATCATTTTTCTCATCCCTTGGCGTAATGGTGGATCATATCAAAAAAAAATTCAGACAAAAGTTTTAGGTAATTATTAGGGGAATATTGTCCATTTTGTACGGTTTTGATATTGTGCCCATTAAGAGAGATATGATTAATATTTCCCGAAAACCCCACTTTTACCCATCCCATTGGTCAATGGTTGGTGCTATAAAAAAAACTCTTCGAACATAAATGTTCGGGCTTTATCCGACACATAGTATGAACGTTGAACGGATTCGATATTTCACATATTAAGAGAGTTATAGGAATATTTCATTTTTTCGAAAAAAGCCCCCCATTTTCACCCCCCTCGACCGATTTAGCCCAATAACGAACTCGGCCGAGATTTTATAGGTATACATATTCAGTAAAAAATTCAAAGTGATTGGTGCAAACTACGGCAGTTATCGTGTCCACAAGAAACAGATATATATATATATATATATATATATATATATATGTATATATATTGTGCCCAATCAGTCACGGCAGTCTGGCATCGAACTCAGGTCTTATCAGAGAAGACCAGGCACATGGTTATGCCTAGAGTCGAACCATTGATGTCTGAGGGGGAGCAATTACAGGGAACCCAAAGAGCAATGAGAGGTATACTGACATAGAATAATGTAGCGTGATTTCACGATCTATAGGTGAATATCATAGCAATTTAAGGTGGAGAATTGTAGCCAAATGCAAGGAAATATACATTTTCAGAGCATACGAGAATGAGAGGAGGCCAGTTTGAAGTTTTACAAATTACCCTTAGCAAGTGGGCGGAGAACTTAGGCGCCGAGCGCACTATTTACGTCTGGATCGGGGAGACAGCTCAAAATTAATGACCCGGGTATTCACCGCTTGACAACGATTGAACCTATAGTAGGGATGATGACCCACCGAAATTAATTAATTACAGCCAAGTGGAGTATTGAAATGCATTGAAATATACACCCAGGTGAATATATTCACGGAGAGGTAATTTAGGAGTGGTTTTTCACCTAAATTAAAGCTTATATCTCCAAATGAACGAATTACAACCTAGCTTACGCTCAAGAGCAGTGATTTTGTGACCAGTCAACGGGGAACCACCACAGTAGCGTCCTGACGCGCTGAACTAAGGCAATTAATTGTAATTATTTGGCCGAAGCGATCGCCGGCACGCGAATGTTTTTGAAACCTCCACACTTAAATAAACAAGATGTAGATGTCATTTCGGCTGAAGAGGTATTATTTCAAGAAAGGAGTCGCTCTCATGTGTCCAGTGGACTATTTCGTACGAGAAACCTTTATAAGGGAGAGCAGCTCACACCAAGCCAGTTGTTAAGTTGTTCGCCTAGAGTTATTCTACAGTATACACGTAACTAAGACGCTGCCAGTAAGCAAGCCAAATGTTAAAGTATCAACGCTCCGCCGTTGAAGAACAATAGAAGCAAGTCATAAAGCTTCATAAGTAATCATGAAGTGCGTCGAAAGTAATTTAATACAGATATTTATCTATTATCTGACGCAAATATAAATTCGCCACAGCGAAAAAGGAACTTATAATGTTTTTGAACAGTTCTTATACCGGGAGGTATTGTCAGAATTGTATATGACATTATCATCAGGATCACTAAAATGATGGGAGCTTGGAAATCATTGCCACTTAATCTGGACAGTGAGCTGAACAAGATTGCAGGGAACGAGGATCGAACGTCCGTAAAATGCTGTTAGATTTTCACGTAGACCAGCGGTTGTCATAATTACATCGCATCTCTGAGATCAGGCGTAGGAGAAGTCCGATTTAAGGATCAACATGTGAAGTAGTGAATAAGTGTACATAAATTGTGTAATAGTGATTTAAAAGTGTTCATGTGTATAGTGATTAATATGCAGTGTATAGAAATGAAAGAGGCCACTGATAAAAGTATGTTTATCAGGTGGAAAATGTGTGAATCTAAGTGTTGTGTCAAGGATAACATGATGGCTTAAATCAAGCGTCATGGTAGCGCTAAAGCTGAAGCGCTGGCACCATCCAGCGAAAAGGAAAAAGTGAGTACCATTTTAAAATGTTATTATAGCTAAATAGTTCACCATGTAACGATTTATCACTTTGAGAATAAGATGTAATAGTCACTTACTGAACGAGTTTTCACCACTCGTCTTGAATAAAATATGGCTTGGAAGGTGATTTGTTTAGGGCCATTTAGGTCGAAAATAGTGATGGATGTAACGGTAACGTTAAATGAGTAATAATAATAATAATCTGGGGTCGGCAACAGTAAAGTAATAGGCACTTTGGCCTAAATAATGTTCAAATAGTGTCATGTCTAATATAAAGATATTGTATTTTGGTAAACAGTAAGAAAGTAACGTGGAATATAGCGAAATACGAGAGCTTTTTCAGTGTCAGTGAAATATGAATGAATATTTGATATGGTCAATCCTTAGGATTATGTTTGAGGACCATTAAAGTAAGGTAAGCCAGTAAATTTATTACATTGTGTTAGGAGCTATGTAAAGCTTTGGCTTAAGTGGTATGACAGAGAGAACGCGGGTGCCTTAATAATTGAGTCATCTATGTGAAGTATTGTTTGAGCCGCATGTAAGCGTGCGGAATTAACGTAGAATCCAGTGATTTACGTAAATAAATAATTGCGGGGACCAACTAGTATAGCTTGCGCGTTAGGTGAGAAGTTGGCTAAATCTACGAGTAGTATCGCCCTTGAGCATACTGTATTATTCGCAGCGAATTGGACAGTGCCTGTCTGTATCCAACGCTTGCAGGAATTATGGCCACTATTGACGTCCGTCGAGACGCAGTGAGCATGTGTGTAAATGACCTACCCTGAGAGGTAAGGATCATATTCGTCGTTTAGGAACGCAGATTACCTTATATTTTATTGACAGCTGCTGGTGAAAATCGTGGATTTTCACTATGATGCGCGTCCAAAGCCACAGTAGTCACCATAGAACGGCAAGACTATCACTAGAGTTCCATCCCCAGCCATGAATGTTAATTAAGGAGCCAGTTGAGCCCAAGACACTATAAAGATAGGTGTTAAATATTTAAATGACTCAATTACTTAGGAGCCACACTTAGCGTAACTCCAGTACTGAAATTGTAAACAAACTTGACCTTGACAGCAGAGAGAGGTGGGATTGTAGACCACTTCTTCGGCAGCCATCTTGACTAGCCAGCTGGAACGAATTTTATTGCCTGCTGAAGGGGAGAAGGTCGGTCGACCGGTCCCTTGTAAATTAGAGTCACAATAGGACACTGAGGAATCTCGATATTTCAATATGCAATTAAGATATGAGTAATATGATGATGCCAATTGAATTGAATGGTGTGTTGCAACTCACATACGTTGTTGGATCATGGAAATCAGATAATATTTGGCTCAGTTATTCTCTGAGGAGGAAAGCTGAACCAAAATAATGTAGGCATCTTCTTTAGAATGCATTTTGCCAGTTCCTGCTAATTTATGCAGACGGGTATGTGTTTTCCCAGAACATGACACATTTGTAACGATGATAAGCCCGACAAGACCCAGAAAATCGTTATATGGTGAAACTATAAAATATTCTATCCATGTTTATTTTGGAAGGGATAAGTACCACTTTTCTTAACGCGTTCATATGGATGGAAAGAAGGAAGATGATTCACACGACACAACAAGTATTTGTTAATGGTTGCAGAAAATAATGAATTCATGCTAATCAAGGTAAATGCCATAAGAAACGGAGTAATGTTTTATTAATATAATTTTTATGTGATGTGTGATTTTTGTGTTATGATACTCCAATTAACTAAGATTGCTTCACATGATGAATACTATGGAAACCCTTGGAAGTCTGGAAATATCATTGACAGGATACTAGAATTAGATTTGAGTGCAGTGTAGCACTATTTTAAGAAGAAAGCTCACAGAATGACCCTATTTTTATTTGTGGGAATTAAATATAATTTGTCCTTTATTTGTATTTGTTGTATAGCCATGATTTTAGACCAGTGAATAGTTCATTTTAGGAAAATGTTGTGTATTTCCTGTAGAGTAGTTACCTGGTAGGCTCAAATCCTGAGCATGTGGTCGTATGGTGGGCAGGAACGTCCCATACCTCGAAAGACCGTGAGTTAGTTGGGATAGGAACACATGGTCCACATGATGACAGTTGGGTACATGGAGGATATGTCTCTGTACTAGGATTGAGTCACAGGTACTGCTAAAAGTCGGCCAAGATATTAATGGTAGAAGCAAATACAGCGTAGAAATTAGGATAGAACAGGAAAAGGCCGCGTCCCATTTGTTAATAAGCCATCACGTAAAATAAATGTTGATAATCCTCCATAAAACATGCTTAAATGTAACTTACACACAAACCCCTTTAATTATCGTGGCCCAAGCAATGTGGGACGGTATTAATTAATTATGGAACCGCCTGCATCTATGCAATATGAGCGATCTTGGCATTGCGCAAACTGGCCAGGGCAAACATAGCTAAGCATACATGCCTCCATATATTTATCATGTCGCCCAGGTGTGTGGGGCAAAGCGTGTCATCCCTTCTTCATTATCATGGCGAGACCCAAGTGGGGCATTCGACAGTACAACCGAGACCTTGGATGGTTACTTCGATGTCATAACGAAGACCACCTTCCATGATAACCTTCGTCATTATCATGGCGCCCAGTACGTGGATGGCTCATGGGATTCAGAAAACCCCATAATAATAGCATGGTTTTCATGGGGAAAACCATAAAAATAGTATTTTTCCTCAAACTTTGTTTGAGCGATTGTGAGTCTTTCTAGATGATATTCAGACGTCAGACACTGTTGTCAGACGGGTACGAGGGTCTATACCCAATCCATAGTTGGTTTTGACATTTTGTAATATGTTGTGTTGTTGTCGCGGGATCGGAATCCTTTTCTTTCTAATAGAACGCGCCAGCATATTCAGCTGCGGCCTACCTGAATCTCAAATTAAGAAGTACAGGATGGCTGGAACTGAAGACGTACTCAGATGTATTGCTGAGTTAAAGGAACATTTTGATAATTCTAATGCTAAGAATAAGGAAGAATCTAAAGCATTTAAAGATGAAATAGCAGATAGATTGGCTACAATAAATGTACAATTGGAGGCTAATCAAGCCGAAGTAAACACTAGACTAGAGGCTAATCAAGCTGAAATAAACACTAGACTAGAGGCTAATCAAGCTGAAATAAACACTAGACTAGAGGCTAGTCAAGCTAATGTAAACACGCAGTTAGAGTCAAACCTAATAGAGGTTAATAAGAAAATGGACGACGTTAAAGAGTCTGTCCAGCGTGAAGTAACTAAGAATATTGTTAGCGTGGTCTCAGAAATGCAAGATGATAACGATAAACGCTTTGTGTCTATAGAGTTAAAACTAGAGAATAATCTGCAAGCGTGCAGAGTCACAGCGTGAAGTTAACGATAGTTTAAGCAGTATGTCCATGGAGCTTAAAGACATTCAAAGTCAGAATGAAGCTAATACTAAACGTCAACTAGAGCAATTTAATACGTTCACTCAGACCGTGGATCAAAGGTTCGAGGATAGCGATGTAAAATGGAATACGCGAATGGCAGGTTACGCCAAGGCGGTAGACGAAGCCTTGAGAAAACAGGATCAGAATATCCTTGACCAATGCAAGGAAATCCAGGAAATAAAAACTTCTGATCAAGAGAATAAGGAGATAATGTCAAATATGAAGAGGCAAGTCGGGAAAGTGCAGAAAGAGTTGGAACAAACTCAGAGCGACTTAGCAGTTATCCATAAAAGACAGGATGAGGACCAGGGAGAAATCTCGAAAATAAGGACTGAAATCTCTCATATACAAGGTCACATTCAAAAGGAAGTTACAGGCTTACGAGAAGAATTAGAACTTCGAGAAGGCTTAAAGACTGAAGCCAGCGATAAGACTCTTGCCGAAGTAAGAGAAAGTCTAGCGGGGAAAATTATCCACCTGAAGGAAAACCTTAAGGATGATAAGGAAACGGTATTTTCGATGGCAGAAAGAAACCGAGATCGCCTAGAGAAAATAGAACGAGAGGCATTAGCTCGTTTGGAAAGGGCAGAAAATAGACACAACCAAATCGAGACTAGAATGATCGCGCAGGAGGAATCCATGTTGCGGAATCCTAGGTCTAGCGAAGGAAGTATAGACGAGAATAGGAGGAATAAATGGGCAGAGATAGAAATACAGCCCACTCCAAAGAATGCAGCCATGCCAAGTGACAGCCCGTATACCACACCTGGTATGCCAATTGCCATGTCAACACCGCATGAAAATGCTGTTCAAAGTCAAATAATCACAGTTGTAAGGGCTAGTGATGAGAAACCAAAGAAATACTCTGGGAGTAATTCTAACATGACACCCAAGTACTGGCTTAAAGAAGTTTCCGAGTACTTGAATGATGCGAAAGTACCGCCAGAGCGCAGGTTGAGAGCGATTGAAAAACTAACCGAAGGGGAGTGTGCCCTATGGTTTAGGAGTTTTCGGTACACGTTCGACACCGTTGACGAATTTCGCCAAGCATTTTTAAGCAGATACTGGAACGCGAGCATACAACAGAACCTCAGATTGGACTTGTATTCCAGGCGTTACAGTACTAGTAATCCGACTAAGTACGGAGAATTCTTTGTGAATCAATTGTGCCGTTTTCGAGAGCTTGATGAAGGGCTTAGAGAGTCAGATTTGTGCATAGCGATAGCCAAGCAGCTACCGTATGAAGTACAACGTCTGCTAATCTCAGCAAACGCCAAAACTGCGATCGATATGGAGGAGGTGCTGAGACAACTCGATCTAACCACAGTGCAGCACACAAGGCAAAGTCGAAACGTGGAACAAGTTAACATGACGACTACACCGATTGAGCCAACTAAGGTGCAGACAAAAAGCAAATCTACAAGCACCGAAACAGAAAAATCCGACTGGCAACGCGAAGGACGCGAAAACCAAAATTGGAGGCCAGCATATCGAGGAGGATCGAACCGTGGAAACCGAGGAAGGAAAAACTGGAATCAGCGTGGTACCAGAGACCAGCAGCCTGATAACAGAAGGAATTACGGCCGAAATGGGAACAACCAAGGATGGAGATCCCAAGAGCAGAGTCGCGGGTTCGATGAAGAGGCGGAAGAAAGTTATCACGCATCTTTAAGATATATGGAAGAGCGCGGAGATGACCCGAGACAATCGCGAGTTCATTGGGATGAAGCGATTAGGAATAGAAGGTCACCCGACATATATAAAAATGATGACGGTGCCAAGAGTCTGGAACTTCAACAGCATGAAGACAGGCAGAAGAACTCAACAAAGAATGGAGCAATTGAAAAAAAAACACCAAATTTAAATGACCAAAGAGAGATAAGTTCAGGATGGAATACAGTGAATGTTGTTAACTGGATTGCCAAACCTGAGGAGCTTATCGAAGACCTAGATGAAAGGACGGTCAATGTAAGAAGGGAACTACCCATTATTATTGTAAACATTGCGGGTATGAAGATAAGAAGTCTCATTGATGCAGGGTCAACAGTGAGTTTGATAACCCAGGCATTATACAATGAAATCCAAAGTAAAATTCACGTATTGAAAATACCTATTTCAAGCGTGAAAATAAAAGGTGTGATACCAGATAAGTTTATGATATGCAAATACCAAGTATTTTTAGATTTGCAGATAGGGAACTCTACATTCTCACAGAGCTTCCTACTTGTGAATAAGCTGCCGTATAACCTCATTGTTGGGATGGATTTCATAAGAGAATATAAAGTTATTATAGATCTCTCGCAAGACATTGTTATGTTTCGCGCAAGTGAGGGAAAGGAAGAGTTAGAAATCTCATTAAAGCATAATGAAACGAGACCAGAAGAGTACGTATGGCATACATACGGAGATATGACTGGGGATGCAGTGTCGACAACAGAAGACATCGAGGAAGAGTTGGCAACACTGGCCGCAGACATTGAAAAGGACCTCGAACCAAAATTTGAAGAATGCCTGGAAGAGAAGATTGAGGAAGCTAAATTTGGTCCAGAACATAAGCAAATGCTAAGGGAACTGCTATTTGAGTATAAAGGAGTCTTCGATTCGAGACCTGGCCGGATCAAGAATTTCCAGTATGCGTTCCAAGTCAGCGATTGGACACCATTCAAACAGAAGCCGTATCCTGTAGCCGAGAAACATTATTTAAAGGTCAAAGAAGCAATACAGGAAATGTTAGAAGCAGGCGTCATTGTAAAGACAGCCACACCCTATGTCAGCCCACTGGTAGTTGTACCTAAACAGGACGGAAGTGTGAGGATATGCCTGGACCTACGAAATTTGAATTCCAAGGTCATACCGGAATTTGATAAAGTGCCGCCCATTAAGGAGGTACTCAGGAGGTTCAAAGGAAATACTGTGTTCTCAAATCTTGACCTGACGGCAAGTTTTCACCATCTTGCTTTGGAAGAGAAAACAAGTTTGTTAACTGGATTTTTATTTGACCAGCACACGTATTCATACGTGCGTCTTCCATTTGGATTAAAAACAGCAGGTTCAGCGTTGATACGAGCGCTAGATCGGAACCTGTCTGAAGATGTAAAAGCAACAACCATATGTTACGTAGATGATATACTACTGACATTTGAAACTGTCGAAGAACATGTCAGAGATCTACGCAAGTTGTTATATGACCTAAGTCAGGCTAACTTTAAGGTCAATATAAAGAAGTCTAACTTTGCTCAGAGAGAAGTTAAATTTCTAGGCCACGTGATAGATGCACAAGGAGTCAGGCCTAATCCGGGAAAATTGGAAGTCATTAAACATTTCCCGAGACCAACGAAGGTAAAGAACGTCAGGCAATATCTAGGCGTTATTGGATTCTTTTCAAACCATTGTCCAAAGTATACCGAGACCGTAGCACCACTCCAAGACTTACTTAAGAAGGGAGGAAGATGGCGCTGGACGGAACAATGCGAGGAAGTCTTCGTAAAGTCTAAACAGATGCTGTTAGATTATGTAAAATTGGGATATCCTGACTACACTCAGAAATTTATTATCCAGACTGACGCATCATTCATAGGTATTGGAGCAATGTTGTATCAGGAAAATGTGGACAGGCCAGAGGAGAAAACTTACATTGCATTTATCAGTAGAAGGTTGAAGCCTAATGAAAAGAATTATACGGTCACGGAGATCGAATTACTCGCGATACTGTATGCCCTACAGTATTGGCGAAAGCTAGTTTATGGTTTTAGAATTATATTGAGAACATACCATAAAGCCCTAACGTTCCTGTTGAAAACTGACTTGTCGAGTCAAAGACTGACAAGGTGGTCCCTGTACATACAGCAATTTCAAGTGGAAATAGAGTATTGCCCAGGGAAGGACAATATCATACCTGACTTGCCGAGCATATACCCTACAGCTGATGAAGAAGAGATAGAAGATAGAGATCAGAAGACCCTAGATGATCTGAGGAACATCACCGTTTTTCAACGTGAAGATCCCTGGATACGGTTGATGATTAATTACTTCGAGGGAAAGCTGGATAGAGGAACCCCGATGTATGTGGAAGCCGAAGCACTATCAACGGAGTATCTATGGTTTAACCAGATGTTACATAAATGGAGCGACTCAGACCACACCAAACCCAGGATAGTCGTACCACCAGCATTGCAGAGAAGGCTAGTATGGTTAGCACACCGAGCTTTTGGTCACCCCGGTGTAGATAAGTCTGTTGCCCTGCTTAAAGAAGCATTTATTTGGCCAAAACTTAGAGATACCTTCAGGAATACTATCAGGACATGTGATATGTGCCAACGATTAAAGCCTAACTCGTACTTAATGAGGCAGAAACCTATACCACTCTTACCAGAGAAGCCTTGTCAGCTTCTGGCACTGGACAACTTTGGGCCGCTTCCTAGAGCTAGAAGAGGAAATAGACACATCCTAGTTGCACTAGACGTGTTTTCCAAAATGGTAGTCCTGTGTCCAATTCAGAAAACCAGTACACAACAGGTACTTAAGAGGCTGAAGGAAAGAATCATTCCCATATTAGGACAGCCAGAGAACATCTTATCGGATCATGGGAGCTGTTTTACCAGCGTAGAATTTCGCAGGGAGTTGGAGAATCTGGGCATAAGACAGATTTTGTCCACAGTTCGACACCCGGAGTCGAATTCCGCTGAGAGAGTTATGAGGGAACTGCAAAAGTACATGAAGATATACTGCTCTACTGAGAACTGGAAATGGATTGACGTACTTGAGATTATTGAATATTGTATCAACAATACCGTGCACGAAGCGACAGGAGAGGTGCCAGTGAGCCTACATCTCGATAGAAGACCAGAGAGGCCATGGAATAATGTCATTCGGACACCCATCGATGCACAACCTGGACGTGAGTTGAGGATCCAGAGAACGTTCGAGTATCTCAAGAAACAAGCAGATAGACGGCAGCGGAGAAACAGGAGGAAACGCTATCACAGACCGTTACTAGTGGGGGAATACGTCTTATTGAAGAAACCCACCAGTTCAGATCCAGAGAGCAGGAAATATAAAAAAAAATCAGCATGCCTATCACGGACCCTACCTGATTATAAGGGATCTGCAAAATAATGCATATCGGATCAAAGACGAAGCAACAGGTAGAGAAGTTGTTGTAAATGCAGCTAATTTGAAGTTATATAGTCCACCAGAAGACTATGATACGAGAGAGGAGCAAGCAATGCACACCCAAATGGACGAGGAGTCATTACGTATGCACGGAAAGAATCTTGAGAAAAGCGTGCAGTTCCAAGAAGGAACGGAGCGAAGCGACCAGCTCGCAGACCTAAGGGATCCGAAGGGAGAATGCAGCTGTCAACTGAAGGAACTTTATGACCAGTTGAGGGAGGCCGCTACGGAGCTAGAGGAAATGAATGAACAATTGAGAAGGCAGAACGAGAGGCTACGAGAAAGCAGACAGAGTGGAATGGGGAACGAGAGATCCCATTGCCGAGAGCACTGACCGCTTAAAGTAAATACTGCATGGAGTCGATGCCATCTGAAGGGCCCGAAAAATTCACTTATGAAATGAATTTTCCAAGCTTAGCAGGGGAAAGGTGTGCCCAATCAGTCACGGCAGTCTGGCATCGAACTCAGGTCTTATCAGAGAAGACCAGGCACATGGTTATGCCTAGAGTCGAACCATTGATCTCTGAGGGGGAGCAATTACAGGGAACCCAAAGAGCAATGAGAGGTATACTGACATAGAATAATGTAGCGTGATTTCACGATCTATAGGTGAATATCATAGCAATTTAAGGTGGAGAATTGTAGCCAAATGCAAGGAAATATACATTTTCAGAGCATACGAGAATGAGAGGAGGCCAGTTTGAAGTTTTACAAATTACCCTTAGCAAGTGGGCGGAGAACTTAGGCGCCGAGCGCACTATTTACGTCTGGAGCGGGGAGACAGCTCAAAATTAATGACCCGGGTATTCACCGCTTGACAACGATTGAACCTAGAGTAGGGATGATGGCCCACGGAAATTAATTAATTACAGCCAAGTGGAGTATTGAAATGCATTGAAATATACACCCAGGTGAATATATTAACGGAGAGGTAATTTAGGAGTGGTTTTTCACCTAAATTAAAGCTTATATCTCCAAATGAACGAATTACAACCTAGCTTACGCTCAAGAGCAGTGATTTTGTGACCAGTCAACGGGGAACCACCACAGTAGCGTCCTGACGCGCTGAACTAAGGCAATTAATTGTAATTAATTGGCCGAAGCGATCGCCGGCACGCGAATGTTTTTGAAACCTCCACACTTAAATTAACAAGATGTAGATGTCATTTCGGCTGAAGAGGTATTATTTCAAGAAAGGAGTCGCTCTCATGTGTCCAGTGGACTATTTCGTACGAGAAACCTTTATAAGGGAGAGCAGCTCACACCAAGCCAGTTGTTAAGTTGTTCGCCTAGAGTTATTCTACAGTATACACGTAACTAAGACGCTGCCAGTAAGCACGACAAATGTTAAAGTATCAACGCTCCACCGTTGAAGAACAATAGAAGCAAGTCATAAAGCTTCATAAGTAATCATGAAGTGCGTCGAAAGTAATTTAATACAGATATTTATCTATTATCTGACGCAAATATAAATTCGCCACAGCGAAAAAGGAACTTATAATGTTTTTGAACAGTTCTTATACCGGGAGGTATTGTCAGAATTGTATATGACATTATCATCAGGATCACTACAATGATGGGAGCTTGGAAATCATTGCCACCTAATCTAGACAGTGAGCTGAACAAGATTGCGGGGAACGAGGATCGAACGTCCGTAAAACGCTGTTAGATTTTCACGTAGACCAGCGGTTGTCATAATTGCATCGCATCTCTGAGATCAGGCGTAGGAGAAGTCCGATTTAAGGATCAACATGTGAAGTAGTGAATAAGTGTACATAAATTGTGTAATAGTGATTTAAAAGTGTTCATGTGTATAGTGATTAATATGCAGTGTATAGAAATGAAAGAGGCCACTGATAAAAGTATGTTTATCAGGTGGAAAATGTGTGAATCTAAGTGTTGTGTAAAGGATAACATGATGGCTTAAATCAAGCGTCATGGTAGCGCTAAAGCTGAAGCGCTGGCACCATCCAGCGAAAAGGAAAAAGTGAGTACCATTTTAAAATGTTATTATAACTAAATAGTTCACCATGTAACGATTTATCACTTTGAGAATAAGATGTAATAGTCACTTACTGAACGAGTTTTCACCACTCGTCTTGAATAAAATATGGCTTGGAAGGTGATTTGTTTAGGGCCATTTAGGTCGAAAATAGTGATGGATGTAACGATAACGTTAAATGAGTAATAATAATAATAATCTGGGGTCGGCAACAGTAATGTAATAGGCACTTTGGCCTAAATAATGTTCAAATAGTGTCATGTCTAATATAAAGATATTGTATTTTGGTAAACAGTAAGAAAGTAACGTGGAATATAGCGAAATACGAGAGCTTTTTCAGTGTCAGTGAAATATGAATGAATATTTGATATGGTCAATCCTTAGGATTATGTTTGAGGACCATTAAAGTAAGGTAAGCCAGTAAATTTATTACATTGTGTTAGGAGCTATGTAAAGCTTTGGCTTAAGTAGTATGACAGAGAGAACGCGGGTGCCTTAATAATTGAGTCATCTATGTGAAGTATTGTTTGAGCCGCATGTAAGCGTGCGGAATGAACGTAGAATCCAGTGATTTACGTAAATAAATAATTGCGGGGACCAACTAGTATAGCTTGCGCGTTAGGTGAGAAGTTGGCTAAATCTACGAGTAGTATCGCCCTTGAGCATACTGTATTATTCGCAGCGAATTGGACAGTGCCTGTCTGTATCCAACGCTTGCAGGAATTATGGCCACTATTGACGTCCGTCGAGACGCAGTGAGCATGTGTGTAAATGACCTACCCTGAGAGGTAAGGATCATATTCGTCGTTTAGGAACGCAGATTACCTTATATTTTATTGACAGCTGCTGGTGAAAATCGTGGATTTTCACTATGATGCGCGTCCAAAGCCACAGTAGTCACCATAGAACGGCAAGACTATCACTAGAGTTCCATCCCCAGCCATGAATGTTAATTAAGGAGCCAGTTGAGCCCAAGACACTATAAAGATAGGTGTTAAATATTTAAATGACTCAATTACTTAGGAGCCACACTTAGCGTAACTCCAGTACTGAAATTGTAAACAAACTTGACCTTGACAGCAGAGAGAGGTGGGATTGTAGACCACTTCTTCGGCAGCCATCTTGACTAGCCAGCTGGAACGAATTTTATTGCCTGCTGAAGGGGAGAAGGTCGGTCGACCGGTCCCTTGTAAATTAGAGTCACAATAGGACACTGAGGAATCTCGATATTTCAATATGCAATTAAGATATGAGTATTATGATGATGCCAATTGAATTGAATGGTGTGTTGCAACTCACATACGTTGTTGGATCATGGAAATCAGATAATATTTGGCTCAGTTATTCTCTGAGGAGGAAAGCTGAACCAAAATAATGTAGGCATCTTCTTTAGAATGCATTTTGCCAGTTCCTGCTAATTTATGCAGACGGGTATGTGTTTTCCCAGAACATGACACATTTGTAACGATGATAAGCCCGACAAGACCCAGAAAATCGTTATATGGTGAAACTATAAAATATTCTATCCATGTTTATTTTGGAAGGGATAAGTACCACTTTTCTTAAAGCGTTCATATGGATGGAAAGAAGAAAGATGATTCACACGACACAACAAGTATTTGTTAATGATTGCAGAAAATAATAAATTCATGCTAATCAAGGTAAATGCCATAAGAAACGGAGTAATGTTTTATTAATATCATTTTTATGTGATATGTGATTTTTGTGTTATGATACTCCAATTAACTAAGATTGTGTCACATGATGAATACTGTGGAAACCCATGGAAGTCTGAAAATATCATTGACAGGATGCTAGAATTAGATTTGAGTGCAGTGTAGCACTATTTTAAGAAGAAAGCTCACAGAATAACCCTATTTTTATTTGTGGGAATTAAATATAATTTGTCCTTTATTTGTATTTGTTGCATAGCCATGATTTTAGACCAGTAAATAGTTCATTTTAGGAAAATGTTGTGTATTTCCTGTAGAGTAGTTACCTGGTAGACTCAAATCCTGAGCATGTGGTCGTACGGTGGGCAGGAACGTCCCATACCTCGAAAGACCGTGAGTTAGTTGGGATACGAACACATGGTCCACATGATGACAGTTGGGTACAATATATATATATATATATATATATATAAATTATATATAAACTTTTGAACTGACCGTGGTTTTTGGGTCTGGGGGATGTGAAACGCGAAGATATGTCGAAATTTTCCTGAAGTCGAAACATGGGACCCATTGCAATAGTTAGCTTTCTAATGAAATCTACCTAATGTAAAAATAAAAATACAAACTTCCACAAAAAAGGAGATAGAGAGTAAATGGTACCCCGTATTCCACGATTAGATTTAGGTTGTTGTGTGAAAATTCATTTCGAAAACCATAATAAACAAACATTAATTTATTTCTTGGATTAGAACATTTAAAAATAATTAATGTACGGCTTCATTGCGTCAGTCATTTCATGAAGTGCCGAATCAACAAACACCGGGTCTTCATGAAGTTCCTCGGCTGATAATGTAAAATCATTTCTTACACCATCTGCCTAAATCGGCCCGTCACTTCATGAAGAAACGCGACAGATGGTGTAACTGTACCTTTTTACATCATATGCCGGCTTTTCATGAAGTGCCTAGGATCTTCATGAAATGGTGGATTTCACTATCTGACTACGACATATACACAAACGACCAAACTATAGCCCCGAACAGCAGAAATTTCCTATATGCTGATGACCTTGCTCTGGCCACTCAGAGCGCAGATTTTGAATCAGCGGGGAATTCCCTCACAAATACCCTTAAAGATCTCTCCAGATTCTACAACACAAACCAGCTTAAGCCAAACCCCTCAAAGACACAAGTGCCTGCTTTTCATTTGAGAAATAGGGAAGCTACTCGCAAGTTAAAGATCGTAAGGTCAGGGGTCGAACTGGAACAATGACCTTGCTCTGGCCACTCAGAGCGCAGATTTTGAATCAGCGGGGAATTCCCTCACGAATACCCTTAAAGATCTCTCCAGATTCTACAACACAAACCAGCTTAAGCCAAACCCCTCAAAGACACAAGTGCGTGCTTTTCATTTGAGAAATAGGGAAGCTACTCGCAAGTTAAAGATCGTATGGTCAGGGGTCGAACTGGAACCCTGTGAGACTCCAAAATATCTAGGAGTGAAACTTGACAGATCTCTTACTTTCAAGGAGCACTGCATGAACTCCAAGTCGAAAGTTTCTTCCAGGTACACTCTCCTACGAAAACTGGCTGGATCACTGTGGGGCAGTCAATCTGAAACGATCCGAACTTCTCCAATGGCACTATGCTATTCTGCAGCAGAGTATGCTTCTCCTGTTTGGTATAATTCAACACATGCCAAACAGGTGGATGTAGCTCTCAACGATACCTGCAGAATTATAACAGGCTGCTTGAAATCAACTCCCGTCGAATGGCTTTATCTGCTCGCAGGAATAGCACTACCCCCTGTTCGAAGAGAAATAGCTGAGAACAAGGAACGAAATACAAGGGAGCATGAAAGAACTCATCCTCTATATGGACACGAACCGCAGCCGCAACGACTGAAGTCGAGGAAGAGTCTCCTTAGAACATCAAAGGAACTTAGAACAACTGCTGAAAAAGCTAGGTTGCAAATGTGGAAGGCTACGACCAACCTTCCCCCTGGTTGGGAATTTTTTTCTGAAACTCTACCTCCTGGCTATGACGAGGAATGGACGACTTGGAAGTCCCTGAATAGACTGCGCTCTAGAGTAGGCAGATCAAGGGTTAATATGGCAAGATGGGGTTACATTGACCAGGATGATATGCAATGTGATTGTGGAGAAGAGCAGACTGTTCAGCATATGACTGAATGTCGCCTGTGCCCAGCATCCTGCACGGAAGAAGATCTTCGTCGGGGATCACAGAGTGCACTGAAAGTGGCCAAGTTTTGGGCAAAGATAATATAATAACTGTGTTATATATTTAAAATGTATGTTTCTGATACGAGAATAATAATAATAATTGAAGATATTGATGCAAACATCATTGAGGTGACAGAGCAGCCTGAAACTATACAGGTACTGTTTGTATAGCCTTCATGACACATATGATGGTGATAAATGTTGTTTAAAAGGGCGGAACAGGGAGGTCATATATCCTATTTATGACACGCACAAAATATATTTCAATACTTTATTGAATTGAATTCTTGAATATGTTGAATAGGGTGATTCTTTTATATAATGCCTTAGCATACGCTCCTCTGGCTAATCCAGCAGTCTCAGTAAGTAACCGCTAGGCCACATAAGGTGACTTTGTGGTTAGAAATACAGTATAGCAATAGACTTCAGTGGGATATTGGTAAAAATATATAGTTTATATATCTTAAAAGCTAGGTAGTGGATTAGTCATTGAGTGAATTTCATGACGTGAGAACAGAACCTTTTCCTTCAAACAACATTTTTTGAAGACTACTGCTAAGTTGAAATCACGCAACATCAACCAGAAACAATGTGGAACAACACGGAGCTCTAATGCTTCAACTCTTCGTTCTTCTGCAATTATCCGCGTTCTATCTGCAGCTGAATATTGTGCCCATGTGTGATTTAACTGCCCTCACATAGGGCAGATCGATGTTGAAATCAACAAGGCCATGCGATTGGTACCATTTAATGCACCCCTATTCAATGGCTTCCTTTTCTGAGCTACGATCCTCCACCCCATCCCCCACAGGTGTAATATCCTGGTCAAATCATACCACAACATACTTCAAAATCAGGATCCCCCTATTCATGTTGACATACCTGCTGCTTGTCTACCTAGACTTCGCTCAAGCCAGCCCCCTGTGAAGACAGCTACGAGACTTATCAATGAGAACTTTGACATAGTCCAGCAGTGGTCTCATAATTGGAAGATTTTTGCTCTACAGAAGTGCCGAGACATGCCATCTGTCACATCTTAAGTACCTGGATTTGCTCTTCCACGTCGGATATGGTCGAAATTAAACCGGATCAGGACCAATTCTGGTGTTTGTGTGGACTCTTTGTTCAAGTGGAACAGGTTACAGTGTGACTGTGGAACCGACAGACAAACGATGAAGCATTGTCCTATACGAGCCTATGGTGGTAACATACCTCAGTGACTCCTGCATCAATGGGCTATATTTGAATTTAGATGTTAAATTATGAGACTATCTGCTTTTCTTTTCTTATTATTAAGAAGTAATATGATATAAGTGTGTACCACAAGACAATGCTTAAGTCATGTAACATGCAGAATATCTCCATCTGAAAAATTCCACTATCCTTCCAAACGTATAGGGAATGCCACGCAGTTCAGTGACATGTGTACGACAGTGCAGTCAGTCAACGAAGTGGACTGCAATGAATCAGTAAGTCAGTCGAGAGTAACACAGCAGTTGTAGGCTTATTAGCATGCATGATGACTAGAGACAAACGGTCATTGTGATAGTTTGTTCAGAAATACCCTAGTTTCAGCGTGGGTAAGGAAAGAGGACACGAGAAGTTATCACAGGGGGATTGCGTGTCTCTGGTAGTCAATTAGTATGTGATAGAGCGGTAAGCCTTGAATTTACGAGTTTTGATATTTTGCTGAGAGATCCAGTGTACAGTTTGTGTGCTAGGATTAGTTCAATTTCATCGTGTCAGATAACATAAAATATACAGGGTTGTATCTTTTTCTGTGATACGACTAGTTTTGAGGTAAGAAATGTGTGTCCCTGAGTATTTGGAACCCAGATTTTTAGGACCCTTTTGAAACCTCCCGGAGAACCCGCATTTGCGTTCCCCTAGCTCTGATAGCGTATGTAGCTGCGGTCTACCAGCTCTGCCGGTTTTGTGCGAAGTCTGCGGACAAAAAGCAACAGCTCAATCTACAGTCGCGGGCGGCAGTCTTCTGGACTCCGGACTCATCACTAGGCAAACCTGCGCGACGCAGTCGTCTCCATGTTGGCAAAAACCAGGTTATTGCCCACGACCTTTGTTGTGCGGTTTGTGCGTCGCCTTTACATTGTACCCAGGAAACGCAGCCGCCTCTTCGCGCATCCGCAACACTGGTTCCGGTCCAGGACCTGAGACGGCACAACCACAGTCCTCCATCAAACTTGCCAGACACGTCACCCACGTTGGTCCTTGGATCATAAACCCTCAGATGCCTCAGCCCAAGTTTTGGACCACTTACCACAATATAATTTAGGACACTGGCAATTTTATTTTCTAGCGCTGGCTTAACTTATGTATTTTTGATTGGGGAAAAGGATTGGGTAGGAGGCGGCCATGATCTGAATTTAGGTACAATCCCAGCATTTGCTTAGAGTAGAAGTGGGGAAGCAACGAAAAAACACTTTTAGGATGGCAGGGGTTGGAAACGAAGCTAACCACTTAGTTCTGCTACACAGTTATTCTGTACCGTACTGAAGCAGTGAGTAATTGTTACAATGGCGTGAATGGTATTGTTTGTACCAACTTTATTTCGTTTCATGGTCTGTATATATCTGAGTTATTATATTTTTCCTATTTAATGTATTTATATTGCTCCTTAGCTTACATTCACTGTATATTTGCGGAAAAGTAATTAACATAACCCATGTATTATGATCATTATCAATGAATGGATTAGGTTTTGCAGAGTAATTCCCTGATTGTAGATTTGTTTATTAAAACGATAAATGAAGGAACTCTCTCTTCTCGACATTCCACACAATCTGCTTGAAATAAAGGAATCGCATGGTGCGACCATTACAATCCGTCATATGCATAGCTATGTCCCCAAAACAAGAACTCTAATCGACTTGTGGTTTCATGTACAGTATATGACACTTTTGCTTTCGCTTCACCTAATAATTCTTCCAAGCAGGAGAAAGACTCTTTATTAGTAAATCCATGTCACAAAAGGTGCTGTGCTAGTCGTTCCAACAAATGAGTTTCAGCTTGGTAATCATTTCAAGAAATGAACTTGGTTGAGGAGTTGTGCGCACTTCAAAAAACAAATTTTCAACATAAACACTCCCTTCCTTTGATTGGCAACGTTAGTCTTTGAGCTGCCAATTAAAAGGTGAATATCAATGTCCACTTAAGACAGACAAATACTGAAACGTTCAACGATAAAAATAAGAGAATAACTGATTTTGTCAACAAGACTTCTTCACGTTCAACAATTTCAGTTTTCATACATTAAAACAATACTTGTTCTTATTATGCTGTCAACTTACTCATTTATATGATTTCCACTTGCATCACTCTGTTCATCATGGGTTCCTTCTGTTTTATCCTAGGGACAAGAAGGAATCATTAATATGTTCACTATTATATTACGCTTCTAAACAATCAATAACAAATAATGTAACTTTACCGCACAGATCAACTTAGAGTAAGAATTTATCTGCTGTACAACTGACTGAAATTACTTTCTTATTCTCGATCATAGCTTACTGCATTATACAATTCTCATCTAGATCTGAAACATATCAAAGATATCCCTCCTTTGCAGGTGATGTAAATCCGAATTTGACAAATCATTGGAAGATTTGAGCAGAAACAAATCACCATGCAGATATGATATACCGATTGAATTGCAGCGCAGCATTCGTGATGCAGATCTGATCTGGTTTATTTCACTTGGCGGTCAGGATTTATGATACAGGTGAGTTCCCTTCTGATTTCAAGATGAATGTAATCATCCCTATACCGAAGAAGACATGAACTGACAGATGTGAAGATTACCATACAATCACCTTGATCACTCATGCTTCAGAGATCTTGACTAGAATAACTTACAAGAGGATGGAAACACAGATAGAAAGAGAGTTGGGTCAATACCAGTTTGGCACCAGGATAAACGTAGGAACAAGGGAAGCTGTCCTAAGTCTCACGCTGATTTTGAGAGGAAGAATGAAGATAGGTAAGAGAACTTTCATGGCTTTTGTACACTTATAAAGCCATTTCATAACGTTGATTGGAGCAAGTTGTTTGATATATTGGAAAAGATTGTAATAAAGTACAGGGTTAGGATGGTGCTATACAGTCTATACAGAAACCAGACAGCTGTTACTCAAGCCGGAGGACATGAGAGAGAGGCTGGTATTCTGAAAGATGTAAGGCAAGGCCGCAACTTATCATCCATACTTTTGAATGTATGAATTGAACAAGCAATGAAGGAAACTGGTGAAAAATTCTAAATAGGACTAGAGATTCAAAGACAAATAATAGCAACTCTGAGATTTGCTTATGGCATCACCATATTAGCCGTTACACCAGGGGATACGAATGAGCTTTTAAATGCTATGCGTTTAGTCTTGAGGAAAGAATTCATGATGAAAATGAATAATTAACAACAAACATATTGGAATTCACTCAAAGGAAATCAAAAACCCCTATGCTCGTCAAACAGGCAGGTGAAAAACTAAACCAAGTAGTAAACTTCTGTTACTTCAGCAAAATAACCAGTGATGGATGAAACTAAGAGGAAATTAAAATAGGTTGGCTCAAGCAAGGATTGCATTTTTAGAAAAGAGGAATCTGTTGACATCGAATGTAGATTTAAGTAATAAGACGAGTACGAGAAGAGAAATGTTCCTGGCAACTGCTAATGAGGAGATGAGATAGGTAGGTGGCACACAAACTAAGACACCCAGAAATAGCAAAGTTAGTTATGGAAGGTACGGTCGAGCATAAGAACAGTAGGGATAGACCAAGGTTAGAATATGTTAAACAGATTGCCTCGGATGTAGGCTATGGTAGCTATGTAGAGATGAATCCAAAACAACAACAAATTTAACAGTGGATAGAAAATGTGTAGAAGAGTATTTTAAAGATAGTATTCGGCTTAAGGGCTGAATTAATTATTTTTAAATTTTCTAGCAGCAAGACTATAAAAGCCCTTTCTCTTGCTAGTCCATCCTTTAGTCCATTTCAGTCACAGCACATAATACATGCACATGTCACTTCCGTGACTTGGTCCTGAATAGTTTTACCAGTTCAGCTCTTAAGAATGAATGTATAAATCACTCATATATGTCATATAAACAGTATTCCACAATAACATTTTACCAAAAAACTGCAAAA
The DNA here is from genome assembly GCA_946902985.2 of Meconema thalassinum. Classification (NCBI taxonomy): domain Eukaryota; kingdom Metazoa; phylum Arthropoda; class Insecta; order Orthoptera; family Tettigoniidae; genus Meconema; species Meconema thalassinum. The sequence continues at coordinate 181,373,980 of OX336398.1, read as the reverse complement.
TTTCAGACTAGGGCAGATACATCAGATGCATATTCAAAAATCTCCCAATAATCCATTTACGGTAAGTTCCTCTAGAAAGGGTGATTTGTAGACTATTTAAAATATATGTTGGCACTATATAATGCGTCTAACTGCAAGCAGTAGGCCTATTGAATTCTCATTATATATCAACAGCAGTTATTAGAGTCTCTACGGGGCAGGGAAAAAAGATTTTCTTTCTAAAAATAACAATAATAACCTTCCCGTTTGGCTGGGCTCTATAAGAAAGATGAAATATAATGCGACAAACCAACATGCATAATCGGATCGTTCGGTGTAACTATTTCATACAGAAATACAAAATCCACTACAGGCAACCAATCAACGTTATTGTGCTTAGGATATGCTGGCTTCACATATTGTACTCTCCACCTATGAGCATTAAGATATATCCTCCATTACTTATGTGAATAGAGGAACGGCATACACAGAGGGAGGACATGCGTTCGAGTCAAGCACAAGTCGGACAATATAATGCTTTACCATCGATATTGATGTCTATTGTCTGTACTTTCTACAACTTAATAGCTAACAGGTTACATTTGTCATCACTACCGTCTGAATACACAATTCTGGAATCCCTGAATAGCATTTGTGAGAAGATGTCGATCAGGTCATGTCCTTTACAAGATGCAACAAGTAGTAATCCAATAAGGTACCTTCTGTTCATGCTGAGTACAATTATGAAGAAAGGCACGAAAACAGATAGTTCAGAAGGCTGTGAAAGAATCGAGCGAGCCGTGGATTTCGTTGGAAAATCAAAATTAATAGTATAAGGATTGGGAAAACAGACAATGAAATAAATTGAGTTAGACATGTACCGTACATTGCATGGAAATACTTCCAAAACACAACGAAGAATATAGGATTACGCTGATTGGCTACAGAGCACAGAAGCCGGTAAAGCTACACTACGCTCGAAACTGAACTTGTCGAACTCCTGAGAGGGGGGGATACAGAGATTCGAGCATCGAACCCCAGGGTGATCCACGGTGTATAGAATTTAGTATATGTTATTTTTTATTTACTGTGGAAGAAAATGGTGCATTATTGATTTTGTAAACTGTGGAGTTTGCGCGATAGTTTGAGCACATTTCATTTTAACTGGAAAGTCCTACACCGACATGACATAGCTGAAATATTGTTCAGAATTACTTGTTGTACTGCGAAAATAATTGTAGGAGGCTTAAAAAGCACTATTACTCAAATGAAATCAGGTACAAGTAACAGTGATTTGAACATGAAGTTGAGCACGTGTTTGAAGTGTACGAGAAAAATTATTCACAGTGCTAAATTACTAGAATCTGTGCTAAATCTGAAAGCAGTGGATTTATATACTATATTTGAAAGAGGTGAAGAAGCTGTATTACAATTATTATGCAATTTTACACTATAGAGAAGATAATTCCAACCGACATTACGAGCAACTAAATTCAACATGAGAGGAAGAGAGAAGGAGATTTCCTGGAAATTCTCGCAAATCCCATTCAAGCTTGGAAGGTGAGTTCGACCAAAATTCGTAGAACTGGCTTCAGGATATGGAAATGCTGAGTTGATACGTAGCAGATGTCAAGTATAATCTAGGACGCGGTGCTCCAGTGACCGTGAAAGCTTGCTTGAGGTGTAGGTATTAAGAGTTTTTTTACTGTTTTGAAATGCAACCAAGTAAAGGCTAGGGAGAGCCGATAAATCAGTTAAATGGTTTGTAAATAATTCTTCTTTAGTATTTAGACTGTGTTAATATACTTTTATTCTAAAAGGGATCATGTAATTAAGTGGCAAATAATTGCAGGTAAAGGGGCTTTGTTATCCTACTAGCAATTCACTTTAAATAAATAAATTTTCCCCCAATTAAGTGTACGCTAGAGATCTCATAAATACATTGTTTGAGGACACGTTTTTATCTGAAATGGTTGGTGATTTGCAGTACATTAGAACTTCCCTTTTCGTTAATTAACGTGTATTTTGAGTTAACTCCACCCAATCCTTACCTGATGTCCTAAGAGTAACATTCTCATGCTGTGACCAGCTCAAGTCTATGGAATGGTCATTTGCCAGCTGGCAGCAGTAGAGTGTGTAGCTCAGGGATTAGACTGATCAGTCATCTGAGGAAGCATCAGTAGGAAGACTAATTCATACTCGCTCGCGGGTAAACGCCAATATATAGAATGTACCCTTCACTTATAAGGATTAGGATATCCTCTTTTACATTAGTGAATAGACCAACGGTATTCACATAGGGAGGTCATTTGTTTGAGTCCAGCTCTAGTCAGATTATATAATGCTTTACCATCAATCTAGACATCTTGTACTCTCCGTACCTTACACAACCTAACACCAGACAGCTTCCAATCGACATCACTACGGTCTGAATACACAATTTTGAAATCCCTAAATAGGATTGGTGAGAAGAAGATGGCGATCATTACATGCCAGTAGGGGGGTAAGGCGGTTTCTGCCCAACCCATTTTATTTGTACCCCACTGTAGATGTTAAATAAGTGGATATCACGCGAACCCATGGTTGGGTTTGGGCATATGAGGTGTCGTTGAACTCGGGCTGACGTCGTCTTTCCTATGGACCACTCATTATAATTTTCATTTTTTTTTAATTTTTGTTTTTGAAAGTAGGCGATAGGTTGAAAACCAAACATGATAGAACGTTGTGCCAAGGTTCAAACAATGGATTTTATGTCCCTTATATTTTTTTTAAAAATTTTGATGTTCTTTTTGAAAACAGTCCAATTTTGAAATTCCTATATTTTGGAAACTAGTAATTTTACAAAAAAGTTTGTTTGACGTAAATCAATGGTCCCTACCGCCTCTACCACCAAAATAAATTTCAAGTCTCTAGGATAAAAACTTGACAGTAGTAGTGGGGATGATGGGGGTTCTCCTGCAAGTCGCGGGTGTGCTTGAATACGTATGGCAATGTTGGAAAAAGTTGGTGGTGGGGGAGGACTAGGGTCGAGTGAGGTGTCGTTTAGATGGTATTTTTTCCGCTCTATTTGATGGTGAGGTAATTTTTTTAAATGGGTGAAATTTGGAAACGCAACTTGAGGTAAACGACCGTTTTTAACATTTTGGTGATATTTAATGAGCTTGCAAGGCTAGAATGATGTGTAGTTTAGGAACGGGGTGACGTTCTCATGGCTAAGAATGTGTGTTGATTAAAAAAAAAAATCTTGTTTTTATGATTGGCGCTATTTTGGAAACGGTAAATTTTGGAAAAATGTTTGTTTGACGCAATGAAAGGCGGGTATGCCCTCTAGGTGGGCAGCAAGCTTCAAGGGTGTAGGAGGGGGAAAATGATAGACTACTTTCTCGCGAACATTGGCGATAATTGGCAAACGGATGGTCGGATTTTTACAAATGAGGTGTCGTAGGACTTGAGCTGACGTCCTCTTTCCTATATTTAAAAAAAATTAAAAATTTTTGTTTTTGAAAGTAGGCGATAGTTTAAAAACCAAACATGATAGAACGTTGTGCCTTGGTTCAAACGAATGGTCTCTATGACCTTTATTTTTTTTATAAAACTTTTTAATTTTTTGAGATTTTTTGAAAACATATACATTTTGATGTTTACTATTTTGGAAACCAACAAGTTTACAAATAAGTTTGTTTGACATAAATGAAAGGTCTCTACCCCCCTCTACCATGTAAATAAATGTCAAGTTTCTAGGACAAGAACTATGCATTTTATATTTTTATTTTTATTTTTTTAATAAAAGAGTGTCTGTAGACAGAGAGCCGGTAGCGCTGGGCGTGTGTTCCAACGGGGCTATCACTGACCCTGGTGAATACTGGGAATGGCTATTTCGACGGGGCGATGTATGGCAAAACGAGGGGTCGCTTTTCGATATTTTCCTATGACAGATGAATGATGGCGAATATTTCGAAAATCCCTCATGGCGATCTTTAAAACATGTTGGTAAACACTGACCAGTAACCTGACAAAATTCATAATGCTATGAGACGAATATAGTTGGTAACAACAGAACTTGTTTTTCTATGTCTGACAGAGAGCCATAATGGAAAAACAGAATATCTACTCGAGACCCGCTTGGTGCCTGGCTATCCAGCTAAGAGAATGGAATGTGGGTGAGAGCTGACAACATTGCTGTAAGGTGATAACAGGTTGCAACCATCTGACAACTCTGTAAAAAGTGTTGACGGCCAGCCAGGCTAGCAGACAGCGGTGGGCAGGGCCCCGCAGAGTGCGTGAGGGGAAAGGAGGGAAACCTCTACACAACAGGAAATCACGTGACCTCTGCAAAGCGATGTGGGAGGTGGGGGCGGGGCCAGAGAGCGGGGGGGGGGGGGAGAGGTGAGGAGAGGATTGGAGAACCCATGACAGCCAATAGTTGAACGAGTTGAATGTCAACATGGAGTGAAGGAGTGAGACGCGGGTGTGTAGAGAGAAAGAGAAACATGTAAGAAACGTGCACGAAGCGTGGAGCGCTGTACACAGAGCTCTCGTACAACACGATTCAGAAAAATAAATAAATAAAAAAGTGCACAGGTTCACCCGACATGTAATTTATTGATCCAAGAATTAAGCGTAGAGTTAAATCCTAACCATTTGACATATAGTATATTTCCTGTTTCAATACCTTTTCCACAAGATAATATTTAGGAATTGCTGTTTTTTTAAGTTCATGGAGATAAAATCTACCTTCTATGGGTTGATGGTTGAGGTCTTGGAGAAAATAGATGATTGGACTGCCCAAGTTGACTTGACGAATTCGAAATAGTTCAGTCCCCCACAGAGGCGTGTAGCCCTTATTGAAGGCAGACTTAAATTTGCTCACACGAACATAATCCCCAATTTTCAGTCGGTGACGTTTAGGATCTGCTGTTTTTATGGGGTTAAACAGTTTATCCAGTCGCAGAATATTTTTGGTAACGAGGCGTGGCTTGGTCCCAATGGTTCTATGTTTGGTGTCATTGTAACGTGACACTAGATCTGTTAACATGTCCAACCAGCGATAAGTGCCCTGAGCGGTAAGCGCTTTCCACATATGGGTTTTCAATGTTCGGTTAAACCGCTCGACCACGCTGGCTTTGAGATTGCTGTACGTTGTGTAATGGTGAATATCCTTAGATTTGAGAAAACTGGAGACATCCTTGTTGAAAAATTATTTCCCCTGGTCAGTTTGTAGCAACAGGGGTTGACGTTTGGATTGTTGAATAATATGTTGAAAGGCCTTGGTAACTAGTGGAACGGACTTGCGACGCACAGGTTCAACAATGCCATTTAGGAATAGACATCAATGACAGTCAACATATAGCGTACACCGTCGTTAACGCTAGCATAGGGTATCATTTCAACCAAGTCAGCCTCCAAAGTTCATCCACACCTCGTGAAATCACCTTGAGTCTCGCGGATATTGACGCCTAACTGGGCGATGCAACTCGTGAGTAATACCCATTTTAATGGGTGAGGGCTTAGACAATAATTTTGGCATTTAGAAGTTCTTGTTCAATTTCTTGAATTTCCCAATCGTGACCGGTATGGCCGCCTTGACGTGAAGCATGCAACAACTATAGCCGCTGGATGAGCTTATTGGATTGTGCCAGTAGGTAACATCCACAAGGGGTTTTAATGGTTCAAATGTCAATCCCGAAGCGGACACTTCACGACGAGTACTTTGATGGTGGGAAACATTTTTGCAATGATGGTTTTATATTTTTGAGATATATTGGCATTCACTTATTGAGTGGGATCGTACTGTCTTTTGTGGGCATGGGTATCCAATAAAATGGATTTATATTTGCCAAGGTCCTCTGACGTATAATCATGGAATGAGGGTGTTCGAGAGAAGAGCAGCTTTAACAGTCCTGGCGTCAATTTATAGTTGATGTTCTTAATGACAGCTTTAGTACGAGCAAAATTTAATGAATGAATCCCAAATTTTAAAACTATCATCCTCATAGCGAATACCATACGTGGTATCTGTGTTTCCAATAAATAGATCAATGAGATAGGGTTCTAGTGTTGATCCATAATATTTTATTAAAATGTTTTTCAGTTGAGCTTTATTTTGAGGGGTGGCCAAGACTTGTGAAAACGGAGACGATCAGGAAGGGCAAGGTGTTTCGACCATGGCCAAGGATTTCTTTTTTCTCAAAAACTCTGCAAGGGGTACGGCCTTCTTTTGAGGCGTAAACACTTGTTCCTCGTCATCCTAAACTTCGCTAACACTAGTCAAATCTTCCTGTTCCTGTTCCTCTTCCTCAGGGTCCTCGTGCAGCGTCTGCGAAGATGGTGAAACGGTGGGTAGAGTTTCAGATGGCTTGAAAGAGGGTTTCAACATGGCTTTTAGCGGAGGTGCTAAATGTTGTTGAATAAACATAGCATGATCTGCACGTGATCGTTTCAAATGACGAAACTTTTCGCGAATAGTATTTTTTGCTCTAATAATATGCTTTTTCAATTGACTCTCTGCTAACGCCATGGTGTATTGACAAATGACTTGAGAGGGAATGAGACAGTGCCCTAAATAGCAATAAAATGATCAAACCCAAAGCGATACCGTCCTTGGTTGAGTTCACTTTGTTTGTCAATCACTAAACAGGCATGACGTTGAGTGTTCCAGCACTTGACACACATTTCTGTAAACATTTGAAAGGTAATATCCGGATTCACATGTTCATTATAAATGTGACGACTGTTCCTCTCGTCCTGGCGAAATAAAACAATGATATTGGCATTGTCACGAATCAACTGTTTGGACATTTTAGAATACGTTTGTCCAAGATAGAAGCAATCGATATGTTTGTGTCGACCCATGCTGAAATAGCATTGAATGATGCCATGACGTTCAGTGGCTACATCATCGAAAATCATCAGTGAATCGGGCTTTACCTCATCCGGTGAAATAACATTTTCATGCATGGAAAATGTGAAATAACCCATATTCACTTTTTGTAATCCAGACATGCCTTGATCCAGAAACACGTAGAGGGGTTGGTAGAGATTTTGCAAAAATATAAATATTTTGAAAACGCAGACCATTGGGCGCTGTGATGAGTGTTAGCAAAAGATTGGTCTATCCACAGCCGGAAGGTCCCACAATCATGTAGCGAATGGAAGATGGAAACAGTGAACCATGGCGTTGTTCACGTGATGTGGGACAGAGATGGGAAACCAAGTACCCCACGGGGAATGACTCTTGCTGCTTAACAATCTTCATTTCAAATAAGGCTTAGACAGGCTAGCAGGCTGTCTATATACTGCACCCGTTCATCCGAGGTATGCGATGACCCATCTGCCATTACATCGCATATCTGGCTTCCCAGGCCAGAGTGGAGTTAAATGAACATGAAATAAAATAGGGAATGTGTCGAAAATCCAGTTGAAATATCACAAAAGCAGAGGGTAACATGAGATAAAGTATCTCTAGGGTCGTTACGGGCTTAAATTTAATCATAATAGCAAATAGAAATGGGCACCATCAACTGAACCCCTAGCAAACCACATCCTTTCTGGTTAAGCCTTAACTGAGACAAAGGAAAGGATTGGGAAAGCAACATCATCATCAGATCACAATTAAGATAAAACAAAATTTATTTAAACTTAATCAGTCAGACAGAAAAAAAACTCAAACCCTGCCTAAGAGTATGGTCGAATGTAAACGTTAGGTTGTTATAGTCCTCAAAAATCGAACCATCTCTGTGCTATTTCAAAGTATTTTTCATCCACATAAAAAATAAAAATTACTAAAGTTCGCTTGAGTTCTCAGGGCCGCCGTAGCACTATGTCTTTGCGTCACTGACATTTCGTGATCCCTGAGACCTAACCTTTCGTTAATTTAACATCAGTAATGTGGATGTCAAGAAAAATGAATCTGTCTAACACAAAATACCCTAAGCCTCCGTGGCTTAGGCGGCAGCACGCCGGCCTCTCACCGCTGGGTCCGTGGTTCAAATCCCGGTCACTCCATGTGAGATCTGTGCTGGACAAAACGGAGGCAGACAGGTTTTTCTCCGGGTACTCCGGTTTTCCCTGTCAAAATTTCATTCCAGCAACACTCTCCACTATCATTTCATTTCATCTGTCATTCTTTTAATCATTGCCCCAGAAAAGTGCGTCTGGCCTCGGCAGCCGCCACAGTTCATATCCTCGCCGATTGATGGGGTCTTCATTCATTCCATTCCTGACCCGGTCGGAGACTGGAAGCAGGCTGTGGATTTTCATTTTTCTAACACAAAATACCATAAAAACACATATATTTAATTATTCACTCATTTCTATGGCTTAAATGGCGCTAATCAATGTTGGAAATCCCAACAATTGCTCCTAAAATCTATCAATTAATTTATACACCATATTTACACTATTGCTGATCATTGCTTGGTTGTGAATCAAAGAAAACTTCACTATTCATTGGTCATCACCATCATTATCATGTCAAAAAAATTACATGTTTCTCACATCAGTTCTCATCCCAATATTCGTTATATTCAAGTCAGAATAATTAATTAATTACCATCAGATCACCTAAATGAATATTATATTCATCAATTCATTAGATTATTCAATCATCCACACACTCTCATTTCATTATCTCATTCAAATTAAATTATCTCAATCCATCCATTTAAATTGTTTAATTCATTAATTTAGTTGCAATTCATCAATTTATTTAAATCATATCTCTTATTTAAATTTATTTAAATTCATTTAAATTTACTTAAATTCATTAAAATTTTATTAGTCATCAGCTCCTTTAATTAATTATCACCCTTTAATTCATTTATTCATCAGCTGTTTAATCACCTATTGATTTATTTAATTCAGTTAATTTATTCAACTTTTAATTCATCGAGTTTATACAACTTTTAATTTATCAATTTATTAAATCATCGAGTTTATTCAAATTTTAATTCATCGGGTCAGATCATTAATATGTTTAAATTTCAGATTATTATTTCATAAATTATTATTATTATTATTATCAGAAAATCTTGGATTATCAAATTTATTTATTTATTTAATTTCCTAAAAATTGTTTAATATAGGTTATAGAACGTTGTCTTAAAATGTTATCAGTTCCAAGTTATACCTCATATTTAATTATCATGCCAAAATAATACGTTGCCTTCACAAAATCACGTTGGATCTCACTATCCGAAAATTCACCATTTAATCTCACTTTGTCAAATACCACATTTGAATACCATAATTATTCCATATAACACCATAATTATTCAGCGCACAGCATGAATCTCAAAAATATGCTAGACTGGGTTCAACAACCTCATGTCTGCCTCAAAATTATCATTGGCAATATTGCAAACTTTCACTTGGCAACCTCCAAAAATACCTATCAAAAATACTTCACATAATCACGTTGCATGATCCACAGAAATATATAACTGGCTTCAGATGATTAACGCACACAATCTACAAGATCTGTAATTAATCTGGTCATATCTAGACAACTCCTTAAACAATATGAAAATTACCTTAGTAATCGTAATCCAATTCAGGATCTGGTTTAATTCAGAGCATAAATTCTCATAAGATCCTCAAGATTTACTTCAAAGAAAAACACCAATGTGATATATTACCTCACATCAAAATTATCTAATAATGATCTGCCTCAAAACAAATTCTGACAACAAATAACTCATCTTACAAGATTCAATTACTTGAAATCCTTCTCAAAGGTATCAAATCACTCACAAAGAGTATCGAAAGTATTAACTGTTAAATGAATATACTCTCAAAAGAGTATTGCAACAAATTATTGAATTGGCAAAACAAGAATTACAAAGTGTAACCCTGCTGACATTTATTTTTAATTTATTAAACAAAATTCAACTAATATGTGACTGGTAGTTTATTGTTTAATCCTCTTACGATCATAATTACACTCGGATGATAAAATGAGACCCTCGATTGGCAGGTAAGGTGAGGGCCACCACACAATTGCTTAGAGCATCAGGCCCCGCCTCGTAGACTAAGATGATAATTCCCTAAAAACGACAGGTAAGGTGAGTGCCACCACACAGTTACTCAGAGTAACAGGCCCTATCTCGTAGACTAATGAGTGAGTGTACATGATTGGAATCAACAAGACTCTATTTGTCACATACAAGCGATATGCATTCACTTGAGTGAATAAAATTTTAATATCACCAAACAATACAATAAAAAATCCCTACTGATGAATTATACATACTCACTAGTATACAATGAACTGACGAAAAAAAATCAAATTATCCAATTGCAGATCACGAGTTCGAAACACTCGCTAATAATATCCATAATCAAGAAATACTATCCTCACAGAAAAATATAAAGACCAAAATCCTGTCTAATAAAGTCAACCAATGGTGAGAACGTTGCATAAATGTGCCTGCCATATCATATGGTAACACCATATTTTAGCAACTGGAGTAATAAAATATCTAAGCCATGTCGAAAAATAATAGTAGCACTCCTACTAAAATATATACGATTATGCCCAGTGTCCATGTAAAATCATATCAGAAATGCCATAACTCTTACAATACCTTCATATTCCAGATGTTAATAGAATTCAAAGATCGTCGGTAATCCAAGTGTTTGTCACAGATTTCTCGCAAGATCGACGAAAACGCTGTATCACCCACTGAACTAACGCCTGACTCCATTCAAGTGAATTTGATGTCATATTTATCCTCTTCGTTAGGAACCGAATCCATCGCTCTGAGATGCCATCACGTCTCCGTATCCGCCTAGCACGACATGATGAACTGAAGATTATCCATCGTGGATATTGTCCAAAATCTTCCACAAAAGTTCAAAAACACAGAGTACCCCATACTCCTCGAATATGTCACGCCACTGTTCCATAAACTATTCGGTTGGCATTCGATAATAATGTTAGTCTCCACAGCGGCTGAATTGCACTGGTAGAAAAATAATGTAGCTTCAAAAGTGCACGGATTTGTCAGACACCCTGTATCTGTGTTCGTAACTAAGATATTTCATAACTGTTCATGATATGTAACTATTATGCTGCACGTGCCACTATTCACAATGTGCATACGCTAACATATTTTCACTTGCCAAAAGCAGTAATGTTGGAACGGCCCCATGGTCGCCTTAAATATTTCGGTTCAAATGCAATATGAAATATGCTGTAATACTGCTGAGATATGTTCAAGTCCATCTGAATGTCCATAATAAAAGTGTATAATTGTAACTGGACTGCACATTTGCACTGTTGAAACACATGTCCTAACATCTCAAACTTGACAAAATGTCAGAGTAATGTTCAACTCGTTGACTATCGCATGGTAACAAAATGTCGCCCACAGCACGACACGCTCCGCTTCACTGTCCTTGTGGAATATGAGGTTGAATGCTGGCCTCATTATACTGCTTCGCTGTGCTGTTATACATCGAGAATGTAGCTTAAATAATGTTTCTCAATCCTAGTGTAATACTGCGTATTGCTTCGGTAAATTGTAAGCTTGAAAAAGCATTGCTGTTTCACGTGAATACGACTGCGATGTTGAAATAACATGTGTCTGAACACCGGTTTCCTTGCTCAAGTTAACGGCTTGTATGACCTGCCCTATGGACAGCGTGTGCTCCAAAAACGAACTCCGAATACTGCGTTGAAGGCCTCGCCTAGCGACTCTCTCCCGCACGTAACTTTCCGTATTGCACTGCCTTATAAACTGTTCCGTTATAGCACGATTTGATCCACTCAGCTGGACTGCTGGAATACTCTTTCCGCTGGTGTCACTGCGTTCGGCCGTCTCGCCCTCACCTAGCACGTGACTTCCTCCTTCCTTCCGCTGTCTGACGTCACAGCTCTAACCTCGACCACACTATTTCGGCTATAAAGTTATAACATAACTTAAGGCGTTATCTACCTTTCTTCAAGTTATTATCAATAAGATTTCTTGATATTTCCTTCCCTTCTGAGGTTAGATAAGGTTTTATTCCAAATTAATCTTTATAACTATCCAGTATTTCTCCCATAATCCCATATGTTTGAGGCTTCGAGCATAAATACAATAGAGTGCGCATTGCCACACTGCGCCTGTACTGTGACGTGAAACCAACTTCTCGATCAGCTGATTAAAGGGTAAACAGAGGACCTCGTAATGGAAGGTGATAGGAGTATGTGAGGAAATGATTTTTAATGAGGGTTTAAACACACATTTTCGTAATTTATACGGCACTGGGAAAAGCATCGCATGTTTCTTTACGTACCGGAAGGTAGCAAAGCTTAAGAATGTAGCATATTTGGTGTTAAAAGTGGCTGTCGTGTTCCGTAATACTCATACATCCAGGATCTGATCTTGTAAATAATTGATAACAAATCCAACTCTGAATTAGACCTACTGATGTTTGAACAGAATTGTGTTTGTATAAAAAGTGGCTGTCATGTTCCGTAATACTCATACATGTAGGATCTCCTCTTGTAAATACTTAATAACAAATCCAACTCTTAATTAGGCCTACTGATTTTTTAACAGAATCGTGTTTGTCTAGCTGGTCATTTTTGATTTTACGCCCGAAAGCTTCAAAAATTAGCTCAATCTATTAACTTACTACATCATTTCCCAAATTATTTTTCATCATTAGAAAATGTATTTTGGCTAATTTCAGTACTGGCACGTAAAAACATTTTATCGTACGATGAGCTCTCATTCAGCGTTACCTTTCCACTTCAGTATTTTATGAAAGTGAACAAAACAACATGGGCAAATGGAAATAAGGTAGTTTATAGATTTAGTAAGCGTTGGTTTTTAACAACTATACATTACATTTGCTACGTAGGAAAATATTTTAATCAATGAACTGTTTCCTTTTAAATTCCATTTTCCATTAATCATAGAAACCTTCGCAAAAATAACCCAGAATTCTGAAATTCTACGAAGAATTGACTAATTTAGGGATGCAATGTAACCTATCCTAGAAGAATCTCCAAATTCCCTCAACCAAACGCACTGTCCATAACTTACGTTTAATATTTATTATCGAACACTACACCGTCACATCTGTAGCATAACCTGCAATTTGACACTGAACATGATTGACGACTGCATTGTGTAGTCCACACTACATTTAATCCAGCATAGGGACATAAAGCATTTTATGTTCAGAGATGCATTTACTAGCAGTCTCAACAAAACACCAAGAAAAACGTCTAGCCTATGGACATGTAAATACTTGATACCTTCGAGCATAAATACAGGCCTGTTCAGTGGAGTAAGTGATAGGGTAAATTATAATAATTTATAATAAATTCCAGCATTTTCATGTTTAATTATTTTTCTTTCATGTTTCGGAGTTAAGAGGAAACGTAGGCTAAAGAAATGCAAGTAATTAAGTCAAGCATTTTAGGGTTATTTAGCAATTAATTAACATACGTATGGAAAGAAATGCCCGATCCTGTTTTAAACGTCTCCTTACATCCATACGCGACAAAGTAATACACCATTCTGACTTGGTAATGAATAGAACTCACTTTAAATAACCCAATTCTATCATCACGTGTAGTATTTCAGTGCTCCAAACTACCGCAGTTCCCTTTAGTCAGCTGATCGAGATGTTGGTTTCAACAACGTGACGTCATCAGCCATCTATTGGATTTATGATCTAAGGTTTGAGGTGTAGTGGCTCCATCTCCCTCGGCCTCCTACGTCATTTCCTACCATTCTTCTGACTCGATCTGAGCGCTATCTTTTCTCCTTGCTCACAAATCTCAACTATGGCTCGATCACAGCTGGCGTAGCCGATAGCCTCAACTAGGTATCGGGTACATCTCTCCCGTACATCTCCTTTTTTATCAGTCTTGAGAAAAAAATACTCTCAGGCATTCTCTATATACAACATATTATGTACACGATAGCTATGCAACCATCCTCTTCCTAAGCATAATGATACTTCCTAATGCTGGCTGCGTTGAAAGTTCCAACAACTTCATTCGTGTCTATTCTAGCAATCTTATAGCTGTTATTTCTGTATGCCTCATCAATTCGGAATGGACCAGCGTACAATGGCGCAAATTTGTGGTATATCTTCTGTTGAAGATTCGATGTGACTGGCTTCCTGATCAGCACCTCGTCATTTTCCTGAAATGGTTCATGAAACCTTCTTCCTGCATGCCTCCTGGCCCTCTTCTCTGCCTGTATTCTGAGTCTTTCTCCTGCCATCTCGACTCTTCTTTCTTGGGTAGGTTCCGGATCTACTGGTGCCTTCACTATTCGGTCCCATGGTCTATTAGGTTTCATCCCATGATGAAGCACGGACGGAATCTGTCCTGTACTTTCATGTATGGTAGAATTTAAGCATTGACTAATGATGGGTATGACTTCCATCCATCGGTGGTGTTGTCTCGAAACGTATAAACGACACATCTTACTGATCTCGGGCATAATTCTCTCGGCCGGGTTTCCCTCTGGATAACGTACAGAATTAAATACATGCCTTATTCCCAAACGTTCCATAGCAGTTGAAAATACCATACTGGTGAATTGTGATCCATGGTCACCCAACAAAGTTTCAGGTTTACCCATACTTGGAATTACTGTCTTCTCCAATCTGTTGATCACATACTTGGACTTAGCTTTCTGAATTGGACACAGAGATACGTATTTAGAGAATACGTCTACTGTAACCAAAACAAACTGGTTTCCTTTCGTAGAACGAGGAATCGGACCAAAAATGTCCGTTGCGAAAAGTTCTCTCGGCTTGCTAGGTAATATCGGTATAGGAACTTCCTTCATTAGTTTAGATGAATATTTGCTTCGCTGACAACTGTCACAGGTCTTTATGACGTCGCGGATCGTTTGTCCCACTTGCCTCCAAACAAAAGTTTCTTGGGCAAGAGCCAGAGTTTTGTCTACACCTACATGAGCTGCGGTTCGATGTATCATCCAAATAACCGGTTTGACAAGCTTGGGTGGGATCACAACTCTAAGCTTGGTGTGATTCTGATCGATATATTGACATATTACACCTCCCATCATGTGATACTTTCTAGCTTCTATCTTCGTTCTTCTAAAATCTGGATCGGCGTTATCCATCCTGCGTGTTAAGAATTGTGCTAACATTTTCAACTTCTCCAGAGTTCCTTGGTCCTCTTGAACAAGATCTATGTGGTTGACAATTACCTCTTCACTAGGGTTTCTACTCAACACATCTGCCAACAGATTTAATTTCCCAGGTCTATGCACAATGGTTGGGTTAAATTGTTGTAATAAAAGAGCCCATCTGGTGATACGTCACTTGCTAAGTCCGTCTTCATAATAAACTGGAGGGCTTTATGATCTGTGATCACCGTTATGTCATGCCCAAATAATACCTTCTTCCACGTCTTAAGAGCATGAACCACTGCTAATGCCTCTAACTCCGTTGCACAATAATTCCTTTCACAATTCCTGAGTTTGCGACTGGTGAAAGCCAAATATCTGTGTCTGCTTGCATCATCCATCTGATATAGGATACCACTGATGCCTATTTTGGATGCGTCTGTCTCCACAAAAAATCTTCTAGCAAAGTCTGGGTATTCGAGTTTAACATTCTGGAATAACATATTCCTGGCTGCCAAAAATGCTTGATTACATTTGTCGTCCCATTTCCATCCATTTCCTTTCCTTCGCAAATCCTGCAGAGGTGCCATCGTTTCGGTATATTCAGGACAATGTGTTGAAAAGACCTGACACATTCCTAGAAACTGCCGAACTTCTTTAAGCTTTCTTAGGGTCGGAAATTCCGAAATAGCTATTATCTTCTTTGGATTGGGCCTGTATCCATCTCCATAGATTTTATGACAAAGAAATTCGATTTCCCCATAAAAGAACTGACATTTGTCGAAATTCACCTTAAAATTCGTCCTCCGGAGATCTTCAAAAAGCATTCTAAGGTGCCTGATATGCTATTCAGCTGTTTCAGATGCTATAATCAGGTCATCTATATAGCTCACTACATATTCTTTAACTGCATCTGATAAATTCTCATCTAGTGCTCGGATCATCACCGGACCACTATTCTTTACTCCAAAAGGTAAACGATTAAAAACATAGGTTTTATGGTCAAATAGGAATCCCGTATATTGTTAGCAGTATTCTGCTAGTTCTATATGATAATAGGAACTAGTCAGATCAATAGTAGAAAAGAAATTCTTTCCTCTGAATCTGCGCAACAGTTCACGAATAACAGGTGGTCTGTCGTGTTCAGGAAGAACTCTCTCATTAAGGGCTCTAGCATCTAGGCATATCCTCAGCTTACCATTAGGCTTCTTGACAACAACTAAAGGATTCAAATAAGCAGTTGGCATCTTCTTAATAATTCCATCTCTCTCCATGTCGCTTATCATCATACCGACTTCTTCTTTCCATTTATCTGGTATGGGATATAAATTCTTGTGATATGGCTTATCATCCATCAACTTGATGCTATAAGTAAAATTCTCTATGAGTCCTGGTTTATCGTTGAATATGTCCTCGTATTCTGAAATTGCTCCTGTATTTCCGGATTCGTCTTACTCTTCATATCAGCTTTACTCTCGATAGACCTTTCAATGTTATATACAATCTCATCCAATATATTCTCTCTGAAGAATGTCATCTCGGATTCCTGACTTTGAATGTCCTCTTCCTGAAAGTGCATGCGCCTACTCTGCATATCTATGATCAGGCCACTCTCACTTAAGAACCAACTCCAATATCCAAAAGTACCTGACTTTCACATTTTATGCTCTTGTCTGGGACCACCCCTTGAATCTTGCTAACAACAGTTGGCAACACCGTAACATCTTCTGACAATTTCAATTCTTCCAGGCAGCCTATGGACATCAAGCTCACCATGGCTACTAATGTCTTTATTTCTTTTCCCATGACTTCCACATTAATAACTGGCAATTCATGTCGATTCCCTCGGTGGACTATATCTTCTTCTTCAATTAAATCTTCGCCTTTAACCTGGTATGTTTCGACTATGATGATGGGTTCCCAATGACTAGCATGTTGATTCAGCGTTAATTTGTCTTTTTTCTGCACCACTCGTGCTTGCCCTATTGACATCTCGAATTAACTCTTCGGATGGTGCACTAGGTTGTCTATCCTCTCGCCTTGTTCTCCCGTACTCTTGACTTTCTTGTCGTCTTTCATTCTGATCATTCCGATTATTATTGCCTTGTCTATTGGTTTGATTGGATTGCTGATTCTGATTCCAATTATATCTGCCTCGATATCGGTTATTGTATCCGTTTCGGTTCTGATATCTGGAATTTTGATTGTAGTTCCTGTATCTACCATCTCTTGGATCTCGTTCATACGGCCTTTCTTACGGTCCTTGATATCTGTCATTCCCACGGACGTTATGAATATTTCCTCTATTCTCTTCGTTTCTTCTATTCCCCCATGAATCACTCCTATCTGTCTGTGCTGCATTATCGACAACTACCGCATTCACTTCTTGCGTGTTCCGATTTTCATTTCTCAAATTCCTAGGTGTAATCTGAGCGCTTGTGTAATCCAATCTGCGTAGGATATCATCGTAATGTTCAAGTGTATTCGCTCCCGATGCTATGAGTGATCTTTGGACTTCTACTGGCAACTGCCTTGCTATTGCTTGTAACAGTTCGTCTTCTGGCAATGGAGGAATCAAAAATTGCAATTTAGCTAACTGAGATGTAAAATAATTTGCATAATGTGTTGGATGTGACGTAGAGTAACGTTTTGAGTACATTTCTGCTCTCACAATTAACTGATCTTCTGCACTCCAGAATCGTCGTAAAAATGCTATGGAAAATTGTTCCAGGATCGCAAAGTCGCTTCTAAATGCGCGAAACCACGTCAAAGCTGGCCCATCTAAGGCGCGTTCGACTACCCTTAGTTCTCTTTCCTCAGCTACTCGATGTTCCGCCATGTAATCTCGGATATCTCTCAAAAATTCGACTGGTGTGACTCCTGTATTCCCAGAAAATTTTCTTGGTTTATCATCAAGATTTCTGATGATGGTCACCGGACCTGAGTATCGTTCATTCGTATTAGAAGTGTTTATATTCTGATTCAAATTACCTTGAGGGGTTGAACTAGTCCTTTCAAAAGTAACGTTTTGTTGCATTTGACTATCCTCTCCTGCGCTCACCTCTTGACTATTCATATTACGACCTATCGGTGTTTGATTCATCGATATATCCCCCGTTGTTATGTCTTGACTTGTGAACTTATTTATTATTGACTCCAGTTTAGTCATCCAATCTTCCGTTCGGTTTTCCACTATCTTGACTTTGGTTTCCAAATTGTCTAATGAAATAGCAGTCTGCGTTCTGGTACTCTCTTCCAAATCGTTCTTCAATTTGTCTATCTTATCTTCGCATGTTGTCTTGACTGATGCGACCTGTTCCTTTAACTGATCTACATCTGTCCTGAACTGAGTTGAATCTATTTTCATCGTTTCTTTATTCACAGTGAATCTCGCTTCCAAATTCACCATACCTGCGATTAATTTCTCTTCCAGCCCTGAACGCTTTTCTTTTGCTTCGGCATCGACCTCACTATACCGTTCTTTCACTATTGCACCGACTCTATTATTAAACAATGCTGTTTTCATTAACATTCTGATCTATGTCATCTTCAATTTTGTTAATGTCGGCCTGCAATTGGTTTTCTAAGGATTTCAAGTTAGAATTAACCTCTCCTAAGACTTCCTCTTTGTCTGTCCCAATTACTGATTTCAAACCTTTAATTTCAATACCTAAATTCATTTCTAAACCTTTAATCTTGGATTCGAAGGATACTTCGGTAGACCATTCTTGTATTTTGCCTACATCTGCTACTAAACCATCTATGCCGAATCGTAATTTCGATTCATCTGATTTAATATCTTTCTGAATAGACATAACATCTGTTCTCAAATTAAGAATATTTTCTTCACCTTTGTTTTCTAACTCTAGAATGTTTTTCCTTAACATGTGCAAATTTTCCTCTCCTTTCAATTCTACTGCCTTTATATCTGATTGTAAAGCCTTTAATATTTCATCAATTTTTAACGTTAATCTATTTTCCAAACTCGTTAAATTATTTTTCAACTCTGTGTTACTTTCTTCACTACGAGCTTGTAATCTAGTTTCTAACAATTTAAAATTATCTTTTAAATTAGCCTCACTAGCTTTCAAGTTAGTTTCAGTACTATTCTGCAGTCTCTCTTCCAATAACTTTAAGTTATTTTCAGTGCTAGTCTGCAATGACTTCAAGTTAGTTTCGTTACTAGTCTGCAATGACTTTAATTCAGCTTTACTAGTGGACTGCAATCTTTCTTCCAATGACTTTAGAATATCTTTACTATTTGACTGCTATCTTTCTTCCAATGACGTTAAACTATCTTTCAAATCACCTTCATTACTAGCCTGTAATATAGTCTCTAATGCATTTAAATTAGTTTCGTTACTAATCAGTAATGACTTCAAGTTTTCCTCATTACTAGTCTGTAAAGCTTTTACATTTTCTTTACATCTAGCTTGTAACCTAGCTTCTGAATCATTTATCTGTTCTTTGACTTCCGATTCCATTCTAGTAATATTTGCCACAATGCCGGACATACTACTCTGCAAACCCCCTAACACCTTAGCCAAATCTTCCGCTGACATAACTATAATTTCCAACTAAACGTTTTAATTCAGGGACGTTGGATAGCAAAACATCACAATGTATCAATTCCTAACTACGCTTGGGTATAAGAAAAATGACATATAATTAAACATGATATAACACTAATATGATTAACATGATCACCGGAATGGGCATACAAGTATATTGTCTGACCAAGTTCAATAAATTCTATAACACCATTAAATGAAATAGAGATCAATCTCCTCGTAACCTCAATCTGATGTGTTCCCATAGAATAAACAAAATCGATCCCCACGTATGGGAAACGCCAATTCTCCCTCCTCTGCACCCGTTCATCCGAGGTATGCGATGACCCATCTGCCATTACATCGCATATCTGGCTTCCCAGGCCAGAGTGGAGTTAAATGAACATGAAATAAAATAAGGAATGTGTCGGAAATCCAGTTGTAATATCACAAAAGCAGAGGGTAACACGAGATAAAGTATCTCTAGGGTCGTTACGGGCTTAAATTTAATCATAATAGCAAATAGAAATGGGCACCATCAACTGAACCCCTAGTAAACCACATCCTTTCTGGTTAAGCCTTAATTGAGACAAAGGAAAGGATTGGGAAAACAACATTATAATCAGATCACAACTAAGATAAAACAAAATTTATTTAAACTTAATCAGTCAGACAGAAAAAAAACACAAACCCTGCCTAAGAGTATGGTCGAATGTAAACGTTAGGTTGTTATAGTCCTAAAAAAACCAATCATCTCTGTGCTATGTCAAAGTATTTTTCATCTACATAAAAATACTAAAGTTCGCTTGAGTTCTCAGGGCCACCGTAGCACTATGTCTTTGCGTCACTGACATTTCGAGATCCCTGAGACCTAACCTTTCGTTAATTTAACATCAGAAATGTGGATGTCAAGAAATATGAATCTGTCTAACACAAAATACCCTAAAAACACATATATTTAATTATTCACTCATTTCTGTGGCTTAAATGGCACTAATTAATACTGGAAATACCAACAATTGCTCCTAAAAATCTAACAATTAATTTATACACCATATTTACACTATTGCTGATCATTGATTGCTTGTGAATCAAAGAAAACTTCACTATTCATTGGTCATCACCATCATTATCATGTAAAAAAAATTAAATGTTTCTCACATCAGTTCTCATCCCAATATTCGTCATATTCAAGTCAGAATAATTAATTAATTACCATCAGATCATATAAATGAATATTATATTCATCAATTCATTAGATTATCCAATCATCCAAACACTCTCATTTAATTATCTCATTCAAATTAAATTATCTCAATCCATCCATTTAA
This sequence comes from Meconema thalassinum, assembly GCA_946902985.2. NCBI lineage: Eukaryota > Metazoa > Arthropoda > Insecta > Orthoptera > Tettigoniidae > Meconema > Meconema thalassinum. The sequence goes on along the minus strand of OX336398.1, from coordinate 181,353,013 downwards.
ATTGTTTAATTCATTAATTTAAGTTGCAATTCATCAATTTGTTTAAATCATATCTCTTATTTAAATTTATTTAAATTCATTTAAATTTTATTAGTCATCAGCTCCTTTAATTAATTATCACCCTTTAATTCATTTATTCATCAGCTGTTTAATCACCTATTGATTTATTTAATTCAGTTAATTTATTCAACTTTTAATTCATCGAGTTTATACAACTTTTAATTTATCAATTTATTTAATTCATCGAGTTTATTCAAATTTTAATTCATCGGGTCAGATCATTAATATGTTTAAATTTCAGATTAATATTTCATAAATTATTATTATTATTATTATCAGAAAATCTTGGATTATCAAATTTATTTATTTATTTATTTAATTTCCTAAAAATTGTTTAATATAGGTTATAGAACGTTGTCTTAAAATTTAATCAGTTCCAAGTTATACCTCATATTTAATTATGATGCCAAAATAATACGTTGCCTTCACAAAATGACGTTGGATCTCAATATCCAAAACTTCACCATTTAATCTCACTTTTTCAAATACCACATTTGAATACCATAATTATTCCATATAACTCCATAATTATTCACCATACAGCATGAATCTCAAAAATATGCTAGACTGGGTCCAACAACCTCAATTCTGCTCCAAAATTATCATTGGCAATATTGCAAACTTTCACTTGGCAACCTCCAAAAATACCTATCAAAAATACTTCACATAATCACGTTGCATGATCCACAAAAATATATAACTGGCTTCAGATGATTAACGCACACAATCTACAAGAACTGTAATTAATCTGTCTTATCTAACCAACTTCTTAAACAATATGAAAATAACCTTAGTAATCGTAATCCAATTCAGGATCTGGTTTAATTCAGAGCATAAATTCTCTTAAGATCCTCAAGATTTACTTCAAAGAAAAACACCAATGTGTTATATTACCACACATCAAAGATATCTAATAATGATCTGCCTCAAAACAAAATCTGACAACAAATAACTCATCTTACAAGATTCAATTACTTGAAATCCTTCTTAAAGGTAACAAATCACTCACAAAGAGTATCGAAAGTATTAACTGTTAAATGAATATACTCTCAAAAGAGTATTGCAACAAATTATTGAATTGGCAAAACAAGAATTACAAAGTGTAACCCTGCTGATATTTATTTCTAATTTATTTAACAAAATTCAACTAATATGCGACTGGTAGTTTATTGTTTAATCCACTTACGATCATAATTACACTCGGATGATTAAATGAGACTCTCGATTGGCAGGTAAGGTGAGTGCCACCACACAATTACTTAGAGCAACAGGCCCCACCTCGTAGACTATGATGATAATTCCCTAAAAACGACAGGTAAGGTGAGTGCCACCACACAGTTACTCAGAGTAACAGGCCCTATCTCGTAGACTAATGAGTGAGTGTACATGATTGGAATCAACAAGACTCTATTTGTCACATACAAGCGATATGCATTCACTTGAGTGAATAAAATTTTAATATCACCAAACAATCCAATAAAAAATCCCTACTGATGAATTATACATACTCGCTAGTATGCAATGAACTGACGAAAAAAATTCAAATTATCCAATTGCAGATCACGAGTTCGAAACACTCGCTAATAATATCCATAATCAAGAAATACTATCCTCACAGAAAAATATAAAGACCAAAATCCTGTCTAATAAAGTCAACTAATGGTGAGAACGTTGCATAAATGTACCTGCCATATCATAAGGTAACACCATATTTTAGTAAATGGAGTAATAAAATATTTAAGCCATGTCGAAAAATAATAGTAGCACTCCTACTAAAATATATACGAGTATGCCCAGTGTTCATGAAAAATCATATCAGAAATGCCATAACTCTTACAATACCTTCATATTCCAGATGTTAATAGAATTCAAAGATCGTCGGTAATCCAAATGTTTGTCACAGATTTCTCGCGAGATCGACGAAAACGCTGTATCACCCACTGAACTAACGCCTGACTCCATCCAAGTGACTTTGATGTCATATTTATCCTCTTAGTTAGGAACCGAATCCTTCGCTCTGAGATGCCATCACGTCTCCGTATCCGCCTAGCACGACATGATGAACTGAAGATTATTCATCGTGGATATTGTCCAAAATCTTCCACAAAAGTTCAAAAACACAGAGTACCCCATACTCCTCGAATATGTCACGCCACTGTTCCATAAACTATTCGGTTGGCATTCGATAATAATGTTAGTCTCCACAGCGGCTGAATTGCACTGGTAGAAAAATAATGTAGCTTCAAAAGTGTACGGATTTGTCAGACACCCTGTATCTGTGTTCGTAACTAAGATATTTCATAACTGTTCATGATATGTAACTATTATGCTGCACGTGCCACTATTCACAATGTGCATACGCTTACGTATTTTCACTTGCCAAAAGGAGTAATGTTGGAACGGCCCCATGGTCGCTTTAAATATTTCGGTTCAAATGCATTATGAAATATGCTGTAATACTGCTGAGATAAGTTCATGTCCATCTGAATGTCCATAATAAAAGTGTATAATTGTAACTGGACTGCACAATTGGACTGTTGAAACAAAAGTCCTAACATCTCAAACCTGACAAAATGTCAGAGTAATGTTTAACTCGTTGACTATCACATGGTAACAAAATGTCGCCCACAGCACGACACGCTCCGCTTCACTGTCCTTGTGGAATATGAGGTTGAATGCTGGCCTCATTATACTGCTTCGCTGTGCTGTTATACATTGAGAATGTAGCTTAAATAATGTTTCTCAATCCTAGTGTAATACTGCGTATTGCTTCGGTAAATTGTAAGCTTGAAAAAGCATTGCTGTTTCACGTGAATACGACTGCGATGTTGAAATAACATGTGTCTGAACACCGGCTTCCTTGCTCAAGTTAACGGCTTGTATGACCTGCCCTATGGACAGCGTGTGCTCCAAAAACGAACTCCGAATACTGCGTTGCAGGCCTCGCCTAGCGACTCTCTCCCGCACGTAACTTTCCGTATTGCACTGCCTTATAAACTGTTCCGTTATAGCACGATTTGATCCACTCAGCTGGACTGCTGGGATACTTCTCTCCGCGGGTGTCACTGCGTTCGGCCGTCTCGCCCTCACCTACCACTTGACTTCCTCCTTCCTTCCGCTGTCTGACGTCACAGCTCTAATCTCGACCACACTATTTCGGCTATAAAGTTATAACATAACTGAAGGAGTTATCTACCTTTCTTCGAATTATTATCAATAAGATTTCTTGATATTTCCTTCCCTTCTGAGGTTAGATAAGGTTTTATTCCAAATTAATCTTTATAATTATCCAGTATTTCTCCCATAATTCCATAAGTTTGAGGGGTAGTGGCTCCATCTCCCTCGGCGTCCTACGTCATTTCCTACCATTCTTCTGACTCGATCTGAGCGCTATCTTTTGTCCTTGCCCACAAATCTCAACTATGGCTCGATCACAGCTGGCGTAGCCGATAGCCTCAACTAGGTATCGGGTACAATACAGGACACCGAGCCTTGTCATAGAAACAGTAGACTCGTACTACAGGTTGACGATGGATGTCTTTAGACGTGCGTTGATGGCCAAAGCTAGGTCTGTCCCCATACATGATCCTAAACAAGAATCAGATCCTGCTAATAATCACTATGTGGATAGGTCAGTAGTGCCACGCACAATAGTGGGAGATTATGACTTTAAGGGAAAGCGGATAACCCATGTAAGCATCCTCAATTGTCTACAGACGTTACTACAAAAAGTATGTGGATAACAAGGTGTATGAGTTTTATGATTAAGTGCCTCAGCTTACAGTGAATGGCTATAGCGCTAATCACCATCGTATTATTCACGTGGAAGACCCACAAGACGAATACGATGTCTGTACCAAGCGTTACGTGACCTATGAAATGAAAAGGCTTTATAAATTTATCCCATCTGTATTTTTAGTGTATCTGACAATTGAAAAACCTGTGAATGACAGAAACCATTTACCGCTAGTCCATGACCAGCATCTGACCTATGTGCTTGCTTCAGGTTTAAGCCAATATCGATTACACTATGATGGAACCATTCACATGAAATATGCCATGCCTGATGAGAACCTTATACAAATAGAGATAAATGGTCATAGGATGTTGGTCCATAACCATGAAATGATCAATGCAGGTGACGAATTATCCTTTCATCTCATGTTGACATGGGATGAAAAGCAAGCGGGAAAAACCATAAACGATTTCCCACTCTATGTGGAATTGGAATATACAGCCATGAAATAACAATCTGACGTCAGTTGTGATTTAAACTTTCATGTGAAAGGTTGTTGGTCATTATCATCATGGTGAAACAAAGGTATGTGGTGAGAAAGACTAAAAGACTAAAAATAAGACCCTGTCATTGGCAAAGCCTGGGCTTACGACATTCGTGGACAAGCCCTTGCGAAAGAAAAAAATGTATTGACCATAAGGAAAGCCCTTCGAGCAGCACAGAGACATTTTATTCCAAAACGTCGACGACAGGGTTCAAAACAAGGGCGAGTGATTCCCGTCCCCTAACGAGCGGGATTTTTATCTGCTTTATTTGCCAGTCTGGCTGCTCTGGGTTTACTTTTAGGCGGTGCCAGTGCAGTGGCGAAAACCATTGAAGACGCGCAGCAGGGCAAGCAACAACTCAAAGAAAGTCAGTGACATAATGAAACGATGTTAGCGATTGCTATGGGAGCTAGAAATGCCAATTTAAAGCCAGCTTTTTATCAACAAGGAATTTGGATTTCACCATTTCGAAATATAAAAAATATTAACCTCAGCCATAGCAAGACATGCTCTGACGCATCAACAAGTGGAAAGCTATGCTAAACAACTAAAGCTCTCTCATTTTCGAGGTGTGTTTATGCAAAACCAATTACCCCCAGGACCCTGGAAACAGGAATGTGCTGTTGTCAATTTGGATGATCACCGAGGACCAGGAACGCATTATGTAGCCAATGTCAAAGAGGGATCCACCGTATGGTACTTTGACAGTTTTGGGAATTTTCCCCCCGCCCATGGAACTAGTGACCTAGTTTGGAAACAGGATCAAGATATATTATAATGTGAAACGTGAGCAAACGTTTAACAGCCAACAGTGTGGAAGTTTGTGTTTTTTTTTCTATATAAGACGCAGCATATGCAAAAACGTCAACAGTATGTCGGCAGAAAGTAAAACGTTTACACTGCATGGACGTGTACCTGAAGTCAGCCTAGACTTTTACCCGCCCATCGAATTGAGTGAAATAAAAATCACAGTCAGTCTGAAAGACTAGACGTTGTATTATTTCAAATGACGCATGCTACAAATGCTACACATGTTAGAAAGGCTCATAAGGGCTTCTCGCTTTGCTCGAAGTCTTTCAACAGACTGCATTACCCATTAACTTAGGCTTCCCGTGCGGGCACCTCTTTAAGGGTCACGGTAAGAAATGTGTTTCTTGTATTTGTATTAGAGATGTGTTCGGTTGAATAAAGGGTAAATTGTGTACTTTTGATAGCGGTTTAGTGGCCCATCATCCCAGGCAAGCCGGCGGAAACCTTTGCCTCCCTGTCAGAAGGATCATTTGGCCGTAAATTTGAATTAGTGTAAGGATGTAGTATGAGTGTCCAGATTTAGACAATAGCCTACTCCATGAAGGGGTCATGACTAAGCCATATATGTTTGTTTAATGAATAGTGTATCTGAAATAAGGGAATAATACTGATTTACAGATTTGTGGAGTGAGTTTCTGATTTTTAAAAGGTCGCTCGACGCCAGGCCTCTTTAACAGACTCCAATAATCATTAGAGTTTGGTTCTCTCTCCCCGCGTGAGCATGACGTCACGCTCCCGCGCAGCTGCATGACATTACTTCCCGCGCGGCTGCATCACGACACGTCCGTCACCGTGTCCGTGTCCGTAATGCATAACGATGGACCCCAACCATAACGACGAAGTCGACAAGATCATTTGAAATGATAAAAAAAACCTATGGTTTAGGACTTGTTTCACTTGAAACGTACGATCGAATATACAACATACGTGAAAATGTGAACAACAAGTTTTACTATAATGAGTCTGTGCTCACCCTGAACTCTGGTGGATATACGATCGATGATATTTATGAACACATTTATGTGGTGTTGATCAATGAATATGGTTTAATGTATTTCTCGATGGATCGCGCAATTTTGAACTTGTAGGAAATACCAACACTCATCGCTGTAGTATTTTCTCTACATTCAACACTGACTTTAAAACACGCCCCGATTCCATTGGTCCATTACTAGGATTTAAACCACGCGTGTTGGAGCCCAACAAGAAACATGAATCGGAACATGAAGTGAAATTCATTGAGGCCCATCATGTGTCGGTAACGTGTAATATCATTAGCCAAGTGTACACTAATCAAGAACCGTCGCATTCGCTTTATGACTTTATTGTGACATCGCCCAATGGCTATATTATTCGTGAAAACCCTCCAGTGTTTTTTTTCATTCTGTGGCTGTCGATGGTATTAGTAATATAACATTAAGACTGATCAATAGAGATCAACAACTCATTGATCTAGATTCTACCACACCAGTGACTTACAAGGTGGTGCTAAAGCCACTATGAAGTTTGTGTATAAAGCAACAACAACAACGTCTAGGAATGGTGTTAGTTGCTTGCCATGTGAATACACGTTAACTTCTAAGGACAAATAGATTTTACAGCATTTGGGTTATCACGTCAACACTCATGATGAATTCTGTACTAGAGATAGCGAACCACATTGAGGAGCAACCAGGGGTGGTAAGAATTGATCCCCATTCCTATCAAGCTCAAACACCTGGACTCAATAACAATGATGAAATTCAATTTGTTATCAACAACCAAGATATTTACACCCTACCGCATGAAAGTGTCATTCAGATTGAAGGTCGGCTCACCAAAGCCGATGGCTCTACACCCACCACATCCAAGTTGGGCAACCATGGTTTGGCCTTTCTGTTTTATGAAGTACGTTAAGTCATTAACGATTTCGTGGTGGATAGTGTCATGAAACTATACCCCTCTTATAGTGAGGAAGAATGTAAAACACTTTGCATGGCAGGTTGGTGCCCTGACTCGACCAATGACTGGATGGTACACTCCGATGGGACCTTTACTGGATATTTACCTCTTAAACTAATTTTAGGCTTTGCCGAAGACCACGAGCGCATTGTGGTCAAGGCAAGGCAAGTGCTTTATCTGGTGAGAGACAGGAGTGATAATAATGCACACAAGGGAGCCGACATTGCCCCCATAGATTCAAAAATTCAACTACAACGCTTGCTATGGAAAGTGCCCCATGTGACCCATGACGATAGCAAAAAACTGGACATACTCAAGATGGTAAAGAGAGATATGTCTATACCCATGGAATTTAGAAGCTGGGCACTCCATGAGTACCCACTATTGCCCACTACCAACACACACAGTTGGTCTGTAAAAACAGCTCGCCATACAGAGAGACTTCTCTACATGATCGTGGGTTTTCAAACAAATCGCAAGTATCAACAAACCAAAGAGTCACGCAATTTGATCACCTGCAATTGAGAAATGCACGTCTTTTCCTCAACGGAGCTGTGTTTCCCTATGAAGTACAGGATTTGGATTTTTCAAAAAATAAGTTTGGCCCCCTGTACGACTCTTTTTCTAAATTTCGATGGTCATATTATCAAAAAGAGAACGGCCCCATGCTGCTACCCCAAGCGTTTAAGGCAAGGGCACCACTGATTGTCTTTGACTGTTCTTAACTGGAAGAGTCTGTCAAGTCATCCAATATTGACATTCGACTAGATTTTGAAACGCATGACAATGTACCAGCCAATACGACGGCCCACAGTTTGATTATTCATCACAAACAATTCAACAATTATCCACTGTCCAAACAAGTGACGAGTGTATAAATAACAGGTCAACACACGTCAAGCCGCTCAGGCATGTCTTGCTTTAAAGCATCAAGAGAAGTAACATCCATGAATTTAAACTCTGAGGAACAACGTTTCAAGACTTTTGCAAGATGGCCAGTGCCTTTCATAAACCCTCACGCCTTAGCAGCCGCTGGATTCTACTATTTAAAAACAAGAGATGAAGTGAAATGTGCCTTTTGTCCCATCATCATAGACCAATGGCAAGAGAGCAATGAACCCATGCAGGAACATCAGTGCTGGACACCTGGCTGCCCCTACCTGTGCAGAATGAAGGTGGGGAATATACCCTGTCATTCAAGCTATCCCTCACTCGTGCCTCTGAGTGATGAAAAAAAAACAAGTTACGATACGTGTGGACTGTATGGTGTCCATGGTGCTTCGGTGAGCAGCTCACCATCAAAAACGCCTAGTTTAGCGACATTGGGACATCATCGGTGTTATGGACATTACAAACACAAGAGACTATATTGTTGTATCAGTTGGTATCGTCCTTATCCAAAAATGACAAAAGCCTGTAAGACGTGTTATGATAATAAAATGATGTAATTCTTAAATTCTTATTTTTTCATGTCCCCCTGTCCTACCCTAACCTCAATTTTTTTCTCAAACTAGCATGGCAGGTAAGTCCATGTCATGACCACACCTTAGTCATTGATTGTCAGTCAGTCGTCAGTTGAACTTGGTCCAGGCAAGCGGCAACATGTTGCGCACACTCATTGTGGATTGCCAAGGGTTTAAAATTGGTGACAACAAATTTATATTTAAAAATGTGGCCATTATCGATTGTACCACGTTTTGGATATCGCAAGCTACGCATTTGCTATTTAAACCGCCTCATGCTTTTGATTTGTTGTGTGAAAAAGACCGCAAACAAACCCAGTGGATTGAAAATCATAAGCAACTAGACTGGAATCAAGGAACCATTTTCTATAAATATTTGGACGTGGTCATGAAAGCACACTTGTCCTCGGACAATGTGGTATATGTGAAAGGTAATGAAAAACGTGAATAGTTGCAACCATGTTTGGCGTCTTACTGCCAATGTATCGACCTCATGGACCTGGGCTGCCCCTCCCTGCAAACGCTGATGGATACTTGTTCCTGTGGCAACATTATCCATACAGCCCTAGAGCATGCGTGGCTTCTCTTTCATTGGTTAACCACCCATGCCTGCTGGGAGTTGTTGAACAAAATTATAACTCAAGATTTAACTGTGAATGACGCCAGTGAGATTTCTACAAGCGACGTGTAAACATCTACAACACGTGATACCGTGGAGAAAGGCAATGCTACAGACAAAGCCATCGGGAAGTTCTTTGTGTGCAAAAAGAAACTAGACAGTTTTACCAAAGAGGAACTCTTGGCGTTGCCCAAGTCGTTCATTTATTATGTGGCCGCCAACGCGGTGAAAGAAATCTGGCAACATGTACCAAAATCATGGACTCAAGACCCTGTGTTGAGTGAATTGCAACCCAGTACGGATAACGATCACCATAAGCAAGTGGTCATGGCAAAAATACACTCTATGCGTCAGTGCACGACTTGTCAGCTAGTGAAATTGTATCACGGTCATAAAAGTCCGTGAGGCTTTGTTGAATCATTCCACGGGTGTCATGGCGAGAAAAAGCAACAACAACAACAAACACAAACACAAACACAAACATCGTCCACAGAGGAGGAGGAAGACCAAACCTTTTCACCATCGATGGAAAAGGATATGCCAGACCTGTGCTGGCAATGGCGTCATTGACAAAGTGATTCAATACTTACCTTTTGAAATCCATCTTCCAGGTTATCGTTTTTGTGACCCTGGAACTCATCTTGAAAAACGTTTGCAGCGTGGTTATGTACCCATTAATCTTTTGGATCAAGCATGCAAAGAACATGACCTATCTTATCGCCATAGTCATCCTGGTTTAAGACATGCGGCAGATAAATTGTTATTGAAAAAAGCTAAACAACCTTTCACATCCTGTGATGCCTCAGTGGGTGAAAGGATGGCAGCCCTGATTGTCATGAGTGCTATGAAAGGAAAGTTGATGATGCGTGGACACGAACATTAAGGAATTGAGGATTAAGGAATTGGGATGTGTTTGTATTCTATTTTCATTTGTCAATCCCTATGGTTATGAAATAAAAAACAAAGGTAACCAGAGCACGATTTTTTTTAATTTAAAAAAATCATGATGTTGATGAGATGATTTTTCATTTTCACATTTTTACACAATGCCATTTGCCAATTTACAGTCTTTAAAAATGTCTGTTTCAAGTTTTGCGTTTTTGATGATATGGATTCTCTATTTTGTTGATGACACTTTTTAAAAATGTCCGTTTTATATTTTTTGAATTTTTATATTTCACACATGAGCATTTCCAGTTTTTAAAATGACTGTTTTACGTTTTTGAATTTTGGTGTTATCGAAACATGGATTTTCCATTTTGCTGTTTTCACATTTTTCCATTTGGTGTATGTCGAAAGTTGAGATTTGTCAATGATGTTGATGCGAGTGCTTGACCATGATGATTATGATGCAGTGAGTTGACGAGTATTTGGAGAAACGTAGAGGTCTACGACTAGTGCAGGTAAGACTGTTTTACAAAAATAATGTCTATTGAACACTACATTTAAAAAAAATATTGACAAAACAAAATGACTATATAAGTGGAAATTACCCCATCCCCACTCACCCTACCTCACCGTGTGTGCTCTGGTCATTCATACACACCAGCTTTCTCTCTACTCATACATTCACACCTGTGTTTGGGAACAAACACAACCACTTTATTTATCCCCAAAAGCACATTCACGACATGCACACTCATCCCAAAAGAACGTTTTTTAAATTTACCATTTACGATTTACATTACAAGAAAAAATAATTGAAGTTACTAAAAATATATTACTTATTTTATATTAAAAAAAACAACTTTGTACAGCTTTAAAAGAATCAAACTATTTACCATTTTTCAATTCCCAACTCTGTTAAATTTAAAATAAAAAATTAAAATAAGGTTGCATAGAACTTTTAAAAGAGAATAAGGTCCAAGTGGGTTGTCACTATTTACAAAATCTACTATTTACAATGACAAAAAAATATTTACAATATACTAAATCTACGAGTTACAAAAAAAGGCATGTAGCTAAACAAACAAACAGAAAAATCACACCTCCTCCTCCTTGCGGTCATAACCCCAGGGCAGGCTCGTGAGCAGGTCATCAGCCCACAACCGTTTGTTATCCATGAAGGCGAGGGTGCGTTTTCTCTGTTCCACAAGATACAAATGATGGTTGCTAGATTGTATCCTGCACCGTGTATAAGACGTAGCTTTTCCAGTGCGTAAAACCACTAAGTAATCACCTACACGTAGCGATTTTACCACTGCCCTACCTACACCTTTTGCTCTCTTAGCTTCCTTACAGTCTAGTGTGCGATAAGCATACATTTTCGAGGCCAAACCTACGAATTCCGTCATAAGGGAATCACCGCATTCATATTTTAAAACACCCATTTCCTTCTTGTTTTTTATGGGCAGCTGAAACATGTTGTCAGCACTATACGAAGAGGTGTCGAACCTGTCACTATGCTGCCTCGACGTCATAGGGGTTGCAGTGGCGAATGTGGTAGATGAATGAGTCCGTATCCATATGCAAAAGAGAGACCTCCTCAAAATAGCGTTTGGCAAACTCATAGTGGAATCGATACATGACCGATTTAGAAAAGTCTAAAATAACTTGGCCCAAGTAAATGGGCTTATCCATGGTCACGCTGGTCTTACTCAATTCAATAGTAGCCAAATTCTCATCGATAATGTTGATCAATTTGAAATTTGGCTTGGCAATGTACCGCCGGGCACCCCACCGCCCGTCCTAGACATTCACCAATTTAATGTCGCGGTATTTGCGGACATTTTCCATGGACTTTCCATAGATGCAGTTGTTCATTAATTAAAAAAAAAAATTTCAAACTGCTGTGTTGTCATTTGTCGGTGCTCTGCGTTGAGTTGCATGTATGGCTGGAGCCATGCTTTTTGGCAAAAGAAATACCCCTATGGATTTTCTTCAACACCAAGCCTTGGGCGAGGCATTGCTCCAACATTTGGATATGTAGCACATACCAATTGTTATTGTAAAGTGTGACCATGAGTTTTTCAATTTCCACTTTACTCTCAGGGGGAAACATTTGCTCAAGGCAGATTGGGAAATCGGCATGTTCATCATACAAGGATGCGGGATATTCAATATCCACTTCTAGCACATAACCACGGCCTGTTTCTTGACTAGCCTTGCTCACATTAAATGCTGACACTTGTTTCTCTGTCAGCCAAGCAAACTTTCCATAGGGCAAAGGCTGACTCATGGCGTAGCCGTACAAATTAGTCACTTCATAGTACATTAAGTACGATTCTGGTTTGTCTGGTGAATAATCAGGCATGTAGACATTGTTCGCTTCGGTTAAGCGCCACAAAGCCACCGCGAATGCCCTTTTCAAACAATAGAACCATGTCTACATCAGTGAGTAAATCCAATTCCACTTGAGTGTATTTTAAAGCGGCATCAGACGAGAGCCCAAGACTCGTATAATAGTGAACCGGGTCAAGACCATAAATGTGCTGACACAACTCATGATATTTTTCAAACACATCAGTGAGGAGCAATACATCCAGTTATAGGTAATGCATAGCATATTCACTTAGCGTCTTAATGTCAAACACTCGCCAAACTTGACATGCATGTGCATAGTCTTCATCGGAAACGGTACTGCGTGTTAGTTTTGAGTACAATTTGTCTTGTGGTGGGAGTTTTGTTTGCTTTAACACGTCCCAGCTGTTGCAGAAATCTTACGGGAATATACCTTTCCGAATGCACAATTGAAATTGCTTAGGATCATTAAAATTCATTCTGTTTTTTTTTTTAATTTCTCTTCACCCAAGCCATTCACAAGACTGTCTAGCGAGGATGCCATAAACTTAAAGGAATCCAAAAATCGAATGCTAAAGTTGCTCAACCGCCATGTCAGGGCTGTAAAACGCTCATGGTTTTGGGGGATAATTGTAAACGAGCCCTTGTTGACATGACCCAATTGACGAATCAAAAACTGAATGTCATAATTTGCCAGATTGTGGAAAAAGACACTGATGAAACGAGGAGCTGAAAAGTTCAAATTGCATTTACTATGCGCAGCTCCACGAAACTCTCCCGTAAAGTGTGAGTGATCACGAACGGTGTCTTCAGCACTGATCAGTGGCTTTTCGCAAATATGGCATGTCGTGGCATGCTCACACTGCTGCTGCTGTTGTGGCGTTAGGTTCATGGGTACTGGGTGGGCCAGTAATCCCTGTACATGGTCGGCCAACTTTACAAGTTCATCCCAAAACCATCTGGCACAATCTCGCCCCTCACGGGATTTATAAAAGGATTGTGTGGAGTCATAGGCACACACCACATTAAATCCTATGGCAAAAGGTTCGTGTTTTTGAATGGGTGTGGTTGAGCTGATGGTGGTATCTGGTTCACATCCCGCCATGGGTGTGGTGAGAGCTTCGAAATCTGCATATACCACATAGGGAACAGTGTCACGCTTATGAATGTCCTTAAACTTTAACACATCCTTGTCCCCTTGTGGCAATATCAGTCTCACTGCTTCATGAGAAACGCAATCTACCCTAAGACGTTCCAAAAGCATAGGGGATTTAAGATATTGCAACCAACGATCACAAATATGTTTTGGACGCTTGTCCTTAGACATTTGACTGCTTAGCAATCTACTTAAGCTTTTAATAAGGCAATAGTGATTTACCTTTCCCAAAGATAAATATAAAAGTTGAATGTGATATCGTTTCGGTTCTTTTGTGGCATAAAGAGGACCCCAAACTCATCACCATCAAGGCCATACACCATGAACGAAAACTCCTGGTTATCTTGTTCAAACCTATGGATCTCGGTTAAGTCCATAGGGAACGACACTCTAGTTAAATTTAATGTTTGTTTTAATTCATCAAACTTGGTCTTGTACTTTGCCTGTCTGTTAACTTGACGATCTTGAGCTGGCTGCAAATAAGCCGTCACAGCCCACAGAAAGCAATCATTGTCCTGGTTCTCAATATTCACCACCGCCTTTTTCGAAGCTATTGCTGGTGGTATGTCAATAAAGCTAGACCCAGCATTCAACGGGTTGAAATGACAAATGTTGATTTGTAGGTAACGGATTTTTTCTAACGCTAAACCACTGGGTCCTTGTTGCAGTTTATCAAATTTTGATAGCAAGGCATTCACCTCATGGCTTTGATACCACTCGTTCAGATTATTGGCTATAAAAAGCTCTTGCATTTTACTGCCAATATAAAATGTTTGTTTATGCTCACCGCCCTTGTTTTTATATATGAAATCGCACACAAGTTGTGTATTGACCTTTAAAGCCTTATGCAACCTTTGCGCTGTACAAATTTGTTCTTAAAAAATTTCGAAACAAGATTCTACAAACTCTTTTGGGATCAAACTCTCACTAACATCCACCACAAGGCCTCAGCAAACGCGTTTCTTAAGACAGGACTCTAGGGGCTCCCAAGTTAAGCTATCGGTAGCAGTAAGAGACATAATTTTTATAAAAGAAACAATCTCACCACAGTTTTCAGCCGTAGACTGTTGGGTACACAATGGCCCCAAACACACACGTCCCTGGTTTTCAGCAGTGGTCAAGGTTTTCTCCCAACACACACTAAAAAAGAAATAAAATAAACCACCATGGGTATATCCATTCCAAATAGCATCTTTCATAAACATAAAATAAAATATAAAAAAACAGGTTTTATATATATCATTTTCAAAAAATCTTACCTTGCTTTGTAAAAAAGCCTTGCTTTTCCCTTCTCCTAGGCTTCAGTGGAATGACGTTTCTGTCTCCCACAACAGGTATGCAGATTATCTAAAACAAACAAAATAAAAAACAATTCATCAATCAAATGGTAAACCAATAATAATTTAAACATTGATTAGCATGAAAATAAACTAAACAGTGTTAATCCCGCACTTACCTGTAAATATATAATGTATCCAATATAGTAACCAACTGGGGTTAAGCACACGAATGCAATTATTTTATACAGATAAGACACAGCCTATGTTAACACAGTAACATTTACCATAGGAATGACGCACAATGTGCAGTGACATGCTCAATACACTCTTACCCAACCCCTCACCTCCCCGCGGTCCTCTGGCCTCGTCCCTCACCGCTCTTGGCAGGCTCTGCAGTGGTCGCGTGATTTCCAGTCCTCTCTTTGTGTTCACCCTTCCCCCTCTCTCCCCCTTTCCTCTCTGTGGGGTCCTGCCTGCTGCTGCTGCTGCTGCTCGCCTGGCTAGTCGTTATCACCTTTTTACAGAGTTGCCACATGGTTCCACCTGTTATCATATGACAGCAGTGTTGTCAGCTTGACTGACATTCCATTCTGTTAGCCGACTAGCCATGCCTCAAGAAGATATTCTTTCCGTTCTGGCCGCCAGTCAGACATAAATACATACGAAGCAAATTCTGTTGTTGCCGACTATAAAAGCCTTCCTTTTATTCGAGCCTTGCTTTTATTCGTCTAATACCATTATGAATTTGTCAGGTTACTGGTCAGTGTTTACTAACAAGTTTTAAAGATCACGATGAGGGATTTTTTGAAAATATTCACATTCATTGGTTCGTCATATAGGAAAATATCGAAAAGCGACCCCACGTTTTGCCATACATAGCCCCGTCGAAATAGCCATTTCCTGTATCCACCACGCTCAGTCATAGACTCGTTGGAACACACGCCCAGCGCTACCGGCTCTCTGTCTACAAACACTCTTTTATTTTAAAAAAATATGCATACTTCTTGTCCTAGAGACTTGACATTTATTTTCATGGCAGAGGGGGTAAAGACCTTTCATTTATGTCAAACAAACTTATTTGTAAACTTGTTAGTTTCCAAAATATAAAACATTCAAAATTTAAGTGTTTTAGAAATCTAAAAAAATAAAAAAGTTTTATTATAAAAAATAAAGGTCATAGAGAATATTCGTTTGAACCATGGCACAACGTTCTACCATGTTTATTTTTTAAACTATCGCCTACTATCAAAAACAAAAATTTTTCAAAAAAAAATTAAAAATATAACGAGTGGTCTATACGAAAGAGGACGTCAGCTCGGGTTCGACGACACCTCATTTATTAAAATCCGACCATCCGTTCGCCAATTATCGCCAAAGTTCGCGAGAAAGTAGGCCTACACCCTTGAAACTTGCTGCCCACCTAGAGGGCATACCCACCTTTAATTAACGTCAAACAACCTTTCTTCCAAAATTCACCGTTTCCAAAATAGCGCCAATCCAAAAGACAAGATTCTTTTTTTTTAATCAACAGAAATTCTTAGCCTAAACAACACATTGTTCTAGCCTTACAAGCTCATTAAATATCACCAAAATGTTAAAAACGCACGTTTACCTCAAATTTCGTTTCCAAATTTCACCCATTTAAAAAAAATTACCTCACCATCAAATAGAGAGGACGAAATACCATCTAAACTTCACCTCACTCGACCCTAGTCCTCTCCCACCACCAACTTTTTCCAACATAGCCATACGTATTCAAGCACACACGCGACTCACCGGAGAACCCCCATCATCCCACTACTACTGTCAAGTCTTTATCCTAGAGATAGAGGGGGTAGGGACCATTGATTTACGTCAAACAAACTTTTTTGTAAAATTTCTAGTTTCCAAAATATAGGAATTTCAAAATTGGACTGTTTTCAAAAAAACATCAAAAATAAAAACGTTTTATTATAAATATAAAGGACATAAAAACCATTGGTTTGAAGCTTGGCACAACGTTCTATCATGTTTGGTTTTCAAACTATCGCCTATTTCAAAAACAAAAATTAAAAAAAAAAAAAATATATAACGAGTGGTCCATAGGAAAGAGGACGTCAGCCCGAGTTCAACGACACCTCATATGCCCAAATCCATCCTTGGGTTCGCGTGATATCCACTTATTTAACATGTACAGTCGGGTACAAATAAAATGGGTGGGGCAGAAACCGCCTTACCCCCCTACTCATGCCCTTTATAAGATGCAACAAGTAGTAACCCAATAAGGTTCATAACTCTTTGAAATCTTCACCACTCGCTAAAGATGGCATTTCTATTTTGATGCAGGGAACAAACTCTGGTATGGAGAAATCTTCTATCTTAATATCCTCAGTGAGATCAGCATCATCCTGCAGATAAATTACTTGTTTCACAAACACGTCCTTTGCATAGATGTAATTAAATCATACACATGTTTCTATTATATTGAATAACTTCCAATCACAATGCGACGTACACGACCTACAGTAGATCAAATATGTTGTACCCAATGGCAGTTCTCTTTTCAGAGTTAACATCCCAGACTTGGGTAACTTCGTCTGTTCATCTCCATACATTTATTTATTATCTCTGCTCACTAGTTCATGAACCGCACCAAGATCTGATTTTCATGCCAGACCACGGGACAATACTGAGTTATTCTCCGAGATTGTAAGCTGAGTACAATTATGAAGACAGGGCGCGGAAAAAGATACTTGTGAAAGCAGGATCAAGCGAACCGTGTAATTCATTGGAAACATAATATCAAAATTAATATTATAAAGATTGAAGAAATGGACAATACAATAGATAGAGTAAGACATTTACCGTACATTGTATGGAAATACTACGAACAACCCGGAATAAAGTAGGAAGAGGAAGAAGCTGATTGGCTACAGAACAGAGAAGCCGGAAATGCTACTCCACGTACAAAACAGAACTTGTAGAACGCCAGAGAGGGTGGATACGAGCATCGAACCCCATGGTAATCTACGGAGTATAGAATTGAGAATTAGTGACATAGAGTGCAAAAATACCTTATTGGGTGAGGAATACACTATAAGTACGCGATCGACGATTTAATACAAATATTTGTGTATTTATTAAATTTTACGAACTGTCAGAGCAAGGTCAGTGTGCGATAGTTTGAGTACATGTCATAAAACTGGACGCGTTGAAAGCACGATGACTCAAATAAAATGATATTAAACATGAAGTTGGACAGGTGATAGAAGTGTCCGAGAGAAATGTGCTGCAATGCTAGAATCTGTGATAAATCTGAAAGCAGAGAATTTATTTACTACAAGTGTACATGATCTGATACAATTATTATGAAATCTCACACCATCGAGAAGATGATTCCAACCAACACCATGAGCCACTTTATTCAACATCAGATGAAGAAGTTCATTATAGCAAATCCAATTCAAGCCTGCAAGGTGAGTTCAACCGAAATGAGAAGGACGAGCTTCTGGAGATGGAAATGCTGAATAGAGATATAACAGATGTTGAGTTTAATCCAGGAGGCGGTGCTCCAGTGACCATGATAACTTGTTTGAAGTGCAGCATTTTTTTACTGTTTTGAAATGAAACCTTGTAACGCTAGGGAGAGCCGATAAGTAGGTTAAAAGGATTGTAAATATTTCTTACTTAGTATTTACACTAATTATGTTAATTTAAGTCTCTTTTTAAATTAAACATATACCAGTATTGAAGTGGCAGTTAGTTACAGCTAAACAGGCTTTTAACCCTTCTCATAATTAACCTAAAATAAATAAATATATCCCTAATAGAGTGTAGGCTAGGGAACTTTCGTGAATACATTATTTTAGCACACACTTTTATCCACCCAATTCCTATCTGATGCCCTGAGAGAAACTTTCTCATGCTGTGACTAAACTCTATGGCTGTGATGGTATGTGTATCATTTAGTTGGGATTTCACGAGGGTTGATTTTGGCCCAGGGCCCTGTGGTGTCAGAGACATATGGATACAGTATCATTACTTATCCTATATGAATAAACCCTGTAGGTTAAATGAAAATGGAAATGATGGGAGTAATTTTAGGGTCAATGGGAATGTACAAAATCAGCATATTGAGGGGGAAGAGAAAATGACGACCCTTGCCTTGACGCAGCACAACTGCTCAGAGAATGCACCAAAATGAATATATTGTTCAAGATTATGACGGCATCTCTGAACAAGAATAAATAATTACCTTATTTTCATTACCCCACTGGTCTTGCTCATAGAAAACTCTCCCGTTAATACAAAAGATATTCCATGTGTTGCACTAAATGCACGACCTGTCTCTACCAACACCATTACTATGAGAAATGAAGTGCTGTGTATACAGAATAATTTTCAGTATAGGTGATTAAGACTCAACAAATGAGATGGCATCTTCCTGTCATCGAAATATATTTTCAGAAAAGTCAAATACACGTCATCTATGTTTCACGAAACGTTGGTCATATAATAGCCCGTCTCTCGTCCGTGGCTTAAATAGGATACGAGAGATAAAATATGTTTTAAAATTTCGAACTGATGCCATCTTAAATTATTGAACACAATTGAACATGTGATGTATCTACACTTAACTCCTAATAATGATTCGATGTGATAAGATTCATTTCTTTCGAGTGATTAGATCGCCAGAAATGTAATTTGGAATAGTTAATAATCACACGGAAGCAAAGCTATTGTTTGTTTTAAATAGTCATCTAGCACCATATAAAATTTCAGTTTGATTTTTTAAATAGTTTGAGTGATATTGTGAACCGGTGGAATCTGGAATTCATCGCATGAACGCCATGTTGGATTGTTATACCGTATATAATAATTATATACCAGAATATGAATATTTGTTCATCATACCATTCTACATTTCTCACACAATTTAAGGACACGATATATGAAAATGTGATTTAAAAAGTTTTGCACAACCGCCAGGCTTTACGTTGTCATAAAATGTGAATTGTATTACTCGTCAATATATTAAGCCTGGTATGAATATATACTGTGCCTTGCTTGACATTTCTCGAATAATTATACATATTTAATTTTCCGAACAATGCTGGTTTTGTCCTCAACAGGTCATTTAATAGTACATTACGCATCGAGCCTATAAAGGCAATAATTACGACACGAGTATGTTTATAAAACGAGCGAAGCGAGTTTTATAATTTCCATACGAGTGTCTTAATTACCAATACAGGCGAGTTGCATACGACTGTTTATGATCGACGATAATTATGACTTTATTATATGTTCTAACATACGTTTTCATAAATATCTGTCGAGATTCTGTCGGTTGAATTCTTCATCTTGGGAATTGTGTGGGCTCAGCATTAGATCTCGACCCAATACTGAATCCCAATGCTTTGAAACATTGTTTATCCTGAAGTAGCACCAAAATATATCACACAGGTACTATGTTGGATCATTTTATTATTTAGGCCAAATAACACAAAATAGGCTGATACAAATGCCTTAAAATTAAAATGTATCGTATTATCAACTAGCCATCTTCAAATTCCATGCGTATAGAATGTCCACGGAAGGCAAACCAATTGAGTCCCAAATAGAACAGTTATGCAATTTGACGGATACGTTTCGCGTAAGGAATCCATTAACTGAACAGAGAGCTGGATTATAATTTTCGTGACACTAATGTCATACACTTGCTTCCTCCATGACGTTCTGGTGTGTTTATGTGAACAACTGCATTCACTAAAATTGTCGGCGAAATCTTACGCATATGTAGAAATTGGAGTTGCGCATATTAAGGTACAGTGCTATTTTCTTTTGCAATATTGCCCAGTTTGTTTATGCATTGTAACTACAATGGTTGATCCAATATAGGCTAATTTGTCAACTTTCAAATTATGTAATTCATGTCCGATGTGTTGGATTTTGTGTGCATATTAAGAGCTATCCTTACCTAATTGGTCAATAAATGAAAATATTGAGCTCTGATTGGTTGGAAAAACTGTGTTATAATGAAAAGTAGTACTTTAATGACCCCCATTATGATACAGTTTTCTGATATATAATATTTACATTTCGACATCGTCGAACATAAATTCCTATAGATTGACTCATTTGACTAGGCTCTATGCATGTATTATTCTAGTTTCCAACGGGGTTGAGGATGAGATGCGAAGAAATTCTATGGTATTTACGGCCGGAAGCCCTTCCTGACGCCAACCTCATGATATGATTTAATGAGAGATAAAATTAATGAAGGTGAATGAAATTGGACAAATATGTGGAAGAAAGCGGCCGTGCTCTGACAGAAGGTACCGTCCCAGCATTTGCCTGGAGTTGAAAATAAGGTATCCACGGAAAACCATTTCAAGGATGGCCGACGATGGGACTTGAACCCTCGACTACCGAATCCGTAGAGAACTTGGCTGCGCTTTAGCGAGCGTAGCTACCGCTGTCGGTAACATCTTTCTTGGGGTCGTCGGAGACAACCTGGCTCATTATAGTTTTCACCGGGGATTTAAGACCAGAAGCCCTTCCTGACGCCACCTGATTCTTCGGGTGAAAATTCCACTTTCATCATATCTCAAATGTCGTATATGATTGAGTTTTAACATGGCACATTGTGTACACATCACCTGTAATAGGATCCAGGGTGGAATTGCAGAAGCAATACAACTACATCTGCTATTGTTAGTTGTTCTTATAGAAAACAAGACTGTGTAATCCAATCTTCCCAAAATTGTTCTCACTAAAAATCAATCGTATTATTATAACAGAAGTAATGCATAACCTATAATTACCTGTAGTTCATGTTCCTCTTTAACTGTTATCCTCTCAACGTCGAATATATCGCCAGCCTCGTTCTGCAGGTTATCAGAGGGCAACAGCTCATTTGGATCCTGCGATGTATTACAAGTATTACGCAATGTAGCATATATACACACAATATGAGTACTAAGTTAACAGATCCTGATTAGAGTACCATTTACTACTAACTACTGTATTATGTCACTAAACCTTGCTTGGCATGCGAGGAGGAAGTGTGCCGGTGCTTGGTTATTGGGGACTAAATAACTAGGCGCTTGGGAACAGGGCTTCAGGAAACAAATACTGAAGAGGAATGTTTTCCTGCTATAAGGACTGAACAATTAAGAAGAAAAATGTTGTAAATGGAAGGGGGTGAAGAGGTTAATTCAGTAGTAATACATGTTGGAGCAAATGACCTAAGGAGCTCTCCTACTCCGGAAAATATAGGAAATGACATTAGAAACCTGATAAGAGCATGCAGGGAGAAGTATAGAAATGCTGCTATTGCAGTGAGTGGGATTTCATATCGGCGGGACGTGGCGGCTTGCAGGTATGTGGATGCAGTTAATGGTGTAATGGACTGGATCTGTGGTGAAGAGGTATTGTTTATATAAACTCTGGACTGTGGATAGAAGACAATGATTTGGGGTGGGATGATCTCCACTTATATAGGCGAGGTTCGGCCAAACTGGGACAACTCAATGGAAGAGTCATTAAAAGTTTGTAAAATAAAAACAGCAAGTGTTTAAGAGATGATTCATCCCAAATCAGTGAAGGGGACAGTAAACAGAGCAAGATGGTTGATGCCTTGGGTACACAGAGCATTATCAGAGTTTCAAGTGTCTTCTGGTAAACTGTCGTATTGTACTCTAAAAGGGCATAACATTTGGAACCATGGTAGAACTATATGATCCAAATGTTATTATCGGGACTGAGTCATGGCTAGTTGAAAATGTTGTGTAAGGAGAGGTATTTCCTATGAGTTACATGCTATATAGGAGAGAGAGATGAAGCACGGGAGGTCGGGTATTTATACTAGTTAAGGATATATTTAGGAGTCATATAGTTTTTACAGATGAAGGAAATGAGATTCTGGGGGTCAGGGTTGGTTTTAAAGATATGGTAGACATTTTAGGGTGTATATAGAAGAGGGTGGGGTGAAAGGGATGGAAATCTACGAACAACGTTAGTAAATTATGCTATGGAGGATGACCGGGCAGGAAGAAATTTAATTGTTGGGGGTGAATTTAATATGCCGCGAGTGGACTGGGAACGTAGTGCAGATTCTCAAGAACATTATCAATTGCTGACCAACAAAATAATTTGGCAGGGGGCTTTGTTCAAGTTATCGAGGGAAGCACTAGGGGGAACAGCTTGTCGGACATGATCTTGATAAAGCCTGAGGATATTTGGGTCAAATCAGAGATCATTGTAGGTATACGTGAGCACAAGGCTGTTGTAGTAGAGGTCAAGTTGAATATTGAGAGGCAAGTTATGAGGGAGACAAGATTGGTAAAACAGTGTTACAAAGGAAATATAGAAAAGATTTGGAGTTACTTTGCTCAAAATTTCAGTCAGTGGATAGTGAGGGGACTAAACATAGATAGACTGGGGGCTGGTTTAAAAACAATATTTCTAGATTGTGAAAAATTACATGTGCCATTTCAAAATGTAGGGGCGACTACTGATCCACTTATTACAATAAGGAGGAAAGAAGATTAAAGAAGAAATGTAGATTAGTAAGCAATAGGCTCAGGAAGGGGATAGACCTCCCAATAGAATTAAATCGGTTAAGGAGGGAGATTGACAGGGCTAAGATAGTAGTTAGGAAACATTTTATGGGTAGGCTGGTTGGCGGGGGGATGACGTTCAAGGAACGGTGGAGAAATATGTATGTCTATTTAAGGAGAGTGAGAGGAGTTCAAGGCCGAATACCTGATATCAGGGGAAAGATACAACGTTGCTGGTGGAAGATGGGGAGTAGGCTGACGCATTAGTAAGGTGTATGGTAAGGTGGTGGGGATTGCAGGGGAGGGGAAGGTAGATCAGAAAGTGGAGCAGGGTATTGAGGACGGGAAGAAATTTAGTTATGTAAATATGGATATCTATAATACAATACGGGAATTAGGGTCAAGAAAAGCAGCTGGGGTAGATGGGATAAATGGGGAATTGTTAAAGATTATGCGATGGAACATTGTGCCTAATTTAAGGTTTCGATTTGATTTTTGTATAAATAATGGGGTAGTGCCTTAGGACTGGAAGCAGGCGCTGGTAGTTCCGGTATATAAAGGGATAGGGGAAAGGGGGGATACCAATAGCTACAGATCTGTCAGCCCAACATGTATAATATGCAAAATGTTTGAAGGAAATATCAATGATTACATAAGGGAATGCTTACGGAATAGTACGTGGTTGGCAAATTAACAGCTTGGTTTCAGAGAGGGATTTTCCTGTGAATCACAGCTATCAGGCTTTGAGCAAGAAATCAGTGAGGACTTGGATAATAGAGGTCAAGTTGATTGTATTGCAATTGATCTTTCAAAGGCTTTCGATAGGGTCAATCATGGTGTCCTTTTAAGGGGGGATGTAACCGATGAGGGGTCAAAATATCAAAATTTTGAAATATGTGTTTTTGTAAGTATGGTCTCTTTATACTTTGTGTAAAAATTTGAAGCTCATTATTAAACTGGAAGTATTTTGAAATAAGTTTATATCTGATGCTGCATGCCTATAGACAAAGTTACTTAAACGTGAGTAAGAGAACATATCCAACTTTCAAATGTTGTTTTCTCAATATAATTTTTTCTTCCACATAGGTACACTTTTCTCTGAAACCCTAACTGCTACATAACTGAAATTTTCAAGGATTGTTCATTGAGTGATTATACACATATCTACCTATATGTAGAATTATGCTTCTATTTAACCATGTGTAGAATTTGCATGCATTTACACTCATATTTTTACTGAGGTTTATAGAAACCAAAATTCAAATGACTATAAATAAAAAACTTCTCGCGGTATTTGGATGATTCTTCCTAATGTTAGAGATAGTGAAATACATTAAAACTAGTTAAAAGCTCAGGCCAAGATCTTTTATAGTTAAGTTGTAAAGTGTACCTAAATAGGAGGAAGCAACCAACTTTTTGTAGTGACTGTACTGGTGCCATTTTGCCACCCAAGATAGCTGTAGCTTGCCAACTGTACAAAGTTCAGTGCTCTGTGTCTTATATTGTGAACTCAGTGAACTTTTAAAGCCAGCTTTGCATTTTCGGTTACATCCCCCTTAAGGAAAATGGAGGCTGTAGGATTGGACAGGAGTGTAGTACGAGGGGTGAGATCTTTTTTGGAGGAAGAAGTCAAAGGGTAAGGATTTTGTCGTATGACCTCCTGAGAGGCCGAGTTCAGATCTTTCTAGTCGACGCCCGTGGGCGACCTGCGCGTCGGGATGAGAGATGGAATGGATGAAGAGGAAAGAAACTCAGCAAGAATGTGGAAGGAAGCGGCCGTTGCCTTTCAGAAGGTACCGTCCCAGCATTTGCCTGGGGTTGAAAATGGGGAAACCACGGGAAACCATTTCAAGGACGGCTAACAGAGGGGCTCGAACCCACGTGTCTACCGAGACAGCAGACCTAACGCTGCTCTTTAGCCAGCATAGCCACTGTTGTCGGTAGGGTAAGGATTGGAGGGCCAGTATCAGAAGAGTTAAGGGTGGGGAGGGGGGTACCTCAGAGAAGTAAATTGGGACCTTTACTATTTCTCCTTTATGTAACCAACATAGGAGTTGAAATATCATCCCAGATAAGATAATTTTCCGATGATATAGTAAGTTAGTATACAGGGAGATAAATTATCTGGACGACTGCGGCATATTGCAGAGGGACCTGACGAACATACAAAGCTGGGCAGATGAAAGTGATATGATAAATTCAAAGAAAGTCAGGCAGTGAGATTTGTCAACAAAATGAATCAAATTGTTTTTAAATATTCAGTAGGGGAAAATAAAGTTATAATTGGGGAAGAATGTAGATATTTAAGCATAACTGTAAGGGGCGGGAGTTTTCACTGGGGTAGCACATAGGAGAAATAGTGATGAAAGCTAACAAGTCACTACTTATGTTTATGCGAGTGTTCGAAGGGGCTGGCAGAGAGTCCGTCCTCTGCTGGAATGTGCTGGAGGAGTGAGGGACCCATACCAAATGTACCTAATATAGGAATGGGGAGGAGTACAAAGGAAGGCACCGGGATGTACTGGAGGACCACTGATCGACGAGTAGTGTGAGTAGAAAGACTCAGGATTTGGGATGGGAAAGTCTGGCTGGTAGATGTTCAAGAGCCAGACTAGGGGGTATTTTCTTAGCTTACAAGGGAGAAATTGCATGGAAAGACATTCATGTGAGATTGGGCAGTTACAGACATACTTGCAAATTAAAATTAAGTCAGTGGAACAGTAACTGGGGCAAATATTCGTTCATTGTGAGGGGGGAAGTAGAATGAAACATTTTGCCAGGGGATATTTTCAGCCCTTGCCCTCTGATGTGGGGAAATTCAAGGAGTTGGTAAGAAAGCACCAGATCAGGAGACAGTGATGTGCGGTACATGACTTATCCTTATTCTTATTTTATAATTTATCTCTATTGTTATAATTATTACTGTATTATTTTCTTACACCAAATGAATGACTTATTGTTGTATTGAATTATTTATTTTGCTTAGTAATTGTAATTTGCCACCATGCACAGCGTCCACATTTGCAAATAAATATATGTACTCGTATGTATCATTAAGATAGCAATGTTACACCATGCACGAATTAAAATGCAACTTACAATGTTATGGCATTCATGAGTCAACCATTCTGGCTCACTCTTGATGAATAGTCTTTTCTCCATTACGATCAGGATACTAGAACAGAGGAAGAATTAATGAGGAATCTTATTTTTTCCAGTAGGCCTAACTTACGCCAAATCAGTCTCATATTTTATAAATCAAATGAGGTATTATCAGACTTCTCCAAGTGCACAGTGATAACGAGCGGTTATAATTTGTCATCAGTAAAACATATACAACCATGACGCTCAACAATTACTCTAATAAGTAATATGTTTGCAAGTTGACCGTCATAGTCAAATAATTCGTCACTATTTATGATTGTGATTGAACAGAATGATAAAATTAATGTTGCCTGCTTTTAGAACAGGGAAATAAACTCCTTCATTCCTAAATACACAAAAATATGATTTGGGGCAAGCTGATTACATATTATATTGTCAGACGATAAAGATGATAAACCTATCAACACGATTAATTTGTCTACGTGAATGTGAACTTAATTAGCTTCACTGGTATTGCAAATCTGCATGGCTACGGTAGTGAAGCCAGAAAAGAAATCTCCTTCCATTACAAAACAGCCAGTTCAAACTAGATTCGTCATTGTCTCTAACCATTGTACTCTATAATACGAGTAGGCTATTATCAAGGAGGATTTCGCCCTTACAGAAGTTGTCCAGACCAAATCCTTAGCCTGAAATTAATAATGGGATATTACAAAAACAGAAATAAGCAACTCTTTATCTCTTTAATAGATTTCAAGACAGCCTATGATAGTATTCATAGACTGACACTGCTAAAAATCCTAAATCGTACGGTCTACATCCTAAATTGATAAAAATCATTCAATTAACATTAACAAACACAAATTCTAAAGTTGAATTTAGGGGAGAAATATCAACAGCTTTCACAGTAAAAACCGGTCTTAGCTTTTCAATGAGTACCATACATCATGAAGGTTTTGTCAAAAGGAAAACCCTCCTAAGATAAAAATTGGAACAAAACCATCAATATGAATAAACTGCTTAGGATTTGCAGATGACTTGGCTCTTTTAGCACTAGACAAGGAAGAGGCTTCTACTCAGATCACTGGTCTCCAAGAAATTGTTCAAGGGATAGGATTACAGATAACATTTGAAAAAACTGAGATCGTACCAATGAAACCCTTAGATATAAATAAATTCTATATAAATGATCATAAAATTGACCTAGTTCTCAATTTAAATATCTTGGAGAAATTATCACACATTACTTAAACGAAAAAGTAACTTGGATAAATAGAACAAATAAAATGAAAAAGGCACAATCTCCGACCTGGTCAACGTACGGCATTATAATAAAAAAAATGCCTAGGCCTATCAATAGCTACTATGATCCAACATTATAAAACTGTAACTCTCCCTGAAGCCACTTATGCTTGTGAAACACTGTTCCAAATTAAAAATTAACGAAGAACTGATCAGCTCCTCAGAACGGAAAGAAGAATCATTAGAACGTGCATAAATAAAAAGTATCAGGTTGAGGGAGTCTGGAGGATTCTCCCAAATGAAACTGTAGCTATATCGTGAGATTGATCCAATCACCAGCACAATGAAGAAGAAAAGAATTTCATAATTTTTTTACAACTTACGGCTTCAGGAAAACAGAATTCTACGCCAACTAGTGATGAGAAATCTAGGAAAGAAAACTGGAGGAAAATGGATCCAAGAAATCCAACAAGAGCTCAAAGCAGTTGGACTCAAGATAACAGATGCCGAGGAGAAAAATGAAATTAACTTAACACCATTCTTAAAACTCACAAATTTTCAGCAGAAATGACACATAGAAAGCCTATGGAGATATCACATGAGTTGAGAAAATCCCGATCTGAAAGAATGAAAAAGTACCGTACTGGAAAGAGCGCAAGAACCAAGCAACACTGCCTTCAAAGAAGAAGTGATTGTGTAACGACTCAAGTGGTCCAATTTGACCAATCAAGATTATTAATAATAATAATAATACAGATGCATTTCTCTAACAGGTGTGAAACGTTTATATTTATTTAATCGAATAGCCCTTAATAGAGCACGTTAAATCAATACATCAAGAATGGCTATAAGATTTCCTCTTGGTCACCCAAAATTGCTTCATTCTTTCAGATTGTTGTCGCCGGAGCTCCTCAATGTTGTGTGGCTGTTTTCTACTTCTCTCTAGTTCCTCCTTGAAGGTAGACTGTTTTAATTTTGTTCCGAAAGAGTTGTCTATTAGGTATGTCTTCAATTTGTATATTGGCCTCTTTAAGGTCATTCAAGGTCTGTTGAAACCAAGCTGGCTGTATCTTAAGTTTTATCATTTTATTGAAAATTTTCTTTGTCAATCTATCATCGTTCATTCTTTGTAAATGTCCAAAAAAGGATAATCTTCTTCTTCGCATGGTATGTAGTATGTTTTCTACATGCTCATAAATTTCTACATTTGGTCTAGGTCTGTTGTAATCTGCTCCTACTTTCCAAGGGCCAAGTATACTTCTAATTATTTTCCTTTCCATGAACATGATTTTGTTAATTTCACCTTTATTCATTAATTTAAGTGTCTCAGATCCATATAAGGCCTCTGGTTTCACAACAGTACCGGTATTATAATGTTTAATTTTAATAGAATTAGGTAATGCTTTTTTCTTATAAATGTTCCTGGTGAGCTGGAAAGCTATACAGTAGCCTATTCATTTTCTTTGTTCTAACTGTTAGGCTGTTTTTCTCATTATTATTTATTGTAATCCATTCACCGAGATATTTGAAAGAATTCATTCTTTTGATTTCTTTTTGTTGAATACATAATTTATCAGGACTATTTTTGACATTGGATATAAATTCTGTCTTTGTGAATGAAATTTGTAGACCTATTTTATTTGCTTGTTGTATTAAATTATCAATTTGTATTTTGGCATTTTCCGGTGTATCAGTAATTAGAGCAATGTCGTCAGCAAACGCCAAACAATCTATATAGATGTTATCTCGTTGATATCCTAATTTAACCCCTTTGGTGTCTGTTTTCCTCCACTCTCGGATCACCTTTTCCAAGGCACAGTTAAAAAGTAATGGTGACAATCCATCACCTTGTCTGACTCCTATGTTTATTTAAAAAGCCTTGGAGAACTCCCCACGAAATCGGACTTTGGACGTGGTATTTGTTAGCGTATCCTGAATAATGTTAGTAGTTTTAGGATCCAAACCAAATTCTTTTAGAATGTTGATGAGAGATTCCCTGTCAATGGAATCATAGGCTTTTGCAAAATCTATAAAAGTAACTGTCGTGTCTTTATTTCTTAAATGTCTCATCTGCAAAATAGTTTTAAGGTTCCATATCTGTTCAACACAAGATCTATGTTTACGAAAGCCATTTTGATACTCTCCTATTTCTACGTCTAATTGGGGTTCTGCACGATTGAGTAAAGCTTCGGAAAGAATTTTATATGCTACTGACACAAGCGATATGCCTCTATAATTATTCGGGTCAGATTTAGACCCCTTCTTGTGGATAGGGTGTATTATGGCGACTTTCCATTCGTGGGTGCCCATAGGATTGTTTCCAGTAAATATTTTCGTTTCATTACCTACCTGTCCCCCCCCCCCTTCCCCCCCACACACACAAAGAGAAGGTTTCATTTCTTACTTACTTCGTGAAATTCATTATTTTACTGCTCTGAAATCATTGGCTACTTTGTGGCAAGTATGGGAGGAATGTTTTCTTTGAGTTTTTGCCCGTCAACGTTCGCTTTTCTTCGTGATTCAACGTCGTAATTTTCAGTTCTTAAAAACAGGAAAAACTAGTGGTATCGACAAAAATAAAAATCAAGTACCGTAGTTCATTAAAATGGTATTGTTAATCCAGTTTGCCAACTTTCTAAATAACTGGACATATTTTCACATGATCCCAAATCACTAAGTTAAACTGTGGAAATATCCTAACATCTGAATCAGACAATTATTTAAATAGCACTGTTTCCAAATACGGTGGGCTACGGTATCTAGTTTGTACTGGCCATTACAGCAGATCGTCACGTCTTTCCTCTTCTAAACAACCAATCGGAAATATTTCGCATTGCTCTTATTAGAATCATGAAACACTTGTAGCCTACGAACTGATAACCTCGAGCCTATGGTTTTAGTAAAAATTAGTTTTGTCAATAAAATATTTCGCCTGATTATTACTAACCTCTAAGTAAAATGGATAAAAACCACTATATCACGTACTTCTTAATACCATTATTCGCATTCTCGACTGAAACAAGAGGAAAGGTGATACGAACGTAAACAAACCACTTCTTTCAAAGTGTAATAGAGCCTTATGCTCAAGCTTTTCTCTGTTTATGAAATTAATAGACGATAAAATGAAACTAACAGATATTGTATAATTCCGTAGAGTTTTATAAAATTAACAAGTGACATATTACGCCGTATTATTGTACCTGTGACGTAAATAATATAGTGTCTAACCAATTTAATACAAATACTTTTTGAGTTTTTTAAATTTATGTGTGTTAAGGCTACCCCTAAAGAAGGGAAAATTGACCTTTTTATATTCAATAACTGGCATTGTTGTAAAGTTGTTGCATTATTTGTAAACAGGTTTAAACCTCACCCCTTGTACTTGACTCTGAGTGAAATTCCGGTTTATGTAATAACGTGTCATTAGGCGAGTGTGTATAAGTAATGTTATTTCAGAGTACCGATACCGTAGTTTTGAGATGAGTGCACCGGAACATGAAACATGATACATACGTGGTATTTCCCTGAAGGTAGTGTTGAAAATATCGTAGACCTACTAGGGATGGCTGCTGTCAGCGTCGGCAGTCAAATTTCGAATATTTAGGTAACCAGTCGTCATCGTGCAGCTTAAATTGAGGTACTCAACTACACAGATGGGCTTAAAGATCAAATTACTACATTCCGTCCTTTCTTACAATGCATGCCACGTATGGATTTACGTCGAATTGGTGACATTTTGGCAAAATAGCAGATCTATGGTGTTCATGTCTTCCAGATTTTTGATAGTAGCCTGGAAAAGAAAAGCGCTACTCACGCAGCCGTTTAACTTGGAACGTACATTTTTACACCCTTCATTTATAAGTTTTTTTTTTCACTTTTTCCCTGAATTGTCAGGCTAATATTAGGCCTAAATATGAAAGTTATGATCTTTATGTTTACTGATGATCAGATATCTTTTTGAATTTGTTGAAGTACCGTACCCATTTCAAATTGCTGGTTGTTACGATTAAGCATCAAGTCGAGCTTAATCTTTATTCAGTGAATAATATACTGTCTAAACAATCTAAATCAATTCTTTTTATTTTTTTAATTTATTTAGGCCTATTTATGTCTCATATGTTACGCATCCAAAATTGCCTGCTTTGCAAAAGGGTTCCATTGAAATCATACACAACATTACGAAGTCTATCACTATTGAATTCACCATTTTTTCTATATTCGATTAAGAGTGCGAATCTCAGTCACTTTGATTCTGGCACAAACATTGTAGGATAATTTAAGTACTGTATTATAAATTGCTTCGATTTTAGAAAATGTAACACTGCGGGTTAAGAATCTACAACTGCAATGTTAGATTGCTGTTCATTCGTAGCAATAATCGCTTTGTTGTCAAGAAATGAGCCACCGTACTATTGCACACCTTTAAAATAAAAATGTACAGCATTTCGCGACACGAATAGGCTATAACAAACGCGGAAAGGCGAGCCGGCGTAATATGGCGAGAGTATAATACAGTCAGGCCCTTATTTAGGGTTCTTGACGTCTCTGGGAGTAATCAACATGCAAAATTTCATTTTCATAGCCCTTGTGCTTACAAAGATACGATGACTCACGAATGAGTACCTCCTTTTTGGATTATGTATAATAAGAAAAGATTGCATTACGGTACTTACCTTGAAATGAAATGAAATGAAATACAAATCCATTCGTAGAAGATGCACACAAAATTAATAAATAATACTGTAAGCACACTGACACAGTCTAGGCGGCCATTCATAGTGAGCACAATACACACGAATGGAATGTAGGCTACGCGCATATAAATTACAACATTCCTTTGTAATATTAGTCAAGTGTCTAATTTAAAGCGAAAGCACACCAGCACTATTGCATAACTGACATAATATGTAGGATTATTTTAACCTTCCGGTGGGTGCTACTGATCTGACGGGCGCACGAGTTAATTCTTATCTCATATTCGTCAACATATTCGTCAACTACCTTTCAGTAGTTACATCTTTCCACATGACATTCAAGTCCATATCGGCCAGTTTGTCAATGACCCTTCTACACATTTGCTGTTGTTGCAAAAGTGATATGCGAGGCAGATTGCGCGTGATCGAGCACCATTACGTAATAGACTATGTAGAGAACGAATGAGTGTATTCACTAATAGAAGCAAAACTATTCTTCAGCAAATATTGTAATTTAAAAAAATTCAGATTTCTGAGGTGTGCCAGACGGGCTTAATGCGCCCACTGCCACTATACAGTATTTAATGTTTGGCCAGTGGGAATGTTAAATTTCTGAAGTATTTATGTTTAGTACAAATTAATTAGAATACTGTAAGCACTTTTGAAAACAAAACAAAAAAGCGTTTGTTCTCAGTCTGATTTTCATATAGTTTTATTTTTCAAGGATCCAGGGGGAGGGACATGCCCCCCCCCTGCCCCCCGTATGGGCGCCCATGTTTCCATTCCTCAGGAACTTTTTCATTTTCCCAGATCTTATCAATTATATCTTTCAATTGTATGATTATATCATCATTAAGGGCTTTCAGCAACTCTACCCTAATCCCATCTTCACCAGCGGCTTTGTTGTTTTTCAAGTTGCGTATAATTTCTTTAATTTCGTCCAAGTCTGGTGCTATAGAATTTTCATTTTGAATGTTAGTAGTGTTGGTGATAAACTTGTCTTCCGGATTATGACAATTGTGTAGGTCTTAAAAATACTCTGCCATTATATTACAATTCTGTTGATTAGAATATGATATTTGTTTTGTCTTTGGATTTACAAGTAATAATGTGGGGGCTTCAAATTTATTCAATTGTTTTTGAAATAGCTGGTAGAAATTTCTCACATTGTTGTTTTTAAATTCATCTTCTATTTGTTGTAGTTCCTTCAGAAAGAACAATTTTCTTTCCCTTTTAAAAGTTTGAGTAGCTATTCTTCTTTTTTTTATTAGATTATTTCTGTTGTCTTGATTTTTGTTTGAATTCCATTTCTCCCACGCTTTTTGTCGTTCTTCTTGAACCTTATTACAGTGTTCATTCCACCAGATTTGTTTTTTCTTGTTCGTTGGAGGTAGTGTTTTAATTGCTGCTGTAATTATGCAATTTTTCAAATCATTCCACGTATGAAAGTTCTGTTGTTGAATCTTGGTTGTTATTTTATCTTTCTCCAATTAATTAATATCATATTTAGGAATTGTTGAGTGTTTTTTAAATTTTCAGATATCAGGTTTAATTTTAAATTTAGCTACTGAAATGTAGTGATCAGAGTCAATATTTGCAGACTTTATTACCCGTACATTCATTATTTCTTTAGATGACTTCTTGCTTATTGCTATGTGATCAAGCTGTTTCTCCCCACATAGTGGGTTTGGCGATACCCATGGCACTAACTTCTTTGGTTTTCTTTCAAAATATGTTGATTTGACTATTATATTGTGGTTAGCACTAAGTTCTATTAATCTTTCACCATTCTTATTTGTACGCAAATGAGCTGGTTGGTAACCCAGAATTTTTTGGTATTTCCTCTCTTTTCCGATTTGTGCGTTGAAATCACCCAATAAAATAATGGTGTGATTCGCTGGTACTTTACTCAAATAATTATCAATTCTTTCCCAGTATTCGTCGACAATATGTCTAGTTTTCTTCTTGTTTTTGTCATTCGTTGGCGCGTGTATATTTAAAAGAGTGTACACTTTATTTTTAGTTTTAAATGTTAAAGAAGATGTCCTTTCATCGATTGGATCAAACTTTAATATTGAGTCTATTATCTTGTTTGAAACTATGAATCCACTGCCATATAAAGGTGTGCCATTTAATATCCTGCTAGTAGATTTACTCTTATATATTCTGTAGCCATTTGATTCGAACGGCTCATTATCCACATATCGAGTTTCCTGTATGGCTGTTAACATAATGATTTTGTTATCAAGGTAATCTGTAATCGTTTTCAATTTCCCCAATTTCATCAAAGACTGAACATTTAATGTTGCTATGCAATTCAGTTGTTTGAAGCGAATCTTGTTTACGTGACTTACAGGATGCTCCGACTCACCCAAATCATTACACACCTTACGTTGTGATCCCCAGAATTTATATTATCGTCAAAGGCGGCTCCAGCAAGTTATCTCATTGTGGCGCCTTCTCCTTTCTAGAGACTAAAGATAACATTATTAATAACTCAGACCTCCGGAGGATTAGTAGATTAGATTAGATAAGATTAGATTTGTTATTCATCCATTTGATCAATTACATGTATACAATAACGTACATTTTTCTATAGGACATGTCAGAAATTACATCTATACAATGAAGGAACATACAGGTATATATTACAAATACAATATCTACGGTATTTATAACATATTACCGGCATAATAATAGATCATAAGAGATACAATCTTATTGGACAACTATTTACATCTTACGGTACTCGATTATCACAAGATGAAAACTTAATTCTATAAATACAACAACTTACGGCTAGGTATTACAATTAAAATAGAAAAGTTAAATATATTATAGATTTCATTGCTCATATACGCTAAGATATTCAACTACGGAGTAAAATCAATGCAGATAAGCTTTCAACATTCTTTCAAGTAGGTAGTAGTAGTGAGGAAGAGAAAGAGTAATATTAAAAAGAAGCAATATTTTTTTCAAAATAAATACTTCAAATGCTATGTCGCAGACAACGCTCACATCATGCATACGCCAAATTTATATGCTAAATTAATTTAAAATCGAAATAAATTAAGAAATATGGAATCCCTATAGTGTGCTTGACAATTTGTTGCAATATAGCACCATGTACGACCCGACACTTGGTGCCAGGCTGTTCACGTATGAACGATGACGCCTACAACTCTTTGTCGTAAATCATCGCGTATGTCTATACCAGAGGTGGCCAAACAGCACGTTGGCACGCTAGCTTCACGCCGGCCACCATGTTCGTTTTGTACTTGACATGATTTTGAATGTCACATAGGTGAACTTCTAGAAGTGCGCTTTCTGACGAGTACTGCCTTGCAGCGATAGTGGAGAAAGGCTACAGACTATGTCTGTCTCTCTCGCTCGCTATCCTGTCTTACTCCCTCTCGTACTGCCTTCAGCTCTTCACTGTGTCGAACGTCAAACGGTCGCGCACCGGTGTCCCTTGACATTATTTGATCGTGGCGATATGTAGTGTAACGTGTGACCATGGATGTTTTTTTCCTCTTCTAGTAGATTTCAAGAATTTACAAAACTTTCATCTGATTTTTAGCCTATTTTCATTTATGAAAAAAAAAAGACTTATTAGATCACCTTTTGCCTGTATGGGTGAACGTGTGTGTGTGCGCGTGTCCCCCTAATGAAATTTAAACGGCTGGAGCGATTTCAATGAAAATCTGTAAGGTCATCCATCCAAGTACTGACTATGCCCAATGTTGCTTCACTGCGGTGATCGGACGACAATCGGAGTATTCAACATGGTATGGCCGTTGGCATCCGACTCCGATCATGCCTTTCAAATTCTTTTCCGGCGTGCCAACCCAACATGGCGGCTATGAGAAATATTTCACCAGCATTCTATATCTCTGAAACTATTACCGATATCACCCTGAAATTTTGCACGAAGATTTAAATATACTTTTCACCCGATTCAACCATCCGAGCGTTGTGAAACATGCCACACATTGTAATGCACTGGCATCTATAATTTAGTTCAATATTTCATATTACCTCATGATGGCGGCTGTGCGAAATTTTAATTCCTATCTTGTGTCCTAATCAAGCAATCGAAGTCAAGGGTTGAATAATGAACCTACGAAATAATCTTCACCTAATAGTACAAAACTCCATGGCCTGCATTAAAAAATCCAACACACAATCATCTGAAATATTTTGACGGTTCTCAATATCACCTAATCTGTGAGAGCAATCAAACAGCAATTGTGTATGTTGATAAAGGCTAGTAACCTAAACCTATGGGACTTTCAATAACCTGCTGAGCACGAATGCAACAAGGTGGCGACGCGAAATTTAAATATTTAAATGGTTGTTTATCGCGATTTAACATCCGAGCGCAGTGAAACTCAATAATCTTCATGTAAGAGTACATAATTAAAAATCCAACACGGCGACCATCTGAAATATTTAGACGGTTCTCAATATCTACGAATCTATTACAACAATCAAACTGAAATGTTGTATGTTGATAGAGGCAATTGACATGAGTAGGATATATGAAAATAGGCTGTATAGTTCTTCACGGAACTACGTGGTATTTCTTGTGTCCTAATCATGCGATTGAAGTTTGAATAATAAACCTAGGTGATAATCTCCATCTAATAGTAGCCTACATGACTCAATGGCCTACATTACCTGGCGGCCATGCGAAATGTCTACGATCTATTACAGCAATCAAACTGAAATTTAGTATGTTGATACAGGAAATTCACATAAGTAGGATATATGAAAATAGGCTATTTAGTTCTTCCCGGAACTACTTGTTTAATAATGTTATTTGTATTACGTCCCTGTTAACATCTGCGGCTTTTAGAGACGCCGGGGTGACGGAATTTTTCCCTAAAGGGGATCTTTATCGTACCAATAACTCTACTCACACGGCTCCCTCGCATTTACGCACCCTCAAATGCCAACTGACTGCCCCTGGATTCGATCCTGCAACCTTGGGCACAGCAAGCGAGAACGTTACCGCTGAGCCACGCAGCGAATTTATCTGCTTTTTATTTGTTCGCCAAGCCATTGCAATGTAGCACTCTACTTAAGGATGTTTTGAACCCTGTGAAGAATCTGCCTGATTTCTATTCAAAATGTCTGCCTCGTTGCACAGTGGCTAGCACTCTTGGCTGTCACCGGGGAGGCCAGGGTTCGATTCCCGGCTCTGACAAGATATTTAATTCTGGTCTGGGGGCTGAAACGGGCTATACTCAGCCTTGTGAAGCAAAAGTCAGAAGAGGCGGGTTCAATTCCCACCACAGCGATCTTGGAAATAGTTTTCCGTGGATTCCCACTTTTACCATGCCAGGCGGGTTCATGAATTAAGGCCCTGGCCTCCTTCTTCCCAATCCACATTTTAATTACAAATACACACACTAATACTGCCA
Source organism: Meconema thalassinum (assembly GCA_946902985.2). Classification (NCBI taxonomy): domain Eukaryota; kingdom Metazoa; phylum Arthropoda; class Insecta; order Orthoptera; family Tettigoniidae; genus Meconema; species Meconema thalassinum. The sequence goes on along the minus strand of OX336398.1, from coordinate 181,315,153 downwards.
TCATAATAACACAGACTGTCATACAAATTTCACGCACCCAAGTACACGGGACTACATGAACACGGTGTCGAAAAGCCCCTAAGTGAATCATCAACAATATTTATTCAAAATTATCGCAGCAAGAATATTCGAAATTGCACAGGCACGTTGCACAAGTGTTATCAATGTTTAGAGCAACGTGTGTCTGTAAAACGTTTTTCTCTGTATTGAAACTTCTAAAACCACGGCATCGCACTCTGAAGTCTGACGATTTCCTGCGAAGAAGCCTCCGGTTGTTTGTTTTCAAACAAACGTAGCATTGAACGTTTTGTAAATATGAAAACAAATTGAAACAAACATGAAAAATTATAATGTGACTGAAATTGCACTGTCTTCAATGACTCCCATGTTACCTTATCAATATTTCTGACTTTTGAAATGCTAAGCACGCAATCTTCAAGTCCCGGTACGTGGAGAAACACAATACACTGTACATGTGTCGGACAACCAGCGCATCGGACGAACAGTTTGTTTGTTTGTTTGCAATACGTTCGGTGTAAAGGCGATCCCAACTTGACTCGGTCCAACGTGCCGACAAAGTTGGCAGCCCAGCCAAGAGAGGCAGAAGCCAGCAAATAAAGACTGGCCGCCCCTGGTCTATACCTTTGAAATGTCCCACCCCAGATCACTGATATAATGGAGTTAATTTTGGCGGGTAGGGTTAAGTAATAATAAGGTGATTGGATTCTAATCTTTACGCAGACGATCTGTCGTTGCATTTGCGGCTCCCTCCATTTGACAGCGCTCGGTGGGGCCGCACCGTCCGCACCACCTAATTCCGCCCTTGATCAACATTCCCCAAGAAATTAAGTAGATATATATCGTACAATTATATACTCTACTTAGCTGCGAGAGCTCATCTTTCTCCTCGCTATAGACGTTGTCCGTCCACAACAATTGAAATATCCTTAACTTACATGGACCTGCAATTTAACTAAAAATAATGTAATCTTATAACTATCAATAATTACATAGAAATGATATTAAGTTGGCACCCCTGAATCATCTCAAACCACCAACTGCCAAGAAGCGTGAGATTACCTCCTGGGCTCCTGTGACTACGCTTGCTTTCTGTGCCAATCCATGTCAGTAATGGATCTCTCGTTGGACGCTGGTGAATTCGTCGCATCACAAGTTTCCTATGTACCTAATTAGGTAGATTTCATTAGAAAGCTAACGATTGCAATGAGTACCATTTTTCGACTTCCGTAAAATTTCGACATATCTTCGGGTTTTACATCCCGCAGGCCACAAAACCACCGTCAGTTCAAAAGTTTATATCTAATTTATATTTATATATATACTAGCTGTACCCGACATGCGTTGCAATGCCAATCAAAGAAAGTGTTGGCGTTGTAACTTTGTTTGTTGAAGTGCTTTTGGATTCCCAATATTTATTTATTTATTTATTTATTTATTTTCCGTTGACCACCTATAAACTATTGTAAAATTGATTTACTATCTCAAAAAAATCATGGGAGCGTGCTCAACAACTCACCAAAGTTTCACCGCAATGAAATGAATGGTATATGAACGCATACGGGACTTTGTTGAAACGATTCGAGCGCCGTCACCCATTTGTTGAATATACTCGAACGCTACCTATTGTAAAATGGATTTACAAAGTCGAAAACCTTCCCTGGCGTGTACACAACAACTCATGAACGTTTCATCGCCATCGGATGAATAGCATATGAACGCGTACGGGATTTTGTTTAAACAGTACACGCGCCTTCACTCATTTGTTGAATCCAATTGTGCGCCACCAATTGAAAAATGGATTTACTAATTCATACACCTTCGCAGGACTGTACTCAACTCACCAACGTTTTATCACAATAGGATGAATGTTATATGAACGCATACGAGACTTGGTTGACACGATTCACGCGCTGTCGCTCATTATTTGAATCAACTCGTGCGTTACAAATTGTAAAATGGTTTTACTAAATCAGAAATATTTGCGGGAGAGGAAACAACATTTCTCTAAATTTCATTGCAATCGCATGAAGGGTATATGAACGGATACGATTTTTTTTAACGAAACGCGCGCCGTTACTCATTTGTTGAATCAACTCGTGCGCTACCTATTGTAAAAAGGATTTACTAAGTCAGAAATCGTTCCTGGAGTGTGCACAGCAATCCAACCAAAGATTCTTAGCAATCGGATGAATGGTATTTGAACGCTACGGGACTTTGTTTATGCGATTCCCAAGCCATCGATCATTTGTTGAATCTACTTGTGCGATACCTATTGTAAAGTGGATGTACTAAGCCAGAAACCTTCCCTGGAGTGTACACAACATCTCTCCCAAGTTTGATCGCTATCGGACGGATGGTATATGAACGCACACGGGACTTTGTTGAAACGCTTCGCGCGTCGTCGCTCATTTGTTGAATCTACTTGTGCGCTACCTATTGTAAAATAGACTTACTAAGCCTGAAACTTTCCCTGGAGTGTACACAACAACTCACCCAAGTTTAGTCGCTATCGCACGAATGGTATATGAACGCATACGGGACTATGTTGAAACACTTCGCGCATCGTCGCTCATTTGTTTAATCTACTTGTGCGATACCTATTTTAAAGTGGATTTACTAACCCAGAAACCTTCTCTGAGTGTTCACAACATCTTACCCAAGTTTCATCGCTATCAGACGAATAGTATATGAACGCATACAGGACTTTGTTGTAACGTTTGGCGCGTCGTCGCTCATTTGTTGAATCTACTCGTGCCCCATCTATCGTAAAGTGGATTTGCTAAGCCAGAAACCTTGCCTGAAGTGTACACAACTTCTCACCCAAGTTTCATCGCTATCGGACGAATGGAATGTGAACGCATACAGGACTTTGTTGAAACGCTTCGCCCGTCGTCGCCCATTTGTTAAATCTACTCGTGCGCTACCTATTGTTAAGTGGATTTACTAAGCCAGAAACCTTTCCTGATGTGTATACAACAACTCACCTAAGTTTAGTCGCTATCGGACGAATGGTATATGAAGGCATATGGGACTATGTTGAACATTTCGCGCCTCGTCGCTCATTTGTTTAATCTACTTAGCGATACCTATTGTTAAGTGGATTTACTAACCCAGAAAGCTTCCCTGAAGTGAACACAACATCTCACCCAATTTTCATCGCGATCAGACGAATAGTATATGAACGCATAAGGGACTTTGTTGAAACGCTTCGCGCGTCGTCGCTCATTTGTTGAATCTACTCGTGCGCTACCTATTGTTAGGTGGGTTTACTAAGCCAGGAACCTTCCCTGAAGTGTACACAACATCTCACCCAAGTTTCATCGCTATCAGACGAATAGTATATGGACGCATACGGGACTTTGTTGAACGCTTGGTGAGTCGTCGCTCATTTGTTGAATCTACTCGTGCGCTACCTTAGTAGGGGGGTAGTGACGCTTCTAGGCCACCCGGCATTGCTCGGGTGGCGATCATATTAAATAATTAATAACTCTCGAACCCGTGGTCGGAAATTCACGAATGAGGTGTCGTTGGACTCGGGCTGACGGGACTTTGCTATGGACAACTCATTTCAACACCTAAATAAAACCTACCCCTACTAGGGGTGAAATTGTAATTTTTTTGTGAAAGTCTCTTTTCAAATGCGACATGTATAAGGTGCGCTGCTAAAATGAACTTAAACGTTGTTGCTCATATAGCGCATGCGTTTTTGTGGCTGCCGCTATGGATCAACATTTTTTTTTACGCATGCGCACTTGGGATTTTTGTAAGAGGGCGAGCTCTTTGAAAAAAATGGTTGATAAGAAGGGGTTTTGGTGGTGAGGAGAGAACCAGATAGTCGCCTACTTTCCAATGAACTTTGCCGATATCTCTCGAACGCAAGGTCGGATTTGGACGTGTGACGTGTCAAATCGCTTGTCTCAAAGCCCTATATATGTTATTAATAGGTTAAAGTTTTGAGAATGAGGGAAACAGGCTTTTTGGGGATAAAACCATGATCTTAGACTTTTTCCGATATCTCACGAATGCACGGTCGGATTTGGTCCTATGACGTGTCAAATGGCTTGTCTCGAAACCCTATTTATTTTGGTAATAGGTTAAAGTTTTTGAGAATGAGGGAAACAGAATGTTTTGGTGTAAAACCGTGATTTTAGACTTTTCCTATATTTCGCGAACCAATGATGCCAGAGGCGTGTACGACAGGTCCAAGGACTCGGGGTGACGTCCTCTTTGCTATGGACTACCCGTTATAATTTTAAAAAAATATTGAAAACTCGATTTTGGGGTAAACACGTGTTTTTTGTGCTTTTGCCGATATCTCACGAACCAATAACGCTAGAGGCGTGTACGACGTGTCCTAGGACTCGGGCTAACACCCCCTTTCGAGTGTGGTAGATATTTTTTTTCCAAAAACTAATTCACAAAGGGCCTAACGCCATACATGTTGAATTTTTTTCTTTACCTGTTTATAATGTTCATGAAGCGTGGTGGTTGAGAGAGACGATACTGCTGGGTGTGTGTGTGTTTCAACGAACCTGTCGCTAACCACAAGGACCATGTTTAATAAAACAATCGCTATTTAGGCGGGTCGGTGTATGACAGAGCGAGGGTTCGTTTTCTGATATTTTACCTTTAACGTGTAAACGGTGATGAGAACTTGGTTCTATGTTGGTCGAAGCGAGTACAGAAAACAAACTTGCAGACGAGCATTAGGTGAATGTCATTTGAGCTTATTGGAAGGCGCTGATCTGACTTGACCACAAGTGCAATGGAAAAATGACAATGACGCTTGAAGGTGAAATAATCTGACCATCGTGGTGGCAGGGAAGAGCGAAAGGCATGTGAACACATGTGAAACCACATGAGGGCTAATCCAGTGACATCCTGTTTTGTTTCGTACGTGACAAAATGCAAGTTCATGTGAAATTTGACCTGGCACAGGTGTTCGCCTGGGACGTTAGCTGTCCACGTGCGCGATAACTGTTAACAAGTTACATCCTGTTTGCTTCGTACGTGACAAAATGCAAGTTGACGTGAAATTTGATCTGCCACAGGCGTTCACCTTGGACGTTAGCTGTCCGCGTGCCTGATAACAGAATGTTCAAAACGTGGGAATCGCTGAATCAGTAAAAAATATGATGCAACTTGTGGGAATGATGTCACAACCAATAGATAGGCAAGAGCTGCGAACAGCAGTGGTGGGAGGTGAAGGGAGGGAGAGGGGGAGGGGTAATGTATGAGAGAACACAGGTGGAAAGAGAAAGAAATATGTGGAGCTGAGGACAGTACACATAGAGCTATAGGTGGTGTACAAAATGTGTGAATAAATAAACTAAAAATTGCACAGGTTCACACAACATGTAATTTATTGATCCAAGAATTAAACGTAGAGTTAAACCCGAACCATTTGACATATAGTTTATTTCCTTTTTGTTTCGCGTACGAACATGTGTGATGTTTACCATGTGTGATGAAACATAGCTAGGTAGAGAAAGAATTAGTGTAGGCTACATGTATGGTGACTGACAAGACTTTTAACATTGAAACTTGTTTTTCAGATCAAACTGCAGTATAGAGAGAGTATAGGTTGCAGGTATGGGTTAATAAATGACGAACGGTGTACACAAACTCTGATTTATCGATTCAAGAATTAAGAGTAGACTATCTTTAATTAATTGGTAAAAGAGAATAGCTAAAACGCAAAAAAAAATGCTCAGTGGTTTCCGGGACAAGATGGTCGCTACACACAACAAGCTTTAAATACTTGAGGCTAATAATCTATACACACACACTCGCTTGGTCTAAACTAAACTGTGTTGTTGTCAGTGCTCAGACAGTAGGCTGATGACAAAATGCATTGCTAACGGAAATATAATCATTTCCGGTTGTATAATGTTACCAGCTATCCATTTTGTGTTGGAATGTTAAGCACTTTTAGCTCTTGTACTGGTGGTCTTAACTCGATTTCCTGGTCTGAGGCCTAGAAAGAGTCAAACTAAGAAACAAGGGCATGGTAGTGTAGTGAATAAGCTGTTAGCCTCTTCACCAGGGTTCGATTTCAGGTTAATATGCATGTCATAAACATATTAAACAAAACAAAACAGAGATAACGTTTAAAACTGATTACATTTGTGTCTTTTCAAATTATTACTTGGATTACAAATAAAAAGGTGAACTGGTTTTGATATACAGTTAATGCTGTCTATCACACACTAGACTGTAAGAAAGCCAAATAGCAAAAGGCATAGGTAGAGCAGTGGTACATTTGCTATATGTAGAGAACTACCTAGCGGTTTTATGAACTGGCAAAGCTATATCGCATAAACAGTGCAGGATACAATCCAGCAATCAAATTTGTATCTTGTGGAACAGAGAAAATGCACTTTTACCTTGATGGATAGCAAATTAGTGCAGATGAATGACCTATGCATTAGCCTACAATAGGGTTATAACCACGAGGTGGAGGTGTGACTTCTATATTTTATTGTTTAGAGACATGGCTTTTTGTAACCAGTAGATTTAGTATTTTGTAAATATTCATTTTTGTAATTGTAAATAGTGGAAACATGTTTTTGTAATAGTAAATGTTAAATGTAAAACTAAAAGTTATTTGGGATAAGTGTGCATGTCAAGGATAAATAGCGTGGTTGTATTTGTTTTTCAAAGACAGGTATGGTTGTTTGAATGTATGACTATAGATAGAATGATAGAGAGAGAGAGAAAGCTTGAGTGTGTGTGTGTGTGTGTGTGTGGGTAGCATTGATTTTTCAACCAAAGCAAACACGGCAAGGTAGAATGGTGGGGTAATTAATGTATATAGCAAATGGTAAATAGTATACTGTATTTTTTAACACTTGTGTTTTTTTAAAATGCAGCAGTAGATAGGTGTTATTTTGTAAAACAGTCTTACCTACAGTAGTATTAGTAGGAGTAGTAGTAGTAGGCCTATATGTTTTTGGAAACAAACAGAAAGAGAATGCACTATTGCCATGGCCAAGTGGGTAGTTTATTGGCTGAGGAATAACCCACCCACCAAGGGAAGATGATTAAAAAAAAGGGAAGTAGGTTTTGGATTGAAAAAATAAAGGATAGAAAATAGGAGGAGAGTCCCACAAAATTAATAAGTTTAGTTTTAAACACACTTAAAGGTGGTTGCCACCGAAAATTCGCTTTCGGATACCTAAAATGAGTAAGGACTTGGTCTAAGCTGACGAGAAACACAGATAGAACTTGGGCGGTTTGCAAGAGAGTGGCTTTCGTATAATCCCTCTCAAGCATATATATAAAACTACTATGGGGAAGAGTGATGGTCTGGCAAGACTGAGAGGAACAAATTTACTGTATGTCTTCTCAAAGAAATTGGGTTTTTCAAAATAATTCGAAGAATGCCAATGATTTAACTCAGGTTTGGTATTTTCAATTTCCAAAATTATGGAATTCCTGTAAGGGCGACCAAGTGTCTCTAAGAAGGAAAATGATAAAGGATTATGCCTTGTGGAGTAATCTAGGTAAGTGAACCAATGGTTGCATTGGAAAATGGCTAAGCTTTTACTCAGCGAGGAGCCGGCTAAAAGTTTAGACAAAAAGAAACACTTATCTTTTAGAAAACTGACCATAAGTTTTCGGAGAGGATCTCCACAAGCAGGTAGCTGGCTTAGCGAGCTTTACTTGCCTTACTGGCCAATTAGAATTAGCTATTAAAGCTAAAAAGAACTTTAGTGAGGTGAAAATTAAGAGTTCTTGCTCAAATGCAACAAAGGGGAAAAGCCCTATTAATGATTTTAATGTCATTGAGTGAGGAGAGTCAAGGAAGACAGGATTTTGCCTAAACTTTGTATTCGCAAATGAAAAAGCGAAGGGAAACGATTCATTTATTTTACAATTAGAAGAAGTTTGAGGAAATTAACAATTGTGCAATATAATTTTGGCAAACATAGTTCATTTGAACTTTTTAACAAATAGGGTCGCAGACCTCTCAACATTAAACGGTTGCTCCAGGCAATTGACAATTTACAAGGTTTCAAACCTTACATGCTTCTAAAATCTTTATAAGATTTAAACAAATAAACACTGAAACAATTAAAGTTTGAACGTGAATTGGAGTACAAAGAGTGTACCTTAAGAAATTCTTGAGAGAATGTTCTAGAGAAAGTGACAACTTCGAAAATGACAATAATAACAACATGAAAAATAAGATAGAAGTTCCTACAACTTCTTATATTTATACAGAATTAATATATGAGAATTATACAAAGAGGGCAGGTCACTTACTGTGAAACCTGAAGAAAGTGAAAAGGAAAGTTCTAGACTTCCCAAGTATGAGCAGGAATCACTCGCCAAATGGGACAGTTTCCATTTCGTGAAACCTGAACATGACTCGCTCAAGAGTTTAAAGAATTGTTTTCCCTGATTATAGGAAAGGAACAATGTAATTTGAAACTTGTGTCACACAAGCAATTATGCAGAATTTAATTAATGTTAAACTAGCAAAGTTGGAAGGGCACCTTGTGAGTGACACCTTATAGAAAGTTACAATTTTATTAATATGGGTGGTTAGTAGAAGGTTGAGGAAAGATCATTGGGATATAGGATCAATGTTCATGGCCGTATTTAATATAACCGGACGATCGCGACGTGGTAGAAACGTGGAGCAAGCACTGTTTATCACTGTAGTCCATGAAGATGGATGCAAAGTTCACTATAGAAACACTAAAGTTCATGAAAAAGAAAGTTATTGCAATTATGGAAATAACTGATTGCACTATATAGGTGAGAGTCTATTTCTTGAAAAAGTTGTGATTTACAATTAAATGCGCCATAAAATGTTCCAACGGGGGAAGAAAGTTCGCTATTGCAGTAATTTAAGGAAGATTCCTCATTTTAACTAGCATTTTCACAAGTGCGTGAACATTACTTGACGGCAAGACTCGCAGATAGAGTACAAGATCTCGAAGGTTCCAGAACGACCTTAGCAGAAAAATGGGGTTGAGAAAATCCAACGGAGGAACTAGCTTTATAATTATAGACAGCGGGTATTAAATAATATCCCACGTAGCGAGAGGATTTCTCGTTTGAATAGCTTAAGAAAAGCTCTTTTTTAGTAAGGTTGGCTTATACAAGCAAAAGCTCAACATGGCAAATCCCGCGAAGAATGATTACCGCCCCACAAGTAGTCTCACGCTGTCTATAAAATAATCTATAAAAGCATGTAGATAAAATGATGAAGATGAGGTTAAAACCTTTAAAATGGTACTTATCTTGATTTCATGTTGAAGTTGAAGTTTCCTAATACTATGCCAACATGGCGTGGAAGAGTGTGTGCCTCTTGGTTTGAGGAAGCTAGCTCGAGTGGAGCTTTGACTGATCGAGTCAACTGCAGACTGAGAAGTGAGAGCTGCTCAACGGAGCACGGAGGGACCAAGAAAGGGGGAAAGAGTGGGGGGTAGGAGACAAAAGGAGAACATATAAACATTGCCAACTTTGATACAAAAAATTAATCTCTTGCTGAGCTGATCTTCTAAGAGTTGATAACAGATGATACTAGCGCAGAATGGTGAGTAAAGAAGTAGACGTAGTCCTCTTGCTCAAGGAGAAAATAGCTGGCGATGGTGACAGGATCTGGTGGCCAAATGGATAAGTTAGTCCTCTAGCACCAGGAAGAGTTGAGGAGCTTCAGAGATTCGCTGCGAGGTGACGCTAGGTGGGTCACAGAAGTTATATATCTAGAACAGACTTATGAAGACATAAGAGATTTGCCTATCAAGGAGAAAACAAAAGATCACTGTTGGTGTTTGACAAAGAGAAAGGAAGAAATGAACTTGCAAAGAGCAATAAAAATTATATCTCAGGTACCGTGTATTCAAAGAATACACCATACTGGGGGGAAACACCAACAGAGAGCAAATAAGCAGTTACACATTTAATGGAAGAGGAGCGATCAAAGACAGGGGTCTTGTAATCGAACCATTAATGGTCAAGACTCTGACCACCCTGACTCTCCCATCTCTTCCAGGGTAACACTTGGTCACTCTACCGGAAGTCCAGACTAGAGGGGGAGAAACATCCCTAACCAAGACCAAGTCCCCCACTTTAATGTCGGGGCTGGAAAGAAACCACTTCTGCCTCCGTTGCAAGGAAGTTAAATATTCCAAGTTCCACCTCTTCCAAAAAGAATTACGGAGGGCTTCAAGTTTACGCCAAACAATAGGTAAATTAAAATCCCTGTAAGAATAGGGAAGAGGAGGAGGGGCAGAAAGAGAAGTGCCGATAAGGAAGTGACCAGGGGTGAGTGGAAGTAGGTCATCAGGGTCATTGGAAAGCGGAGTTAAAGGGCGAGAGTTAACAACACCTTCAATCAGAACAGACAGTGAATTGAATTCTTCGTAAGTCAGAATTCGATTACCTAAGACTTTTCTTAAATGACGTTTAGTGAGCTTTACGCAAGATTCCCACCTACCACCATGATGCGGAGCGTAAGGAGGTATAAAGCGCCATTTGAAACCCTTTGAGTAAGAAAAATTAGAGATTTGTTCCATGGCAGGAGAGGAAGTGAGAGCTTTCTTCCACAGGGAAGCTGCACCCTGAAAGGTGGAAGCGTTATCAGAGAACATCTCAGAAGGAACACCACGCCTAGCGGTGAAACGAGAGACAGCTGATAAAAAATAAGAAGTAGAAGCATTCGTTACTAGTTCCAAGTGGATTGCGCCGGTAACCATGCAAACAAAGAGAGAAATATAAAGCTTACCAAACAATTTGCGTTTAGCTTCAGGAGAGTTTCGTTGATATTGGAACGGACCCATATAGTCCACGCCAGTTAAAGCAAATGGGCGTATAGGAGAAGAACGAAAAGAGGGCAGATCGCTCATTAATTGAGTATTGATTTTAGGTTTCGCTTTGAAACAAGGAATGCACTTATGAATTACAGAAGAAACTTCATGAATTCCATTTATAATCCAGTACTTTTCCCTTAAGAGGCAAAGCAGAGTACGTGTACCAACATGAAGATTACGGTAATGAAAGTCACGTATAATTAAGGAAGTTACGTGATGTTTGGAAGGCAAAATAACGGGATGCTTTTTGTCCTCAGAGAGTAAAGATTGCGAGAGCCTTCCACCTACCCTGAGTAACCCATGGTCATCAAGAAACGGGGCTAAAGCACGGAGACGGCTGGATTTGGGAAGATCTCTTTTAGAGGAAAGCAATGACAATTCAGAAGAAAAGGCTTCTTGCTGTGTCAGTTGTAAAACCTTAACGGTAGCGAGATTCAATTCATGATTGGTAAGGTGTGGTTTAGGGAGAAGAGGTTGGTCAACCACAAGATATTTCCATCTAAGGAGATAGGCGACAATTCGTAATAATTTATGAAAAGAAGAATAGCGGGACAACAAAGGATGAGAAGCGTTGGAAACAAGACACGAAGCAATGGGTAGAGGTACTTTAGAGTCAGGCAAGTTGGAGTTTGTAGCTGGGGGTTTAGAAGGCCATGAGGAAGATTCTTCGATTAGCCACGAGGGCCCATGCCAGTACAATTGGGAAGCTGCCAATTGAGAGGGTAAACAACCACGAGAGATAATATCAGCTGGATTATCCGCACTGGGAACATGCCTCCATTGACATCCAGAAGAAAGAGTTTGAATTTTGGAAACCCTGTTTGCAACGAAAGTTTGCCAGTGAGAGGGGTTCTTGGCGATCCAAGAAAGGGCGATCATGGAATCGCTCCAGAGATAGATTTGCGAGGATTCGACTTTTAATACTTCCCGTAATTTCTTGACAAGTTCTGCAGCCATGAGTGCAGCGCACAGTTCGAGCCTAGGCAAAGTGATAGTTTTAAGAGGAGCGACCTTCGATTTGGCACAAACAAGGTTGGAAACTAGAGATCCATAGAGTGAATCGTAATAAACTAAATATGCACAGCAACCATAAGCTTTTTCGGAACTGTCCGCGAACACATGAAGGAAAAAAGATGCATTAGAATGAGAGCTGATTAAATTCCTGGGAATTTCAATAAGGGAAAGATCCAACAAATTGCTGCGAAACGAGAGCCAACGATTAAGAAAAGAAAGAGGGACAGTGTCATCCCATTCACATTTAAGCGACCACAGCTCTTGCATGAAGAGTTTGGCTATAACGATAACTGGGGCAAGGAATTGAAGTGGATCAAAAATTTTTGCAATTTCAGAGAGAATTTGTCTTTTTGTATTAGGAAGCTCTTCTGCGAGCGAAACTTTATAGATAAGAGTGTCAGTGCTAGTGCACCAGTGAACTCCTAGAGTTTTTATAGATTCGGAGTTTCCACAAATTCGACAGAAGAAGGATCTACGTTTTCGATGGGAAACTGAGCGAGAAACTCAGGGGAGTTGGAGTTCCACTTATGGAGTGGGAAACCTCCATTCCTTAGTAATGCCTGAAGTTCTAAAGATACAAAAGAAGCTTCCTCCAAAGAGGGGAAGGATGGCAAATAATCGTCAACATAGAATGACGTAGTTAGTGCTTCAGAGGCTTTGGGGTTAAATAAATGACCATCTTGAGAAGCTAGCAAGTGTAGGGATCGGATAGCAAGGGAAGCAGAGGGTTTTAAGCCATAAGTAACCGTTTTTAAGCGAAATACCTTAAAGGGCTTACTGGTTTCATCACGCCACAAGATTCTTTGAAGATCTCGTTGTTCTGGTTGAATTAACACTTGACGATACATCTGTTTTATGTCGGCTATGACAGCTATGGGAAATAATCGAACGTTTAAGAGTATAGCAGATAAATCTGATTGAATAGCAGGACCAGAATAAAGAGTGTCGTTAAGACTGTTGCCATTAACGTCAGGTGATGAACCATTGAAAACAACTCGAATTTTATCTTTTACAAGAGGGTTTTTCCACACGGGATGATGATTTAAATAAACCGTTTCAATTGGGGGGTGCAATTCATCATCAGATTTGTTAACAATTTCCATATGATCTAAGCTTTCATACTCATCCATGAAATCAGTGTACTGTTGTTTAACAAGAGGTTCCTTCTTGAATTTGCTCTCGATAGCAAAGAGAGCTTTTCGAGCTTTAGGCTGAGAATTGATAAGTTTAGGAGGATTATTTAATCTTGGCATTTGAACGACGAACCGGCCATCAGAAGAACGAGTGGTGGTATTTAAAAAAAGTTGCTCACAGAATTCATTTTCTGAAGAGGTTAAATTAGGAGAATCAATAGTTTCAAGTCTCCAGAACTGTTCCAGGTCAGTATTGGAGAAGTAACATTGCGATGCGGGTTGAGGAGAATAATGGGGAAGTTGTCCCGTGACGATCCATCCAAAATTAGTGTCTCTGGCGACCACGTTTGAGGATAACTTACGAACCTGTTTACGTAGGCAATTCCAGAAAACATTGGCACTAAATAGTATGTCAATAGGGTTCTGCATATTAAAACAAGGATCGGCTAGCCTTAAATGCGAGGGAATGTTTAACCCTGAAATATCCACAGAGTGACTTGGAGTGTCTTCTCCGATGCTATTAAGAATTAGACAATTAAGTTTAAGAAAGTTGTTTCTTTGACAAGTATCTCTTATAGTTAGCTTTGAGAATTGTAAAGCTTGCGATTTTGAGCTGTTGATGCCCGACACGTTGATAGAAGTGGGGTTTACAGGTAGGCCTAGTTTTCTAATCAAGGAATTGGACACAAAATCATGAGTTGCCGCTGAGTCTAGAAGACCGCGTGCACGGACCCAGTTGCCAAAGTTATCCTGAACGTCAATTTGGACAGTAGACAACAATACTTGCGCACTGCGAATGGACTTAGCATTTTGAATATACGATGAAGCATTAGAGCTGTTAGCACTATCATTTTTCGGAGAAGTAGATGTTGTCGATGACCTTGCCTGATCATGACGATGTAGCAGAGTATGATGAGCCTTTTCACAATGATAGCAAAGTCTTGTGGACTTACAGTTAGAAGCAGAATGCGTGGGCGCTAGGCAGTTGAAACAATGTTTGTTTTGAGCGACTGATTTTCGTCTGTCGTCGACTGACATTTCTTTAAAAGTTTTGCAGAGGTATAGGGCATGGGGATCTTTACAAAGTATGCACTTTACCGGTTCGTTTAAACTTTTGCGAGGTTCGCTTTGCGTGTTTAGAACAATAGAGCTAGCAACACGACGTTCACTAGACCTAGTTGGGTAACCAGTGGAGTTTGATTTGAATTTGGATGAGCTGGACCCGGGTTTTTGGGTATTGGACGCTGAGCGTTCACTTTTGGGTTTGATGGACATTAATTCGAATTTGGAACTAGGAGATGAAGGTTCACTTTGATTAGCTAGAGCGGTTAAAAGTTGGCATCTAGCGTTTATGAAAGTGACTAAATGCTCGTAAGAGTAGTCGTTTTCTTTAGAAAGTTCAATTTCCCAAGCTTCGAGAGTAGCAGCATCAACTTTAGAGACTACTAAATGTATTAGGAAAGTATCCCAATGTTCAGTAGGTTTATCTAATTGGGACAAAGCTTTAACCTGGAGTTGGGTAGTGTCAATTAAAGTACGCAAACTAGTGACGTCATTGTGCTGTGACGCAGGTAGGTTAAATAGAGCCTTAATATGGCGTTGAATACGTAAACGTAAATTTCCATATCTTTCTTTTAATAAGTTAAAGGCAATGGGGTAATTTTCGGCACGCAGAGGAAGTGCTTCAACCAACTGCAAAGCTTGACCTCGAAGGATAGATCTCAAGTAATGAAACTTGTAAATGACTTGAATGTCTTCATTGTCATGAACAAGGGAGCAAAATAACTCATAGAAAGAATCCCAAGCAGATTCATCTCCAGAAAAATGGGGTAAATCAATTTTCGGTAAAGTTGGTTTGGGCTTGTGAGTGCCTTCACGGAATGAAGTTTGTGGTTCGTGAAGGGAACCAAGAACAGAAGCGTCCTTTTTCTGCTCCTCTTCGAGTTGGCGTATTATTTTGAAAGCAGAACCTATGCCTTCGTAATATAGGTTTTCTACTTCGACACGATCTTCTGTTTGATTGAGCATGCAAGTTTCTATTTCAGTTTGAATGTTACAGTAGTTTACATATGAACGTTCAAAATCCTTTACACGATGTTTCAACAAGTCTAATTGCGCGTCTGAGCGATCTAATTCTTTTATGTACCTTCTGAATCGGGTAATTTGCCCTTTATAGGATGCTCGTTTAGAAGTAAGTTTTTCATCCTTATCCTTATCAGTGGGAGCCATATTAAAAAAGGTAGATGAAAATGTAACTCACGAAACTGTGGAACCTTGGAAATGCTGTCAAGCTGGCGGCAGCGAATGAGTAGAAAGAATGGGACACACCATAGGAGACAGGAGCGGCCTCTTTCCCGTTCACAGGCTTTGCAAGATGTGGTTATAGCTGAAATATTCAACACAGATATTAGAAATATGCAAAGTATTGTCAAATGACACTTTTTTAAAAAGAAAAAAGAAAAAATGGGCTCTCCCGAGTTTCGGCACCAAATTTTGGGTAGTTTATTGGCTGAGGAATAACCCACCCACCAAGGGAAGATGATTAAAAAAAGGGAAGTAGGTTTTGGATTGAAAAAAAGGATAGAATATAGGAGGAGAGTCCCACAAAATTAATAAGTTTAGTTTTAAACACATTTAAAGGTGGTGCCACCGAAAATCCGCTTTCGGATACCTAAAATGAGTAAGGACTTGGTCTAAGCTGACGAGAAACACAGATAGAACTTGGGAGGTTTGCAAGAGAGTGGCTTTCGTATAATCCCTCTCAAGCATATATAAAACTACTATGGGGAAGAGTGATGGTCTGGCAAGACTGAGAGGAACAAATTTACTGTATGTCTTCTCAAAGAAATTGGGTTTTTCAAAATAATTCGAAGAATGCCAATGATTTAACTCAGGTTTGGTATTTTCAATTTCCAAAATTATGGAATTCCTGTAAGGGCGACCAAGTGTCTCTAAGAAGGAAAATGATAAAGGATTATGCCTTGTGGAGTAATCTAGGTAAGTGAACCAATGGTTGCATTGGAAAATGGCTAAGCTTTTACTCAGCGAGGAGCCGGCTAAAAGTTTAGACAAAAAGAAACACTTATCTTTTAGAAAACTGACCATAAGTTTTCGGAGAGGATCTCCACAAGCAGGTAGCTGGCTTAGCGAGCTTTACTTGCCTTACTGGCCAATTAGAATTAGCTATTAAAGCTAAAAAGAACTTTAGTGAGGTGAAAATTAAGAGTTCTTGCTCAAATGCAACAAAGGGGAAAAGCCCTATTAATGATTTTAATGTCATTGAGTGAGGAGAGTCAAGGAAGACAGGATTTTGCCTAAACTTTGTATTCGCAAATGAAAAAGCGAAGGGAAACGATTCATTTATTTTACAATTAGAAGAAGTTTGAGGAAATTAACAATTGTGCAATATAATTTTGGCAAACATAGTTCATTTGAACTTTTTAACAAATAGGGTCGCAGACCTCTCAACATTAAACGGTTGCTCCAGGCAATTGACAATTTACAAGGTTTCAAACCTTACATGCTTCTAAAATCTTTATAAGATTTAAACAAATAAACACTGAAACAATTAAAGTTTGAACGTGAATTGGAGTACAAAGAGTGTACCTTAAGAAATTCTTGAGAGAATGTTCTAGAGAAAGTGACAACTTCGAAAATGACAATAATAACAACATGAAAAATAAGATAGAAGTTCCTACAACTTCTTATATTTATACAGAATTAATATATGAGAATTATACAAAGAGGGCAGGTCACTTACTGTGAAACCTGAAGAAAGTGAAAAGGAAAGTTCTAGACTTCACAAGTATGAGCAGGAATCACTCGCCAAATGGGACAGTTTCCATTTCGTGAAACCTGAACATGACTCGCTCAAGAGTTTAAAGAATTGTTTTCCCTGATTATAGGAAAGGAACAATGTAATTTGAAACTTGTGTCACACAAGCAATTATGCAGAATTTAATTAATGTTAAACTAGCAAAGTTGGAAGGGCACCTTGTGAGTGACACCTTATAGAAAGTTACAATTTTATTAATATGGGTGGTTAGTAGAAGGTTGAGGAAAGATCATTGGGATATAGGATCAATGTTCATGGCCGTATTTAATATAACCGGACGATCGCGACGCGGTAGAAACGTGGAGCAAGCACTGTTTATCACTGTAGTCCATGAAGATGGATGCAAAGTTCACTATAGAAACACTAAAGTTCATGAAAAAGAAAGTTATTGCAATTATGGAAATAACTGATTGCACTATATAGGTGAGAGTCTATTTCTTGAAAAAGTTGTGATTTACAATTAAATGCGCCATAAAATGTTCCAACGGGGGAAGAAAGTTCGCTATTGCAGTAATTTAAGGAAGATTCCTCATTTTAACTAGCATTTTCACAAGTGCGTGAACATTACTTGACGGCAAGATTCGCAGATAGAGTACAAGATCTCGAAGGTTCCAGAACGACCTTAGCAGAAAAATGGGGTTGAGAAAATCCAACGGAGGAACTAGCTTTATAATTATAGAGAGCGGGTATTAAATAATATCCCACGTAGCGAGAGGATTTCTCGTTTGAATAGCTTAAGAAAAGCTCTTTTTTTTAGTAAGGTTGGCTTATACAAGCAAAAGCTCAACATGGCAAATCCCGCGAAGAATGATTACCGCCCCACAAGTAGTCTCACGCTGTCTATAAAATAATCTATAAAAGCATGTAGATAAAATGATGAAGATGAGGTTAAAACCTTTAAAATGGTACTTATCTTGATTTCATGTTGAAGTTGAAGTTTCCTACTACTATGCCAACATGGCGTAGAAGAGTGTGTACCTCTTGGTTTGAGGAAGCTAGCTCGAGTGGAGCTTTGACTGATCGAGTCAACTGCAGACTGAGAAGTGAGAGCTGCTCAACGGAGCACGGAGGGACCAAGAAAGGGGGAAAGAGTGGGGGGTAGGAGACAAAAGGAGAACATATAAACATTGCCAACTTTGATACAAAAAATTAATCTCTTGCTGAGCTGATCTTCTAAGAGTTGATAACAGATGATACTAGCGCAGCATGGTGAGTAAAGAAGTAGACGTAGTCCTCTTGCTCAAGGAGAAAATAGCTGGCGATGGTGACAGGATCTGGTGGCAAATGGATAAGTAAGTCCTCTAGCACCAGGAAGAGTTGAGGAGCTTCAGAGATTCGCTGCGAGGTGACGCTAGGTGGGTCACAGAAGTTATATATCTAGAACAGACTTATGAAGACATAAGAGATTTGCCTATCAAGGAGAAAACAAAAGATCACTGTTGGTGTTTGACAAAGAGAAAGGAAGAAATGAACATGCAAAGAGCAATAAAAATTATATCTCAGGTACCGTGTATTCAAAGAATACACCACCAAGCACTTCCATTAAGGTGATTTCAAGAAAATTTAAATCAGCAAATGTGTGTTTTACAAAACCAAACTTTCAGCATGGACTAAATCATAAACGTGTCGTCTGTGATATGAAAAAAATAGGAAATCCATGTTTCTATATCAACACAATTTAAAAACTTAAAACTGACATTTAAAAAATGTAAATGGGAAATTGACAAATGTGTAAACAACAAAATGGAAAATTCTTGTTTCCATATCATGAAATCCAAAAACTTTAAACTGACATTTTCAAATCGTGTACATGGAAAATTGACAAATGGCCATGTGTAATATGTGAAAATGAAAAAAAATAACAAATGACTATCATTATTTAAAAAAATAAAAAACCGTCGTGTTCTATCGTTAAAGTGTGAATCAAACCACATCTACTTATTTGGATCACCCGAGACTGAGTAGACCTGTTTTAGTCCTAATATACTTTTAAAATTTTATCTTAAACTCAAATTGAACTCAAGAGCTTTAGAGTGTCAGCTAACTATTATAACCGTTACGTCACAAAGACAACTTTACACTACTCTTAATGAACAATAATAAGAAAAAAGAATAATAAATGTTGAATTTTTTTAAAGGATGAACATGGTGACACTGTTTGTGTTGCACAGTCTGCTAGCTACTTGCCAGTAGCTGGGGTCTTAGAAAACGATACAGTTGACATTTTGTAATGAGATGTGACATGTTTCAAAGTACAGTATTATGGGTTGCTGTTGAGTAAAAACTAATCCTGTACAAGGAAGCAAGGGTTCGAACCCCTTACCTAACATTACTATTGCCTGAACATGGCTTGACGACACTGTATTATTATGATACTCGGTACACAAACCATAGATAGAGTGTATTGTTTAGATCACTTTCTTTCTGAACATAGGTGGAGACTGTTGATGGTTAACAATGGCATTAATATAGTAGGACGTGGGTATAGCAATTAAGAAAAAACAGACAATCCCCATACAATATTTTTATTTATTTAATATAAGTGCTTGTACGATAGTTACATTCAAAATACATTTCTTTTTTCTCTATTACTATTTAGTCCTTTTTGATTCTCTTGCATATGAAGGGTAGATAACCTTGTAGTTCAGCCCCTTAAAACTACAACAACACAACCTTTTGCATAGTCTGTGATGTTGACGACTCTTGAGATGTGGAAGATGGATTAAACATAACTTTTACAGCATGGTTTAAATGTTGCTCAATAAACACTGCACTATTTTGAGTAGCAACATTTTTTCTTGTACTAGCTTTTTAGCATTGTCATGATTATTTGTTGACACCAACAGTGTTTCATTAAGTACACCACATTGATGATCACTCACACTTAAAACCTTATCATTTCTACTTTTTAGATTGCCTCGACATTTTTAGACCTCTCTTTTGAGCAACGCCAAAATATTATTCCTTTTACATTTTGACGATTATAGTTATAAGAGTAGCCTTTATAGAGTACACGTTGTTTACCTTTTTACCTTTGTTAGTTGTAGTAAGTTCCATAGTAGCAACTAACCTGTTAGTATGATTTGCTCACTACAAAGGTTTTAACTGTTCTGATAATAAAATCATTTAGCGTTGGCTTTTATATTTAATATGTACAGTTTGAAGTGATAGTAAAAGTGAGAACAAAATGGTAGCAGAGTGGTAGAAAATATAACATGTATTGTTAAGAAATAGCGGTTATTTGGATCCATTACATAATAATTTTAGCACGACGAAACTCATTTTCTATATCCAATAGTTCTTCCTCATATTCGGTATAACCAGCCTGTTTATAGACATGCAGTTGCTGAAGCCGCCGGATTAGCTTACTTGGATTGTTCCAGTAGACAAATTTAACAAATGATTTATTAGGTGTAAACAAAGCATTACCATTATCATTATTATATTCATCATCAACATCATCATCATCATGACCATTATCATTATCATCATCATCATTATCATCATCATCATCAGTATTACTATATAGTCCTTTTTGATCCGTTTGCAATACCACATTTTGCACAGTCTGTGTTGCCTTTGATAATGTTGGGAGTTTTTCAGACATTGACAACTGTCCTAACACGACATTCTGAGATGATACATGCTTCTTAACTAACAATGCACTATCTTGAGCTGCAATATCTTTTTTGGGACAAGTGTTTTAGCATATTGAAGAGTTTTTTTTAAACAGCAATGATGTTTTATCTGGTACACTACATTCATGATCACTCACACTTAAGACATCACTATTTTTACTTTTCAGCTCACCTCGAGAATGTTTTGAACGATGTTTTGATTACGCCAAATAACAGTTCCATTTTTATTGGTTCGTTTTACAATATATGTAAATCCTTTATAGAATGCGTATGGCACACGATTGCTATTTGTTGATACTTCCATTTCCATTGTCAAGCATGAACTAATCTCTAGCAAAGTTCACTCGATAATATAAATAATAGTTTAAAGTGAGAGGAAAAGTGGGTGCAAGAGTGGGTGAAAAAGTGGGTGCAAAAGTGGGTGCAAAAGTGGGTGCAAAAATGGGTGCAAAAGTGGGTGTAAAAGGGAGTGCAAAAGAGGGTGCAAAAGTGAATGCAAAAAGTGAATGCAAAAGTGGGTGCAAAAGCGGGTGAAAAAGTGAGTGCAAAAGTGAGTGCAAAAGTGGGTGCAAAAGTGGGTGCAGAAGTGAGTGCAAAAGTGGGTGCAAAAGAGGGTGCAAAAGTCAGTGTAAAAGAGAGTGTAAAAGTGAGTGCAAAAGTGGGTGCAAAAGTGAGTGCAAAATTGGATGTAAATGTGGGTTCAAAAGTGGGTGCCGCTTATAGTAGGCATGAATTTTACTAGAATGTGATTTGAGTAAATGTAATTTCTAAACCCCAGTAGTGAATAGTCAGTTGGTTTTGATCTATGCAAGCATAAACATGTCACATACACTGGCGATGGATACTCAAGACTTTAAGGTCAATGAAAACAAGTACAGTATATATTTAAATAGGTGGCTATCATTGATTGCACAACACGCGGGTTACCATATCTTTTTTTCGGACTAGTGTTTTAACATTTGAAGAGTTTTTTAAACAGCAACGATGTCTTATCAGTCACACTACATTGATGATCACTCACACTTAAGACCTCACTATTTTTACTTTTTAACTCACTTTTACTGTTTAGAACGATATTTTGAACAGCGTCAAATAACAGTTCCATTTTATTGGTTCGTTTTACAATATACGTATAACCTTTATAGTATGCATATGGCTTACCATAACTATTCGTTGATACTTCCATATCAATTTTCAAGCATGAAATAATCTCCAATAAATTTCGCTCGATAATAGAAGTAATAGTTTAAAGTGGGTGCGAAGGTGGGTGCAAAAGTGGGTTCAAAAGTGAGTGCAAAAGTGAATGTAAAAGTGGGTGCAAAAGTGGGTGCAGTTTATAGTAGGCACCATTTTTACTAGTATGTGATTTGAGTAAATGTAATTTCTAAACCCAAGTAGTGAGTAGTCAGTTGGTTTTGATTTATGCAAGCGTAAACATGTCTCATACACTGATGATGGATACTCAAGGCTTCTTGGTCAACAAAAACAAGTATTGATTGCACATCACTGAATCTATTTTTGAAATTTTGATAAAGGGTCTAAGTGCACTTTTGTTAATATCTCGTGAACCAATAAGATTAGGCCATTGCATGAGGTATTGTTGGACTTTTTTGCCGAAGACTGCTGGTAAACACCTAAGTTCCCACGACCTTTTTAAATATGGCGGCTGACCAACGAGGGGTGATTAAAAAGTATTCCAAGCGGCGCTTGTCGATAAGCAAACCAATAATCAAAGGGGGGTATGACAGAGCTTGAGGCGATAACCCCTTTTGATTGATACTTGTTGATTTGCCCCTTTGGACTGGTCCCCGTTGACTAGTCCCTCTGGACGGGTCCTTTTTGATGGGAGTCATTTATGACGGGCCCCTGCTGACGGGTCACTATGGACGGATCCCTGTGGACGGGTCCCTGTTGACAGGTCCTTTTGACTAATCCCTTCGGACCCGTCCCTTTGACATAATTTGGATAAATGCATGGGCCAACCCATAGAGATCAGTCCAAAGGGACCGGTCCAAAGGGATTAGTCTAAAGGTCCTGTCAACAGGGACCCGTCCACAGGGATCCGTCCACAGTGACCCTTCAGCAGGGGCCCGTTATAAATGACTCTCTTCAAAAAGGACCCGTCCAGAGGGACTAGTCAACGGGGACCAGTCCAAAGGGGCAAATCAACAGGTATCAATCAAAAGGGGTTATTGCCTCAGGCTCTGTCATACCCCTCTTTGATTATTGGTTTGCTTATCGACAAGCGCCGCTTGGAATACTTTTTAATCACCCCTCGTGGGTCAGCCGCCATCTTTAAAAAGGTCGTGGGAACTTAGGTGTTTACCAGCAGTCTTCGGCAAAAAGTCCAACAATACCTCATGCAATGTCCTAATCTTATTGGTTCACGAGATATTAACAAAAGTGCACTTAGATCCTTTGTCAAAATTTCAAAAATAGATTCAGTGTTGTGCAATCAAGACTTGTTTTTGTTGACCAAGAAGCCTTGAGTATCCATCATCAGTGTATGAGACATGTTTACGCTTGCATAAATCAAAACCAACTGACTACTCACTACTTGGGTTTAGAAATTATATTTACTCAAATCACATTCTAGTAAAAATGGTGCCTACTATAAACTGCACCCACTTTTGCACCCACTTTTACATTCACTTTTGCACTCACTTTTGAACCCACTTTGACACCCACTTTTACAGTCACTTTTACACCCACCTTCGCATCCACTTTAAACTATTATCTCTATTATCGAGCGAAATTTATTGGTGATTATTTCATGCTTGAAAATTGATATGGAAGTATCAACGAATAGTTGTGGTAAGCCATATGCATACTATAAAGGTTATACGTATATTGTAAAACGAACCAATAAAATGGAACTGTTATTTGACGTTGTTCAAAACATCGTTCAAAACAGTGTAAAAGTGAGTTAAAAAGTAAAAAAATAGTGAGTTCTTAAGTGTGAGTGATCATCAATGTAGTGTGACTGATAAGACATCGTTGCTGTTTAAAAAAACTCTTCAAATGTTAAAACACTAGTCCGAAAAAAAGATATGGTAACCCGCGTGTTGTGCAATCAATGATAGCCACCTATTTAAATATATACTGTACTTGTATTCTTTGACCTTAAAGCCTTGAGTATCCTTCACCAGTGTATGTGACATGTTTACGCTTGCATAGATCAAAACCAACTGACTATTCACTACTGGGGTTTAGAAATTACATTTAATCAAATCACATTCTAGTAAAATTCATGCCTACTATAAGCGGCACCCACTTTTGCACCCACATTTACATCCAATTTTGCACTCCCTTTTGCACCCACTTTTGCACTCACTTTTACACTCCCTTTTACACTGACTTTTGCACCCACTTTTGCATCCACTTTTGCACTCACTTTTGCACCCACTTATTCACCCGCTTTTGCACTCACTTTTGCACTCACTTTTGCAATCAATTTTGAACCCACTTTTGCATTCACTTTTGCGCCCACTTTTGCACTCACTTTTACACCCACTTTTGCACCCACTTTTGCACCCACTCTTGCACCCACTTTTCCTCTCACTTTAAACTATTATTTATATTATCGAGTGAACTTTGCTAGAGATTAGTTCATGCTTGACAATTGAAATGGAAGTATCAACAAATAGCAATGGTATGCCAAACGCATTCAATAAAGGATATACATATATTGTAAAACGAACCAATAAAAACGGAACTGTTATTTGGCGTTGTTCAAAACATCGTTCAAAACAGTGTCGAGGTGAGCTGAAAAGTAAAAATAGTGATGTCTTAAGTGTGAGTGATCATCAATGTAGTGTACCGGATAAAACATCATTGCTGTTTAAAAAAAACTCTTCAAAATGCTAAAACACTTGTCCCAAAAAAAGATATTGCAGCTCAAGATAGTGCATTGTTTGTTAAGAAGCATGTATCATCTCAGAAAGTCGTGTTAGGGCAGTTGTCAATGTCTGAAAAACTCCCAACATTATTAAAGGCAACACAGACTGTGCAAAATGTGGTATTGCAAACGGATCAAAAAGGACTATATAGTAATACTGATGAGGATTATAATGATCATGATGATGATGATAATGATGATGATGATAATGATAATGATAATGGTTATGATGATGATGATGTTGATGATGAAGATAATAATGATAATGGTAATGCTTTGTTTACACCTAATAAATCATTTGTTAAATTTGTCTACTGTAACAATCCAAGTAAGCTAATCCGGCGGCTTCAGCAACTGCATGTCTATAAACAGGCTGGTTATACTGAATATGAGGAAGAACTATTGGATATAGAAAATGAGCTTCGTCGTGCTAAAATTATTATGTAATGGATCCACATAACCGCTTAAACTATTTCTTAACAATACATGTTATATTTTCTACCACTCTGCTACCATTTTGTTCTCACTTTTACTATCACTTCAAACTGTACATATTAAATATAAAAGCCAACGCTAAATGATTTTATTATCAGAACAGTTAAAACCTTTGTAGTGAGCAAATCATACTAACAGGTTAGTTGCTACTATGGAACTTACTACAACTAACAAAGGTAAAAAGGTAAACAACGTGTACTCTATAGAGGATACTGTCGAGGCAATCTAAAAAGTAGAAATGATAAGGTTTTAAGTGTGAGTGATCATCAATGTGGTGTACCTAATGAAACACTGTTGGTGTCAACAAATATTCATGACAATGTTAAAAAGCTAGTACAAGAAAAAATGTTGCTACTCAAAATATTGCAGTGTTTATTGAGCAACATTTAAACCCTGCTGTAAAAGTTATGTTTAATCCATCTCCCACATCTCAAGAGTCGTCAACATCACAGACTATGCAAAATGTTGTGTTGTTGTTGTTTTAAGGGGCTGAACTACAAGGTTATCTACCCTTCATATGCAAGAGAATCAAAAAGGACTAAATAGTAATAGAGAAAAAAGAAATGTATTTTGAATGTAACTATTGTACAAGCACTTATATTAAATAAATAAAAATATTGTATGGGGATTGTCTGTTTTTTCTTAATTGCTATACCCACGTCCTACTATATTAATGCCATTGTTAACCATCAACAGTCTCCACCTATGTTCAGAAAGAAAGTGATCTTAAACAATACACTCTATCTATGGTTTGTGTACCGAGTATCATAATAATACAGTGTCGTCAAGCCATGTTCAGGCAATAGTAATGTTAGGTAAGGGGTTCGAACCCTTGCTTCCTTGTACAGGATTAGTTTTTACTCAACAGCAACCCATAATACTGTACTTTGAAACATGTCACATCTCATTACAAAATGTCAGCTGTATCGATTTCTAAGACCCCAGCTACTGGCTAGTAGCTAGCAGACTGTGCAACACAAACAGTGTCACCATGTTCATCCTTTAAAAAAATTCAACATTTATTATTCTTTTTTCTTATTATTGTTCATTAAGAGTAGTGTAAAGTTGTCTTTGTGACGTAACGGTTATAATAGTTAGCTGGCACTCTAAAGCTCTTGAGTTCAATTTGAGTTTAAGATAAAATTTTAAAAGTATATTAGGACTAAAACAGTTCTACTCAGTCTCGGGTGATCCAAATAAGTAGATGTGGTTTGATTCACACTTTAACGATAGAACACGACGGTTTTTTATTTTTTAAATAATGATAGCCATTTGTTCATTTTGTTTTTAAATTTTCACATTTTACACATGGCCATTTGTCAATTTTCCATGTACACGATTTGAAAATGTCAGTTTAAAGTTTTTGGATTTCATGATATGGAAACAAGAATTTTCCATTTTGTTGTTTACACATTTGTCAATTTCCTATTTACAATTTTTAAATGTCAGTTTTAAGTTTTTAAATTGTGTTGATATAGAAACATGGATTTCCTATTTTTTTCCATATCACAGACGACACGTTTATGATTTAGTCCATGCTGAAAGTTTAGTTTCGTAAAACACACATTTGTTGATTTAAATTTTGCTTGAAATCACCTTAATGGAAGTGCTTGGCCATGGCAATAGTGCATTCTCTTTCTGTTTGTTTCCAAAAACATATAGGCCTACTACTACTACTCCTACTAATACTACTGTAGGTAAGACTGTTTTACAAAATAACACCTATCTACTGCTGCATTTTAAAAAAACACAAGTGTTAAAAAATACAGTATACTATTTACCATTTGCTATATACATTAATAACCCCACCATCCTACCTTGCCGTGTTTGCTTTGGTTGAAAAATCAATGCTACCCACACACACACACAAACACAATCTTTCTCTCTCTCTCTATCATTCTATCTATAGTCATATATTCACACAACCATACCTGTCTTTGGAAATCAAATACAACCACGCTATTTATCCTTGACATGCACACTTATCCCAAATAACTTTTAGTTATACATTTAACATTTACTATTACTAAAAAATGTTTCCACTATTTACAATTACAAAAATGAATATTTACAAAATACTAAATCTACTGGTTACAAAAAGCCATGTCTCTAAACAATAAAATATAGAAGTCACACCTCCACCTCGTGGTTATAACCCTATTGTAGGCTAATGCATAGGTCATTCATCTGCACTCATTTGCTATCCATCAAGGTAAAAGTGCATTTTCTCTGTTCCACAAGATACAAATTTGATTGCTGGATTGTATCCTGCACTGTTTATGCGATATAGCTTTGCCAGTTCATAAAACCGCTAGGTAGTTCTCTACATATAGCAAATTTACCACTGCTCTACCTATGCCTTTTGCTATTTGGCTTTCTTACAGTCTAGTGTGTGATAGACAGCAATAACTGTATATCAAACCCAGTTCACCTTTGTATTTGTAATCCAAGTAATAATTTGAAAAGACACAAATGTAATCAGTTTTAAACGTTATCTCTATTTTGTTTTGTTTAATATGTTTATGACATGCATATTAACCTGAAATCGAACCCTCGTGAAGAGGCTAACAGCTTAACCACTACACTACTATGCCCTTGTTTCTTAGTTTGACTCGTTCTAGGCCTCAGACCTGGAAATCGAGTTAAGACCACCAGTACAAGAGCTAAAAGTGCTTAACACTACAACACAAAATGGATAGCTGGTAACATTATACAACCGGAAATGATTATATTTCCGTTAGCAATGCATTTTGTCATCAGCCTACTGTCTGAGCACTGACAGCAACACAGTTTAGTTTAGAACAAGCGAGTGTGTGTGTATAGATTATGACATTCACCTACTGCTCGTCTGCAAGTTTGTTTTCTGTACTCGCTTCGACCAACATAGAACCAAGTTCTCATCACCGTTTACAGGTTAAAGGTAAAATATCAGAAAACGAACCCTCGCTCTGTCATGCACTGACCCGCCGAAATAGCGATTGTTCTATTAAACATTAGCGAAAGGTTCGTTGAAACACGCACACACCCAGCAGTATCGTCTCTCTCAACCACCACGCTTCATGAACATTATAAACAGGTAAAGAAAAAAAATTTCAACATGTATGGCGTTAGGCCCTTTGTGAATTATTTTTTGGAAAACATATCTACCACACTCGAAATGGGGCGTTAGCCCGAGTCCTAGGACACCTCGTACACGTCTCTAGCGTTATTGGTTTGTGAGGTATCGGCAAAAATCACAAAGAACACGTGTTTACCCCAAGATCGAGTTTCCAATATTTTTTTTAAAATTATAACGGGTGGTCCATAGCATAGAGGGCGTCACCCCGAGTCCTTGGACCCGTCGTACACGCCTCTGGCATCATTGGTTCGCGAAATATAGCAAAAAGTCTAAAATCACGGTTTTACACCAAAACATTCTGTTTCCCTCATTCTCAAAAACTTTAACCTATTACCAAAATAAATAGGGTTTCGAGACAAGCCATTTGACACGTCATAGGACCAAATCCGACCGTGCATTCGTGAGATATCGGAAAAAGTCTAAGATCATGGTTTTATCCCCAGAAAGCCTGTTTCCCTCATTCTCAAAACTTTAACCTATTAATAACATATATAGGGCTTTGAGACAAGCGATTTGACACGTCACACGTCCAAATCCGACCTTGGGTTCGCGAGATATCGGCAAACTTCGTAGGAAAGTAGGCGACTATCTGGTTCTCTCCTCACCACCAAAACCCCTTCTTATCAATCATTTTTTTTTCAAAGAGCTCGCCCTCTTAAAAAAATCCCAAGTGCGCAGGCGTGAAAGCAAAAACAAAAATGTTGATCCATAGCGGCAGCCAGAAAAACGCATGCGCTAAATGAACAACAACGTTTAATTTCATTTTAGCAGCGCACCTTATACATGTCGCATTTGAGAAGAGATTTTCACTAAAAATATTACAATTTCACCCCCTAGTAGGGATAGGTTTTATTTAGGGGTTGAAATGAGTTGTCCATAGCAAAGCCCCCGTCAGCCCGAGTCCAACGACACCTCATTCGTCAATCTCCGACCACGGGTTCGAGAGTGATTAATTATTTAATATGAACGCCGCCCGAGCAACGCCGGGTGGCCCAGAAGCGCCACTACCCCCCTACTTACCTATTATAACATGGATATACTAAGCAAGAAACCTTGCTTGTATTGTAAACAACCCCCCTCCCAAGTTTCATCGATATCGGACGAATGGTATGTGAACGCATACAGGACTTCGTTGAAACGCTTCGCCCGTCGTCGCTCATTTGTTGAATCTACTCGTGCGCTACCTATTGTTAAGCGGATTTACTACGGAAGAACCTTACCTGAAGTGTAAAGAAAATCTCTACCAAGTTTCATCGCAATGGGATGAATGGCATATGAACGCATATGGGACTTTCTTGAAACAAACGCACGCCATTTTGTTGAATCTACTCGCGCGCCATCTCTTGTAAATTGGATTTACTACGCCTATAGCTTTTCGGGGACTGTGCACAACAACTCACCAAAATTTGGTTGCAATCGGATGAAATGTATATGAACGCATCGCCATTACGCATTTGTTTAAACTACTCGCGCGCTATCTATTTTGAAATGGATTAACTATGTCTATAAACCTCCCGGAAGTGTTTACAACAAGTCACCAAATTTTGATCGCAATCGGATGAATGGTTTATGATCGCATAAAATACGAACACACAGACATTCCTTTTTATATATATATATAAGATATATATAAGATATATATAAGACTAGCAGGTACCC
Source organism: Meconema thalassinum (assembly GCA_946902985.2). Classification (NCBI taxonomy): domain Eukaryota; kingdom Metazoa; phylum Arthropoda; class Insecta; order Orthoptera; family Tettigoniidae; genus Meconema; species Meconema thalassinum. The sequence goes on along the minus strand of OX336398.1, from coordinate 181,285,516 downwards.
GCGGCGTCGCTCGCGTCATAGTCGTGTCAAATTGTGATTCAATGAAATGCAGGTTTAACTCCGTTAACACCCCTTTAGAACCTGAATATTCAAAAATCCCTCCTTAGTAGACGTTTTCGACACACAACAAACATATCCCCAAAATATCATTCTTTTAACATTAATAGTTTTGATTGGTCGATGAGAGTGAATATCCAAAAATCCTTCCTTAGTGGACGTTTTTCTTCCAGAATTTCACCCCTCCCGATGGGCTTCTTAAATTGGATTTATGAAAAAACGGTCGAACACCTATTAATTTAATTATTTTTTATATTTTTATTAACCTGATTGTTTTCCTCTGAGTTTCAAATTCCTCGCCTATGTCGTTTAAGAGATGCACACTCCGTTAGGAATCCTTCAACCCCCACTTTTCACCCCTTTCACTCATAATATACACCACATCGAAAAACCATTAGACATGTGTCAGCTTATTTTTAATGATTAGTTTATATGCCAAGTATCACATCCTCAAATGAAACCACTCGTGAGATATTGCTATTCAATAAAACGCATGTTTATCCCCTTAACACCCCTTTAGAACCTGAATATCCAAAAATCTTTCCTTAGTGGACGTTTTCGACATACAACAAACATATCCCCAAAATTTCATGTTTCTAACTTCAATAATTTTGGCTGGGCGATGGTGAGTGAGTGAGTCAGTCAGGACATTTTCTTTCATTTATTTTTGAAAATTTCACCCCTCCCCATGAACCCCTCAAATGGGATTTATGAAAAAAACGGTCGAACACCTATTTACTTGTTTTTTAAGCGGATTTTTCCGCTGAATTTCAAACTTCTCGCTTATGTCGTTTATGAGATACACGCTCCGTTAAGAATTCTTCAACCCCCAATTTTCACCCCTTTCACCTCATAATATACATCATATCGATAAAACCTTAGACATATGTCTGCTTATCTTTTCTGATTAATTTATATGCCGAATATCACATCCCCAAATGAAACAACTCGTGAGATATTGTTAATCAATGAAATGCAGGTTTAACCCCCTAAACACTACTTCAGATCATGAATATCCAAAAATCCATCCTTTGTGGACGTTTTCGACATACAACGAACATATCCCCAAAATTTCAAGTTTCTAACTGCAATATGTTTGGCTGGGGGATGATGAGTGAATATCCAAAAATCCTTCCTTAGTGGACTTCTTTCCACAGAATTTCACCCATCCCCATGGGCCCCTTAAATTGGACTTATGAAAAAACGGTCGACCACCAATTAATATTTTTTCAAGCTGATTTTTCCCCCTGAGTTTCATACTTTATGCCTCTGTCTTTTAAGAGATACTTGCTCCGTTAGGAATCCTTCAACCCCCACTTTACACACATACACCTCATAATATACACTACATCGAAAAACCCTCAGACATGTGTCTTCTTATTCTTAATGATGAGTTAATATGCCGAGTATCGCATCCTCCCAAGGAAACCAATCGGGAGATATTGTTATTCAATTAAATGCAGATCTACCCCTTAACACCCCTTTAGAACCTGAATACCCAAAAATCCTTCCTTAGTGGACGTTTTCGACATACAACGAACATAACCCCAACATTTCATGTTTCTAACTTCAATGATTTCAGGTGGGCGATGATGAGTGAGTGAGTGAGTAAGTCACGACATTTTCTTTCATTTATTTTTCAGAATTTCACCCCTCTCATGAACCCCTTAAATTGGATTTATGAAAGAAAAACGGTCGAACACCTATTTACATATTTTTAAACTGTTCTTCCCCCCTGAGTTTGATGAGTGAGTGATATGATCAGTTAAAACACTTTCTTTCCAGTGTTTTTTCCCAGAATTTCATCCCTCTCCAAGGGCCCCTTAAATTTGATTTATGAAAAAACGGTCGAACACGTATGTGGGGAATTGAGACGTTGCGACTTTTGAGAGTTGCAATCTATGGATTGTGATTTATGGTTGTCTTTTGTTTTTATTGTTATCACTTGACTTGTGACATCTTGGTTAGATAATAAAGATCAGATTGTAGTGTTCCAGTTATCCAATTCTATTAACCACAACATTTGGTGCCGAAAACACTCGGGTTATCGCATATCAGGTGATTTTAAGGAATCATCTGTTTAGGCCTATACTGCAGGAATTGAAGCCTCTCGTAAGTTTTTACTCTGCAATTGCATTACGGAACCTCCAGACTGTGAGGGAAGACTTGCAATTACTATACTGGACGGAAGGTTTCCAACTTCGCAACCGACTACAGATAAGTGACAAAGCTACACATTTGTAAACCGAATAACTGTTGAATAACTCAAATAACTTCTTGTTTGGTTATGTATGTGTGTAATAACAGTATGTTTCGTTCGTGCATATTGTAGTGTCAACTGGTGCTAAGCATAGATATTATAAATTTGGAGCGCAGGCCATAGATAATATAAAACTGACCATAGTTATTAACGCACAATCTAAGCGTCGACACTAGCGATCCTAGTAGCACCTGACCGAAAATCATTCGATACTTCAGATAACAGATTGACAACTCTTTGCCTTGCACATTTCCGTGAACACACGTACAACATGAGCAATAACGATCAAACAGATGGAATTTTACACAATCTAAGAAGAAAGCGAACCAGACAGAGGACAAATACAACACGCTTTGTTACGGAAATTAACAGTTTCACTGATAATACTTCATTCGAAGACTGGGAGCACTACCGAGTTAGACTACAGGAATCTCTCAACAACTTAACCACACTTGATGATTCTATGCATGAGTTACTATCGGACACTGAATACGATACTGATGTTCAGAGTTGTGAAGAATATATAGACTCAGCGAAACGCGCTATCACAAGGGCATCGAGAACAATTACAAGTAAATTGTCAAATTCAGCCGCTATTTTAAGTATCCCTGAATCACTGCCAACTACACCTACTATTCCAATTCAGGCTTCACACTCAGTTCGACTCCCGCCAATTAAGCTAGAATCCTTCGCTGGTGACATCGCAACTTGGCCACGTTTTTTGGAGCAATTCGAGTCATCCGTTGATAAAGACCCTTTCCTTCCTACCATAAATAAACACATATTTTTGCGCGGGTACTTGGAAGCCGAGCCGAAGCGGCTAGTCGATGGAATCGCCGTAATAGCAGATACATACGAGGAAACGAAACGGATTCTACAAGCTCGCTACGGGGATAAAAACAGAATAATACAGGCGCACTTAGACTACCTAGAGGGGATCAGACCTATTCAGCACGCTACTTCTGAAGCACTCAACGACACGTTCATCGATTGCCATCGACACATACAAGCGCTTCGTGCGCTGGGAGAAGACGTAAACGGCTACGGGAGAGTTCTTGCTCCGAAAATACTTAGAACGTTTCCCGCTGATATTTGTCGCCGTTGGATAATTCAGACGAAGAGGGAAAATATCTCGGAAGGCGATATTCTCAAGCTCATGGAATTCTTGGGAGAAGAAGTAGATGGGGCTATGGCGACGCACAAGATTCGTGGATCTACATCTGCTTCGACTCATGTTCCCACGACAGCAGCACTGCACATTGATTCAAATAAGAAACAATCCAATAGGAAGGTTGCACCGGAACCATTTTGTGTCTTTTGCGAATCCCGCGGACACTGGGCGCAAGAATGCAAGACAGTTTCTAACGTTAACGATAGGCTTACCAAACTCAGGAACACGAACCGCTGCTTTCTATGCTTGAACCGTGGACACTCCGTGAAGAACTGCAACCGAAAGGGTAAGGCATTCTGTTCTTCCTGCAAAGCCTTGCATCACAGATCTGTCTGCAGTAGAAACTTATCTACTAATGCAGCGGCAACCATTACGTCCGTTAACAAGATAGATTCTCTTCCATCCGACTTGACTTACCTGCAGACCGCGCGAGTATGGGTTACGGGTCCCAATGGGCGAACTAAACAGACGCGTTGCATACTGGATGCTGGAAGTCAATCCAGTTTTATCCTTGAGTCTCTAGTTAACGAACTGAAACTTGAAGTTATTGGCCGCCAAGACTTAACTATTGGCACCTTTGAATCGTCTCCAACCAATCGGAGTGTACGTAACCTTGTTAAGTTTTCCATAAAGAGCATCTGAACAAACTCGGCTACAAATATTACTGCATTTGAGAGTAGCCATGCCTTTTCAGCTCATCCGGTCGTTCCTGATGATGTTAATATGTTAGCACACACTCAAAAACTACAGTTGGCTGACCCAAAGAATGAATCAGAGCCACCTTTGCCCATCGAAATACTTATTGGAGGAGATTGTTATTGGAAAATCGTAAAGGACACTTCACCAGTGCGCATTTCCACCTCCGTGGTACTCATACCAACCATGTTTGGATGGGTATTGACAGGAAATCGATCAGGCATCACCTTGAATTCATCACTGGTAAACCATATTCATTCTGAACAGATACCCTCACCTTTAGATGAGACACTCAGACAGTTCTGGGATCTGGAAACAATGGGAATCAGGGAAAGCCAGGATAAATATTTCTGTTCCAATAACTCTGCGATACTCAAGGAATTTCATGATTCTTACCGAATAGAAGACCATCGGCGTGTGGTCTCTCTTCCTAGAAAATCAGGTATCATCTTGCCCAACAACCATGCTAATGCGGTAAAACGATTCAACGCATTGCAAAAGGGACTAGAGGCGAATGAACCTTTGAAGGAGATTTATTATTCACAGATGATGGACTATATTATAAAACGCCATGTTGAACATGCTCCTTCTGAAACAACTGGTGATACGTTCTACTTGCCTCACCATTTAGTTAAGAAATGTAAATCTGGGAAAACGAAATGGAGGTACTGTCCAGGGGGAGAAAACCCAGCAGATCATTTGTCGAGAGGACTTTCAGTGGTACAGATAAAGTCACTTGTTGGATGGTGGCATGGGCCTCCTTGGCTACAACAACAACCAGAACATTGGCCTAGCCAACTATCCTCCCGTGTACACCTGCCAGATGAAAAGAAGACCATCTTCAATATTCTTAAATTTGAGAAAATTTCACCCCTATTAGATCCTTCCAGATATAGTTCCTACTGGAGGTTACTTCGCATCACAGCGTGGATACTTCGTTTCTTGCAACATGTTTGAAGAAAAGAACGGTTCTCTGGGGAGTTAACAGCACCAGAGCTTCAAAATTCACGCAAATATTGGATTCAAACGGTACAAAAAGAGTGTTTCCCTGCAGAATATCTGGCTCTAAAAGTCGGTGTAGCTCTGCCAAAGGAATCAAGAATAGCCCGCTTCAACCCATTTCTGGAGAACGGACTCATTCGTCTAGGTGGTCGTCTACAACTTGCAGAGTTATCTAGAGTATTACAACACCCGTTACTCTTGGATGGCACCCATCACTTTGTAACATTGCTCATCAGACAAACGCACATCAGACTTCACCCTTTGGGGGTGCGAATTGTGTTGTCAGAACTACGTACGGAATTTTGGGTGCTCAGAGCACGACAGGCAGTCAAGAAAGTGTTACGTACGTGCCTTCCTTGCAAAATGACGCAAAATCACTTCGCCCAAGCAATCGAAGCTCCACAACCCAAATTAAGGGTAACACCAACGAAACCCTTTGAAGTCACGGGAATTGATTTCGCTGGACCCCTTTATGTGAAGGTGGGGACCACGAGCAAGAAATGTTACATAGCACTCTTTACCTGCGCTACGACCCGCGCGTTACACTTGGAATTGTGCTCAGACATGACTGCCGACACGTTCCTCTTGGCACTTCAGAGGTTCGTTGGAAGACGAGGGATACCACACACGATATATACTGATAATGCTCAGACGTTTCACGCGACCAACAGAGAACTCAAGTCCATCTGGACTTCTCTCACAGCCCCTCCAACACATCAGTACTTCGCTCATCACATCACCTGGAGATTTATTGCTCCAAGGGCGTCTTGGTGGGGAGGATGGTGGGAGAGGATGGTAGGCACGACCAAGCGGTGTCTACGAAAGGTACTGGGGAAATCATTAATCGGCGAGGAAGCATTGAACACCACTTTGATAAATATCGAAGCCGCCATTAATTCGAGGCCCTTCACCCAAGACAGAGAAAATGCTCTAACGCCGGCCCACTTTCTGATTGGACAGCGCTTCACCACGATACTGACTGGACCTGCAAGTGCGGGGAATGAAGATCTGCCCAAAGTGCTGGCTGCGCAACAGAAGGTATCGGATGATTTTTGGAAACGCTGGACGAAGGAGTATCTCCTGGAATTGAGAAATTTCCATGAAGTTCGTCGACCACGGGGAAAAGTTCCGCAATTAAGGGTTGGTGACCTAGCACTTCTCCAGGAAGACAAGACGCCGAGGCACATGTGGGCAAAGGCCCGCATTGAGGAGCTCCGTGTTGGTAGAGATGCAGTCGTCAGGACGGTGGTTCTTCGTACCCCTACTGGAGCCACAATAACCCGCCCCAATCAGCTGGTCATCCTCCTGGAGGTTGACCAGGGTGGGGAGGATGTGGGGAATTGAGACGTTGCAACTCTTGAGAGTTGCAATCTATGGATTGTGATTTATGATTGTCTTTTGTTTTTATTGTTATCACTTGACTTGTGACATCTTGGTTAGATAATAAAGATCAGATTGTAGTGTTCCAGTTATCCAATTCTATTAACCACAACAACGTATTTACTTATATTTTAAGCTGTTTTTTTCTCGCTGAGTTTCAAAATCCTCGCCTATGTCGTTTAAGAGATACACGCTCCGTTAAGAATCCTTCAACCCCCAATTTTCACCCCTTTCACCTCATAATATACACCACACCAATAAACCCTTAGACATATGTCTGCTTAATTTTAATATTTAGTTTATATGCCGAATATCACATCCCCAAAGAAACAACTCGTGAGATATTTTTAATCAATGAAATGCACGTATACCCCCTTAACACCTCTTAAGAACTCGAATAAACAAAAATCCTTCATTAGTTGACGTTTGCGACATAGAGCGAAAATATTCCCAAAATTTAAAGTTTCCTACTTCAATAGTTTTCGCTGGGCGATGATGAGTGAGTGAGTCAGTCAGGTCATTTTCTTTCAATTATTTTTACCAGAATTGTACGCCCTCCCCATGGGCCCCTTAAAATGGATTGATGAAGAAACGCTCGAACACCTATTAATTTATATTTTAAGCTGCCTTTTCCCCCTGAATTTGATGAGTGAGTGAGTTAGTCAGTCAGTCAGGACACTTTCTATCCTTTTTTTCTTCTAGAATTTCACCCCACCCCATTGGCCCCTTAAATTGAATTTATGAAAAAACGGTCGAACAGCGATTTACTTATTTTAAGCTGTTTTTTTCCGCTGAGTTTCAAACTTTTCGCGTATGTCGTTTAAGACATACACGCTCCGTTAGGAATCCTTCAACCCCCACTTTTCACCCCTTTCACCTTATAATATACACCACATCGAAAAACCCTTAGACACATGTCTGCTTATGTTTCATAATTAGTTTATACGCCGAGTATCACATCCAAAAATGAAATCACTCGTGAGATATTGTTATTCAATAAAATGCAGGTTTAACCCCCTTAAGACACCTTTAGAACCTCAATATCCGATAATCCTCCCTTTGTGTACGGTTTTGACATACAACTAACATATCCCAAAAATGTCATGTTTCTAACTACAATAATTTTGGCTGGACGATGATGAGTGAGTGAGTGAGTCAGGACATTTTCTTTAATTTTCTTTTCCAGAGTTTGACCCCTCACCATGAACCCCTTAAATTTGATTTATGAAAAATAATCTGTCGAACACTTATTTACTTATTTTTAAGCAGTTTTCTCTCCCTGAGTTTCAAGAGTGAGTGAGTCAGTCAATCAGTTAGGACACTTTCTTTCCAGTCCCCCCCCCCCCGCACAGAATATCACCCTTCCCGTTGGCCCCTTAAATTGAATTTATGAAAAAAAAACGATCGAACATCTATTTACTTATTTTTAAGCTGATTTTTTCCGCTGAGTTTCAAACTCCTCGCCCATGTCGTTTAAGAGATACACGCTCCGTTAGGAATCCTTCAACCACCACTTTTCACCCCTTTCACCTCATAATATACAACACATCGAAAAACCCTCAGACACATGTCTTCATATTTTTAATGATGTGTTTATATGCCGAGTATCACATCCCCCAATGAAATCAATCGGGAAATATTGTTATTCAATGAAATGCATGTTTAACCCCCTTAAGACCCCTTGAATATCCGAAAATCCTCCCTTAGTGGACGGTTTTGACATACAATGATCATATTCCCCAAAATGTCATGTGTCTAACTTCAAAAATTTTGGCTGGGCGATGGTGAGTGAGTCAGGACTTTTTCTCTCAATTTCCTTTTTTCAGAATTTCACCCCTCCCTATGAACCCTTAAATTGGGTTTATGAAAAGAACATTCAAACACCTATTTACTTATTTTTCAGCAGATTTTTTCCCCTGAGTTTGATGAGTGAGTCTGTCAGTGAATCAGTTAGGACAGTTTCTTTCCTGTTCCCCCCCCCCCCTCCCCAAGAATTTCACCCCTCCCTATGGGCCCCTTAAATTGGATTTATGAGAAAACGGTCAAACTTCTATTTACTTATTTTTTAAGCTGATTTTTTTCCGCTGTGTTTCAAACTCCTCGCCTATGTCGTTTAAAAGATACACACTCCGTTAGGAATCCTTCAATCCCCACTTTTCACCCCTTTCACTTCATAATATACACCACATCGAAAAACCCTCAGACACGTGTCTTCTTATTAGCCTATTTTCAATTTTGAAAAAATAGGCTTATGAGTTCACCTTTTGTCCGTGTGTCTGTGTCTGCGTGTGTGTGTGTGTGTGTGTGTGGTGTGTGTGTGTCTCTAATAACTTTTAAACGGCTGGAGCGATTTCAATGAAACTCGGTAAGTTCATAGCACTATTCCGGGTGACCGCGACCGTGCTCTTCAAATTTTGTTACGTATCACCAATCCAACATGGCGGCTGTGCGAAATATTTCACTAGCATTCAATATCTCCGAAACTATTCCCGATATCACCCTGGAATTTTTTACGGTGATAAAGGGAACTACTAGAATTTCACCTATGTGACTTTTGAAAAACTGATAACTACAAACCAATATGGCGGCCTCGCGAATTTGCGACATTTAAATAGACATTTCTCGCGATTTAACCAACCAAACGCAATAAAACTTGGTACAGTATATGTTTATACACATTGTAATGCTCCGACATTCAATTGATTACATAACCACAAGATGGCGGATGTGTGAAATATTTCACCGGCATTCTATATCTCGGAAACTATTCGCGGTATCACCCTGAAATTTTGTACGAAGATAAAGGGCACTACTGGAAGTTCATCTTAAGACTTTCAAAAACCGGTTAACTACAAAACGAACATGGCGGACAAGCGAATTTGAAAATTTTAAATAGACTTTTCTCGCGATTTAATGTTCCAAACGCAATGAAATCTGGTACAGGAAATGTTTATACACATTGTAATGCACTGGTAATTAATTTAGTTCAATTGTTTACATAACCTCAAGATGGCGGCTGTGCGAATTTTAAAATGACGTTTTTATTTCTTGTGTCGTAATCATGCGATCGAAGTGAAAGTTTGAATAATGAACCTACGCAATAATTTTCCTTTAATGGTACATGACTCTATGGCCTATACATTTAACAATCCAACATGCCGACCATCCCAAATATTTAGACGGCTCTGAATATCTACGAATCTATTATAGCAATCAAACTGAATTCCTTTATGTTCATAGGGGCTATGAACTTAAGTCCACCTATAGGATTTTAAATAACCTGGTGATCACAAATCCAACATGGCGGCGACGCGAAAAATAAATATTCACAAGGACGATTCTCGCAATTTAACCATCCGAGTGCAGTGAAACTTTAAACAGTAAATCCTTATACGAATGTTAATACACTGGCATCTAATTTATTTCAATTGTTTCCATAACCACAAGATGGCAGCTGTGCGAAATTTCAAAATCTCGTTTTTACTTCTTGTGTCCTAATCATGCGATTGTAATTTGAATGCTACACGTACACAATAATCTTCATGTAACAGTACATATCTCTAGGAACTACATATATATAAAATCCAACATGGTGACCATCCGAAATATTTAGTCGGTTCTCAATATCTACGAATGCATTACAGCAATCAAACTGATATTTTGTATGTTGAAAGTGGCAGTTAACATAAGTAGGATATATGAAAATTGGCTGTATAGTTCTTCACGGAACTACTTGTTTTTAATGATGAATGTATATGCCGAGTATCACATCGCCCAATGAAACCAATCGGGAGATATTGTTATTCAATGAAATGCAGGTCTACCCCCTTAACACCCCTTTAGAACCTGAATATCCAAAAATCCTTCCTTAGTGCGCGTTTTTGTCTTACCACGAACATATCACCAAAATTTCATGTTTCTTACATTAATAGTTTTGGCTGGGCGATGAAGAGTCAGTCAGTCATTAAGTCAGTCAGTCAGGACACTTGGTTTTATATAAGATATATATATATATATATATATATATATATATATAAGCTGTACCCGGCATGCGTTGCAATGCCAATCAAATAAAGTGTTGGCGATGTAATTTTGTTTCTTGAAGTGCTTTTGGATACACAATATTTTTTAAAATTTCCGTTAATTGCCTCTTAACCATCATAAAATGGATTAACTGATTTAGAAACATCCGTGGGAGCATGCACAACAACTCACCAAAGGTTCATCGCAATCGGATGAATTGCATATGAATGCATACGGAATTTTGTTTAAACGATTCCTGCGCTGTCACTCATTTGTTGAATCTATACGTGCGCTACCTACCGTGAAATGGATTTACTAAGTTAGAAACCTTCACTTAAGTGTACACAATAAGTCAACAAAGTTTCATCGCAATCGATGAATAGTGTATGAACGCATACGGGATTTTGTTGTAACGCTTGGCGCATCGTCACTCATTTGTTACATCTACTCGTGCGCTATCAATACTGTAAAATTGATATACAAAGTTAAAGACCTTCCCTGGCGTGTGCACAACAACCCATCAAAGTTTCATCGCAATAGGATGAATGGCATATGAACGTATACGGGATTTTGTTTAAACGATTCGCGTGCTGTCACCCATTTCTTGAAACTACTCATACGGTATCTATTGTAAATTGGATTTAATAAGCCTGAAACCTTCCCTGGAGTGTACTCAACGATTCACCCAAGTTACATCGCAATCTGATGTATGGAATATGAAAGCATACGGGACTGTTTTGAAACAATTCGCGCGCCATCGCTCATTTGTTGAATCTACTCGTGCGCTACCAGATAAAGGGTATATGAACGCATACAGGATTTTGTTTAAACGATTCGTGCGCTATCACTCATTTGTTGAATCAACTCGTGAGCTACCTCCCGTGAAATGGATTTACTAAACTAGAAACCTTCACGTAAGTGTACACAACAACTCATCAAAGTTTCATCGCGAACGATGAATGGTATACAAACTTATTCGGGATTTTGTTGAAACTCATCGCGCGTCGTTGCTCATTTGTTGAATCAACTCGTGCGCTACCTATTGTAAAATTGATTTACTAACTCAAAACCTTCCTGGCGTGTACACAACAACTCATCGAAGTTTCATCGCAATCGGATGAATGGCATATGAAGACATACGGGATTTTGTTAAAACGATTCGCGTGGCATCACCCATTTGTTGAATCTACTCGTACGCTACGTATTGTAGAATGGATTTACTAAGCCAGAAAACTTCTCTGGAGTGTACTCAACGATTCACCAAGGTTTCATCGCCATCTGATGAATGTTATTTGAACGCATGCAGGACTTTGTGGAAACGCTTTGCGGGTCGTCGGTCATTTGTTGAATCTACACGTGCGCTACGTATTGTAAAGTGTATATATTAAGCCAGAAACCTCCACTGGAGTGCACTCAACATCCCACCCACGTTCCATCGCAATCGGATGAATGCTATATGAATGCACACGGGACTTTTTTGAAACGCTCAAATGCGCAGAGGGAAGCAGAGGAATTTGACATCACCGCAACCTATGGTACAAAATATAACTTTCATCACGGGCTGGGTGTAAGGTATGGCGGTAGTTACACAGATTGCAACCAGGTGGCTCTATAATGCAGCGACACACAGTTCAAAGACTTCAGTTTTCACCAAGGCTAGCGGTTTCCATGACGACTGTTTTTGACTGCATACTGTGGTTCTAAAATTGTGTTCATTCCACATACCTGGTCAAATTGTGAATCTAAACCATACAGGGACCCACTCTAATATACATACAAAAATTCATCGAAATCGGCCCAGCCATTTAGGTGGAGTTCAGTCACATGCACACGTGTCGAAGAATTATATATACAAAGCTATGTATATATGTATATCAGTTTCTTGTTCCAGGACAAGCGTTGTTTGATATAATCATTCTGTGTGTGTTCAAAACCAATTTACATTTTCTGAATTCTTGATGTTACTGATATATTTTCATTGTAATTTTCAGTGATCCATTCACCTATTTAAATTCCTTTACTCTGGCAATTCTATTTGTGTTAATGTTAAGTTCACATGGTGCATTTTATGATGCTAGTAATATATTTAGTTTTGCTGTTTGCTCGTCTAGTATAGTAATCTGTTTCTCTGCATCAGAGATGTCTTTGGCAATTACTGCCATATCATCAACAAACGCGTGACAGTCTATTAATCGTTGGTCTTGGTCGGTGCACCTGCTTTTCTCCATTCTCTGACAACTTTTTCAAGAGCGCAATTGAAAACTAATAGGGAGAGCGGACACTTTGGCGGACACCTGCGTATGTTTCAAACTCGTGACTAAATGCTCCCATTAAGCTTTTGTTCTGTGCCTTTGATAATATTCCTTGTTATTCTGGTCAAGTCCACATTCTGATTAAACATTAATGAATGACACGCGATCTGTACTCTCATATGCTATTTTTGAAATCAAGAATTTTTGTTTCGAAAATATTGTGTGATAGAGCTCAGGGACTTATATGCATAGGGTATCAAAATATTGTGTGATGGAGCCCATGGTATTAAATGCATAGGGTATCAAAATATCCATAAACATAAACAACCTCAAAAATGTATTGCAAACAGAAAATTTACTATGGGAGTTAAAAATTAAATTTTATGCCCGTAAACTTGTGGCGAGTATCTGTGTACACTAGGGTAGACGCTATTTCATGTCTGCTGTATTGTATCTGAAATCGACGAAAAATATTGTTCTACTCTTTAAATTAACCGTATATATATTATTATTTCTTAGGCGAGGCACTGTCATGTGGTATCATCGTCCAATGCTTGTGGTGTGATCGATTCCCAGGCCAAAAAATCCACTTGCTCAGTTGTCAGCTGCCATAAAACCATCTGGTCTTTCTTGCTCATGGAGACATTAAGTGGCTAAAGAATGGAAGATAGTTGTTTTTTACGGCACCAATGAAGTGTCTGCCACCATCCACCTCTTCTCTTGATCCCTCTAAGGATGGCCTACAAACTGCCATAATTGCGAGCATTACTCTGCACAGTAATATTTCATTTGTCATCATTATCACTATGTGATCCCCTTATGGTATTTCCAAATGTAACTGCTTGATGTCCATTAGCATTTATCTCCATGCCATTTTTTACTGTCCAGTTCTGGATCATCCCTATGCAATATGTCCATTACTGTCGTCTGGACCTAGTACTATTCTTCGTTAGTCAACCTGTCCCCTGCCCAAAGGCTCAGATACATAATGCTAAAAATCTCTGAGGTAAACCCTCCCAGAATTCATGCTGCTTACTTGTTAACCACCCTGTGTCTCATAAACAATCCCGAAAATCATGCCATTTACTTGGTAACCACCCTGTGTCCAATCAACAATCCCTTATGCAAGTATCCAAAATTCGTTCCAGATTGGAGAACAACCTTGGGTGAAATAACATCCTTACGTACCTAGATACAGAGATACCAGTTGTAACATCAATCTTCTTGAAGCAAGTGTAAGGCAGAGGAAAGAGTAGGATAGTCTTGTGCTACGAGGCTACACATGCCAAAACTCAAGAAGTTGAGCTTGGCACTCCAGAGGCACAAACAGCCGTACTGCCGTAAAAACAGCAAGTTCGGCAGAGTCCCCTTCATAGTATAACGTTACTCATGATCTCATGAGCCGAGTAGAGACTTAGGAGAGTGGGCTATATACCAACGATGAAAATGTAGAAAATGTTGAAACGATGTGTAATGACGAAGTCAATGACAAGGGTACGCGAGGAACCGTTACAAACTAAACTAGGTATAGAAAATAAAGTTGACACATCTAGATAAGTCCATCAAGAGAAGAGAATTTGGTAATTAAAAATAGTTGACATTTTGAAAAGACAGATGAAACTGAGCTGTAAGCCATCTGGACCCCCAGCAATGTAGGTATGAGTGTCCGAAAATTGGCTCTAATGATAGAGAACAAAAAGGCTAAAAAAGGGGTATTGAGGTGAGAGTGGAGTACGTCTAGCAAGCGAGGCCAAAGTACCATACAAAACGCATGCTTGTTAGAACCAGTAGCGGCTGGCTGATAAGGACTCCAGAACGGTGACCTTCCTAGAGAACGAAAAGGGATTTTCATTTTCTTCTTGATATTTTAAGTCAAAAACTGAACTCTAATAATGCTAAGAAAATTTAATGTGATTGTAAACCTGAAGCTCTATCAATCAGGAAGACTGTGTTTGGTGGTATCACGCTCACCACGCAGCTCACTGGTCAGGATGGAGTTATGGACTCTCAGCTTTCCGCCCGATTATTGTGCCCGGGCGAGATGGAGTGAGACGTGCGGGGAGTACGGAGACTGGCGTGCTTGTAGGCTTCCAGAGGGGTAATCTGTGGGCGCAGTGCGCGGGCAGTTGTCCTCAAGCCGGGCGAAGTCCGCACAGCTATGTAGCACCGGTAAATATATGTCATCCCTTGCTACTCTAGTCGTCATGCAACAGGATCTACTACTATTGGCTAGTGCGAAACTTGTGACTAGCATCAGAACCCGATAAGAAGTAGATCGTTCAGGGTTGTCAGATGTTGCATTATTGTCATTCTGCTGTCAGCTGCCGCACGGTGAACTTGCATTAGCCAAGCACTGTGGTCTGATCCCAACCCCCTGTGTCACAATAATTGAAGGTTTGACAACAGTGAATAGCAGCAGCATTTCATCTCAAACCCCTCTACGAGCATACGCCCAGACGGGGAATTACCCCATTTGTAAATAAAGTAAATGATTGAATAAATCAAAACCTCCATGGTTGCATATAATAAAAATTAAATAACAACTAGAAGACCCTTGCGGCTCCGCAGCATTCACTTCAACAATCCTACAGCACTTCTGTCCATATGACATTTGCATGTGTTCATGCTTGTGACCTGAAAAGACATTTACGGTACCATCGCTTTTGGGTAAATGATGAATTAGACTTATGAGATCAAATGTCCTCTGTGTGTGTATGCCACTGTTTACCCAGCGTCTTAAAAGGCGCACGGGCGTCAGCTTCCAGACGCAATTCTGAAAAGCCGAGGTGAACAGCTAACTCCAAACACATAAGCTATACTCTTCTCTGAAGTACGTGGGTTGGCAACCACGGGACCCCAGCTGAGTCCGGCATTGCTTCCACTTACTTGTGCCGGGCCCCTCTCCGTCTTCTTTACTGTCGACATCCCTTGGTCAACTCTTGTTCTTTTCCGACCCCGACGGTATTAGGGTATCTGAGGCCTAGGGAGTTTTTCACTTTCCTGCCTTAATTGGCCCTTGTCTCATCTTTCCTGATCCTTCCTTCTTCGAGGGGTCAGACCTCTTGTGTTCTTTTCATTATATTTCCTTTTCTCTTTAAGATCCCGCACTGTTTTTTGTTAAATGGCTCCCGTCTATCTAAATTCCATTTAGCGATTTATTTTGCATCCACACTCCATTTTGTAGGTGTTTTCAGTCTACGTTGCATTTTGTGAGTCTTTTCGATCTACAGTAAATTGCATTGTGCTAGTGTTTTCAGCCTCGATTGCAGTTTGTAAGGATCGACAATCTAAATTGCATTTTAGTAAGTATTTCAATATAGGGGTTGGGACTTTCGTGAGTATTTTGAATTTCAATTGCATTTCGTATTTTCAACCTAAACCGCTTTTTGCACCTATTTTGAATCTAAATTGCATTTTGTATGGTGGTCATTTTGCAGGTATTTTGATTCTCAATTGCATTTTGTGGGTATTTTGAATCTAAATTACATTTTGTATGTATTTTCAATCAAAATTGCATTCTGTAAGTATTGTCCATCCAATTGAGTAGTTTGAATCTAGCATGCATTTTGTAAGCATTTTCAATTTCAATTGCATTTTGTAAGTATTTTGTATTTAAATTGCACTTCGTGATTTTTTGGAATCTGAAATGCGCTTTTTCAATCTAAATTGCATAGTATATTTTCAATTTCAATTGCATTTTGTAAGAATTTTGAACCTCAATTGCATTTTGTACGTATTTTCAATCTCATTGGCATTTATAAGTATTTTGAATTTCACTTGCATTTTGTAAGTAAAGTATTTCGACTCTACATTGCATTTTTTACGTATTTTGATCCTAACCTATATTTTGTGCGTCTTTTTCAATCTATTCCTTTTGTGAGTATTTTCGTTCTAAATTCCCTTTTGTAAGTATTACCACTCTCCATTTTGTGAGTAGTTTCAATCCGAGTACCTTTTTGTAAGAATTTTCCTTCTCACTTAATTTTCGTTCTAGTTTCCACTTCATTGTCATTCTCGCTATCACCCAGACCATTAGGGGCCAATAACCTAGATGTTAGGCCCCTTAAATCAACAATTATCAGCATCATCTCGGAAGTATTAACTGGACACGACTCGACAGTTTGATGCTGGCTGAAGGTAGGGTGATAGGTCGCTGGCAAGCTCGTAAACTCACTCTGAAGCTAGTAATTTAAATTTCCACTGAATGGAGATTGCTTGAAGAAATTAAAACGTAAAAACACTTACAGTGGTCGATGTGGGAGCTGTCGCGATCTTTCCTGCCGAACTTTTCGTGCTGAACAATTCTCAGAGCATATCGATATTTTTAACGGTTTACCCAGCGTAAGCGTCCTTGTATAATTGTTATTTAAACTGTGCCAAGTTTGCTGAGGTCTGTGCTCCTCTGCAACATTCGTTTCAACATTCTAATAGTACTTCCTTCCATCGACATTCGCTGTTCACTTGCCTTTTGGTTCTATTTTAACTTCGACGTCATGAACGGATTTTGCTCGCGATAGTGCGACATAGAGTTGTCCGTGGCTAAACACCGGTTGAGGTAAATAAATGCCTACTTGATCTAGTGTTTGACCTTGAGCTTTATTGATAGTTATACAAAAAGCCAAACGTACTGGAAACTGCCTCCTTTTGAAGGAAAATGGCATAGAAGTATCTGATGGCGTATGGTCAAGGGGAGGAAGTAGGACATGGTTTCCAACATTTACGCCAGTAATAATTTCGCGGTGTAAGCAATTGTCATGCATGTTCCGAACCAAAAGTCTAGTATCGTTCAGCAGACCTTGGGTAACATTAATATTTCTCAACAAAATCACTATTGAGCCTTGTTTTAGTCGAAGGATATGAGGTGGCAATCCACTTATGTCTATGCTGTCTAAACATTCCGTTGGGAATTGTAGAAGTTCTCTCTCATCTTCAGTAATCAAATTATTCACACTGATGTAAGTTCCCGAGGATCTTGGGATTAGCTCTAAAACTTTGTCATTGATTTCTTTACAGTGTTCATTTTTAGGTGCTAAAATTGCTATTTTTGAAAAGCGTGAAATATTTTTCAGCGTGGAAACTTCGTTTCCATATATTTCAGTGATGATATCAGTTTTAACAATGATGGAGAGTGGTAAGTCGACTAATTCTGAATTTTCTCCATCGACATGAGGGTATTCACCGTTACCAATTTGTATCAAGAAGTTTGCAAAGTCACGTTGATCTGTATTCGCTCGCATATTATTGTTAAGTTTAAAATTTTTGAATAAAGGTCACAAAGGAGAGAACCTTACTGACATTTGGACTGATGCTGCTTTAGATGCGTGAGGCACAACAGGCAACCTGCCTAAAATCTCCACCTAAGATGATAATTTTTCCTCCGAAAGGCACATCGTTATTCATGATGTCCTTGAGCAGCCGATTTACACACAACAACGCGTGCTTATTAGCCATAGGGGCTTCCTCCCAGATGATAAGTTTTGCTGAACGAATATAAAAAACTTCCTTGCTGTTAACTTTTATTACTGATACAGAACTTTCATGTAAATGTAGGGGTAACTTGAACTGGCTGTGTACAGTGCGCCCTTGAGGTAGTAACATTGCTGCAATACCAGTCCATGCAACTGAAACTAAATTTAACCCCAAATTTGTGCAACTGTGAATCAAGCATTGGTAAAGAAATATTTTCCCGGTGCCCCCTGGACCGTCAATGAAATATGTATTACTCATCCTTTCTTTGCTGTTTTGTACTAACCCCAAAATTTATGTAATTATAGCCGTTTGGTTTCCATTTGCTTGGTTTGCCATCCGACTTAATTGATCCCCATTAAGTTTTGGATCGTTCATTGGTAAATTTGTCTGAGGGAAATTATCAATAATAGCTGGCAATTCGAGAGAAGTAATGGGAAGACCATAGAGCTTTAATGTATAAGAAATAAGTATAAGAGTGGACTGATATGCAATGTTAGGTTCGTAAAACTGCAGATAATCTTCTGATAATGAATTCTTGAAAATGTCCCATAACTGTCTTACATTTGAAGGGGTCTGAAAGATACATATGTAAGAAAACAGTTGTCGTAACTGAGAAGGCATCTGAAATTGTGACGCTTCTGGCAAACAACGCTGCCATTCAGAATCATCAATCGGTAAACCTCGCTCCTTAGCTGTATCTTTAAAAGTAGAATAGACAACGGCTTTGTATGTTCGTAGAGCCGGGAAGCTGGTAGCACCTATGACGTGAAGCAATAACAGGTGTAAACAATCTTTCTGTTTCTGTAGGCGAAACATTATACATTCTGCCTATAGTTTTTGAAACATTTTTTCTTTTTTGCCATTGGCAGTTGCTCTTATTCCAGACGTAATGTACTGGTGTTTCAGGATGTATATACGGACTTCTGGCTTGCGAATCTTTATTTAACTTGAACCACGCTTGTAATTCCGTGTTGCGCAACTGTGCTTGAAGTAAAATATCAGGAGCGTTATCAGTTTTAAAATAGATATTTTGCAAGTTTGGCAAGTGAACTGGTAATCGCACGATGGAATGTGACTGTTCATGCATATGAAATGAAAATATCCTGTATGCGGCTTCTGTTGGACCAACATATCTAACATATCACCGTTTCACCTTCAGGACATATTTTAACATTGCAGCAGTCATGACCTTTATACACATACTTGTGGATGTATTTAACACTCCGAACACTTGCCCATATTTCAACATTAATATGAGCTTGAAAGTAAAGTAAACGAAATGGATTGTAGGGAACAATGGATCGACTATCGATTTCAATGTCTATGCCACGAATTGTTTTTATAATAATCGATTATTTCGTCTCCTATATGAAGGATAACCATAGGCATTATCTTTAGTCTCTTCCTGAAACTGTTTAGGGAAATCTTTCTTACATACGCCATCTTTCATACAGACTGAAGAAGGATTCAAAGATCCGCGAGTACCATGTTCCATATGACGCCTTGCCAACTCGTATAGCGCTTTATCCTCGAGATATGGTATTTCGGCTGACACCACACTGTCAATGTCAGAAATTTCTCGAAACTTACAATCTTCCGTTAATGTTAATAGTAAATGGATGTGCGGGAGACCTCGTTTTTGAAATTCCACTGTATATAGATATGCTTTAACTTTACCGAAAATTACCTTAACATTAATCAATCGTAGCAAATCCTTTACTTTGCAATGGAAAACTGTCATTACAATATCAGGCCTATTATTAGCCGTTTCCCAAGGATGAATTCTGTTAAGTATTTCTGGCCAGCCCGCATTACATAACAGGTGAACGTAATGGATCAATCTGGCTTTCCAAACTTCATCACTATCGCTATCGCATCCTGATAATATTGCACCATATTCTTTGGGCTACCTATAAAAGAAGGTGGCAAAACTTCAATACGACCGACTCTGAGATTTTCATTTTCTGCTCGTGCATGCAAGGCATCTGCTAAACCGGCATATGTATCATCTCGAAACTTCGTTTTGTTGATGACGTATATATTGTAACCGCTCACCTTCCATACAAAAGTTGTAATCCACGAATATATATCCATTTTGTAAACTTGAGCAGCGGCAACTAACTCAACATGACCTCCATGAATACCATTCACAGACATATACATTTTGTAATCATCGCTCGTATTGATAGCAGTTTCGTACATATCGCTGTTGCCAACAATAAAGGAAGAATAATTATTCCACTTGTCTGTAACATGTTTTACAATTCGCTTTCTAACCTGTGTAAATAAACTATGATTGTTGTACTCAATAATATGCCAATGACCTGAACAGACAATTACCGTCACCTTTAATCTGTGTAACATTTGTAATTGAGTGTCGCCTCTCATTCATCATAATATGATTCATTGTTTTGATTGAGTACACAACCTATAAGGACGAATGATGAAACGAAAAGAATACAGTTTGTAGCTGGTGAGACCAAATACTATAACAGAAAGATCGGATTCACAATACAAAATGGCGGTTCCAACATTCGACTGTAGCGGCATCTTCGTGAAGTTAGTTGTCTTTCATATACAGTATTTGTTATCATTCAAAGAGATGTTGACATGACAGTGTCGTTAACAAAATGGCTGCTGATTGTGCATAAGCATTCCATTCTCAAAGTAATCCATTCTTTGAGAAGTTTTAATTAAATTATGTGCACAGAATCCCCGTTCTGCTTATTGTATGGATACATGCGACATTAGCGCCCGAGTGGAACAGGTAGAAGTTAACGATATCATGTATGGATACATGTGACGTTAGCGCCCGATTGGAGCAGGTAGAAGTTAACGATATCCTGACGTTAATATCAAGTTAGATTTGTTATTTGGGTGGCGTTGAATATCATGATACAGTGTTAGTCGTTGTCGCCTAGCGACAATATGTCCGTCAAGTCATTCGATTCTATTTTCGTGTGACCTTGGAGGAAGTAATATTCGTAATTATTTTAATATACGGATGATATAATCAAGTAAGGTGGGTATCAATCGAGAGTGCGTGACAGGCAATACATTTTAAGACAACAAACGTCGTCGTAGCTCAAATACTTCCCGAGATATTTCAGTTTTAGTAAAGGGTGACATTTTTTGAAAACTATTTTAATATATAAGATAATCCAAGAGCAGTATGCCCTTTGTTTATCTATGAAGACAAAAAATATATAATTATATTGAAGTGTAGCATCTGAGAACAGGAATCTCGATTCATATTGCAATGGTTAAGTATAACACGGACCTCTGGCTGGCATCCTGCGGTTAGTGAAGAGGTTGGCACCAGTGAGCTATTTTGCTTTCGTACTGAAGAGTCTTGAGTGTGGTGGTAATATTCAGCAGTTGTAATCTCTGTGTTGGTGATGATTAATCTGTAAATCATTAAGTAGTGTTTTTTCTAATTTCCCGGTGCGACTGTGGTGTGTAAATGCTTCTGCCAAAAGTGATATTCTGGTGATTTATCTATCGGTACTTTAATGATGATGATGATGATAATAATAATAATAATAGTAATAATAATAGTAATAATACTCATAATTATTAATTCTTGTTACGGCTGAGCAGTAGAGTTGAAACTCCTTAAGGCTTGATTGTCTTTTTATGCTTACGTCTCAGTGTGATTAAGTATTTCTGCGTTTCAAAATAAATTCTGTGGACGCTATTTTAAATACGGTAGAGGAAAACTTTCCCTTGAGAGTAATTTTCACATCAGGTTCTCAGTGTTGTTACCCTATGAAATCATTGTTGTAATACCGGTACCAAATGATAAAAACAAGTGATGAGGTCAGCATCAGGATCTGACATAAAGAATATCGAGTAGCGATATTTTCATTGCAGATAAATGTAACTTGATTCTAGGCCTACCGGTACTCTTTTTTTTCCTCTATCAACTTATAAAAAGGTACGGGAAAAATTCTGTGATCGGCCTCCCAGCCTAACAGTATGTCGGCCGCCACTGGTTAGAACATACTGTTTTAAAATTCAGTAGACTTACGAAGGCACAGCACAAAGACAGGATGGCAGAAACTGTGAGAGTGCAACAAAGGGAAGGCAGTATGGCAGCGTTCAGAAAAGGATGACATGCACTACAGTCAACCATGGGACATACTGTATGTGCCCAACGACAAGCAACAATATCGCACGCATCCAAACATTGAACTCGGATAAAATGGAGGGGACATAAAAATGAACACACTTGAACACAAAACCATAGGTATGAAGGAATAATGAGACCTGCCAAACAATTGCATGCGACATTTCACAAGCCTTCACATAAATAAAATTAAACCTGGCTGAAACTCACCTGGATGCTGGTGTGATTGGGTAAGGTAAAAACATACTCAAAGAAACTAGTGGAGGGAAGTAGGCCTACAATGTAGAATGCGGTATGTACTTCACTTTATAGAGATGTATAAACAAATTCAAGTAGTGAGAAACAGAATGCTTCACTCATCGTGAGACCTCGCATAAAGCGTGTTAGGAATCCCCTACGGTCAAGAAAAGAGTAGGATGAGAGAACGAAGAGGCGTTAAAACAACCAGGTCGTGAAAAACAAATATACAAAGAACATTTAAACATAACACTGGTCAACAGTGATTTTGGTGCCGGAGTTTTTTAAGCTGACTTTGTATGAATTTGATGCCCTACATTCAAATATGCCATTAGTTTTTGCCTAGTGGCTCTAGTTTCTGAGATATGACATTGTTTTGAAATGTACATTACACTATCGCATGGTAATAATAAAACTAAACATAGAATCTTCATTTTTATTCTTCTTCTTCTTCGTCTTCTTCTGCCTTATCCAATACGGACGTTGGCTACCACCATGGCTTAAACCTTCTTATCCTGTGCTATCCTGAAGAGTTCCATGGAAGTCAGCCCAAACCACGTTCGTAAATTATCCATCCTAGTTATTCGTCTCCTTCCCGGTCCACGCTGACCTTCAATTTTACCCTGAAGTATAACTTGGAGCAGACGGTATTTTGGATTCCTCATCATGTGTCCAGGTATTCCAATGTCCTCTTCTTAATTGTATTTAACAGCTCAGGTTGACTGCTCACACGCTGAAGGACCTCGGCAATATTCACATGTTCTGTCCACGAAATTTAAGAATCCGCCTGTAAATCCACACTTCAAAAGCTCGAAACTTCTTTTCTGCAGCTACCGACAAGGACCAAGCTTCAACACCATAAAGAAGGGTGGGGACAACATAACACTTCACAATTCTTTTCTTAAGCGACATACTGAGATTTCGACACCATAGTAGTTGTTTCATGGTCATAAAGATGGATCTAGCCTTCCCTACTATTTTATACAAATATTATTATATACCAACACAGAGGAAAGAGTCATGAATGAAACCAACCAGTCACTGAACACTTCGGAAGGTTCTTTTCCGTGACATTCTTGAATGTATTTTGGAACAGTCCCATCTTAAGCTCTATCAGTAATCTGCCATCGTGTGCATATCCCATCTTCTTTTGTATCGGTCCTCCACAGTTTTAATATCCTGGTAAAATCGTTCACCTTGTTCCTCACTGGTGTCTGCTAAATTTTCATGAAACCTGTCTTAAGTGACTGTGTAAATAAGTGCACCTTAATACTCATGTCACACTCAAGGGATTTGAAACAGTTAAGATTCTCGTTAACCAGTTCAACATAGTTTTCAGATTTGTGTTTTCCTAGAAAATGTTTTACAACAGACACAAATAAAGTCCAGGCTTTTAGCTCAGATTCATTCATCGAATTTACGAAGTCGGGATCCTTAATGAGTTTCTTATTTGTGGGCCATCAAATATCCCTGCCTTAAGTTTTTCCATATTCAAGTGAGTCATTTTATTTCCTACTAGCTGCACCCGGCATGCGTTGCAATGCCAATCAAAGAAAGTGTTGGCGTTGTAAATTTGTTTGTTGAAGTGCTTTTGGATTCCCAATATTTTTTTTTCCGTTAACCACCTATAAACTATTGTAAAATTAATTTACTATCTCAAAAAATCATGGGAGCGTGTTCAACAACTCACCAAAGTTTCATCGCAATGACATTAATGGTATATGAACGCATACGGGACTTTGTTGGAACGATTCGAGCGCCGTCACCCATTTGTTGAATATACTCGTATGCTACCTATTGTTAAATGGATTTACTAATTCGAAAACCTTCCCTGGCGTGTACACAACAACTCATGAACGTTCCATCGCCATCGGATGAATGGCATATGAACGCATACGGGATTTTGTTTAAACGGTACACGCGCCTTCACTCATTTGTTGAATCTTCTTGTGCGCTACCCATTGTAAAACGGATTTACTAATTCATACACCTTCGCAGGACTGTACTCAACTCACCAACGTTTTATCACAATCGGATGAATGGTATATGAACGCATACGGGACTTGGTTGAAACGATTCCCGAGTTGTCGCTCATTAGTTGAATCTACTCGTGCGCTACCAATTGTAAAATGGATTTACTAAATCAGAAATATTTGCGGGAGAGGAAACAACATTTCTCTAAATTGCATTGCAATCGCATCAATGGTATATGAACGCATACGATTTTTTTAAACGGTACGCGCGCCGTTATTCATTTGTTGAATCTACTCGTGCGCTACCTATTGTCAAAAGGATTTACTACGTCAGAAACCTTTCCTGGAGTGTGTACAACAATTCAACCAAAGATTCATTGCAAACGGATGAATGGTAATTGAACGCTACGGAACTTTGTTAAAGCGATTCGCGTGCCAACGATCATTTGTTGGATCTACTTGTGCGATACCTATTGTAAGGTGGATGTACTGTACCAGAAAATCCGGAAAGGATCCTGTTGGAATATCAATTGCCCCAGCTGGATTGCCTATTTCTAACAGCACCGGCAAATACTACATTAGAAATCGCTTCCAACATGGCCTTTAGGGATTTACATAAAGCAGTTACAAGAATACTGTGGACCAACAACCAACTACACGGGGCAATTACCTTTACTTACCTCCTCGGGGATTGGGAATTCAGATTCGCCTACAATACATCCACAATACTCTTCTCCTTATATTTAAAATGAATCACACTCCAACAACAACGGATAACAAACTGAATAAAATGTATTAACAATAGTGTAAACTAATCAAGTATGAACAAAATAACAATAGACTAATTTAACAATACAAATTAAATTAAAAACACGCAATCATTCACACTTCCTTTCAACTCTACATCTTACTACAATGCTGTGTATAAACTTATGAGCATAAAATCTTGGCTTGTTTTAGGGCTACACAGCGTAAAAATAAAACCGTTTAATGAAGGCTCTTACATTCGCGGCATTCCTAACACATGGTTTCATTCACTAGCATGCGTTTGTAAAACGCACGTGCACTGGCCTTGTTTCATCAATGAAATATCAGCACCGCGCCGCACTCGGAAGTGTTTTACAATTTATATACAAGGCGGTGAGTGGCCACCTGCTAATGTTATGTCACACCGTTCTCAAAACTCTAACGGTGAGTCATTCTAGCCGGCCCACATTGAGACTGTTTATGTGTGCGTTTATAAAAACACGTAAAAATTAACATTTAGATCATACAAAAGTGCACATAACTACTCCGTTTCTTAAACAATCATCCTGAAAAATTTTATACACTCTTTCATTCGCACTCCGCAATTGTTCATGACCAATTAAGTTCCACATTTACTCTTAACAGTGAACAATCATTCATACCAAAAACATCCGCTCATAAAACACACGCTATTTCAAAACAATTGATTAATAAATCCTACTAAATTATTTAACTAATTAAATCATTTTCAATATATATATATATACATGTAATATGTTCATCATCATCATCATCATTTATTGCATTTAACAGGCCATTGAGGCCTACAGCAGAATAACAAAAGGAAAAGATTAATATTACAAATATTACAAAAACCCCAAAAAATATTACAAAGGGAAAATTATTACAAAACACAAAAAGGATCCAATAAAAGGAAAGTCAGTAAATCATGAGAGGAGGTATTTGCTGCAGATGGCACTCCATCTTTTCTGGTCTCTAGCATCACCCTCCACAGCTGTTGGTTCCACTTCTTGAAGGATCGTCGTCACTCGATCCTTCCATCGTGTTCTTGGGCGTCCTCTCGGGCGTTTTCCCCTGGGTTGAGATTGGAGGACTCTCTTAGGAAGGGATCCGTCCGCTCGTAAGATGTGTCCAAACCATTGTAGTCGCCTCTGTACCCTTATCCGTCCAATGTGTGGCTTTCCAAACCTCTGGCACAGGTCTTCTTTCTTCCTTCTCTCCCATTTACCTTCCATGTTATTATAGACGGGCCCATATATCTTTCGAAGTACCTTTCTTTCAAAAGCACATATCGAATCTTCTGTCGTTGCTGATGTCGCCCAAGTTTCACAACCGTATAAAAGTGCTGGTCTCACTAGTGTCGTGTACAGATGGACTTTGTTCTTCTGAGATATCAGACGAGATTTGAAGATATTGTTCAGACTAAAGAACACGCGATTAGCACTTGTTATGCGTTGATGTACTTCCTTCGTCACTTCTTTTTTGCTGGTTAATATTGAGCCCAGGTACTTGAACTCTTCAACTCGTTCGAAGGTATGTCCGTCTACAACAATGTAAGGAGGGAGAACCCGACGACGTGATACTCCAAGATATTTTGTCTTGTCGACGTTCACCTCCAGCCCAATTTTCTTTGCATTTTGGAGGAATCGGGAAGTATCAGCGCACATTTGTTCTAGAGTGTCTCCAAGGATCACAACATCGTCAGCAAATGCTAGAATTGTATCTGCTTCCACCATATCCATTTCTCTGGTTCGGCAAGTGTCACGGCTTACTTTTTCCAAGGCCAAGTTGAATAATATTGGCGCCTGTGGATCTCCTTGTCTCAATCCATTTTGGATAGTGAAAGGTGGTGATAGTTGATTGCCAAACCGTACTTTAGAAGTTGACAGGGAGTACTAGGCTGCGATTAGAAGGATGTATTTCGATGGGATGCCAAGTTCCTCTAACGTTTCCCATAGTGCGACGCGGTCAATGCTGTCATAAGCTTGCCGAAAATCGATGAAGATGAGGTGTAGTTCCCGATCAAACTCATAGATTTTTTCTATCAGCTGCCTCAAAGTAAATATGTGGTCGATGGTAGACCGTCCAGGGACGAACCCACATTGATATGTGCCTACAATTCCTTCAGCCAGTGGTAATATGTTCATAATAATATAAATTATTTAGTGCTGCTAACGCGACACTTTCGAGATTCTGGCTTCTCGGTTACAGTACAGTTCTCAACTATATACACTGGTTTTTCACATAACCATTCTCTAACGTTCTGCAGTTTTGATATACTGCTTACACATTGTCTTATATAGGTTTCATTACATTGTCGGTATAATACAGTCGACTAATTAAAGTTAACTGTACGTAATTACATAACTTCGGGTTTAATAAAGTATAATAATAGTATTATAGACATGAGTAGACAATCGTTCTCAAGTTGTATTTCCGCTAAAACCCTCCTGTTAACACAGCTAAATCGTTACTTTCACAAGAACTGGAATACTTGTATACAACGGCTGTTATGATCCGTGCCTTCTTATCAAAGAACAACAATACTTTGACTTTCCTTAAAATGCGGAACTCCCTCGCACGAGCACTTCATAGCTCTACAAATCCTCATATAACAGTATATATGGCATAAACAATTATCATCCACTATGTTAAACAATAACCAAAAGGATTAATTGTTATTAACATATCTTCTGTAGGCACTTCTCTCAAATAATGGCATGACCCTCAGTATCATTCCACATGACTACTGGACTACAATTATACATGCTTAAATTCTTCAAACAAAACTTCCAATTGTAATGAACGATATTAGACAGTCGTGATTAACCTCCTAAAGTTTACTCCACAACAAGATAATTATCTGTTAACTCGTCTGTCGCAAATACATGTAATAAAAATAATACTCCTGTCTCACCTCACTTGTCAAGCTTTAAATTGTTTATCGTATGTCCACAAATGACGTGATGTTACACAAATGGAATAGAATAACACACATGTTATTTATAGTGTCAGATAGAATTCAATCTTGACCGGGATAAACTAGCTTTGAATTCCTAGCCAAAGATTTGAATAATCTTCTATCAAAAGGTATTTCCTCTAGCATATTAAATGAACAAAGCTCTTAGCTTTACAAATAATAAAAAGGTTTGTCAATGTCGTAATGTTTTTCCACTCTACACAAAAATGTTTATAGGGATTAAGACTTCGGTCTTATCAAACGACTAGTATTTCTTAGATCGTCGACAGTTTATGTACAATATTGATATAACAATATCATTCGATGTTTCTTCTGTTCTTGAAGTTATATGTTGTTAGATTAAAGTGATAAAATTAAATTTAATAAGAATTTAATTTGAAGCTATGACACAATGTCAGAATACTTGGTTTAAAATAAAATTATTAAAATTCGAGAGTCGAAACAACTAGTCTTCTATGAGGCAATACGATTCCTCAAACAAAATTTTTAATGTCATTTCCACAACTGATCCGTAGAATAAAATTGAAAAATAGATGAAAGGCAATCATCTCCTAAATAATCTTGAAGCATAAAAATCTCAACACACATCTGAAGTGTAAAATATATTAAAACACTGAAATGCATGAAATGTGAAAATATAGAAATATGGAATAAGATCGTTGACTCTGGATGTCACTAATCAAGCTCTATACTACAAATGAGATACACTGCTACCTTTTTTGGACGAAGACTTGAAGATCTATGTAAGTATTCCCAAAATACTTTAGATGTTTCCTCAGTACAAGGTACTGAGATGGATCTGCATTCGAACCTTTGATCTGCGACCTCAGAGATAGGAAACGTCCCTCCCTGGAATTCACCAACATTCGCCTGGGCTCGAACGACATCCTTCTGGCAAATTCTTCTGTGTTGCTGGGCTACCCCCTAGCATCTTGACAAATATCTTCTGTAGAGTCTTCATTCTCCGTCGTAAATATATATCAGCCTCATCATTTGAATAATTTATAGAAATATTCATATAAATGGTGAATGAAATATTTCCATTGCTAACTGATGTTATATTAGTGTTCGTAGACTGACGATAATGTACAATATGAACCGTAAACTACGTCTGTATTCAAGAATACGTTGTCTAACGAAGCTCCATCGTTGTAACTTAACTTCTGCTATCGAATATGACTCTGGCGCATGACTATTTAGTTCATCATATCAACAATGTTACTTATGTTGAATGAAAACATTTGAAGAATAATAATAGTCATTCTGTTAATGTTTATGTGTTGCGCAAATATTAAAAGTTCTCCGCTACTGTTCA
Source organism: Meconema thalassinum (assembly GCA_946902985.2). Taxonomy (NCBI): domain Eukaryota; kingdom Metazoa; phylum Arthropoda; class Insecta; order Orthoptera; family Tettigoniidae; genus Meconema; species Meconema thalassinum. The sequence goes on along the minus strand of OX336398.1, from coordinate 181,255,804 downwards.
CTTGAACTGCGTTCGCAAACTTCACGTTGCAATTTAAAATGATATTCAGCTTTATTTACAACACATTTGAAAGTCTGACTTAACAGGCTTATATTGTCGGAACGGTGAATTTTAAAACGCTCGACGTTTCACATTATGTAGTATGCGACCTGTTCTTTATATATATTCGCTTCGTTATATTCAGATCTCAATGATATAAGATATATAATCAATTCAATGTTCCTCACAACTTCACATAGACTGGAAGTGCGGTGATCTCTACCGTTCCACCTAGCTATCCTCGCGTCTCCACAAGTCGACAGTCGTCGCACTCGGACTAAGCCTTGGGATCTCAATAAGACCTCTTCTCATTGGCTCTGGGCTGGATCCAATAGCATAATTTATAACAATATTTATAATATTAATTTACAAACTCGCTGTAGCTATGCTAATTATAGCCTTCTAGAAGCGTCCATGGTGCAATTTATCACGTGATCGGGCTGTCCCACAGCCTCGAGCTTGTAACACTACACTCCTGTGTCACACTTCCAGAAATTACATTTGCTGGTTCATTTTTTTCATGGGGACGGAAAATACTCTCATTTTGTCCCTAAATAATTCAATTTACGGGGGCAGTACTAAGCAAGAAACCTTCCCTGAAGTGTACATAACATCTCACCCAAGTGTCATCGTTATCGGACGAATGGTATATGAACGCATACGAGACTTTGTTGAAACGCTTCGCGCGTCTTCGCTCATTTGTTGAATCTACTTGTGCGCTACCTATTGTAAAATGGACTTACTAAGCCTGAATTTTTCCCTTGAATGTACACAACAACTCACCAAAGATTAGTCGCTATCGGACGAATGGTATATGAACGCATACGGGACTATGTTGAAACACTTCGCGCATCGTCGCTCATTTGTTTGATCTACTTGTGCGATACCTATTTAAAGTGGATTTACTAACCCAGAAACATTCCTTGAAGTTTACACAACATCTAACCCAAGTTTCATCGCTATCAGACGAATAGCATATGAACGTATACGGGACTTTGTTGAAACGGTTCGCAAGTCGTCGCTCATTTGTTAGACCTACTCGTGCCCTACCTATCGTAAAGTGGATTTGCTAAGCCAGAAACCTTGCCTGAAATGTACATAACCTCTCACCCAAGTTTCATAGCTATCGGACGAATGGTATGTGAACGCATACAGGACTTTGTTGAAACGCTTCGACCGTCGTCGCTCATTTGTTGAATCTACTCGTGCGCTACCTATTGTTAAGTCGATTTACTAAGCCAGAAACCTTCCCTGAAGTGTACACAATATCTCACCGAAGTTTCATCGCTATCAGACGAATAGTATATGAACGCATACGGGACTTTGTTGAAATGCTTCGCGAGTCGTCGCTCATTTGTTGAATCTACTCGTGCTCTACCTATTATAACATGAATTTACTTAGCCAGAAACCTTGCATTCAGTGTACACAACGTCTCACCCAAGTTTCATCGCTATCGGACGAATGGTATGTGAACGCATACAGGACTTTATTGAAACGCTTCGCCCTTCTTCGTTCATTTGTTGCATCTACTCGTGCGCTACCTATTGTTATGTGGATTTACTAACCCAGAAACCTTACCTGAAATGTACAGAACATCTCACCCAAGTTTCATCGCAATGGGATGAATGGTATATGAACGCATGTGGGACTTTCTTGAAACAAACGCACACCATTTTTTGAAGCTACTCGCGCTCCATCTATTGTAAATTGGATTTACTACGCCTATAACTTTTCTGTGTCTGTGCATAACAACTCTCCGAAATTTGATCGCAATCCGATGAATTTTATATGAACGCATCGCCATTACGCATTTGCTTACGCTACTCGCGCGCTATCTACTTTGAAATGGATTAATTATGCCTATAAACTTCCGGAAGTGTGTACAACAACGCACCAAAATTTCATCGCAATCGGATGAATGGTTTATGAACGCATAAAATACGAACAAACAGACATTCCCTTTTATATATATACTAGCTGAAAACGGCATGCGTTGCAACGCCAAACAAAGAAAGTTTTGGGGTTGTAATTTTGTTTCTAGAAGTGCTTTTGAATACGCAATTCCGTTTTTCGTCTTCCGCTAAATGCCTCCAAACTATCGTGAAATGAATTAAATAAATTAGAAACATTCGTGGGAACGTCCATAACAACTCTACAAAGTTTCATTGCAATCGGATGAATGGCATATGAATACATATGAAATTTCATTTATACGATTCGTGTGCTGTCACTCATTTGTGAATCAACTCGTTCGCTACCTAATGTGAAGTGGATTTACTAAGTCAGAAACCTACACGTAAGTGCACACAACAACTCATCAAAGTTTCATCGCAATCGATGAATTGTATACTGTAAGAACGCATACAGGGTTTTATGTTCGACCATCACTATTATGTGTTAGAAAACTGTATCATAATGATGGTCGTTATAACACTGTTTTTCATTACGATACAGTTTCTCCAGCCAATCAGAGCTCGTTCATTGACCAATTAGGTAACGATACCTTCGTGCATGCGCTCAAAATCCAACATGTCGGACATAAACATATTATCTAACTATAATAAATTACCGACATGGAATACGCACCGTCCATATGTTCGTGTAAATAAACTGGTGAATATGAGACAAGAAATAGCACTGTACCTTAATATCATCAACCCTAATTTCTACACAGCCTTCAAACGACTCCGGTGACAGTATTACTGAGGGACGGCAGATGTAAACATATGGCCTGCATAATATGGCATTGCAAGCACACAGAGCGCATGCGTCGGTCGTTCAGAGATCTTGAAAGACAGAGAGATATCTCGCGCTCGCTCTCCGATAACAAAATTCTTGTGGCTGACTCTCAACAGATATCTATGAATATTTATGTTAAAACATATAATAAAGTTATAATTATCGTCGAACATAAACAGTCGTATGCAACTCGCCTATAACTTAATGGTAATTAAGACACTCGTATGGAAATTATAAAACTCGCATACGCTCATTCTATAAAATTACTCGTGTCTTAATTATAGCCATTATAGGCTCGTTGCATAATGTAATATTGTCGAAACGCTTCAAGCGTCGTCACTCATTTGTTGCATTTACTCAAGCGCTAAGTATTGTAAAGTGGATTTACTAAGTCGAAACCCTTCCCTGGCGTGTACACAATAACTCATCAAAATTTCATCGCAATCGGATGAATTGCATATGTACTCATACGGGATTTTGTTTAAACAATTCGAATGCCGTCACTCATTTGTTGAATCTACTCGTACGCTACATATTGTAAAATGGATTTACTAAGCCTGAAACCTTCTCTGGAGATACTCACCTATCCACCAAAGTTTCATAGCAGTCGGATGAATGGTATATGAACGCATACGGGACATTGTTGAAACGATTCGCGTGCTGTCCTCATTTGTTGAATCTACTCATGCGCTACCTATTCTAAAGTGCATGAACTAAGTCAGAAACCCTTCCCGGACTGTACACAACAATTCTTCAAAGTTTCATTGAAATCGGATGAATGTTATATGAACGCATACGGGAATTTCTTGAAACAATTTGCGTGCCGTCGCCCATTTGATGAATCTACTCGTGCGCTACCTATTGTTAAATGCATTTACTAAGCCAGAAACCTTCCCTGGAGTGTACTCATCTCAGCCAAGATTCATCGCTATTGGACGAATGGTAGCTGAACGCATTCGGGCCTTTGTTGAAACGCTTCGCAGGTCGTCGCTCATTTGTTGAATCTACTTTTGCTCTACCAATTTTGTAAAATCGATTTACTAAGTTGAAGACCTCCCTGGCGTGTACACAACAAGAAATCAAATTCATCGCAATCGGATGAAAGGCATATAAACGCATACGGGATTTTGTTTAAACGATTCGCGTGCCGTCACTCATTTGTTGAATCTACTCATGCGCTACCTATTTTAAAACAGATGTACTAAATCTGAAACCTTCCCTGGAGTGTACTCAATGATTCACCAACATTTCATCGCAATCGGATGAATGGTATATGAACGCATGTGGGAATTTTTTGAAACGAATCGCACGCAATTTGGTGATGCTACTCACGCGCTATCTAATGTAAATTGGGTTTACTATGCCTATAACGTTCCTGGAGGTGTGCATAACGACTCACCAAAATTTGATCGCAATTGGATGAATTGTGTACGAACGCAACGCCATCACTCATTTGATTAAACTACTCGCGTGCTATCTTTTGTAAATTGGATTAACTACGCCTAAAATATCCAGGAGTGTGCACAACAACTCATCAAAGTTTCATCGCAATCGACGAATGGTATATGAACGCATACATGATTTTGTTGAAACGCTTCACGCGTCGTTACTCATTTGTTGCATCTACTTGTGCGCAAAGTATTAGAAAATGGAGTTGCTAAGTCGAAAACCTTCCCTGGCGTGTACACAATAACTCATCAAAGTTTCATCGCAATCTGATGAAATGCATATGAACGCATACGGGACTTTATTGAAACGATTCGCGTGCCGTCGGTCATAAGATGAATCTACTCGTGCGCTACCTACTTTAAAATGTATGTATTAAGCCAGAAACCTTCCCTGGAGTGTACACAACATCTCACCCAAGTTTCATCGCTATCGGACGAATGGTATAAGAACGCATACGGGACGTTGTTGAAACGCTTCGCGCTTCGCCACTCATTTCTTGAATCTACTCGTGCGCTACCTATTTTAAAGTGGATTTACGAAGCCAGAAACCTTCCATGAAGTGTACACAACATCTCACCCAAGATTCATCGCTATCAGACGAATGGTATATGAACGCATACGGGTCTTTTTTGAAACGCTTCGCACGTCGTCACTCATTTGTTGAATCTACCCGTGCGCTACCTATTGTAAAATTGATCACTGAGCTAGAAACCTTTCCTGAAGAGTACACAACATTTCATCCAAGTTTCATCGCTATCGAACTAATGGTATATGAAAACATACGGGACGTTTTTGAAACACTTCGCACGTCGTCGCTCATTTGTTGAATCTACTCGTGCACTACCTATTGTAAATTTGATTTACTAAGCCATAAACCTTCCCTGAAGTGTACACAACATCTCACCGAAGTTTCATAGAAATGGGATGAATGATATATGAATGCATGTGGGACTTTTTTGAAACGAATCGCATCGCACACCATTTTGTTGAAGCTACTCGCCCGCCATATAGTGTAAATTGGATTTACTTCGCCCATAAATTCTCGGGACTGTGCACTACAACTCACCAAAATTTGATCGCAATCGGATGAAATGTATATGAACGCATCGCCATCACTCATTCGTTTAAACTACTCGCATGCTATCTTCTGTGAAATGGATTAACCAAGCCTATGAACATCCCGAAAGTTTTTTCAACACCAACATTTGATCGTAATCGGATGAATGGTTTATGAACGCATAAAAGACGAAAAGACAGACATTCCCTTTTATATATATATAGGAATATAAGATAAAAATATAAGATAAGGTAAATTCCAAGCATGATCCATTCTTATCAAGAACCTTCACAAACAAGGACCAGCTTGATATGCAGTGGAGGAAGGATGATTTTCTCTTATTCAACTAAGGGGTCGTTAATAACATTTTCCCCCCAACATCCATGTTGTATATTTTAAGGGCCCTGTAGGGCGCCTAATGCCCTTAAATGGGGACACACACATATACCAATTAATCCGCAGCTGCAACCACATCTGCAGACATACACAACTACTCCCTTAACACCTACATCAATTAACACCATCTGTCCCACACCATAGACGATGTCACCATCCTAGACACCCCCAAGTTGGAAGCAACAGCTACAACAACACATTTCTTTCAACACCAAGCCGGCACAGCTAACCACAGGTGTTGGCCAAGAGCTTGCAACACTTCGTAAACATACACACAGGAACTGGCTGTAATGCAGCAACATGCGATATCACAACAGTCAGCATTCCAAAAACCTTAAAAGGACCACTACTCAGAGGGAGGTTATCAGTTACCGTCGGAGACCCTGCTCGACCTCACGCTGACATCGTACCTCCGGTAAGTGTGATTCTCAGTATTCCCACACATAGTTATACATTCATCCCATCTAGCACACCCTTCACACTTGTACACTTATTTGATTGAGCTAACCCCACAGTTGAGGGAAGCCTCTTACAACATTACATTATACTAGTAAACTAGTACACTTTATAAACGCCCAGTTATTATTATTGTTTACCATCACCGTCTTTACTGTCCGCTTCCCTACTTACACCTTGTCCTGTCATCACATTATTACAAAACCGCTGTGCAAACGCTAGTGTCTTATTCATTACCAACGGCCTTTCATTCTTAGTTCCCACGCACACAGACCGCATTGGTGCACCGTCAGCAACTACTTAGATTGTTCATCGCAGCACTCACTCCGTAAGCTGCTAGCTTTCACCTTGAAGCGCGCCCCATCGATTTACAACCCTCGTCGAGTAGAGCTCCATTCTCTCTTCCGCAACACTTTCCAGCACACGTCCAGAGCTTCCACACATCCACTAAACTTCCCCTAGCACATCCGCCCCACGTAGAGGGACTGAAAAATATTATGATTGAGAATTGCACAAAATGGGGTTAGAACTGCACATTTCATGTAAAATTGCACATAAATACAACATAGATATAAAAAACAGAGGTGATAGAGGAAGACTGACATCTAAAACAAGTAGTTCCGTGAAGAACAATCAGCCTATTTCCATATATCCTATTTTTGTTACTTGCCTCTATCAACATACAAAATTTCAGTTTGATTTCTGTAATAGATTCGTAGATATCGAGAACCGACTAAATATTGCGGATAGTCGCCATGTTGGATTTTTATATATGTAGGTCTTAGAGTTATGTACTGTAACTTGAAGATTATTGTGTACATGTCGCATCTCTTGTGACAAGAAAAAAGCTAAATGTAACTTCGGCTTCTGTCGGCTGCGTACAGTTCGGTGGATATGTACTGCAACATGGTCAGTCCGTAATTCTCTCGCTTTTTTTCGGCCAGCCCCTCACCCCTCGCACACGCACTGTGTCGTGGTAGGCATGATACACTCAAAATGACTCGCGTTGCGCTGTAGCGTAGTAGGTTAGCTGTCAGGTTGTAAAGTCATTCATCGCCGAACAAACCACAGTTCGAGTCACGCCGTGAATATTATTTCTGTGAATTAACACACCATGATGATGTCATGCTTCGAAATCAACCAATTTTCGCCGAGATAACGTTGATGATAATGCGTGATTACATTCTGCCATAACTTACTATACAAACGCATCGAGAGAACACGTTCTGGCTCCCATCGAACCTGGCAATTACAGTTTGCGCGAGGCAGCAACCCGTTGTGGTGTTCCACCTAGATCTGCTCAAAGATGGATACAGCAGTGCGGGGGTTTACAGTGGGTTTCTACTGTAGAAGAAGACCGCTATTTAGTTACAACTTCACAGGAATATCGGTTTTTTCACTCGGTAGAGCATATGCAGACGACCAATTTTTCTGTATGTCCATGCACAGCCCGTAAACGATTACGTGAAGCAAAAATCGCTTGCAGAATACCTGCAATCAAAGAATATTTCTCCGACCAACATATAGTCGACTGGTGTGCCTTCACTGAGCAGGAATTGAATCGTAATTGGGTTCAGGTCATCTTCTCTGACGACACATGTTTCCGTTCAGCAGAGGTCAGACCGATTCGTGTTTACAGGCCACGTGGAATCCGATACGAGAAGCGGTATGTGGCTGAGCGCACACATGGCGGCCGCATATCTCTGTCATGCTGGGGGTGGATGTCGTCTGATGGGGCTGGAGAGCTTCATCGGAATTATGGACATCTCACATCGGACCAATATTTGCACATTTTGCAGAATATTATCATTCCGAGTGTGTGAGAGAGCTATCCACGTGCAGTACTTCAGTTCGTGCAAGAAAACTCTCCAATCCACAGGAGCAGGAGTTTTCAGGGCTGGTTTTCTGAGCAGGACTCCATTGAACTGCTCAACTGGGTCCCTCAAACTCAAGACTCCCCCTCGTTCGCAGGATGCATTGTGGGAGATTATATAGGAAGCATGGTAGGAGATTGCCCTTGATGAACATAACTTCAGAAATATTGTTCAGTCAATGCCACGTTGGCTACAGCAAGTTGTCGAAGCTGGTGGATACTGGACGAGAGATTAAAAAAGTGCGTACAACAGTCCTTTTCAGGACAAAAAATAATCAGATTCATTAAGCCAGCTCTCCCTTTTTATAGAAACACACGTATTTCATCATGAAATATTTGATGTGTTTAAAAACTAAACACCGTGAGTACGATTCGAACCCCGGTTCATTGTAGTTTCACGCAACGCCTCTTCTCCTGAGCTACTATCAGTCTGCTGAATACTCATAATATTGTAATATTTCCAACATCTCATGCACGTCTATAACAGCTATCATAGACCCAGTGGTAATTAACTTACGGTTTATTGCAATATTTCGTTGCAAAACTTAAAATACGTCCGGTATCGTGCGGTTCCACAGTGGTATAACAGGGGAGATAAAAACAAAAGGATTTGCCGAGACCACGGTGTCCAGGTTACCTACTTCACACGTTTCCATTACGCTAACACAGCTACTCTGTTAAGCGCTTCTCGTCCATCGTCACTTAGGACGTGGCCTTCACTTCACGCATTTATTCACGCCTATTGGGCGGTTTCTCATAAATTGCATATAATTCTTTTCTGTTATTCTGATATCTGCACACTAGCAGTGTGTGCTGATAGTTGCATTTTGTCACGAACATGTCATTGAATAAAGATCGAAGTGCATCAAAATGTGTTGCAACTGTACAGCCACGTCTAAGCACGATGATACCCGAACAGGACTTTGATATTTACCATGAAAACATTTATGATAGTCTATCTGTACATGTATATGGCTTTTCAGTGCCATAGATTCACACGAGGGACTTTGAATATGCTACAAGAATATGGCCTCTCACCGCTATAGAACGGCATGTTTGTCTTCAAATATCCTCTTATTGTAACTTCGATTTACATACACTACATGGATATGGTTTCTTGCCGCTATGGATAAACAGGAGTCTCCTCCATAATCCGCTCCCCTTTGCCTACGAATACTCAACATTAATATAGCTTCTCACCGCTATGGATTAGCAAGTGTGCCTTCAAATATCTATCTCTGTAGACTTTTATTCTCGTACGGTATGGGAATATGTCTTCTCACCACTATGCTATAGCATGTGTCTCTTCAATGTTCTTCTCTGAGTAAATTTGGGTTCATATACGCTACACCAATATGCCTTCTCACCACTATGGTATACAGCCCAGTCAAATGGTAGATTCGACCAAAAAAATTAGGGTAGAAGGTTTCTCGACGGATTCTTATGATTTTTGGTGTGCTGAATCCGAATCTGAAGTTTGCCAACAAAAAATGACGGCTTCACAGTGAAAATAGCAGAAAAAACTAAAAATTTCGTACTATTTTCACAAAATCGCTTATAAGTTGAAAAGTATGCTTCCTAGTAAATTTCTCATTATTTTCAAAATTAAAGTAGCCAAAAATTCCTTCAAAATTTACTCGTCACTTTTAATTTTTGAGTGCAGGGCACCGCCGTTAGAGCGCGCTGAAAAAGAGCAACTTTTCGGGACTTAGGCAAAAACGAGAGAAACTCAGCCCTATCTAGCCCCAGACGCTTTCTTGTAGTGTGTCTTCCATGAATACGTGTTTTATTCATGTTCTATGGTGGTTACAAGATTACGGAGCCCTTGAAAAACATTGCCCACGGAGTGGTAGGAATTCATAAAGGACCGATCAAGCCGTTTTATTATTTATTTCAAAATTAAATGAAATGAACATAATGAAAAGGAATGTTATAGCAATTAACTATTAATACATTACAATTAATTTCAATTCTTTAATTGAGCTTCCTCCTTTTTGGCCTCGATGGAGCAGCCTCCGGTTGCAAATCAGAAGGCCCTTGTTGATCGCTATCGGTCGGTAACTCCACTGGAAAAGGAATTGTACATATTATTGTACACAATACTTTCAGGTGTCTAGTTGGAAAAGTGTTCGAAACCCAGTGAAATAGGGTGTATTACAAACATGCAGTTTACCTTCTGCTGAAGTCTCCGCTATCGTAGTTGGTGATTTGACCGAGATGGAATCGTCAGGATTCTCGGACACCTCTAAAAAGAAATCGTACGAATACATTAGATGGTGAAATAAGCATACCGCATTGGAATAAGGTGGTGTACAAATATGCTATTTACCTTGTGCTGATGTCTCCAGGATTTTAGGTGGTGACTCAACCAGAGAAGGGTCATCAGGGTCATTTCATTGTCGATGTCGCATGAGTTGTCAACGTTCAGACAGTTTCCCTCGCAGAAGGTACAAAGCCTAGAGCAATATAGACCCACACGTCGACAACCGCAGGTTCCTCGACAGTCGCCTTTGCATTTGCAAGAGACCTTGCGGAGAAGCTTGTCAGGAGCTGGAGCCTTAGCTGTTCTCGTGGGGATGACACCGTTCCTCGACGACGTCCACCCCCACTGTTCTGGGTTGAACTGAATGTCGAGCCACTGCCGGATCTGGTGGTTAACTCGCAGAAAGTGCTCACGGGCTGCAGCTTCAGTGGGAGGGATCGAGGCCATGTTTCCGGTGACTATATGCTGTACTGAGGTACAGCTTGTACCTCAGTTCGATTATACGAGTGGTATGGTTGTCACCACCATGTAAGGCCACTAGAAACTTTTCGCCAGCATTCACTAGCTCCTCGACTTGTGCTGTGGGCTCCACGTAATGCTCAAGGTAGTTTACAAGATCTGGGTTCTTCTTGAGTGTCTTCAAGAATTTCGTCTTACCCTGGTTGAACATGGCAGATGTGGAGTCACAATCACTAACAGCGTGGAGGAATAAAATATGGTGGCACAGAGGCTCCTCTAGCGAGCTGCCAGGGCTATATCGCGTCAGTGGTACTTTTACCTTTCCTAGTTTCAGGAAGAACACAATAGGAGAAGGGCGGATGCCTATCATGATGACGAGAAGGTCAACATCTTCTCCCACCACTGCAACTGTGCCAAGCGTGGAAGCTATGGATTAAGCCGTTCTTATGATGAGGGCATCAGCATCCTCAATAGCTTGTCGTGAATCAATCCCTGCCTCACTCAGTCTACTCCTGAGGAGCTCTATTAATCTACTTTTGTTCTTGTCGTTTGAAAGAAAGTTCGGGTCTGATCATCCAGAGGCTCCTACAAATTGCACATTCACGACGCGACATTTTCGTCCCTCACATATTCACTAATAACAACTTTAGTTCACTTGAAAACACTGAACAAAAGGCAGAAACCCGAAGATGAACGCTTAGCCCACGAGGAGGAGAGGACAAACTAAACTAAACTCGAATGGCAGAGGAGTTGGCCAGAGGCATGCAGGGGGACCTGTCAAGGACAGATGTGTCGGTAAAAAAGGGACCCTTCCTATTGAGGGTTTGAGGGTGAACATTTCACACAAAGGGGAAACGACTCCGGTTTCCACTCTCAATATATTAAATATATCACTTTAGGAATGTGTGAGATATGTGTGACATGGTGAGATGTTGAGTGAAAAATCACAAAAACTGTTTTGCATTACTCACCTCATCACTTTCACACTTTACCATTAGGTTGATAAGTACAGATGGACTTAACTTGAATATATTAATTTATAAAAATTATTTCCAACGAACTTCCAATCATGTTACCACCATAGAACATGAACAAAACACGTATTAATGGAGGAAACACGATTAGAAAGTGCCTGCGGCTAGTTAGGGTTGAGTTTCTCTCGTTTTTGCCTAAATGCCAAAACGTCGCTCTTTTTCAGCGCGCTCTAGCGGCGGTACTCTGCACTCAAAACTTAAAGTGACCAGTACATTTTGAAAGAAATTTTGTCTATTTTAATTTTGCAACTAATGAGAAATTCACTAGGTTGCATGTTTCTGAACTTATAAGCAATTTTGTGAAAAAAGTCCGAAATTTTTAGGATTTCTTGCGATTTTCACTGTGAAGCCAATATTAGGTAGATTTATTTAGAAAGCTAACTATTGCAATGGGTCCCATGTTTCGACTTCCGGAAAATTTTGACATATCTTCGCGTTTCACATCCCCCAGACCCCAAAACCACCGTCAGTTCAAAAGTTTATATATAATTTATGTATGTATATATGTATATCAGTTTCTTGTGGACACGATAACTGCCGTAATTTTGCACCAATCACTTTGAATTTTTTACATAATATGTATCCCTATAAAATCTCGGTCGAGTTCGTTAATGGGCAAAATCGGTCGAAGGGGGTGAAAATGGGGGGCTTTTTTCGAAAAATTGAAATTTCGCTATAACTCTCTTAATACGCGAAATATCGAATCCATTCAAAGTTCATAATATGTGTCGGATAAGTGCCAACAATTTATGTCAAATAAGGTTTTTGATAGCACCAACCATTGACCAAAGGGGTGGAAAAAAGTGGGTTTTTCGGGAAACATTAATCATATCTCTCTTAATAGGCACAATATCAAAACCGTACAAAATGGACAATATTCCCCTAATAATTACCTAAAACGTTTGTCTGAAAGAATTTTTAATATGACCCACCATTACGCCAAGGGATGAAAAAAATGATTACGGAATTATAAGAAAATGCCAAGAGCTATCAGAGGTTGCCATGGCAACTCTACTAAATTGATGAGGGATGAGCCGTTGCCATGACAACGCACTGGCACGAGATCAGATTCAGTATTTCCATCTGACTAAGCCGGCCCGTAGTGTTGGGGTAGCGCGCCTGCCTCTCACCTGGAGTCCCCGGGTTCGATCCCCGGCTCCGTCAGGGATTTTAAAACTGACGTGAGGGTTAGAACGGGGTGCACTCAGCCTCGTAGGGACAATTGAGTAGCTGTCTGACAGTGAGACAGCACCCCGATCATGAATACCAATATTAACGGCCGAGGGGACCCGACGCGCTGATCACGCGTCACCCCAATATCTGCAGGCCAAATGGCTGGGCAGCGGTCGCTTGGTCGGCCTTAGCCCGTCATGGGCTGGTTGGTGCCAGGGGTTGACTTTGACATCTGACTAAGTGGGAAGCGGGTTCGGTGACGTAACTGGTAGCATGCAGAATGTCTATGCCCAAGGTCGCGGTTTCAAAGCCGGCCAAAGTCGTCGGATTTTCTAAGAGCACTAAAATTCCCTCAGTATGCTTTCCTTTGGAGGGGAAGTTCCAACGTTCGTTACGAGTTGCTGGTTGGGGTGGCATCTAGTAGCCAAGTTCACAGCTAGGTGTCATTGATGGTAGTACCTGCTAGCAACATTAGGAACTACTGCTTGAAATTGACCGTCTGCAGTTCTTACCTGAATTACAGACTAATACATCCATTACAATTCACACCGTTTATCAGACAGATTCTACACTCACCCAAAGTACACGGGGTTAGATGACCACGTTGTCGCAGACCCTAAACTGAGGAACCAACCAGAGGTAGATTTCACTAGAAAGCTAACTATTGCAATGGGAAGGCTACCATGTTTCGACGTCCGGAAAATTTCGACATATCTTCGCGTTTCACATCCCCCAGACCCCAAAACCACCGTCAGTTCAAAAGTATATATATATATCAGTTTCTTGTGGACACGATAACTGCCGTAATTTTTCACCAATCACTTTTTACCGAATATGTATACCTATAAAATCTCGGTCGAGTTCGTTACTGGGCTAAACCGGTAGAAGGGGGTGAAAATTGGGGGCTTTTTTCGAAAAAGTTAAATATTGCTATAACTCTCTTAATATATGAAATATCGAATCCGTTCAACGTTCATACTATGGGTCGGATAAAGCCCAAAAATTTATGTTTGAAGAGTTTTTTTATATCACCAACCATTGACCAAAGGGGTGGGAAAAGTGGGATTTTCGGGAAACATTAATCATATCTCTCTTAATAGGCACAATCTCAAAACCGTACAAAATGGACAATATTCCCCTAATAATTACCTAAAACTTTTGTCTGAAAGAATTTTTGATATGACCCACCATTATGCCAAGGGATGAGAAAAATGATTTCGGAATTATAAGAAAATGCCAAGAGCTATCAGAGGTTGCCATGGCAAGACTACTAAATTGATGAGGGATGAGCCATCAGACGTTGCAATGACAACGCACTTGCACGATATCAGATTCAGTATTTTCATCTAAGTGGGAAGCGGCTTCGGTGACGTAACTAGTAGCATGCAGAATGTCTATGCCCAAGGTAGCGGTTTCAAAGCCGGCCGAAGTCGTCGGATTTTCTAAGAGAGCTAAAATCCCTCAGTATGCTTTCCTTTGGAGGGGAAGTTCCAACGTTCGTTGCGAGTTGCTGGTTAGGGTGGCATATAGTAGCCAAGTTCACAGCTAGGTGTCGTTGACGGTAGTACCTGGTAGCAACATTAGGAACTACTGCTTGAAATTGACCGTCTGCAGTCCTTACCTGAATTAAGACTACTACAGCCATTACAATTCACACCGTTTATCAGACAGATTCTACACTCACCCAAAGTACACGGTGTTAGATGACCGCGTTGTCGCAGCCCCTGAACTGAGTAACCAACCAGAGGTAGATTTCATTAGAAAGCTAACTATTGCAATGGGTACCATGTTTCGACTTCCGGAAAATTTCGACATATCTTCGCGTTTCACATCCCCCAGACCCCAAAACCACCGTCAGTTCAAAAGTTTATATATAATTTATGTATGTATATGTATATATATATATATATATATATATATATATATATGCATATCAGTTTCTTGTGGACACGATAACTGCCGTAATTTTGCACCAATCACTTTGAATATTTTACCGAATATGTATACCTATAAAATCTCGGTCGAGTTCGTTAATGGGCTAAATCGGTCGAAGGGGGTGAAAATGGGGGTCTTTTTTTGAAAAAGTGAAATATTGCTATAACTCTCTTAATATGTGAAATATCGAATCCGTTCAACGTTCATACTATGTGTCGGATAAAGCCCAAAAATTTATGTTTGAAGAGCTTTTTTTATAGCACCAACCATTGACCAAAGGGGTGGGAAAAAGTGGGTTTTTCGGGAAACATTAATCATATCTCTCTTAATAGGCACAATCTCAAAACCGTACAAAATGGACAATATTCCCCTAATAATTACCTAAAATTTTGTCTTAAAGAATTTTTGATATGACCCACCATTATGCCAAGGGATGAGAAAAATGATTTCGGAATTATAAGAAAATGCCAAGAGCTATCAGTCCTTGCCATGGCAACTCTACTAAATTGATGAGGGATGAGCCATCAGACGTTGCCAAGATAACGCACTTGCACGAGATCATATTCAGAATTCCATCTGACTAAGTGTGAAGCGGCTTCGGTGACGTAACTGGTAGCAAGCATGCTGAATGTTTATGCCCAAGGTCGCGAGTTCAAAGCCGGCCGAAGTCGTCGGATTTTCTAAGAGCGCTAAAAATCCCTCAGTATGCTTTCCTTTGGAGGGGAAATTCCAACGTTCGTTGCGAGTTGCTGGCTGCAGTGGCATCTAGTAGCCAAGTTCACAGGTAGGTGTCGTTGACGGTAGTACCCGGTAGCAACATTAGGAACAACTGCATCTAGTAGCCAAGTTCACAGGTAGGTGTCGTTGACGGTAGTACCCGGTAGCAACATTAGGAACAACTGCTTGAAATTGACCGTCTGCAGTCCTTACCTGAATTACAGACTAATACAGCCATCCCTAAGTACACGGGGTCACATGACCGCGTTGTCGCAGCCCCTAAACTGAGGAACCAACCAAAATCTCTGCGGGAGATATAATTTTGCGTGAAGAAGTAACAGACCGTTACATAGTTACACATCAGTGTCGAAACCTCGCATAAGGACAGTGTGACCACAAGTATAACCTGGACCCCAAATGACAAGAAGGTTACCGTTCCCATAAGACAATAAAATGTTTAAAATAAGCATAAAATGACGAAAAACAAAGTTAATTAAGCTCCAATTATAAAATACCTTCTCGCAATAAATGAGGTCTGATCCTTCTACGAAAACCTGCATATTCTGCCTATTTTCGCCTATCCCCAAGTTTGTCCGGTGAAATCTACCTCCGCCTTCCGGCGTGCCGAGAGGACTTTTTTTTGTTGGAAAACTTCAGATTCAGCACACCAAAAAACATAAGAATCCGTCGAGAAACCTTCTACCCTATTTTTTTTTTGAAACAGGCACTTCTGAGCACCAAATGACAGGGCTAATAGCATGTCCGTCTTCATAGTTAATCTCAGGGTAAACTTGGATTCACATACGCTTCAGGAATATGGCTTCTCACCTCTATGGTATCGCATGTGTCACCAATATGACGTAAGCTGAGCCTCGTGAAGGATGACGTCACAGGCCAGAACTGAAGAATAAACACAATAGTTCGAATGGGAGGTTAGAGAGCGCTCTGATTACATATCTCCGATGCAACGAGGGAAGGTCGCAGACCTGAGGTTAGTTTCTTAATCAGACTGACTTTCGTGAAGCAGTCGGGTCTCCATACCAGTATAGAATACAATTTAGTGCGGGATTCACGAATTCGAAGACTGAGTTCATTGCGCTATCCGGCATGGACCACCTGCGCAGGAACATGTGACAAAAGTTATAACGGTAGAATTATAGTTCCGAGTTGTACATGACTCAAACCGAGACTGCACTTGATAACTTGCAATGTCATGCTAACGTTGTAAAATCTGTAAAGTGTTACGAGAACTTTAGGTATCGGAAATTCAAACTACACATCTGTGGGTAGTTTGAAGCAAGGTCACATTTGTTATGAATCGTCACACGCTGGAGTTAATGCAACCCGGACAGCATGCAACTGTCTATTTCTGGACTTGCTCTTATGTAACGACTCAAGGTGAAGGAGGTGAATGATCTCTGACCAACAGCCGACCGCATATACATGTGATCTGTAGAGCTTATTGATGATACTTAGCCTCAGAGAATTACCACCACGAGTGTACCAATCAAAGTGTCAAGAAACGGACAATACCAATAACCTGTTGTCATATGGGACGGTACTTTGATCCAAGAATAAAATTATGATTAAGATGGACATTACGGTAATCGGCACCGAGCAGTGCGGACTATCTAACGTAAATTCAATTGGGGACATTTTAGCCGTTTTAAATTGGAGATCATAGGGGTTTCCTAAGATGGATGACGGCAAAGGGGGACCAGATAAATCCGTTCGGAGACCATGGTGGCCACGTGACGTGCCAGACACAAGGAGGAAGTTGGACACAGGAAGACGGGGAATCAACTCCACGAGAAGGGCGATCTATGGTAATATGGATCAAAGGACGAAGGTACTGAGAAATCCACCTTAATATGTAGCTTATAACCTGTAGTCTTTAGCAGTTGGAAACCATATCAAAATTTTATGAAGTACACAAAGGAAGTGGGGAGTGGAATATAATGATCACAATTTATGAATGTCGCACCGTTATAAGAATAGATTTTCGTTATATTTAATTTGACAGATAAAATAATATAGAAGAAGATGTTTAGGAGGGTATTACAGGATGATATTTGACACGAAGTTTTAACACATCACAATAAACCATCTACTGAGATCAGGTTACACATTATACATATTAAACTTACAGAAATGGGTTGTGTAATATATACATAAACGTAATTAACACCTCAGCTGGTACAAGGTAGAAGAACGTGGATAATGTATTATTAAGAAGGTCGTAAAATAATAATAATAATAATAGTAAAAGTATAGAAATTAATGAATATTGAAATAAATGAAGTATTGAATTATAACGGTTCGATCTGTGCGGTCCTACCAATGATAAGGATTGATCCAATGTTGAAATTAGAATATACAGGTTGAATGGTGAATAAATAGGTTTATTTACCCACAAAGTTAAATCATATAATGTCAGTTTTGTACTGAAATATCTGTGTGAATTGAAATGAAACCATAAATCAATGAAACATCTGTGTGAAAAACGTCATGTGTTACGAAATAGTACTACTTAAGTGTCATAAAAATTCAATGTCAACTGAGGAAAAAATGAGTTAAATATAGTTCTTAAACATCGCGTATGAAAGATATACTATGAGTTAATCAAATTTGATCCAATTCACTAATGTAAAATACGCCACATATAACTGGGTGTGGAAAGTTTGGATTTATTGTGAAAATTGTTATCTGAGACAAAATAGTGTTAAGATTTTGTATATAAAATGTGAATATAGTTGTAATAGGGTTGAACATCCATAGTGTAAATATAATAATAGGCAATTATTATTTAATAGGAAATCCAATGCGAAGAATAATTAGTTTTTTGTTGTTGCCATATTTAATGCATCTCGTGAAGGGACAGTATAATAAGAGATGGCGTTGATACAACTGAGGTTAAATGAAAAATCCAATTTAGGGAACAGTTTGGGATTTCCGTAAGTTCATTGTGTTGAAAGTCAGGACACGTAGTGGTTTAGACCCAATGATATTTTGATTATTCACATGATTTATCCCCCTTCAACTTCATTGCACTTCAAGTCTTAATTTTCGAGAAACTCTACGTGTAGGGTAGGCATTGTCGCTTTATTTTTATTCTTGTACCATGAGCATTGAAAATAAATGCAGGGTGTTTCCTTTAAGGCAAATTTCATTTAATCTTCATACTGAGGCCTGATCTATGGCAAAATAACTTCGAGTTGGTAATACCCATGAACCTCATCCTATTTCACGCCCTGGGATTGTTAGAACCTCGTCCGCCCGGAGCTTTTTTTTTTTTTTTTTTTTTTTTGAAACCGAAATTATTTATATCGTTCAGGCTCTTTGTTCACTTTTTTCATCGTTGTACCGTGCTCTTGTTACGGGTTGAGGTAATGAGCCGGGCCGCCCAATTCGAGGCTGGGGTATCGGGCTCACATGTGCGTCTTCAAAGTTCCTATCTGGGTAAACTTGGATTGACATACGCTTCAGGAATTAGGCATCTCGCCGCTATGGACTAACTCGTGGGACTTCTAAGTTCCTCTCTGGGTGGATATGGATTCACATACACTACTGGAATATGGCTTCTCAGTGCTATGGATTAACATGTGTTTCTTGGAAGAACCTCTATCCGCAAATTTTGCATTGCATACGCTACAGGAATATGGCTTCTCAGTGCTATGGATTATTAAGTGTGCTTTCAAATATCTTCTCTGTGAAAACTTAGATTCACATACGCTACAGGAATACGGCCTTTCAGCACTATGGGATAGCATGTGTGTCTTCATATTTCCTCTATGGGTAAACGTGGATTCACATACGCTGCAGGAATATGGCCTCTCGCCGTTATGGGATAACATGTGACTCTTTAGATCACTTCCCTGAGTAAACTTTGATTCACATAAGCTACAGGAATATGGCCTTTTACCACTATGGGATAGCATGTGTCTCTTCAAAGTTCCTCCCTGGGTAAACTTGGATGCACATACGCTATAGGAGTACGGCTTCTCGCCGCTATGGGTCAACAAGTGGGTCTTCAAAGTTCCTCTCCGAGTGAACTTCGATTCACATACGCTACAGGAATAGGACTTCCCAGTGCTATTGATTATCATATGTCTCTACGAAGACCCTCTATCCGCAAATTTCGCATTGCATACCCTACAGGAATATGGCTTCTCACTGCTATGGCTTATATATATATATATTTAGAATTTGGCCAATTCCAGACCGCTTTGAACCTAAGACTACGGTACATTGTTTCGTTTTTTCTTTTCTTCCCAAAACTTCTACATACGTTGGCTGATGGCCTGCCTCTGTTCCGCTGATAACACTCTCCGTGGTTGATGTGGAACTTGCAGAATCGAAAAATCTGCAGTAGTGATCAGTCGCCGGAATTCCACCCTATTAGAAATGATGTTGTTTGTGATCTTCAGTTTTTGCAGATCACACCGTATCTCTTCCAGCCATCTAGTGGTGTTTTTTAATTTGGAGATGTAGTCAAAAATTTTCTTAGTTAGCCTGCTGCTATCCATTCTATGAAGGTGACCATAAAATCGTAGTCTCCGTCTTTTAATTGAGTCTGTAATTTTTTCCACATTACGGTAAAGGTCTTCATTTTTTCTCTTCATCCAAATATCTTTATTCTTTTGGGGACCCAAAATTTTCCTCAGTATTTTCCTTTCTTTCTTTTCCACTTCCTCTTGTTCACCTCTTTTGTTCAACGTTAAGTATTCTGATCCGTATAATACCTCTGGTTTAATTACAGTTGTGTAGTGCCTGATTTTTGCCTGGAATGAAATTGATCGTTTGTTGTATCTATGTTGGGTGAGTTTATAGGCATTTTCCATCTTTCTTAATCTCTCCTTGCAGGATGTGTTATCAAGTCCATTTGACTGGATCCATTCTCCCAAATATTTAAATTTATCAACTCTTTGAATCTGTCCATGTTGAGTTGTTAGATATTTTTCTCCATTGTGTCTGTGTTCAATATATTTGGTTTTTTCATATGAAATCTGAAGACTAGTTTTTATTGCTATTTCATGTAGGGTTTCAACCATTATTTGTGCTTGAAATCTGTTTTCTGAAATGATTGCTATGTCATCAGCAAAGGCAAGACATTTCACCTCAAATCTTCCCTTTCCTTGCCCCAAATGGACCCCTTCAATGTTTCTTTCGCATAATTTAAGTTCCCATTCCTTCATGATTTTGTTTAATATCAAATTAAATAGAAGTGGTGAAAGTCCATCACCTTGTCTAACTCCGGTTTTGATTTGGAAGGGTTCTGAAATGTCGTTTAGAAATTTAACTCTTGAGGTTGTATTTGTTAGTGTTTGTTCAACCAGTTGTCTGGTATTTTTATCCATCCCTAATTCTGCTAGCGTTAGGAATACAGACTGTCTGTCTATTGAATCATAAGCCTTTCTGAAATCAATGAAAGATACAACTGTGTTGAGGTTACGTATTGTTCTGATTCTAAGGATTGTTTTGAGATTGAAAATTTGCTCTGGACAAGATCTCCCTTTTCTAAATCCGGCTTGGTATTCGCCGATAGTATGTTCTGCTTGTTCTTCCAGATTGTGTAGCAATGCTTTAGATAGAACTTTGTATGCGATTGGCTGTAAGGAAATACCTCTATAATTGTTGGGGTTTGTCTTATCTCCTTTCTTGTGCAAAGGATGGATTATTGCCTGTTTCCAATCATTTGGAATTGTTCCTTTTTCCCAACATTCCTTGATAACTTTGTGTAAAGCTTCAGCTGCAAATTTACCACCGAGTTTCAAGATTTCAGTTAGTATCCCATCCTTACCAGGTGCCTTATTATTTTTAAGATTGCCAATATATTGTTCTATTTGTTGGACAGTTGGTGGTTCTGACGGAGGGTTCTCTTTTTGTGGTGATGTAAACTGTAGTCTTTCTAAAGGTTTTTCGCAATTAAGAAGTTCCTCAAAGTATTTAGCTAGTAACTCGCAGTTGTCTTTATTATTAGTGACCAGTCTACCAGTTGAATCCTTGAAATGGAGGTTCATTGGTTTGTATCCTTGGATCTCCTCTCGAAATACTTTGTAGAATTGTCTGGTGTTGTTCTTTTTAAAATCTATATCTATCTCTTCCAATCGCTTCTTATCATAATTACGTTTCTCTATCCTGATGATTTTGGATGTTAGCTTTCTGATCTCTACAAAATTAATCCAGTCATCTTCTCGTTTCCTGGAATTCCATAACTGCCAAGCCGCTAATCTACGTCCGATCGCTGCATCACATGTTGTATTCCACCATCGGTGTTTCCTTTTCCTTGGAGGCTGTCCCAATTCTTGGGCTGATTCTATCATTACATCTCTGATCTCTTCCCAGTTACTCTTATCTTTAGTATGCAGTTTATTGATAAATTCAGTCTTATTTTCTGATAAAACTTTTGTGTCTATTTTAGGAATTTTTGGAATTTTTGGCTTGGATTTATTTGGTTGGAATTTAGTTTTGATCTCAGACAAAAAATGGCCAGAGTCAATATTTAATCCTCACCTTACTCTAACATTCATGATTTCTCTAAAGTTCTGTTTTGTAATTGCTACATGATCCAATTGATATGAACCTAAATGTGGATTTGGAGAGCACCATGTTTTCTTTCTCCTCGGTAATTTCCTAAAAACGGTTGACATTAATTTAAGATCAAATAGTCTGCAGAAACTTATGAGTCTCTCTCCATTTCTGTTAGTGCGGTTGTGAGCTGGGAAGTCACCCACTATGTTTCTAAATTTTCTCTCTCTTCCAATCTGTGCATTAAAGTCACCAACTAGATTTTAACGTGATGATAAGGTATCTTTGATGATTCATGTTCCAACATTTCCCAAAACTCTTCAACATTTTCTGGATTTTTCTTATTGTCCTCATTGGTAGGAGCATGAGCATTGATTATAGTATAGCCTTTGTTTCCTGATCGAAATGAGAGAAGTGAAATTCGTTCTGATGAAGATGTAAAATTTGTTATTGATTCTGTTAAGTTTTGTTTAATCATAAAAGCTGTTCCAAGTATAGTACTGTTTTGTTTGGTTTTGATGCCAGCTTTCCCTTTGTAAATTCTATATCCCTCAGACTCAAAAGCATCTTCGTCGGTGTATCGAGTTTCTTGTAAAGCAAGAATGAGGATATTACGTCTATTCAGCACATCTGTCAGTTGTTTCAGTTTACCAGTTTTCATGAGCGTATTGATGTTCAGTGTGCCTAGCAGATATTTTTGCTTAGGTCTTATGCGTGAAGTTCTAGGAAGCTCCGACTCTTCCTCACATGATGTTTTGGGCTCTCCAGACTCCGCAGGCCCAGTTGCATCACAGTTTCTTGTGATGGAGGATTGTTTACCTCCTGGAGTATATTTTCCGTTGTGGTTTACCATCATGTCTTAAGTTGAGATTATTTTGAAAGGAGGTTTACTCCCCTTCGATGTTACATCTGTGATCGAATCGCCAGATGGATCATAATAGGCCGCCCAATATGGGAACAGACGCCTTTGATAACCGCCCCTAACATGGGGAACAGACGTTATCGGGTACATGCTGATATCAGTTTAGCCAAAACAGATACCTTTTGCTCTACTTATCCCGAGCACTGGGATGCCTCTTCCGCCACCTATGCTGTACCAAAGGCTACCTTCTCCACCACAGTTGTCGTTGAGGACTTAACCGTAACCCTGGTAAGGGGCCCTTACAAGGTACTACCAGCCGGGCCAGCTGGACCAAGGTTTTTTAAAGAGGTGTTACTCCTCTATCACTCCCCTTTGGTCCTGACTTGTGACAGGCAGAGCCTGGCTTCCCAGACATTGGGCCCAGGTTGGTAGGGTTACCGCTATGGCTTATTAAGTGTGTCTTCAAATATCTTCTCTGCGTAAACTTAGATTCACACACGCTACAGGAATATGACCTTTCAGCACCATGGGTTAGCATGTGCGTCTTCAAGTTTCCTCTATGGGTAGTCGAGAATTCGCATACGCTACAGGAATATGGCTTCTCGCCGCTATGGCGTAACATGTGAATCTTAAGATGACTTCCCCTAGTAAAATTCGATTCACATACGCTACAGGAATATGGCCTTTCCCCACTATGGGATAGCATGTGCCTCTTCAAAGTCCCTCTCTGGGTAAACTTGGATTCACACACGCTACAGGAATATGGATTCTCACCGCTATGAGATAACATGTGTCTCCTCAGATCTCTTCCTTTGGTAAACTTGGATTCACATACGCAACAGGAATATGGCTTCTCCCTTCTATGGATTTCGATGTGTTTATTGAAAGATCCCCTTTCCACAAATTTTGCTTTGCATACGCTACATGAACACGGTTTTAGGCTGCCATGTGTAAGAATGTTTGACTTACATTTTTGTTGAACAGTGAATTTTTCGCTGGATGCACCATTATCACTATTACCGAATGCATAAATCTGTCTTACAGCAGGATCCAATGTACCTGTACATACCTGCCTGAAATGATTAGTATTATCAGTTTAAAATCCGTTACATTGTTACGGAAGTAAAATAATACCATAGAGACCTGGAAATCAAAGTAGTATAAACATAATTTTATTAATACCAATACCAGAAAACTTCTCCTCAAGAAGTACCGGTAACTGATGTCGTTTCCACTCATCGATAATATGTTGTACATGGTGTCTGAAGATTTTGCAATTATATGTATATTATACACACAATATAGTGTGTCTTGTCGGAGATTTTGGATTGATACCATTGCGAGCATGAGTGTATTGGGTTCGTAACTTAGCCAACACAAACTGCCGATCGAAAGTCATTAAATTAATTACAAGCTGTGTGCCGTAATTGACAAGATGATCATGCCTCTATCATTTCGAACACTCGATGCGCATGACCGAGTAAATCCGTCTATTGGGTGAGTTTTCACAGAAGCAGCTAAAATGTTGAGTGACAAGGAAACATTACCACTTTTCTTGTGGTATAAGTCATCAGTCTTTAGACCGTTTCAATACAGCACTCCGTGTCTCCCAAACGTAATGTTATCAATTTATTCATTTTTTCAAAGCTACCACACCTTATATCCACAACTATGAATATAATTTCACCATCACTCCGAGTCATCTTCCTAGGGAAGATATTATTAGCGGGGTAGAAGCTTATATCCGTCGTCTACCATCATTCGAAGTAGAATAATTTAGTGAAGAGGCCTCTAAGTTCATCAAATATGTTCTACGGCCTACCTACAATACACATGCCCAATGTGCTTCTGAGTGCCAAAGCGTCCCCTACTCAAATATTTAAATAATTCAATCAGGTTCTGCAGTCATCAATCCCTCAGCCAGACTCTCACGTCAAAAACTCGCAAGACTACGTAGATATCACAGCGAGTATGAATTTGAGTGACAGCGGTCTACTGGTAAGCCTCGATGTGGTCATTATTCACCAGGGTTCCTGTGCCTGACGCCACACAGATAATCAGGTAAAAGCTCACAGCCACAGGAGGTACAACGGACTTGACTTAGCTGAACACTGCGTTTAGCACAGTCTTCGACTTCAAAGGTCAAATGTTTCAACATATGGAGGGAGCAGCCATGGGCTCCCTCTCTCTCCATTATTGACCAACGTATTGATGGCAAATTAGAGGAAGAAGCTGTAAAGGAGAGCCCATTGCAACCTGAGTGTTGGTTCAGATACGTAAAGAACGTTTCCTGACATAGGAACATGAACGAAACACACCTCAGGACTTTCTAGACATCATGTGCGCCAGACATCTAAGCATCAACTTCACAATGGAAGTAGAAGAAAATAATTCGCTGGTCTTAGTAGACTTTCTTCTATATTAACGGACAGACAACACGCTCGCACACATGGTCTATAGGAAAGGCACTCATACAGATCAGTATCTACATGCAAATTCAAGTCAGTCACCGTCGCAGACGGAAATGGTAGCTAGGACACTCCTCATCAAGATTATTTCACAGTCACTCTGTGCAGAACCTAATTAAAGGAATCGTCCTTCCTGCACAACTCAGTACGTTATAATGATCACACTGACTCCCACATAAAGCACACACGAATTCCTCATTCCGCTAGTGGTACATCTTCGTGGAGCACAGCTTAAAATGAAATCCGTGCAGAGCTAGTCTGAATCCTATGTGTCTTAGTTCGTAGTTGGCTTCTCTCCACTTGTCGTTGGTCATCGCGTCTGTACAGTAAATGTCCAGCCAAATTTCTCATTGCTCCGGCATATATAACATTAGAAATCGCTTCCAACATGGTCTTTAGGGATTTTCAGACAGCAGTTACAAGAATATTGTGGATCAACAACCAACTACACGGGGCACTCACCTTTACTTACCTCGGGGACTGGGACTTCAGCTTCGCCTACACTACATCCACAATACTCTGCTCCTTATATTTAAAATGAATCACTCCAACAACAATGGAAAACAATCTGAACAAATTTATTAACAAAAAGGTAAACTAATCTACTATAAACAAAATAACAATTAACGAAATTTAACAATTAACATTAAATTTAAAAATACGCAAACATTCACACCTCCTTTCAACTCTACATCTTACTACAATGCTGTATTAAAATGTATGAGTATAAATCTTGGCTTGTTCTAAGCCTACACAGCGTAAAAATAAAAACGTTTAGTGAAGCCTCCTAATGGCATTCCAGAAAACTGATTTCATTCACAAACCTGCATTGTAGAACACACGTGCCGTGGCTTTGTTTCATCAAGGAAATATCGGCACCACGTCGAACTCGAAACTGGTTTATACAATAAATAGAAGGCAGTTGGTGTACACCTGCTTAAATATTATGTCATCGCTCTCCACTACCAACGGTGACTCATGCTTGCTAGTCCACAGAGGCTGCTTGTGTGCATTTATAAAACACGTAAAAATTAACATTTAGATCTTACAAAAGTTCATATAACTGCTCTGTTTCTTAACCAATCATTCTAAAATTATTATACACTCTTTAATTCGCACTCCGTTATTGTTCTAGACCAACACGGTTCCACATCTGCTCTTAACAATGAATAATCATTCACACCAAAAACATCCGCTCATAAACACACACTGTTCCAAAACAATTGATTAATAAATCCTACTAAATTGTTTAACTAATTAAATCATTTCCACAAAAATTATTTACATGTAATATGTTTATAATAATATCCATTATCTAGTGTAGCTAACGTGACACTTTCTAGATTCTAACTTCTCGGTTACAATAAAAATCTTAACTAAATATACACACTGGTTCTTCACATAACCATCCTTTAACGTTCTGTAGTTTTAATATACTGCTTACACCTCGTCTTATATAGGTTTCGTTACATTATCGGTATAATACAGTCGACTGATTAAGGTGAACTGTACTTAATTACATAAATTCGGGTTTAATAAGAATTTAATAATTGTATTATAGACGTGAGTTGACAATCTTTCTCAAGTCGTATATCCGCTGAAACCCTCCTGCTAACACAGCTAAATCGTTAATTCACAAGAACTGAACTACTTGTAAAAAACGGCTCTTAACATGATACATGCCTTTCATCAAAGAACAACAATACTTTGACTTCCTTAAAATGCGGAATTCCCTCGCACGAACACTCCATAGCTCTACAAAACCTCATATAACAGTATATATGGCATAAAAAATTATCATCTACTATGTTAAACAATAATCAAAAGGGATTAATTGTTATTAACATATCTTATGTAGGAACATCTCTCAAATAATGGCATGACCCTCAGTATCATTTCACATGACTACTGGTCTACAATTATACATACGTAAGTTCCTCAAACGAAACTTCCAAATGTAATAAACGATATTAGACCGTCGTGATTAACCTCCTAAAGTTTACTCCACAACAAGATGATTAACTGTTAACTCGTCTGTCGCAAATACATGTAATAAAAATAATACTCCTGTTTCATTTCACTTGTCTAGCTATAAATTGTTTATCATTGTAATATCATGCCCACAAAATGACTTGATGTTACACAAATAGAATAAAATAACACACATGTTATTTATAGTGTCAGATAGAATACAATCCTGACCGGGATAAACTAGTTTTGAATTCCTAGCCAAAGATTTGAATAATCTTCTATCAAAAGGTATTTCCTCTAACATATTAAATGAACAAAGATCTTAGCTTTACAGATAATAAGAAAGGTTTGTCAATGTCTTAATGTTTTTCCACTATACACAAAGAATGTTTATAGGAATTAAGACTTCGGTCTTATCAAACGACTATTATTTCTTAGATCGTCGATAGTTTATGTACAATAATGATATAACAATATCATTCGATGTTTCTTCTTTTCCTGAAATAATATGTCGTTACATTAAAGTGCTCAAATTAAATTTAATAAGAATTTAATTTGAAGCTATGACACAATGTCAGAATACTTGGTTTATATGAAATTATTAAAATTCGAGAGTCGAAACGACTAGTCTCCTATGAGGCAATATAATTCCTCAAACAAAATTTTAATGTCAGTTCCACAACTGATCCGTAGAATAAAATTGAAAAATAGATGAAATGCAATCATCTTCTAAATAATCTTGCAGCATAAAAATCTCAACACACATCTGAAGTGTAAAATACATAAAAGCACTGAAATACATGAAATGTGAAAATATAGAAATATGTGGAATAAGATCGCCGAAAATATGGAATAAGATCGCTGGCTCAGAATGTCACTAATCAAGCTCTATATAACAACTGAGATACACTAATACCTTATTTAGTTGAAAACTTGAAGATCAATGTAAGTATTGCCTCAATACTTTAGATGTTTCCTCAGTACAAGACACTGAGATGGATCTGCATTCGAACCTCGGATCTGCGACCTCAGAGATAAGAAACGTCTCTCTCTGGAATTCACCAACGTTCGGATGGGCTCGAACGACATCCTTCTGGCAAATTCTTCTGGGTTGCTAGGTTACCTACCCTAGCATCTTGACAAATCTCTTCTGTAGAGTCTTCATTCTCCATCGTAAATATGTATCGGCTTCATCATTGGAATATAATTATGGAAATATTCATATAAATAGTGAATGAAATGTTTCCATTGCTAATTGATGTTATATTAGTGTTCGTAGACTGACGAAAATGCACAAGATGGACCGTACACTACGTTTGTATTCAAGAATACGTTGTCTAACGAAGCTCCATCGTTGTATCTTAACTCCTGTGATCGAATATGTCTCTGGCGCATGACTGTTTAGTCCATCATATCAACAATATTAATTATGCTGAATGATAATGTTTGAAGAATAATTATAGTCATACTGTTAATGTTTATGTGTTGCGCCAATACTAAAAGTCCTCCGCCACTGTTCACTTGAACTGCGTTTGCCAACTTCATGTTGCAATTTATAATGATATTCAGCTCTGTTTCCAAAACATTTGGAAATCTAACTTGGCAGGCTGATATTGTCGAACCGGTGAATATTTAAGCGCTCGACTTTCCACAATATATAGTAGGAGACCTGTTCTTGATAAATGTTCACTTATTTAACTTCAAATCTCAATATTGTATGAGATATAATCAATACTATGTTTCTCGCAACTTCACATAGAATGGAAGTGCGGTGATCTCTACCGTTCCACCTAGCTATACTCGCGTCTCCACAAGTCGACAGTCGTCGCACACGGACTAAGCTTTGGGATCTCCGTTAACCCAGTAAAAACACTTCCTCACTCTTCAAAGTCTGCTGGAATAAGAACCTCGATCCTTGGATCTCCCTCTCCAAGTCGAATTTTTGGCGGCCATATCAATCTCCCACCATAATTTTAGCGCTTAGATTACCAATGCTTATTACTGCGTAGATTAACCGATCTGCGGTTTTTAAAGTATCAGACATAATTTCTCTTCATATTCTCTTCATTACCAAATAAGATAATCTCGTGTAATTTAAGTTGATCCCGTCTTCAATAAGACCTCTCCTCATTGGCTGTGGACTGGGATCCAATAGCATAATTTATAACAATATTTATAATATTAATTTCCAAACTCGCTGTTGCTATGCTAAATATAGCCTTCTACAAGCGTCCATTGTGCAACATATCACGTGATCGGGCTCTCCCACAGTCTCGAGCTTGTAACACTACACTCTCGTGTCACACTTCCAAAAATTATATTTGCTAGTTAAATTTTATCATGGGGACAGAAAATACTCTCATTTTGTCCCTGAATAATTCAATTTACGGGGGCAGTACGCAGTAGTTGAAGGGCGAGAGAATTTTTCCTGTATTTCCTCCAACAACATAGCTTTCCAAGTTAGCTCATATACCAGCCTGGAAGAGGTAAATTTTGAAAAAGATAGAACCCTCTTTAGAAATATCGCCTTATCCTTTTCCACATCCTTTGGGCTGCTTGCTGATAGGTGGTGCCAGATACTGAAGATGCCGTAATTTATGATGGGAGTTATTTTGACTCTGAATAACTTCAACGCTGTTGGGAGAGATATATTTTGCAAGTATTTGATATAATTTATGGCTACCATTGCTGCTGTTAACCTGTCTTTGATATGTGCTGTGAAATTAGTTCTTTGTATTTGCAGTGTTATTCCTAGGTATTTAAACTTATTAACGCTGCTAAGTGGTTGTCCAAACAAATATATCGTATCACCTGCTGCATGTCTGCCTCCTATCCTAAAGGTCATCGGCATAGTTTTACTTCTATTCACATTATGGTCATTTGTCTATGAGCCAATCAAATGCCGACTGCAGATTGGGTTTTGATTTTGACACTTAAGCCATGTCAACTGCATACATGTACATGTGAGTGTCTTCTGTCTTCGTTACTAGTACCATTAGCATGTGTCCCGACGTTAAATAGAAGGGGAATTAAAAGGGAGTACGTTATAATGATCACATAGACTCCCACATAAAGCACACACGCATTCCTCATTCCGCTAGTGGTACGTCTTCGTGGAGTACACCCGTAGTCTGGTCTATTGAATCCGACAGAGTTATCGAATCGTCTACTTGCACCTCATTCTTTGCCAATTCGTTGTTACCAGTTGTAATATGGGATTACTTTTCCCTATCAGGTCCTCAATCTTTGATATAACCTGCGTTTGACTAACTGTATCAAAGGCCTACGAATAAACGACAAATACAATATGTAACTTCCCTTTCGTGAATCGAAAGGCCTCATGAATGTCGTTCGGAAGGCATTCTATAGCTTGAAATGTGGAGCGATACTTGCTGAATCCAAATTGTTCTTCTGGAAGATAATGATCTAAGAGAGAAGTCAGTTTTTGCGTTAAGAGATTGGTCAAAAACTTTAACAATGTGCATTCCAGTGCCACTCCTCTATGTGTAATGGGATTAATTAAGTCTCCCTATCTTTTATAAAGGGTCTTCATCGTTGATGTTCACCAACAAAATTGAAGTTTGCCCCTGTTTAACACATTCGATAAATAGGCTGGTAAGTAATTCTATGTGGACCGGAGCCAAACTATTCAAATGTTCATTACGAACCATGTCCGGGCCACAAACATTGTAACTTTTCAGATTTAAGAGCACCTCCTTGATCTCTCGTGTGTCTCTCCATTGGGTCTTCATATTTGGTATTTTTGTTAACTATGCGTGGTCTCGTCTCCTCAAATGTCAAAACCTGAGTGAGTGAGCTGTCCACGTGCTCGTGGGAATATTCCGAGGAAATATTGGTCGTTGCGGGTTGAGAACCTTGTAAGGATTGTTTTCTGCCTCTTCTGTCTGTCTTAGTGCTGTTCTTCATAGTAGTTCGCTTTAGTCCCCTTTACCAGTATTTTGTATTCCCTTCATTTCCAGGTATAGTCTTGTAGCGCCTCTTTTTCTAACGTGTCTCCAGCGTAAATAAAGTGAAAAAATAAGTTTGGAATACACTCCTAGCCAATGGATTCAGCAAAGGACAGATCAATAGGGCCATACGGAATGAGGAACAAAGCTGGAGAACTATTGAAAAGGACGAAAATCTGCCCCACTATAAAGCCTGCCATATGTACAAGAGGTGACAGTGAGAATCGCCAGGTTGCTAAGGAAATACAACGTGACAACGGTCATACAACCTATAAACAAACTGACCTAATTGGTGTGTAAATCAGCAGAGATCAAGCTCCCAAAACAGAACGCAAGAGTTTGGGAAGTGCCTTATTCCTGTGGACAGGTATAAAAATGCAAACAAAAAGACGTGTTTCCATTAGGATATCACAGGTCATTCGAGATACAAAACAATTAAACAACAGATCTGCAAATGATGAACATGCTGACGTCACGAGACACGCCATAGAATTTGATACGGCCGAAACTGTTGCTCAAGTTCCTAGATATCATAACAGGATAATTAGAGAGGTAATAGAGATCGTGGAGCATCCCAATAATTTCAATCGCGAAGAAAGATTGAGGCTTACCAACATGTGGAAAGTTCTAGCAGCGCGTGATTGGCTGGGGCTCAGACCAATCAGGGAGCAGCGTGACGCCAATGCCGATCCAGCACTGCCTGACTGACAACCAACGGTTAGTTTGAGTAGAGACACGAACTCGTACCCACGGTTGTCTTCTGCAATGACAACCAAAATGTCGGAAGACAATCGCCGATACAGGACGTAGCTCCATCCTGTAAGCCTAGATAATAAACTAGACACCGCCCGCGAAAGCCTACGATCTAAATACTTCAATAATCCCAACCAAATCCAATCTCAGCCTATCCATCTCCCTTTAAATGTTTATAAACCTGCCTCTGCTAATCACAATTCTAACACCCACGTTCTGCACAGTAGGATGTCAGATGTTACCTTTGTAAACTTTTTATTGTTAACACCCCCTCGAGTAGTCCTCAGCCAGAGATCCTAAAGCGGGACCAACATAGAATTTGAATTTTAAAGGAGAGGACGGTATTACCACAAGTAATAATGCATAGAACGGTGCATATCTTTGAGAAGAATGTTAAGGGCTGTAGTTTCCCGTTGCTTTCAGCCGTGCACCAGTGCGCAAATCATTCAGCTAAGGTTATAAATGTCTCCGCCATCTAGGATACAGGTAGGGCAAGGCTAATTCTGTACTATAACTCTCCTTCAGAATGAACGAAGTAATAAAAACTAAACAATTATGAATCATAGCAAAGTTTTATTAGCACACATACTTCACCGTCACCGTAAGTTAGCAGTTCTTACGAACAGACCTACAAGACAAGTCAAATGAAAAAGGCTTCACATAAAACTTTATTAAGCATCTGTAAGCCTTCTCAACACAAGTTCTAAGATACAGTATAATGGTGACGAATCCACCATTTTTTTCTTAGTTCTGGGCACTGAACACTTCAATCCGTCTGCGTCACCACCTGAGAGAGCGCGGTGGGCTTTTTAGATACGGACGGACGGCATTTGCAGGTGGTGCTAACGGAAGGAGGTACGCAAGTGGAGACGCTCCGTACAAATTTCTAAGAGATGGCTGCTGCTCTCGAGAGTGTCCAACAAGATAATGCTAAAGTCTCGTATCATAACGGCTAGAATTTAGAGTTCATCTAAATATAATAATATTGGTTTTACGTCCCTATTAAGTGGCTGTTAGAGACGCCGGGGTGCCGTAATTTTGCTCCGAAGGGGAATTGAGTATGTGCATTGTTGTTGTTGTTGTTTACCAATTAATTCAATTAGGTGTTCAACAACATCATGGACTTCGACCCCCGTGTGATGGCTGAACTAGTGTATTTGTAATAGGGTCAGTGGTTTGGACAGGAGGCGGCCGTGACCTGAATTTAGGGACAATCCCAGTAATTGCTTATAGTAAAAGTGAGGGAACAACGGAAAACCACGTTTGGGATGGCTGGGATAGGAAACGAAGCCATTACTTGATAGTTTTGCTACACAAGGTTCGGAATACAGTATTACTACAGTGATTGTGCGCCGTACTGATCAGCGATTAATTGTTTTAATGGCTTTGTATTGTACAAACCACACTTCTATTCATTGTCTGTTGATAGCTCATTTGTTATATTTTTTATATTTAATGTATTTATTTATTTTACGCCTTAGCTTACATTCACTGTACATTTGCGGAATATCCATTGACGTGTCCCAGGCATGATGATCCTTTTCAGGGTAATTTCCTGATGATCAATTGTTTATTAAAACGAAAAGATGATGGTAACTCTGCCAGTCGGGACTACCCGCACAATCAGCGTGAAATGATGGAGTCACGTGGTGCGACCATTGCACTGTGTCACATGCATAGCGTTGTTTCCAAAACTAGAACTAGAACTCTAATCGTCTTGGGATATCTTATAATGAAACATTTGACTTTCATTTCAACAAATGATTTTTGCACGAACGAGAAAGTTTCTGAATAATTAATTTCATTTCAGAAAAGGAGATGCGCGTGTCGTTTCTATAAATAACTTTTGGTACTGCCCCCGTAAATTGAATTATTTAGGGACAAAATGAGAGTATTTTCCGTCCCCATGATAAAATTTAACTAGCAAATATAATTTCTGGAAGTGTGACACAAGAGTGTAGTGTTACAAGCTCGAGACTGTGGGAGAGCCCGATCACGTGATATGTTGCAAAACGGACGCTTCTAGAAGGCTATATTTAGCATAGGAACAGCGAGTTAGGAGATTAATATTATAAATATTGTTATAAATTATGCTATTGGATCCCAGCCCAGAGCCAATAAAAAAAAGTTCTTATTGAAGACGGGATCAACATTAATTACACAATATGATGAAATTATGCATTTAGGTCCTTAGAAGAAGATTTTATTATTTGGTAATGAAGAGAACATTAAGAGAAATTATGTCTGATACTTTAAAAACCGCAGATCGGTTAATCTACGCAGTAATAAGCATTGGTAATCTACGCGCTAAAATTATGGTGGGAGATTGATATGGCCGCCAAAAATTCGACTTGGAGGGGGAGATCCAAGGATCGAGGTTCTTATTCCAGCAGACTTTGAAGAGTGAGGAAGTGTTTTTACTGGGTTAACGGAGATCCCAAGGCTTTGTCCGAGTGCGACGACTGTCGACTTGTGGAGACGCGAGGATAGATAGGTGGAACGTAGGAGGTCACCGCACTTCCATTCTACGTGAAGTTGCGAGGAACATTGTATTGATTATATCTCTTATTTAATTAAGATCTGAAGTTAAATAAGGGAATATATATTAAGAACAGGTCGCATGCTATATATTGTGAAAAGTCGAGCGCTTTAAAACTTACTGTTTCGACAATATAAGCCTGTCAAGTTAGATTTCCAAATGTGTTGGAAATAAAGCTGAATATCATTATAAATTGCAACGTGAAGTTGACGAACACAGTTCAAGTGAACAGTAGCGAAGAACATTTAATATTGGAGCAACACATAAACATTAACAGAATGATTATTATTATTCTTCAAACATTATCATTCAGCATAATTAACATTGTTGATATGATGAACTAGATAGTCATGCGCCAGAGACATATTCGATAACAGGAGTTAAGATACAACGACGGAGCTTCGTTAGACAACGTATTCTTGAATACAGACGTAGTGTACGGTCCATCTTGTGCATTTTCGTCAGTCTACGAACACTAATATAACATCAATTAGCAATGGAAACTTTTCATTCACTTTTTATATGAATATTTCCATAATTATATTCCAATGATGAAGCTGATACATATTTACGACGAAGAATGAAGACTTTACAGAAGAGATTTGTCAAGATGCTAGGGAAAGGTAGCCCAGCAACACAGAAGAATTTGCCAGAAGGATGTCGTTCGAGCCCAGGCGAATGTTGGTGAATTCCAGAGAGAGACGTTTCCTATCTCTGAGGTCGCAGATCCGAGGTTCGAATGCAGATCCATATCAGTGTCTTGTACTAAGGAAAAATCTTAAGTATTGTGGGAATACTTACATAGATCTTCAAGTTTTCGTCCAAATAAGGTATTAGTGTATCTCAATTGTTATATAGAGCGTGATTAGTAACATTCTGAGCCAGGAATCTTATTCCATATTTCCAGCGATCTTATTCCATATTTTCGGCGATCTTATTCCACATATTTCTATATTTTCACATTTCATGTATTCCAGTGCTTTTATGTATTTCATACTTCAGATGTGTGTTGAGATTTTTTATACTTCAAGATTATTTAGAAGATAATTGCATTTCATCTATTTTTCAATTTTATTCTACGGATCAGTTGTGGAACTGACATTAAAATTTTGTTTGAGGAATCATATTTCCTCATAGGAGACTAGTCGTTTCGACTCTCGAATTTTAATAATTTCATTTAAACCAAGTATTCTGACATTGTGTCATAGCTTCAAATTAAATTCTTATTAAATTTCATTTGAGCACTTTAATCTAACAACATATAACATCAAGAAAAGAAGAAACATCGAATGATATTGTTATATCATTATTGTACATAAACTATCGACGATCTAAGAAATACTAGTCGTTTGATAAGACCGAAGTCTTAATTCCTATGAACATTCTTTGGGTAGAGTGGAAAAATATTACGACATTGACAAACCTTTCTTATTATTTGTAAAGCTAAGAGCTTTGTTCATTTAATTTGCTAGAGGAAATACCTTTTGATATAAGATTATTCAAATCTTTGGCTAGGAATTCAAAGCTAGTTTATCCCGGTCAGGATTGAATTCTATCCGACACTATAAATAACATGTGTGTTATTTTATCCTCTTTGTGTACATCACGTCATTTGTGGACGTGATATTACAACGGTAAACAATTTATAGCTTGACAAGTGAGAAGTGACAGGAGTATCATTTTTATTACATGTATTTGCGACAGACGAGTTAACAGTTAATTATCTTGTTGTGGAGTAAACTTTAGGAGGTTAATCACGACTGTCTAATATCGTTCATTACAATTGGAAGTCTCGTTTGAAGAAGTTACGGATGTATAATTGTAGTCCAGTAGTCATGTGCAATGATACTGAGGGTCATGCCATTATTTGAGAGAAGTTCCTACAGAAGATATGTTAATAACAATTAATCCCTTTTTGGTGATTGTTTAACATAGTAGATGATAATTGTTTATGCCATATATACTGTTATATGAGGATTTGTAGAGCTATGGAGTGCTCGTGCGAGGGAATTCCGCATTTTAAGGAAGTCAAAGTATTGTTGTTCTTTGATAAAAAGGCATGTATCATGATAAGAGCCGTTGTATACAAGTAGTCCAGTTCTTGTGAATTAACGATTTAGCTGTGCTAACAGGAGGGTTTCAGCGGAAATGCAACTTGAGAACGATTGTCTACTCATGTCTAAAATACAATTATTAAATTTTATTAAACCCGAAGTTATGTAATTACGTACAGTTTACCTTAATTAGTCGATTGTATTATACCGATAATGTAATAAAACCTATATAAGACGATGTGTAAGCAGTATATTTAAACTACAGAAGGTTAGAGAAGGATGGTTATGTGAAAAACCAGTGTATATATTTAGTCAAGAATTATATTGTAACCGAGAAGTTAATATCTCGAAAGTGTCGCGTTTAGCAACACTAGATAATGGATATTATTATAAACATACTACATGTAAATAATTTTTGTGGAAATGATTTAATTAGTTAAATAATTTAGTAGGATTTATTAATCAATTGTTTTGGAACTGTGTGTTTATGAGCGGATGTTTTGGTGTGTATGACTATTCATTGTTAAGAGCATATGTGGAACCGAATTGGTCTAGAACAATTGCGGAGTGCGAATGAAAGAGTGTATAAAAGTTTTTAGGATGATTGCTCAAGAAACAAAGTAGTTATGTGAACTTTTGTAAGATATAAATGTTAATTTTTACGTGTTTTATAAATGCACACACAAGCAGTCTCTGTGGGCTAGGGAGAATGATTCACCGTTAGCATTGGAGAGCGATGATATAATATTAACAGGTGTAGACTCACAGCCTTGTATTTATTGTATAAACCAATTTCGAGTACGGCGTGGTGCCGGGATTTCATTGATGAAACAAAGTTAATGCACGTGCGTTCTGCACACGCAGGCTTGTGAATGAAACCATGTGTCTGGAATGTCATTAAGAGGCTTCATTAAACGTTTTTCTTTTTACGCAGAGTAGGCCTAGAACAAGCCAAGATTTTATACTCATCATTTTTAATACAGCATTGTAGTAAGATGTAGAGTTGAAAAGAGGTGTGAATGTTTGCGTGTTTTAATTTTATGTCTATGGTTAAATTCGTTTATTGTTATTTTGTTTACAGTAGATTAGTTTACCCTATTGTTAATAAATTTTGTTCGGATTGTTTTCCATTGTTGTTGGAGTGTGATTCATTTTAAATATAAGGTGAAGAATATTGTGGATGTAGTGTAGGCGAAGCTGAATTCCCAGTCCCCGAGAGGTAAGTAAAGGTGAGTGCCCCGTGTAGTTGGTTGTTGATACACAATATTCTGGTAACTGCTGTCTGTAAATCCCTAAAGGCCATGTTGGAAGCGATTTCTAATGTTGTATATGTCGGTGCTGTTAGAAATAGGCAATCCAGCGGGGGCAATGGATATTCCAACAGGATCCTTTCCGGATTATCGGGTACAGTACGCTAATCAATTCAACAAATTAACTTTGGTGAAGTGTTGTGCACACGCCTGCGATGGTGTCTGAATTCGAATAACTATTTTAAAACAGATGCCTCGCGAGTCTCTTCAAAAAATTGACTTTGGTCAGCTGTTATGCAAGCTCGCGATGGTTCCTGAATTAGTAAATCAATTTTACGATAGGTGGCTCATAAGTCGTAACACAAAATTTGTTTTTATCATACAGTTTAGCGGCAGTTTGTGTGTTTCCAAACCTTAGCAGTTTCCGGTGCGACGCACATTAGCGATAACCATCAACAAAGCACACGGAAAATCCCTACCCATGAGTGAATTAACTTTGGTGAATCCATGCTTCTGACATGGACAGCTGATTGTGGTAGGAAAGCCTCCTGAATTATTTATGAACGCACCAGACGAAAGAACAAAAATATTGCATATCCAAATACACTTCAAAAAATAAAATTACAACACAAAAACTGTCTTTCTTTGATTGGCAATGCAACGCTTGGCGGGTACAATTAGTCGGTTATATGTCAAATAACATTCATACTGGATACCATTTATGCTCAAATACTTCTAACAGTTAAGACTCTGAAGAATAATTGTTAGTTTTTGGATTGCCAAATAAAGTGACATCAATATTCACTGAAGACAGACAAAAGCAAATACATTCAACAACAAATATAAGGGGATAACTGATTTTGCCAACAAAACTTCATCGCATCCGTGGAATGATAGAAGTCTGCTAGGAAGTGGAAAGTTAGAAAACTTGGAAAATGAAATGGATAGGTTGAGGTGGGATTTGGTTGGGATTAGTGAAATGCGCTGGCAGGAAGAACAGGACTTTTGGTCAGGAGACTATAAGGTCATTAGCACTAAATCAAACAATGGCCAAGCAGGGGTTGGTCTCACATTGAGTAGGAAACTTGGACAGCGGGTGGAATATTTTGAGAAATATAGTGAACGGATTATTTTAGCAAAATCAATACAAAACCTACGTGCCTACCAGTCAAGTTGATGATGAAGATATTGAGAAGGTCTACGAAGAAATAGATGAAATTCTGAGGTAAGCCAAGGGTGATGAAAATGTTATAGTAATGGGAGATTGGAATGCTGTGGTAGGAAAAGGAAGACAAGGGAAAATAGTAGGAGATTTCGGATTAGGTGAAAGAAATGATCGAGGAAGCAGGCTGATGGAATTCTTCACCGAGCATGAGTTGCTCATAGCTTATTCAACAACCACAATAGAAGAATATACACATGGATGAGACCAGGAGATACATGGCGTTACCAAATCGACTTCATTATGGTCAAGCAGAGGTTTCGAAACCAGATTTTGGATTGTAAAACATATCCCGGTGCTGACATAAACTCTGACCTCAATCTGGTTGTTATGAAATGCAGATTAAAGTTGAAGAAACAGAAGAAAAGTTAAAAGCCAAAACGGTGGGCAATAAACAGACTGAAAGAGAAGGATGTAAACGAAAGATTCAAGAAGAGTATAAAGAAAGGACTAATGGAAAACCCTCGACAAACTTCAATTGCAGACGAATGGACACTTTTGAAGAATTAAATAACAAAATCCTCAGAAGAAAACATTGGTATGAAAGAAACAAATAGGTAGAAAACCGTGGATCACTCAGGATATAATAGAATTGATGGATGAAAGGCGGAAAAACAAGAATGTAAGAGATGAAAAGTGGAAAGCAGAATACAGACGTCTGAGAAATGAGGTTAACAAGAAGTGCAAGGTATCGAAAGAAGAATGGTTGAAAGAGAAATGTGCAGGTATAGAAAATTGTCTGAAATTAGGAAAAGTAGACACAGCTTATCGAAGGATTAAGAATACATTTGGGGAAAAGAAGACTAAGTGCTGTAATAATAAGGACACAAATGGAAAGCCTCTAACAGATAGAGAAAAATAGGTTGAGAGATGGAAAGCTTACATAGAGTGTTTGTATAAGGGAAAGGAGATTGAGAATCATGTAAAGGGAAGGGAGGAGGAAATTGATGAGGATGCAAAAGGAGATTTAATATTGAGATCAGAATTTGACAGAGCATTGGAAGACTTAAGCAGGAACAAAGCACCAGGTATAGATGATATACCGATTGAGTTGATAGGCTGCATTGGAGATGAAGGTCTGACCAGGTTATTTCACTTGGTGTGTAGGATTTATGAGACAGGTGAGGTACCCTCTGATTTCAAGAAGAATGTTATCATCCCTACGCCGAAGAAGTAGGAGCGGACAGATGTGAGGATTGCCGTACAATCAGCTTGATTACTCATGCTTCAAAGATCCTGTTTAGAATAATTTACAAGAGGATGGAAAGCCAGATAGAAGCGGAGTTGGGTGAAGACCAGTTTGGTTTCAGGAGAAATGTAGGAACAAGGGAAGCTGCACTAAGTCTTAGGCTGATTTTGGAAGGTAGAATAAGAAAAGATATGAGAACGTTCATGGCATTTGTAGACTTAGAAAAGGCTTTTGATAACGTTGAATAGACTAAATTGTTTGACATTTTGAAAATGATTGGAATAAAGTACAGGGATAGTAGGGTGATCTACAATCCATACAGAAACCAGACAGCAGTCATTCGAGCTAATGGACATGAGAGAGAAGCTGGTATTCAGAAAGGTGTGAGGCAAGACTGCAACGTATCACCCATACTTTTCAATCTTTACATTGAACAAGCAATGAAGGAAATTAGAGAGAAATTTAAATTGGGAGTGAAGATTCAAGGAGAAATAATTTCAACTCTGAGATTTGTTAATGACATCGTCATCTTGTTCGACACGCCTGAGGATATGAATGAGTTTTTGAATGGTGTGGACTCCGTCTTGAGGAAGGAATTCAAGATGAAAATTAATAAATGTAAAACAAAAATATTGGAATGCAGCCGCAATAAATCAGAAACCTCTACGGACATCAAATTGGCAGGTGAAAAGCTGAAGGAAGTAGGAGACTTCTATTATTTAGGAAGCAAGGTAACCAGTGATGGACGATGCAAAGAGGATATAAAAAGTAGGTTGGCTCAGGAAAGGAAAGCATTTCTACAGAAAAGGAATCTCTTGACATCGAATATAGATTTAGGTAATAGGAAGACATTTTTGAAAACCTTTTTATGGAGCGTCGCAGTCTATGGAAGTGAAACTTGGACTATTGGTGCAGCAGAAAAGAGGAGAATTGAAGCGTTTGAAATGTGGTGTTACAGGAGATTGATGACGATCAGATGGGTAGATAGGGTTACAAACGAAGAAGTATTAAGACGAGTGGGAGAGGAGAGTTCTTTCTGGCGATTGCTAATGAAGAGAAGAGATAGGTTGGTAGGATACATACTAAGACACCCAGGAATAGCAAGCTTAGTTATGGAAGGAAGGGTCGAGGACAAGAACTGTAGGGGTAGACCAAGGTTAGAATATTTTAAACAGATTGCCTCGGATGTAGGGTGTGGTAGCTATGTAGAGATGAAACGATTAGCTCAGGACAGGGAGGCATGGAGATCTGCACCAAACCAGTCAAAAGACTGAAGACTCAAACAATAACATTACTAGTTATCATACATTAAAAAGTAAGAATACACTTCCTGTTGGCCACTTACTCATTTATATGATTTCCACTTGCATCACTCTCATCATCATGGGATTCTTCTTTTATATCCTAGCGACAAGAATGGACCATTAATTAATTTGCTATCATATTACGCTTGTACACAATCGATAACAAATAATGTCACTTTACAGCACAGATCAACTTCGAGTAAGGATTTATCAGCTGTGCAACTGGCTGAAATTACTTTCTTATTCTCGATCATATCTTACTGCATTATACAAGTCTAATCCAGATCTGGACTAATCAAAGACATCCCTCCTTTGTATGTCAAACAAATTGAAGTGTAATAGAAAATATGGAAACAGTACTTTAATGGAAGTAACAGTCTTCAGTGCTGAATGAATTAATTTTGAAATTAGCAGTAGTAAGACTATAAAAGTCGCAAAGCTTTTGTCCATTTCAGTCAGAGCACATAATACATGCACATGCCACATGTGGAAACAGCGGAAGGTGGCCATGATAAGACCTAGATTGCGATGTGGTGCATCATATTTGTTTTTATAATGGTATTTATGCTGTTTTTAAGGGATCACCAAGTGAATTCATTAATTATTAAGGATTTCCCAGTGCGAGTGCATATTGTCTTCTAGATGGGCACTGTCATGTTGGAATTGTTTCATCAATTTTTGGACAGTGTTTCGATATCATAGATTGCTGCCATGTTGTTTATATAGCCTTGATTGGATATTTTTGTAGTTCCTTGCTTCAACGGGGGCACGTTTTTAAATCCCAAAGCCGCCTATATAGCGACTGCAATGAATAACGAAATACACCCGTACGCTTTTATGTGGTGACAGATCTTACCAGAACTCAATCAACGTTGGAATATCGAAGGTTATGTACACATAAACGGATGAATCGTGCAGTTCTAGCTATAAGATATTACATTACCTCAAGCTTTTTGTATTTCTTTTCTAAAAGATTCAACGCAAGCACTTCTATATAGTGTTTGGTGATTCAAACCTTTTATATTCTGCCTATTTTTTTGTCTATATGCTCCTTTTTGATAGTTATTTTCAGTAGATATATTTAAATGACTGGTGAGGGAATTCTCATCCTTATGCCATCATTTTCTTACACGTAGTGCACCTTGCTGTAAAATAACAAGGCTCTGGCGTCCGAAAAACTCCCGAGATAAGGAGTAACACCTCTGTAAAAAATCTTGGGCCAGCTGACCCGGCTGGTGGTCCCATGTAAGGGTCTCTTGCCAGAATTACTGTGGAGACCACAACGGCAGCGACAGTGGAGAAGTTGGACTTTGGTTTCAGTGTAACTGGCGAAAGTGGCAGCCGAGTGCTCGGGATTAATGGAGTAAAAGGTATCTGTTCCAAGGCTGGGAAAGGTGGGACGAGACCGAGCGGAGGCCGGGATAAGCTTCCAAATACATCTACATGATGGAGCAGTACACTCTCCTGTCCTTAGGATAAGAAATTGTCCTTAAAGGCGAAGGAACCAATAACAATTGGTCAACGGCATGGGAATGTGGAAGGCAAAGGGAAACCACAACATTATCTTCCTCAGGATAATCTTTAGCATGACTGGACAAACTAAAGCCAAGGCCCCTAGTCCCCGGCAGCCCTTAAGTGGGCAGGGGTGTTAGGAATCTCTGGGCCAGTCATGAAAAGGATAGCCACTTGGAATATCCGAAGTTT
Organism: Meconema thalassinum; assembly: GCA_946902985.2. Lineage (NCBI taxonomy): Eukaryota > Metazoa > Arthropoda > Insecta > Orthoptera > Tettigoniidae > Meconema > Meconema thalassinum. Next base: position 181,212,401 of record OX336398.1, on the reverse strand, counting down.
ATTTCATAGTGGAAAGACTCACAATGCCATCAGAGAAATGGAAAAACTTAAAGTTGACATCTTTGGAATTAGTGAGATGCGCTGCCCTAATTCTGGAAAATGAAACGTCAATGGTTACCAGGTATATTATGCAGTTAATGGCAATCCCCACCATTATAATGGTGTAGGGTTCATACTGCATCCAGATATTGCTGCGACAGTGAAGACCTTTGTACCTGTGTCCAATAGGGTAATTTTTCTAAAATGTAATGCAAAACCGATAATACTGATTACTATCCAGGTGTATACTCCAACTTGTGATGCATCAGATTAAAACACCGAAGCGTTCTACACCAAAGTCAAAACGGCCTTGTCTTTCAACAAAACGCATGAGATTACCATTGTGATGGGCGATTTCAATGCCAAGGTAGGTCCATGGTCGAAGAGCTGATATAGTGGGTAAATTCGGATTAGGGATTGGCAATGATCGAGGTGATCGATTGGTCCAGCTATGCCAAGAGGAGGAGTTCATCATAGCAAACACTCATTTACAGCTTCCTCCACGCCGTCTTTAAGCATGGACCTCAAACATCGACAATAATGTCAGGAATCAAATTGATATATCCTCGTCCATAAACGATTCAGAAATTCCCTGAAAAGTGTGAAGACATATCCTGGTGCAGATATTAACTCCGATCATAATGTTTAGTTAGCCACAATGAATTTGAACATGAAACAAGTAGTTCCGTGAAGAACTATACAGCCTATTTTCATATATCTTGCTCATGCTAATTGTCTCTATCAACATACAAAATTTCAGTTTAATTGCTGTAACAGATTCGTAGACATTGAGAACCGTCTAAATATTGCATATGGTCGCCAGCATGGATTTTTATTTTTGTACTATTACATTAAGATTATTGTGCACGTGTGGTATTCAAACTTCAATCGCATGATTAGAACACAAGAAGTAAAAACGAGATTTTAAAAGTACGCACACCAGCCATCTTGTGATTATGCAAATAATTGAAATAAATTACATGCCAGTGGATCAACATTTGTATAAGCATTTAACGTGCAACGTTTCACGGCACTCGGATAGTTAATTCGCGAGAAACGTCCATTTAAATATTTATACTTCGCGTCGCCGCCATGTTGGATTTGTGTTCACCAGGTTACTGAAAGTCCTATAGGTGAACATATGTTCATAGTCTCTATGAACATAAAAAATTCAGTTTGGTTGCTGTAAAAGATTCATAGATATTGAGAACCGTCTAAATATTTCGGAACCTCGCCATTTAGGATTGTTATATGTATAGGCCATAGAGTTATGTACCATTCAAGGACAATTATTGCCTAGCTTCATTATTCAAACTTTCACTTCGATCGCATGATTACGACACAATAATAAAAACTTAATTTTAAAATTTCGCACAGCCACCATCTTGAGGTTATGTAAACAATTTAATTAAATTAGATGGCAGTGCATTACAATCTGCAAAATCATTTATTGTACCACATTTCACTGCGCTCGGAGAGTTAAATCACGAGAAAAGTCTATTAAAATATTTCAAATTCGCTTGGTCGCCATGTTCGTTTTGTACTTTACAGGTTTATGAAATATACATAGGTAAACTTGCATCAGTACCCTTTATCACCGTACAAAATTGCATGATGATAACTGTAATAGTTTCGGAGATATAAAATGTCAGTGAAATATTCCGCACAGCCGCCATCTTGAGGTTATGTAAACAATTGAACTAAATTAGACTCCAGTGCATTACAATGTGTATAAACATTTGCTGTACCAAGTTTCATTACGTTTGGATAGTTAAATCGCGTGAAATGTCTATTTAAAAGTCTCAATTTCGCTTGACCGCCATGTTGGTTTTGTAGTCACCAGGTTTTTGAAAGTCTCATAGGTGAACTTCTAGTAGTGCCCTTTATCACCGTACACATTTTCATGGAGATATCGGTAATAGTTTCGGAGATATTGAATGCTAGTGAAATATTTCGCACAGCCGCCATGTGGGATTGGTGAGACGTAACAAAATTTGAAGGGCACGGTCGAGGTCGCCGGGAATAGTGCTATGAACTTACCGAGTTTCATTGAAATCGCTCCAGCCGTTTAGATTTTATTAGGGGGGGGACACACACACACCTCTCTCTCACACACACACACACACACACACGGACAAAAGGTGATCTCATAAGCCTATTTTTTCAAAATTGAAAATAGGCTAAAATATCACCCAGTGAGGCATAGCAATCATTTTGCGATATAAGCTCCAAGACCGTGTATTGAGAAATGATGTCCAAACAACATTGAGTACAAAACTAGATTATATCCAGTCGAACAAGGATACATATAATATTGAAGACACTTGGAACCAATTCAAATCCGCAGTGAATGAAGTGTGTCGAGAAAAACTACAGGCCACGGAGAGTAGGAAAAGCAAACCTTGGATGACAGATAAAATTCTACAATTGATCGATTGCTGAAGACCTTTCAAGAATGATGACCCGATAATGTACAGAGAATTGCAGAAATTAATACGGAAGGAAATCCATACTGCCAAAGAACAACACCTTTCAAAGGAATGTAGCGAAATAGAAGAACTGTGTGCAAAGCATGACTCGTTCAACACGAATAAAAAAGTTAAGCAAGCAGCTGGGATTTATAAGAGCAGAGGGATTCGGATTCTCATAAATAGATATGGCATCATTCTCCCTAGTATTGAAGAGAAGTTGACAGACTGGAAGGACTACATTGAAACTCTATTCGAAGAAAACAGAAGTGTTGATCATGGTATTCGAATGGGCGATGGCATAGATATTACAAGAGTTGAAATTGAACATGCCATAACAATATCGAAGACTGGAAAAGCTCCAGGTCCAGATGAATTGCACATTGAAATACTAAAGCTTTTCAAGGATGAACGATCCCTTTCCTTGCTGGTTGGTTTGTTCAATCATATCTATCGAAGTGGATACATACCACATGATTGGCTCAAATCAGCATTTATACCGATTCCCAAAAAGACCAATGCTAAGTGCTGCAATGACTATAGAATGATCAGTTTAATGAGTCATGCCCTGAAGTTATTCCTTAAAATCCTGCACTTAAGGTTATATCATAAATGTGAGGAGAACATCGGTGGCACACAGTTTGGATTCAGGAGTGGTTACGGAACTCGGGAGGCATTGCTCAGTTTTCAGGTGTTGATTCCAACGATGTTGTGATGTTCGTGTCGATGTTTACATGTGTTTTATCGATTATGAAAAAGCCTTTGACACTGTGCAACACGACAAACTGATGAACATTTTACGTGACCTGGGACTAGATGGACGTGACATCCAATTTATTGGAAATCTGTACTGGATCAACGTGCTGCTGTACGTGTTGATGGTCAGCTGTCTGAAGAAGTATCGATTATGAAGGGAGTTCACAAAGGTTGCATTCTTTCTCCACTCCTCTTCGACATCTAATCTGAAAATATTTTCCAAGATGCTCTTGATGGAAAGTCTCAAGGAGTAGTGGTAAATGGATCTATCATTATTAACATCCGATATGCTAATGACACTGTCATGATCTACAAACACTACTGGATTCTATTTCTGAAGAGAGTAATGCCATGGGAATACAAAGTGGATGGTTATTAGTAGAAACAAAGATGAAATTCAGGGCATTCTTACACTTGGTAATGAAAGAATTGAAAAGGTTTCATCATATAAATATGTAGGATGTCAAATCAATGGTAACTGGGACTTATGTCAAGAAATTCGCTGTAGAATTGAGCAGGCAAGAAGTTCTTTCATGAAAATTAGAAAAATTTGACCATCCGTGATTTAAGTCTGTCATTACGCGCCCGACTGCTTCGATGCTACGTTTTTAGTGCCCTGCTCTATGGAGTTGAATCATGGACACTTACCGAGGTTTTAAGTAAGAAACTGATAGCATTTGAAATGTGGACGTATCACAGGATTTTAAGGATATCATGGACAGCTAATGTCACAAATGTGGAAGTACTGCGGCGTAAGAACAAAGACTAAGACATTTTCAGTATAATCAAAAGGAGAAAACTAGAATACTTTGGTCATTTCATGCGCAACAACAAATACCACCTCTTGCAATTAATTATCCAAGGGAAGATTGATGACATTAGGGATCCAGGACGCAGACGAATATCCTGGCTAAAGAACTTAAGCCAGTGGTTTGGACGTAATACAGTGTCACTGTTTAGAACAGCTATGGACAATCAGCAGATCATGCTACTGATCGCCAATGTTCTTGGAGGACGAGGCACTTAAAGAAAAACAATGCCTCTTACAAGTGACTTGGTCCTCAATAGTTTTATCAGCACAGCTGTTAGGAATCAATATATATATATCACTCATATAGTACTGTTAGTAAAGTATTCGACGTTATTATCTGAAAGTGGCTTTCTCGGAATGCTTCCAACAATGGCGGCACCAATGGGAGAAGTGTGAGGAGTCCCAAGGAGACTACTATGAGGGTTATTAGGTTTCCAACGCTCCAGATATGCCAGTTTGTTTTCCATGGCCAAAGGTCTGATACTTTTCTAACAGGCCTCGTCTGACATATAAACAATATTCTACAAGATCATTTTATCAGAACAGTGCACAATTTTTGATGAAGGCAGGTAGAATTTCAAAAAACTTCCAATCAGCCAATTTTAGTAAGTATCGATAGAGAGAGTGATTTGTAGACAATTTAACATGCCTTTTGCCACTAGCTACATAATGCTTCTAACTGCAAGCAGTGGACCTACGGTATTAACATTATAATATATTAATTCAAAGTAGGAGTAAGATTCAACGAGAAACAATTTCAACTCTGACATTTACTGATCACATCTTTGTCGACACACCAGAGGATATAAATAAGTTTTTAAATGGTATTGATTCTGCCATGAGGAAATAATTCATGATGAAAATTAATAAATGTAAAACAAAACTCTTAGAATGTAGCCAAACGATATCAGAAACCCCTATGTACGTCAAATAGCCAGGTGAATATGAGACTTTTGTAACTTAGGAAGCACAATAACCAGAGATGGCCGAAGCAAAGAAAATATAAAACTATGTTGGCACAGGCAAGGAAGGCATTTCTACAGAAAAGGAATCTGTTGACATCGAATATAGATTTATGTGTTAGGAAGTTATTATTGAAAGCCTTTGTCAGGAGTGTGGCACTCTATTGAAGTGCAACTTAGACTGTTGGAGCAGTAGAAAAGAGGAGAATTGAATGGATTGAAATGTGGCATTACAGGAGAATGATGAAGATCAGATGGGCAGATAGGGTTAAAATGTAGTGGTATTAAGGAGAGTGGAAAAGGAGAGATGTATCTGGTATGGAAGAGCGAAGATAGGTTTTTAGGACATATACTAAGACAACCAGGAATAGCAAAGTTAGTTATGGAAGGAAGGGTCGAGGACAAGAACTGTAGACCAAGGTTAAAATATGTTAAACAGAATGCCTCGGATGTAGGGTGTAGTGACTATGTAGAGATGAAATGATTAGCTCAGGACAGGGAGGCATGGAGCGCTGCATCAAACCAGTGAAAAGACTGAAGACTCAAATAACAACAACAACAACAACAACAACAAAGGTGAACACAATGCGACAAGCCAACATACATTATCATGTGTTCTCTGCTTAAGGCTGGCCTGGATGGCTCTCGTACCACTCCTTTGTTTAGAATGCAGTAAATAAGTCGACCCCGGATCATTCGGTGTACTTATACCATGGAAATACTGTAACATCTTCATACAAAAATACTAACTTCACAACAAGCAACTATTTCAACATGATAGTGCCAAAGATATGTTGGCTTCATATAATGTACCCTTCACCTATGAGAATAAAGGTATATCCTCCATTACCTCAGTGAATAGAGCAACACACAGAGGGAGCTCATGGGTTTGAGTCCAGCACTAATCAGACAATATAAAGCTTTACCATCCAGCAAGACATCTTGTGCATTCCGTACTTCACACAACATAACAGCAGACAGGTTTCATATGTCATCCTACGGTCTGAATACACAATTCTGTAATCCCTAAATAGCAATGGTAAGAAGAAGACGGCGATCAGGCCATGACCCTTATTTGATGCAACACGCAGTAACTCAATAAGGTACTCACCTCTTTCAAATGTCCACCACTCGCTAATGATGGTGTTTCTTTTTTGACGCATGGAACAAACTCTGGTATGGAGAATTCTTCTATATTTATATCCTCAGTGAGATGAGTATCATCCTGCAGAAAAAATTACTTGTTTCACAAACACGTTCCTTTGCATAGATGGAATTAAATCTTACACAACTTTCCATCACTTTGAGTACCTTCCAAACATAATGCAACATAGAAGACCTAAATCAGAATTTTTGTAGAGAATGGCAGTTCTGCTCTCAGAATAAACATCCCAGACTTGGGTAACTTCATCAGCTGATCTCCATATATATTTGTCCCCGTTCACTTGTTCGTAAACCATGATGGTATCTAAGACGACGTGGAAACGGCGATATTGGAAGCTAAGGACAATATTACGAACTCAGGGTTCGGAAAAAGGCAAACATGAAGGCTGTGAAAGGATCGAGCGAGCTGTGAAATCCATTGGAAACATGAGATCAAAATAAGGATTGAAGAAACGGACAATACAATACATTGAGTTTGACATTCACCGTACTGTCCCCGTTTACCCGGATAGTAGGCTGTCAGATATCCGCCCCCTCAATCGGATTTCCAACAATCAATCGCACCGGCACAGCTACATCAATGAAAATGGCACTGACAGATACTATCGAGATAAGAGCACAGAAGTTAACAGGAAATCATTGTGGAACACACCAAAATAGACGGGGGTACATACTTACCGTTACTTACCTCTTAAAAATAATCTCGGGGTTTGAGTTGACAACAGGATCACTAAAGTCTGTTCACACAATAACTTCCACCATGACATTTAAAAATGAACCAAAACGAAGACGAGAACTTTGAACTGTACAAAAGCTTTATTTCTAATAAAGGGTATGATTTTAATAACACAACAAAATACACGTGGCTATCAGTAGCCCATGTCAATCTGACTACGTCCTCCTGTAGGACTTGCAAAGTTATCATACAACATGATATAAAACATATTAGCTCCCACGAGCTCCAAATAACGTAATATTCATAACACAATTGGATTGGAAAGGAAGTGAGGACGAGACATATATAAAGCATTTGGTTTCCTTTTAATAAACATGGCAATTGTATTTATAGTCGCAAGGCCAGTGTAGACGACCTCACCCGCTGATAACCAGTTGTTGGGACAGCTGCAAGCTACCCTCCAACCTGTCGCATACTGGTCAAATGGACTCCCTTCTCACATGCTACGTTACGTAAGAATACAGCTCTCTCTCTCTCTCAAGCTTTAAATGTCTGCAAGACAACTCATATATATATTTACGCAATCCTTTCAAATACTTCACTCACATCCTACTGGATTATTATGATAATTCCTGAACTTGTTAAGTTCTCATCCAAATGTTTAATAAGCTCTTAAATGTTTATAACAAAAGTACATAAATTATTTATAACAATTGGAAATTGTTTATAATATTTGTCAAAGACAATAAAAATATTTTAAACACGCCTTTAACATCACTTTCGTTCCACATTATTTTCAAAAATATTTACAGCAATTATTTACAATATTAACATTTAAATTGTTTAAATTATTAATTTTAAGAAATACATTAACCACAGGTTCATCCGGTTGGTAATTTCATAATCGTGTTTAATATAATCGACCATTGAAGGTTAGTTATACATATTAATGTCACAATCTGCTTTTAATAAAGGTTGTAATAAATATTTGTGACGGTAATCTTCATTCAAAATCTTATCTCAAATTCTTTCAAAACTCGTGTTAATTATAACAGTAAATTCACTTGATTAATTTTCAACGAACTATGACAATACACTCCAGCGGAAAATACTTCGCTAACACAATAATGCACAACTGCATTATAATTAGGCCCAAAATCATCATATATTAATCTATATGGCATTAAAACTTCTACCGAACTTACAAAAACTTCCACAAATAATTCTTTATCATTAATTCCTGTGGAAACTTCCTTCATATTCAAGGGCATTATATATCAGCGACTCTCAACACATGCGCTGTACTAGCGATTATACATCCATAGTTCCACTTAAAAATTCTTATAATCATTAATTGTTTCAAAACTGTTTTTTATTTAACCTTCGTGGATTTCATTCATGAATCGAACTGAAGTCAAAATTTGCCAATCACAAACAAATTTAATAGTGAATACGCTTATATACGCCTGTCTGGTCTATCAAAATTTAAGATTAACATCTTAAAAGAATTGTAGTATAAAAATACTATCATCAAATAAAGTGCGACTAAAACTGTAAAGTAGTCGAATAGAATCCAATTAGAATGGGGAATGCAAACATCGTTATATAAATCTCTAATTGAGAAAAACTCCTAACAAAAGTTCTTGACTTTAATGCATTCAATAATTCATTATTAAAGTTCATCTTTCACAAAAATGTCTATGATGCAATGATCGTTCATGACTGACGATAAATGTCTGTGTTGCAATCAATTCAAATAACGACTAGTATTTCCAAGATCGTCGACAACGCAAGAGATTTTAACGCTCTAAAATCATTTAAATGTTCTTCCTTCTTGATGATGACAGAAAATTGGTCAAAGTAATTAAACTGGGATCGAATTACTTTAATAAAGTGACACGCTGTCTGAATTTAAATCTGCCATAAAAATCATTAACTTACAGTCAAATCGTGACTACAAAAATATTAATTACTGAAAATCTAAATATCAGTCTCAACTGATCCAAAATCGTTTAACTATGCCCGTGACATCACAATGTCTTAATAAATCGTCGAAAAAGGCATAACTCATCAAGGTGTACTGAGAATAAGAATCTCAACAAGAAAATAGGGCAAAATATATGAGGACAAAAATATGGGAAAAATGGTTGCTCAAATATCATTAAGAAACTCAAATACAATAAACGTTCACGACTACCTTATCTGCCGATTGACGTTCCAGAGGAATATTCCCCCAAAGAAGACTGCTGATGGATCCATTTCACCAAGTTAAAGCTGAGCTCCATCCTCGAAACGGGAAATAGCACCCTCGGAGAATCGAACTGCTTCCTTCTCCGTAAATCGCTCTGCTCCTCGAAGACGAATAGACATCCTTCCGGCAATAATCTTCTTTGTGCGTCGGGATAACCCTGACCTCTCTTGAAAAAATTCCCTGAAGTTCCAGTAGACAATCGCCGTGAAGTTTTTGTAGAAATTTCCGAAGAAATATTCATATTCAAAGAGTATGTAATAGATTCCATGGCTGTTCGATAGTATTCAGCCTTTAATCACGAAACATGGGTGTAGATGGTATTCACCACATGTTCGCTTGTGTGGAATAGCAATTAGCGAAGTTCCATGTTGCTATCTTACTCCGTTGAAATATGTCCCAATTGCATTAAGTCCTTTAGCCTTCCATTTTCTCTTCGGTTGTAGTATTAGAAGAACAAACTGCCTTATTAAATTGCTCCATTATATTGTAGTGTCGTGTAACAAAAGCAATCAGAAGTCTCCCTATTTCACGAGCAGCGTCAGCCGTGGCGTAAATTCTGGCGATACAATAGTGCTTCTCAGGTGGTGAGATAATCACTTTTGTCAGTCGTCGAAACTTGCTAATATCTTTCAAACTAATCGCTCGAAATTGTTCAGCTTTTCTATATTACTTCATGTAGCACTGCACAATCGAATTAGCGTATAAACGACCGCTAACTGTTCAAAGCTAATCCTGTAGATGCTTTCGAAGGTGCGTTTTAACTTCACCTAGTTTGACTTGAATCTCGTATAATGCAGTGGCTTCACCACGCCTTATAAAGACGACTCTTTTCACACTTTTCACTATATATGACTATATAAGAAAGAACTTTCACAATTAGACTTCGATGATCTGAGAATGAGATCTGAGAATGATCGGAGAATGAGACTCCTCTCTTCTGCGCAAGCCCTTTTATTAACTTCACGAGGGGCGTATCCATCCCTTCCATCGCATGATACTGCGTCATCGCTAAAAGTTCCAACTTCGTCAATACATGACGGATTTTCAAAATTCAAAAACTGAAAATAAATTTCACCAAAATTCCAAATCAATGCCTCTACTGCAAATGGATTTCCACAATTCTGCATTCCAAAAGTAATAAAAATACCATAGTTTCAGCAATTTCCGTCTTCCTTGAAACTATCGTTTATTGGTTCAAGCCTCCCCTCCAATAGCATAGTTTCTTCCTCAGCAGAATTCCTCGTTTCCTGCGACTGCGTCGTAAATCTCGGAACATTCTCGACTAAATGCTGACGTCACTGAGAATCTCAGCTCAAGTAGCCTGCTGGTTTCACGTTTGCGTCATCCGTGCTTACGTCATGACTACCCACGTCATAACTATGACAGCCATAACTCTCTTTATATTTTCCAACATAGCCACCGTGGTCTCTATATAATTCAATTACGGGGGCAGTACATTGCATGGAAATACTTCGAACGCGGAGGAAAATAGGAATAGGAAGTAGCTGATTGCCAACAGAACGGAGAAACCAGAAATGCTACACTACGCACATTAAAGTACTCGGCGAACGCCTGAGAGGCGGATACGGAGATTCGACCTTCGAACCCACAGTGCGTAGAATTGAGTATAACTGGAGAAATAGAGTGCAAAATATTTTTCAGTGAGTGTGGAATACGCGTTAGTTGCACGTTCGACGATTTAATACAAAGGTATGTGAATTTATTGAATTTTGCGAACTATCGAGTGCAAGGTCCATTTGCGATAGTTTGAGTACAAGTGCTACACAGAGTTCAAATATGGATCAGAACTATTTGTTGTACTGCGGGTAAACTAATTGTAGGAGGCTTTGATTACACCAATATTATTATTATGTTGTTTGAAGCCAGTGTTTCCTTAGTGAACAAAAGTTTGGTGCTTTTCAGTCGGTCAACACGATTGTACCCAAATGAGATGGGTTATTTCCTAATCCTGAATAGAATTCCATGAGATAAATAAATACACTTGGATGACCAGTTTCGATCGTCAAGCGATCATATCAGATCCTTTACACTTCGGCTATAAAATCTATGACTGAAAGTATGGGTGAAAATATTTACAATATGTACACTTATTTAGTTACTGTATTAGTTGAGATAATGCAACTCGTGAGTATAAGTTAGTTGATGTCTTTGTGAAGTTTTGTTGAGATACTGGAACTGGTGATTGACCTGCGCAAGTTGACTGTTTGGAGTGAATATGTGGTTGTTGTAGATGGTCAATTCAGATTGTATTGTAGAGGCTACTTATCTGGTTGAGTCTTGCGTGGTCCTGTTGAGAGCAGTTCATATGGTCACTGGTTGCACTCGAATGAATGGAAATTCCTGTGTGTGAGGGTCCGTTACCTTGCTGGGCTGTTCCCCCTCTCGCATTCCTAAGTCGTCCAATTTCTTAAGAGCGTTAAAATTCCTCAGTGTACCTTCCTTCGGATGGGAAGCAAAGCCGACCAGCCGATGTCATAGATTTATTGCATGTAAAAGAACCTTCCACGAACTATAAATGCGTGAAACTAAATTTGCAGGTTATATTTGATAAACGCTCTATTAGTTCCAACGTTCACCGCTAGGTGCCAGCCCAGGTGGCATCTTGTAGCCGAGTTCGCGGGTAGGTGTCGTTGACGGTAGCATTTGGCAGCAAAAGTAGGAACTACTTAAAAGTGATCGTCTGCATTCCTTACCTGAATCACAGATAACACACACTAATACAGCTATCATAATTAACACCAGTTATCAGACAGATTCTACACACACACCTAAAGTACACGGGGCTACATGACCTAGTTGTCGCAGTCCCTAACCTGAAGAACCAACCAACCTTGGAGCTACGAAGCAGGACATCATTTTGTCACAATAGCCTTGAACATGACAGTGGTCGCTTTGAACATTGCTCGTTACTGTATCCACTATCATGTCTTAATTTGTGCCATGGAAGAAACAGAGTGGTCATTTACGTCTGTAAGAAGTCCATGTAAACACAAAACATAATGTATTGCGATGTGGAGGTGTACATTGGATACAGTATGATACATTAACTAAAAAAAAGTTTTGGCGCAAACGCGACTCGACCACTGAGTCGCATAACCGGCAATCTCGGCATTTTCTCATCCCACTTAGCTAATGAGACAGCTCCGATTTAGCACCGAGTTCATGTGACTTGTTCTTGGCAACGCTGCACGCAGTTACGGCGTTGCCAGAGCCTCGTTCCTTAACTCGCATTTCTATTAAACTTATTGGCGGGACTAGGTTTTGCTAGACAAACATTTGTCGTGAATGTCGACAAGGAACCGCATGCTTCACCCTGTATAACGTTCAGTGTAGGTGATTAAGACTCAACCAATGAGATGGCTTCTTTCAGTATAGGTGATTAAGACTCAACCAATGAGATGGCATCTTTCTGTCATCGAAACTTATTTTCAGAAAATCAAATGCACGTCCTCTATGGTTTACAAAACGTTGGTCATATAATAGGTCATCAACCTCGTCCATGGCTTAAATAGGATTCGAGAGATGAAATATGTTTAAAAATTTCGAACTGATGCCATCTTGAATTATTTAACACAATTGAACATGAAATGCATCTACACTAAACTCCTAAGAAAGATTTGATGTAATAAGATTCATTTCTTTCGACTGATCAGATCGCCAGAAATGTAATTTGGAAGAGTAAATAATCACACGGTAGCAACACTATGGTTTGTACTTAATAGTTTTCTAGCACCATGCAAAATTTCAGTTTGGTTGTTTAAATAGTTTGAGAGATATTGTGAACAAGTGGAATCTGGAATATATTGCATGAACGCCATGTTGGATTGTTATATATATATATACAGGCTGTAGAATTATGCACCAGAATATGAATATTTGTTCACCATTTCTCACACATTTTAAGGACACGAGAAATGAAAATGTGATTTAAAAAGTTTTGCACAACCGCCAATCTCTAAGTGGTCATAAAATTTGAATTAAATTACACGGTAATATATTAAGCCTTGTATGAAGATATGCATTGCCTTGTTTCATATTTCTCGAATGATCATATAATTATGTTTCATTTTCACAGCAATGCTGGTTTTGTGCTCAACAGGTTATTTAAAGTTCTTTAGATTAACTCATTTTACTAGGCTCTATGAATGTATGTTTAAACCGTTATTCCAGTTTCCAAAGGGGTTGGGGATGAGATACGAATAAATTCTATGGTATTTACGGCCGGATGCCCTCCCTGACGCCAACCTCATGATATGATTTAACGAGAGATGAAATGAATGGAGGTGAATGAAGTTGGGCAGATGTGGAAGAAAGCAGCCGTGCCCTGTCAGAAGGTACCGTCCCAGCATTTGCCTGGAGGTGAAAATGGGCAAACCACGGAAAACCATCTCAAGGACGGCCGACGGTGGGGATCGAACCCACGTCTACCGAGTTCACAGAGAGCTTTGTCCCATGGCCTAGAGCTGCGCTTTAGCGAGGGTAGCTACCGCTGTCGGTAAAATTTTCTTGGGGTCGCTGGAGCCAACTTGGCTCATTTTAGTTTTGGCCGGGGATTTAAGACCGGATGCCCTTCCTGACGCCACGTGATTTATCGGGTCAAAATTCCTCTTTCACTTCGATCACATGAACGCGATATGAAGCATTCGCACAGTCGCCATATTGAGTATATGGAAATAATATAATTAAATTACATGATAGTGAACTAAAGATAGTACAAATATTGACCGGGCCAAGTTTCACTACATTCGGGAGATTTAATTGCGAAAAAATCCATTTAAATTCATTAATATTGCGTGACCGCCATGTTAGCTTTATACGTGACACGTCACGTAGGTGATTTTATCATAATATTGCTTGACCGCCATGTTAGCTTTGTACGTGACACGTCACGTAGGTGATTTTATCATAATATTATCTATCATGCTACAATTTATCAGGGTGATATCTGCAACAGTTTTGGAGATTTAAAATACCGGTGAAATATTTCGGATGGTTGCAATGTTGAATTGGTGAAACCTATTAAAATTTAAAACGCACGTTCGAAGTCGGACGAGGTAGTAGGCTAGTATTCACTCACCGGCAAAAAAAAAAAAAAAAAAAAAAAAAAAACGCATCACTTGATTTGTAAACAACAGCAATGGCAGTCCGTTCTCTTTACAGACGAGAAGACATTCGGTCGCAGGTCACCTGACAGAAGAGAAAGAGTGTGGAGGAGGGTTGGAGAAAGGTTTTATTCTGTAACTTTTTCCTCCAGGACTGCATTCGACGGAGGTTCTGTCATGGCCTGGGCCAGGGTCAGTATGGATGTCAGGACTGAACTTTACCTAATTGTGAATGGGACTCTCACAGCTGACCGAAGAGAAAGATGACCTCGTAGTTTCTCCCCATAAAACAACAATAACTAACTAACAGCTGACCAGTACATCATGGAAGTCCTTGAAAACTATGTTGGGCCATTCGCTCCATTTGTCGGGGATGAATTTCGCCTGATGCACAACAACGCACGAGCACACACTGCCCGATGTGTCCAGCAGTACTTGCATGTGGTTGGAATCCACGCACTGGACTGGCCAGCTAGGAGCCCTGACCTCAATCCAATTGAACATGTTTGGGATATGTTGGCCAGAAATGTTCGGCAACGTGCTCCTGAGACTCTCCAGCAACTTCGGGTGATGCTGCATGAGGAGTGGGAACGCATCCCATAGGAAAGCATTTCATAAATCATCCCAAATATGGCATAGAGGTTACGCGAGGTGATTCGTGCTAGGGGTGGTAATACATGTTTTTAAGTTTTCAGTTCTTGTGTCGGTACCCAAAGGAATGGATTAATTCTTTAATGATAAATTTTGGATCTCAGATTAACATTTCTAAACGACTATGTAATTTACTCAAAATTTAAGACATTTTCACTTCTTTTTATCATTCTAGAAAATTAAACAGTTTTTTATTTGAAGCATTAATTTGTATGTGAAGTGGCTTTCAAATGTTTAGAAAACAATTAATTATGCATAATTTTTACACAAGAATAATTTCAGTGCAGTAAATTATGAGAAAAATTAAAAAGTAAAAGAATTGCGGGTGCTTTTGCCGGTGAGTGTATTATTACCGAGTTTAACATTATGGAAATTGGATAAAAATGCCTTCTAACTTTTTACATGACAAACATAAATGAGAAAAGCTCAAAGAATACCCGTAATCATAGCAGAATAAGGACCTTAGAAGGGAGGAGTTGAACCAGAGAAGGAGCAGTCCATGTGCCTTCTCATATCCTACCCAACCTACAGCACTTCAACCATTCCCACAGCAGTCGATCTACATGCTCAAAGGGATTCAAAACATAACGGGGAATGTGCCTGCAGATGTATTTGGTACAAGAGGATATGAGAACAAGAAAACCCCTTCTCTGCCTCTGATGTGCGCGTGGGGGCAGATGACCTCGTAGTTCCGCCCCTGAAGACAACAATGACGATCTAATGTGCGCATGAAAGCAAGACTCATATCGCCCTCTACAGAGACCTAATCGCATTTCGAAATTAATATCCTCACAGAAGTAATACTTCAGTTCTAATCTATATTTGTTCAACACTTCAAAGGGATGGGGAAATAGCATTTCAATGTTCCCTTATTAGTGTTACACAGTATGCAGCATTACATTTTACTTACCATTTATGAAAGTTGGAAATATCTGAATATTTTACATTCCGGACAGTTGTGCTGTGCAATTACACCTTTATAAAATGAAGAGAAGGAAGATGTCTGACCCAGTAGAGGAGTCAGGTAGTAACGAAAACAGTCAATTAGGGTGAGAAAATAGATGATTACCTACAACTATGGGAATAGGAACTAAGGGAGAGTTGACCAGGGGTGGTGAAATGAAAAGATGGACAGGTAATCAGAAGCAATGTCAGGTTTTCCTCAGGCCAAGTGGGTCTCAAGCAACTTCCAATTACTGTTATTGTGGCATGTTAATATTTAGATTCTGTGTATTCACTTAAGCTATCTTAAACATGTGTTTATACAAATTATTCCAGAGAGCATGGCACTGTACAAACTTATCCTTTACATTAAGAGTTGAGAAATGAGCTACCACAGGCAAATACCATTAGTAGTGCAATCGCTCAGCTCAACAGCCTGGATTAAAGGTATTCTGTTTGTTCTGTTGGTGGTCACACTTTCAACAAATAGAAGAAGAAAGAAGTGGTGATGATTATTCATTATAAATATGATGGCTGACGCCCAAGTTACAATCATAACAATGTTTTATGCCAGTACCGAGATGGCTTTGTTGTGGGAGTCTAGCCTATAAGCAACAGGATACACAGACAGCAGCGCATTCACTGACGGGCGATCATATCCACCGAGATTGCTTTGTTGTGGGAGTCTAGCCTATAAGCAAGAGGATACACAGACAGCAGCGCATTCACTGACGGGCCATCATATCCACCGAGATTGCTTTGTTGTGGGAGTCTAGCCTATAAGCAACAGGATACACAGACAGCAGCGCATTCACTGACGGGCAATCATATCCACCGAGATTGCTTTGTTGTGGGAGTCTAACCTATAAGCAACAGGATACACGGACAGCAGCGCATTCACTGACGGGCAATCATATCCACCGAGATTGCTTTGTTGTGGGAGTCTAGCCTATAAGCAAGAGGATACACAGACAGCAGCGCATTCACTGACGGGCCATCATATCCACCGAGATTGCTTTGTTGTGGGAGTCTAGCCTATAAGCAACAGGACACACAGACAGCAGCGCATTCACTGACGGGCAATCATATCCACCGAGATTGCTTTGTTGTGGCAGTCTAGCCTATAAGCAACAGGATAAACAGACAGCAGCGCATTCACTGACGGGCAAACATATCCACCGAGCTTGCTTTGTTGTGGGAGTCTAGCCTATAAGCAACAGGATACACAGACAGCAGCGCATTCACTGACGGGCAATCATATCCACCGAGCTTGCAATGTTGTGGGAGTCTAGCCTATAAGCAACAGGATACACAGACAGCAGCGCATTCACTGACGGGCAATCATATCCACCGAGATTGCTTTGTTGTGGCAGTCTAGCCTATAAGCAACGGGATACACGGACAGCAGCGCATTCACTGACGGGCAATCATATCCACCGAGATTGCTTTGTTGTGGGAGTCTAGCCTATAAGCAACAGGATACACAGACAGCAGCGCATTCACTGACGGGCAATCATATCCACCGAGCTTGCTTTGTTGTGGCAGTCTAGCCTATAAGAAACAGGATACACGGACAGCAGCGCATTCACTGACGGGCAATCATATCCACCGAGCTTGCTTTGTTGTGGCAGTCTAGCCTATAAGCAACAGGATACACGGACAGCAGCGCATTCACTGACGGGCAATCATATCCACCGAGCTTGCTTTGTTGTGGGAGTCTAGCCTATAAGCAACAGGATACACAAACAGCAGCGCATTCACTGACGGGCAATCATATCCACCGAGCTTGCTTTGTTGTGGGAGTCTAGCCAATAAGCAACAGGATACACAAACAGCAGCGCATTCACTGACGGGCAATCATATCCACCGAGATTGCTTTGTTGTGGGAGTCTAGCATATAAGCAACAGGATACACAGACAGCAGCGCATTCACTGACGGGCAATCATATCCACCGAGATTGCTTTGTTGTGGCAGTCTAGCCTATAAGCAACAGGATACACAGACAACAGCGCATTCACTGACGGGCAATCATATCCACCGAGATTGCTTTGTTGTGGGAGTCTAGCCTATAAGCAACAGGATACACAAACAGCAGCGCATTCACTGACGGGCCATCATATCCACCGAGATTGCTTTGTTGTGGGAGTCTAGCCTATAAGCAACAGGATACACAAACAGCAGCGCATTCACTGACGGGCAATCATATCCACCGAGATTGCTTTGTTGTGGCAGTCTAGCCTATAAGCAACAGGATACACGGACAGCAGCGCATTCACTGACGGGCAATCATATCCACCGAGCTTGCTTTGTTGTGGGAGTCTAGCCTATAAGCAACAGGATACACGGACAGCAGCGCATTCACTGACGGGCAATCATATCCACCGAGCTTGCTTTGTTGTGGGAGTCTAGCATATAAGCAACAGGATACACGGACAGCAGCGCATTCACTGACGGGCCATCATATCCACCGAGATTGCTTTGTTGTGGGAGTCTAGCCTATAAGCAACAGGATACACGGACAGCAGCGCATTCACTGAAGGGCAATCATATCCACCGAGCTTGCTTTGTTGTGGCAGTCTAGCCTATAAGCAACAGGATACACAGACAGCAGCGCATTCACTGACGGGCAATCATATCCACCGAGATTGCTTTGTTGTGGGAGTCTAGCCTATAAGCAACAGGATACACAAACAGCAGCGCATTCACTGACGGGCCATCATATCCACCGAGATTGCTTTGTTGTGGGAGTCTAGCCTATAAGCAACAGGATACACAAACAGCAGCGCATTCACTGACTGGCAATCATATCCACCGAGATTGCTTTGTTGTGGCAGTCTAGCCTATAAGCAACAGGATACACGGACAGCAGCGCATTCACTGACGGGCAATCATATCCACCGAGCTTGCTTTGTTGTGGCAGTCTAGCCTATAAGCAACAGGATACACAGACAGCAGCGCATTCACTGACGGGCAATCATATCCACCGAGATTGCTTTGTTGTGGGAGTCTAGCCTATAAGCAACAGGATACACAAACAGCAGCGCATTACTGACGGGCAATCATATCCACCGAGATTGCTTTGTTGTGGCAGTCTAGCCTATAAGCAACAGGACACACAAACAGCAGCGCATTCACTGACGGGCAATCATATCCACCGAGATTGCTTTGTTGTGGCTGTCTAGCCTATAAGCAACAGGATACACAAACAGCAGCGCATTCACTGACGGGCCATCATATCCACCGAGATTGCTTTGTTGTGGCAGTCTAGCCTATAAGCAATAGGATACACAAACAGCAGCGCATTCACTGACGGGCAATCATATCCACCGAGCTTGCTTTGTTGTGGGAGTCTAGCCTATAAGCAACAGGATACACAAACAGCAGCGCATTCAATGACGGGCCATCATATCCACCGAGATTGCTTTGTTGTGGCAGTCTAGCCTATAAGCAATAGGATACACAAACAGCAGCGCATTCACTGACGGGCAATCATATCCACCGAGCTTGCTTTGTTGTGGGAGTCTAGCCTATAAGCAACAGGATACACGGACAGCAGCGCATTCACTGACGGGCAATCATATCCACCGAGATTGCTTTGTTGTGGCAGTCTAGCCTATAAGCAATAGGATACACAAACAGCAGCGCATTCACTGACGGGCAATCATATCCACCGAGCTTGCTTTGTTGTGGGAGTCTAGCCTATAAGCAACAGGATACACGGACAGCAGCGCATTCACTGACGGGCAATCATATCCACCGAGATTGCTTTGTTGTGGCAGTCTAGCCTATAAGCACCAGGATACACAAACAGCAGCGCATTCACTGACGGGCAATCATATCCACCGAGCTTGCTTTGTCGTGGCAGTCTAGCCTATAAGCAACAGGATACACGGACAGCAGCGCATTCACTGACGGGCAATCATATCCACCAAGCTTGCTTTGTTGTGGGAGTCTAGCCTATAAGCAACAGGATACACGGACAGCAGCGCATTCACTGACGGGCAATCATATCCACGGAGCTTGCTTTGTTGTGGGAGTCTAGCCTATAAGCAACAGGATACACGGACAGCAGCGCATTCACTGACGGGCAATCATATCCACCGAGCTTGCTTTGTTGTGGGAGTCTAGCCTATAAGCAACAGGATACACGGACAGCAGCGCATTCACTGACGGGCAATCATATCCACCGAGCTTGCTTTGTTGTGGGAGTCTAGCCTATAAGCAACAGGATACACGGACAGCAGCGCATTCACTGACGGACAATCATATCCACCGAGCTTGCTTTGTTGTGGGAGTCTAGCCTATAAGCAACAGGATACACAAACAGCAGCGCATTCACTGACGGGCAATCATATCCACCGAGATTGCTTTGTTGTGGGAGTCTAGCCTATAAGCAACAGGATACACGGACAGCAGCGCATTCACTGACGGGCAATCATATCCACCGAGCTTGCTTTGTTGTGGGAGTCTAGCCTATAAGCAACAGGATACACGGACAGCAGCGCATTCACTGACGGGCAATCATATCCACCGAGCTTGCTTTTTTGTGGGAGTTTAGCCTATAAGCAACAGGATACACGGACAGCAGCGCATTCACTGACGGGCCATCATATCCACCGAGCTTGCTTTGTTGTGGGAGTCTAGCCTATAAGCAACAGGATACACAAACAGCAGCGCATTCACTGACGGGCAATCATATCCACCGAGCTTGCTTTGTTGTGGCAGTCTAGCCGATAAGCAACAGGATACACAAACAGCAGCGCATTCACTGACGGGCAATCATATCCACCGAGATTGCTTTGTTGTGGGAGTCTAGCCTATAAGCAACAGGATACACGGACAGCAGCGCATTCACTGACGGGCAATCATATCCACCGAGATTGCTTTGTTGTGGGAGTCTAGCCTATAAGCAACAGGATACACGGACAGCAGCGCATTCACTGACGGGCAATCATATCCACCGAGCTTGCTTTGTCGTGGCAGTCTAGCCTTTAAGCAACAGGATACACGGACAGCAGCGCATTCACTGACGGGCAATCATATCCACCAAGCTTGCTTTGTTGTGGGAGTCTAGCCTATAAGCAACAGGATACACGGACAGCAGCGCATTCACTGACGGGCAATCATATCCACGGAGCTTGCTTTGTTGTGGGAGTCTAGCCTATAAGCAACAGGATACACGGACAGCAGCGCATTCACTGACGGGCAATCATATCCACCGAGCTTGCTTTGTTGTGGGAGTCTAGCCTATAAGCAACAGGATACACGGACAGCAGCGCATTCACTGACGGGCAATCATATCCACCGAGCTTGCTTTGTTGTGGCAGTCTAGCCTATAAGCAATAGGATACACAAACAGCAGCGCATTCACTGACGGGCAATCATATCCACCGAGCTTGCTTTGTTGTGGCAGTCTAGCCTATAAGCAATAGGATACACAAACAGCAGCGCATTCACTGACGGGCAATCATATCCACCGAGATTGCTTTGTTGTGGGAGTCTAGCCTATAAGCAACAGGATACACGGACAGCAGCGCATTCACTGACGGGCAATCATATCCACCGAGATTGCTTTGTTGTGGGAGTCTAGCCTATAAGCAACAGGATACACGGACAGCAGCGCATTCACTGACGGGCAATCATATCCACCGAGATTGCTTTGTCGTGGCAGTCTAGCCTATAAGCAACAGGATACACGGACAGCAGCGCATTCACTGACGGGCAATCATATCCACCAAGCTTGCTTTGTTGTGGGAGTCTAGCCTATAAGCAACAGGATACACGGACAGCAGCGCATTCACTGACGGGCAATCATATCCACGGAGCTTGCTTTGTTGTGGGAGTCTAGCCTATAAGCAACAGGATACACGGACAGCAGCGCATTCACTGACGGGCAATCATATCCACCGAGCTTGCTCTGTTGTGGGAGTCTAGCCTATAAGCAACAGGATACACGGACAGCAGCTCATTCACTGACGGGCAATCATATCCACCGAGCTTGCTTTGTTGTGGGAGTCTAGCCTATAAGCAACAGGATACACGGACAGCAGCGCATTCACTGACGGACAATCATATCCACCGAGCTTGCTTTGTTGTGGGAGTCTAGCCTATAAGCAACAGGATACACAAATAGCAGCGCATTCACTGACGGGCAATCATATCCACCGAGATTGCTTTGTTGTGGGAGTCTAGCCTATAAGCAACAGGATACACGGACAGCAGCGCATTCACTGACGGGCAATCATATCCACCGAGATTGCTTTGTTGTGGGAGACTAGCCTATAAGCAACAGGATACACGGACAGCAGCGCATTCACTGACGGGCAATCATATCCACCGAGCTTGCTTTGTCGTGGCAGTCTAGCCTATAAGCAACAGGATACACGGACAGCAGCGCATTCACTGACGGGCAATCATATCCACCAAGCTTGCTTTGTTGTGGGAGTCTAGCCTATAAGCAACAGGATACACGGACAGCAGCGCATTCACTGACGGGCAATCATATCCACGGAGCTTGCTTTGTTGTGGGAGTCTAGCCTATAAGCAACAGGATACACGGACAGCAGCGCATTCACTGACGGGCAATCATATCCACCGAGCTTGCTTTGTTGTGGGAGTCTAGCCTATGAGCAACAGGATACACGGACAGCAGCGCATTCACTGACGGGCAATCATATCCACCGAGCTTGCTTTGTTGTGGCAGTCTAGCCTATAAGCAATAGGATACACAAACAGCAGCGCATTCACTGACGGGCAATCATATCCACCGAGCTTGCTTTGTTGTGGCAGTCTAGCCTATAAGCAATAGGATACACAAACAGCAGCGCATTCACTGACGGGCAATCATATCCACCGAGATTGCTTTGTTGTGGCATTCTAGCCTATAATCAATAGGATACACAAACAGCAGCGCATTCACTGACGGGCAATCATATCCACCGAGCTTGCTTTGTTGTGGGAGTCTAGCCTATAAGCAACAGGATACACAAACAGCAGCGCATTCACTGACGGGCCATCATATCCACCGAGATTGCTTTGTTGTGGCAGTCTAGCCTATAAGCAATAGGATACACAAACAGCAGCGCATTCACTGACGGGCAATCATATCCACCGAGCTTGCTTTGTTGTGGGAGTCTAGCCTATAAGCAACAGGATACACGGACAGCAGCGCATTCACTGACGGGCAATCATATCCACCGAGATTGCTTTGTTGTGGCAGTCTAGCCTATAAGCAATAGGATACACAAACAGCAGCGCATTCACTGACGGGCAATCATATCCACCGAGCTTGCTTTGTTGTGGGAGTCTAGCCTATAAGCAACAGGATACACGGACAGCAGCGCATTCACTGACGGGCAATCATATCCACCGAGATTGCTTTGTTGTGGCACTCTAGCCTATAAGCAACAGGATACACAAACAGCAGCGCATTCACTGACGGGCAATCATATCCACCGAGATTGCTTTGTTGTGGCAGTCTAGCCTATAAGCAATAGGATACACAAACAGCAGCGCATTCACTGACGGGCAATCATATCCACCGAGATTGCTTTGTTGTGGCAGTCTAGCCTATAAGCAATAGGATACACAAACAGCAGCGCATTCACTGACGGGCAATCATATCCACCGAGCTTGCTTTGTTGTGGGAGTCTAGCCTATAAGCAACAGGATACACGGACAGCAGCGCATTCACTGACGGGCCATCATATCCACCGAGCTTGCTTTGTTGTGGGAGTCTAGCCTATATGCAACAGGATACACGGACAGCAGCGCATTCACTGACGGGCAATCATATCCACCGAGATTGCTTTGTTGTGGGAGTCTAGCCTATAAGCAACAGGATACACGGACAGCAGCGCATTCACTGACGGGCAATCATATCCACCGAGCTTGCTTTGTTGTGGGAGTCTAGCCTATAAGCAACAGGATACACGGACAGCAGCGCATTCACTGACGGGCAATCATATCCACCGAGCTTGCTTTTTTGTGGGAGTTTAGCCTATAAGCAACAGGATACACGGACAGCAGCGCATTCACTGACGGGCCATCATATCCACCGAGCTTGCTTTGTTGTGGGAGTCTAGCCTATAAGCAACAGGATACACGGACAGCAGCGCATTCACTGACGGGCAATCATATCCACCGAGCTTGCTTTTTTGTGGCAGTCTAGCCTATAAGCAACAGGATACACAAACAGCAGCGCATTCACTGACGGGCAATCATATCCACCGAGCTTGCTTTGTTGTGGGAGTCTAGCCTATAAGCAACAGGATACACGGACAGCAGCGCATTCACTGACGGGCAATCATATCCACCGAGCTTGCTTTGTTGTGGGAGTCTAGCCTATAAGCAACAGGATACACGGACAGCAGCGCATTCACTGACGGACAATCATATCCACCGAGCTTGCTTTGTTGTGGGAGTCTAGCCTATAAGCAACAGGATACACAAACAGCAGCGCATTCACTGACGGGCAATCATATCCACCGAGATTGCTTTGTTGTGGGAGTCTAGCCTATAAGCAACAGGATACACGGACAGCAGCGCATTCACTGACGGGCAATCATATCCAACGAGATTGCTTTGTTGTGGGAGTCTAGCCTATAAGCAACAGGATACACGGACAGCAGCGCATTCACTGACGGGCAATCATATCCACCGAGCTTGCTTTGTCGTGGCAGTCTAGCCTATAAGCAACAGGATACACGGACAGCAGCGCATTCACTGACGGGCAATCATATCCACCAAGCTTGCTTTGTTGTGGGAGTCTAGCCTATAAGCAACAGGATACACGGACAGCAGCGCATTCACTGACGGGCAATCATATCCACGGAGCTTGCTTTGTTGTGGGAGTCTAGCCTATAAGCAACAGGATACACGGACAGCAGCGCATTCACTGACGGGCAATCATATCCACCGAGCTTGCTTTGTTGTGGGAGTCTAGCCTATAAGCAACAGGATACACGGACAGCAGCGCATTCACTGACGGGCAATCATATCCACCGAGCTTGCTTTGTTGTGGCAGTCTAGCCTATAAGCAATAGGATACACAAACAGCAGCGCATTCACTGACGGGCAATCATATCCACCGAGCTTGCTTTGTTGTGGCAGTCTAGCCTATAAGCAATAGGATACACAAACAGCAGCGCATTCACTGACGGGCAATCATATCCACCGAGATTGGTTTGTTGTGGGAGTCTAGCCTATAAGCAACAGGATACACGGACAGCAGCGCATTCACTGACGGGCAATCATATCCACCGAGATTGCTTTGTTGTGGGAGTCTAGCCTATAAGCAACAGGATACACGGACAGCAGCGCATTCACTGACGGGCAATCATATCCACCGAGCTTGCTTTGTCGTGGCAGTCTAGCCTATAAGCAACAGGATACACGGACAGCAGCGCATTCACTGACGGGCAATCATATCCACCAAGCTTGCTTTGTTGTGGGAGTCTAGCCTATAAGCAACAGGATACACGGACAGCAGCGCATTCACTGACGGGCAATCATATCCACGGAGCTTGCTTTGTTGTGGGAGTCTAGCCTATAAGCAACAGGATACACGGACAGCAGCGCATTCACTGACGGGCAATCATATCCACCGAGCTTGCTTTGTTGTGGGAGTCTAGCCTATAAGCAACAGGATACACGGACAGCAGCGCATTCACTGACGGGCAATCGTATCCACCGAGCTTGCTTTGTTGTGGGAGTCTAGCCTATAAGCAACAGGATACACGGACAGCAGCGCATTCACTGACGGACAATCATATCCACCGAGCTTGCTTTGTTGTGGGAGTCTAGCCTATAAGCACCAGGATACACAAACAGCAGCGCATTCACTGACGGGCAATCATATCCACCGAGATTGCTTTGTTGTGGGAGTCTAGCCTATAAGCAACAGGATACACGGACAGCAGCGCATTCACTGACGGGCAATCATATCCACCGAGATTGCTTTGTTGTGGGAGTCTAGCCTATAAGCAACAGGATACACGGACAGCAGCGCATTCACTGACGGGCAATCATATCCACCGAGCTTGCTTTGTCGTGGCAGTCTAGCCTATAAGCAACAGGATACACGGACAGCAGCGCATTCACTGACGGGCAATCATATCCACCAAGCTTGCTTTGTTGTGGGAGTCTAGCCTATAAGCAACAGGATACACGGACAGCAGCGCATTCACTGACGGGCAATCATATCCACGGAGCTTGCTTTGTTGTGGGAGTCTAGCCTATAAGCAACAGGATACACGGACAGCAGCGCATTCACTGACGGGCAATCATATCCACCGAGCTTGCTTTGTTGTGGGAGTCTAGCCTATAAGCAACAGGATACACGGACAGCAGCGCATTCACTGACGGGCAATCATATCCACCGAGCTTGCTTTGTCGTGGCAGTCTAGCCTATAAGCAACAGGATACACGAACAGCAGCGCATTCACTGACGGGCAATCATATCCACCAAGCTTGCTTTGTTGTGGGAGTCTAGCCTCTTAGCAACAGGATACACGGACAGCAGCGCATTCACTGACGGGCAATCATATCCACGGAGCTTGCTTTGTTGTGGGAGTCTAGCCTATAAGCAACAGGATACACGGACAGCAGCGCATTCACTGACGGGCAATCATATCCACCGAGCTTGCTTTGTTGTGGGAGTCTAGCCTATAAGCAACAGGATACACGGACAGCAGCGCATTCACTGACGGGCAATCATATCCACCGAGCTTGCTTTGTTGTGGGAGTCTAGCCTATAAGCAACAGGATACACGGACAGCAGCGCATTCACTGACGGACAATCATATCCACCGAGCTTGCTTTGTTGTGGGAGTCTAGCCTATAAGCAACAGGATACACAAACAGCAGCGCATTCACTGACGGGCAATCATATCCACCGAGATTGCTTTGTTGTGGGAGTCTAGCCTATAAGCAACAGGATACACGGACAGCAGCGCATTCACTGACGGGCAGTCATATCCACCGAGATTGCTTTGTTGTGGGAGTCTAGCCTATAAGCAACAGGATACACGGACAGCAGCGCATTCACTGACGGGCAATCATATCCACCGAGCTTGCTTTGTCGTGGCAGTCTAGCCTATAAGCAACAGGATACACGGACAGCAGCGCATTCACTGACGGGCAATCATATCCACCAAGCTTGCTTTGTTGTGGGAGTCTAGCCTATAAGCGACAGGATACACGGACAGCAGCGCATTCACTGACGGGCAATCATATCCACGGAGCTTGCTTTGTTGTGGGAGTCTAGCCTATAAGCAACAGGATACACGGACAGCAGCGCATTCACTGACGGGCAATCATATCCACCGAGCTTGCTTTGTTGTGGGAGTCTAGCCTATAAGCAATAGGATACACAAACAGCAGCGCATTCACTGACGGGCAATCATATCCACCGAGCTTGCTTTGTTGTGGGAGTCTAGCCTATAAGCAACAGGATACACGGACAGCAGCGCATTCACTGACGGGTCATCATATCCACCGAGCTTGCTTTGTTGTGGGAGTCTAGCCTATATGCAACAGGATACACGGACAGCAGCGCATTCACTGACGGGCAATCATATCCACCGAGATTGCTTTGTTGTGGGAGTCTAGCCTATAAGCAACAGGATACACGGACAGCAGCGCATTCACTGACGGGCAATCATATCCACCGAGCTTGCTTTGTTGTGGGGGTCTAGCCTATAAGCAACAGGATACACGGACAGCAGCGCATTCACTGACGGGCAATCATATCCACCAAGCTTGCTTTGTTGTGGGAGTCTAGCCTATAAGCGACAGGATACACGGACAGCAGCGCATTCACTGACGGGCAATCATATCCACGGAGCTTGCTTTGTTGTGGCAGTCTAGCCTATAAGCAATAGGATACACAAACAGCAGCGCATTCACTGACGGGCAATCATATCCACCGAGATTGCTTTGTTGTGGCAGTCTAGCCTATAAGCAATAGGATACACAAACAGCAGCGCATTCACTGACGGGCAATCATATCCACCGAGCTTGCTTTGTTGTGGGAGTCTAGCCTATATGCAACAGGATACACGGACAGCAGCGCATTCACTGACGGGCAATCATATCCACCGAGCTTGCTTTTTTGTGGGAGTTTAGCCTACAAGCAACAGGATACAGGGACAGCAGCGCATTCACTGACGGGCCATCATATCCACCGAGCTTGCTTTGTTGTGGGAGTCTAGCCTATAAGCAACAGGATACACGGACAGCAGCGCATTCACTGACGGGCAATCTTATCCACCGAGCTTGCTTTGTTGTGGCAGTCTAGCCTATAAGCAACAGGATACACAAACAGCAGCGCATTCACTGACGGGCAATCATATCCACCGAGCTTGCTTTGTTGTGGGAGTCTAGCCTATAAGCAACAGGATACACGGACAGCAGCGCATTCACTGACGGGCAATCATATCCACCGAGCTTGCTTTGTTGTGGGAGTCTAGCCTATAAGCAACAGGATACACGGACAGCAGCGCATTCACTGACGGACAATCATATCCACCGAGCTTGCTTTGTTGTGGGAGTCTAGCCTATAAGCAACAGGATACACAAACAGCAGCGCATTCACTGACGGGCAATCATATCCACCGAGATTGCTTTGTTGTGGGAGTCTAGCCTATAAGCAACAGGATACACGGACAGCAGCGCATTCACTGACGGGCAATCATATCCACCGAGATTGCTTTGTTGTGGGAGTCTAGCCTATAAGCAACAGGATACACGGACAGCAGCGCATTCACTGACGGGCAATCATATCCACCGAGCTTGCTTTGTCGTGGCAGTCTAGCCTATAAGCAACAGGATACACGGACAGCAGCGCATTCACTGACGGGCAATCATATCCACCAAGCTTGCTTTGTTGTGGGAGTCTAGCCTATAAGCAACAGGATACACGGACAGCAGCGCATTCACTGACGGGCAATCATATCCACGGAGCTTGCTTTGTTGTGGGAGTCTAGCCTATAAGCAACAGGATACACGGACAGCAGCGCATTCACTGACGGGCAATCATATCCACCGAGCTTGCTTTGTTGTGGGAGTCTAGCCTATAAGCAACAGGATACACGGACAGCAGCGCATTCACTGACGGGCAATCATATCCACCGAGCTTGCTTTGTTGTGGCAGTCTAGCCTATAAGCAATAGGATACACAAACAGCAGCGCATTCACTGACGGGCAATCATATCCACCGAGCTTGCTTTGTTGTGGCAGTCTAGCCTATAAGCAATAGGATACACAAACAGCAGCGCATTCACTGACGGGCAATCATATCCACCGAGATTGCTTTGTTGTGGGAGTCTAGCCTATAAGCAACAGGATACACGGACAGCAGCGCATTCACTGACGGGCAATCATATCCACCGAGATTGCTTTGTTGTGGGAGTCTAGCCTATAAGCAACAGGATACACGGACAGCAGCGCATTCACTGACGGGCAATCATATCCACCGAGCTTGCTTTGTCGTGGCAGTCTAGCCTATAAGCAACAGGATACACGGACAGCAGCGCATTCACTGACGGGCAATCATATCCACCAAGCTTGCTTTGTTGTGGGAGTCTAGCCTATAAGCAACAGGATACACGGACAGCAGCGCATTCACTGACGGGCAATCATATCCACGGAGCTTGCTTTGTTGTGGGAGTCTAGCCTATAAGCAACAGGATACACGGACAGCAGCGCATTCACTGACGGGCAATCATATCCACCGAGCTTGCTTTGTTGTGGGAGTCTAGCCTATAAGCAACAGGATACACGGACAGCAGCGCATTCACTGACGGGCAATCATATCCACCGAGCTTGCTTTGTTGTGGGAGTCTAGCCTATAAGCAACAGG
This sequence comes from Meconema thalassinum, assembly GCA_946902985.2. Taxonomy (NCBI): domain Eukaryota; kingdom Metazoa; phylum Arthropoda; class Insecta; order Orthoptera; family Tettigoniidae; genus Meconema; species Meconema thalassinum. The sequence goes on along the minus strand of OX336398.1, from coordinate 181,182,696 downwards.
ATACACGGACAGCAGCGCATTCACTGACGGACAATCATATCCACCGAGCTTGCTTTGTTGTGGGAGTCTAGCCTATAAGCAACAGGATACACAAACAGCAGCGCATTCACTGACGGGCAATCATATCCACCGAGCTTGCTTTGTTGTGGGAGTCTAGCCTATATGCAACAGGATACACGGACAGCAGCGCATTCACTGACGGGCAATCATATCCACCGAGCTTGCTTTGTTGTGGCAGTCTAGCCTATAAGCAATAGGATACACAAACAGCAGCGCATTCACTGACGGGCAATCATATCCACCGAGATTGCTTTGTTGTGGCAGTCTAGCCTATAAGCAATAGGATACACAAACAGCAGCGCATTCACTGACGGGCAATCATATCCACCGAGCTTGCTTTGTTGTGGGAGTCTAGCCTATAAGCAACAGGATACACGGACAGCAGCGCATTCACTGACGGGCAATCATATCCACCGAGATTGCTTTGTCGTGGCAGTCTAGCCTATAAGCAACAGGATACACGGACAGCAGCGCATTCACTGACGGGCAATCATATCCACCAAGCTTGCTTTGTTGTGGGAGTCTAGCCTATAAGCAACAGGATACACGGACAGCAGCGCATTCACTGACGGGCAATCATATCCACGGAGCTTGCTTTGTTGTGGGAGTCTAGCCTATAAGCAACAGGATACACGGACAGCAGCGCATTCACTGACGGGCAATCATATCCACCGAGCTTGCTTTGTTGTGGGAGTCTAGCCTATAAGCAACAGGATACACGGACAGCAGCGCATTCACTGACGGGCAATCATATCCACCGAGCTTGCTTTGTTGTGGGAGTCTAGCCTATAAGCAACAGGATACACGGACAGCAGCGCATTCACTGACGGACAATCATATCCACCGAGCTTGCTTTGTTGTGGGAGTCTAGCCTATAAGCAACAGGATACACAAATAGCAGCGCATTCACTGACGGGCAATCATATCCACCGAGATTGCTTTGTTGTGGGAGTCTAGCCTATAAGCAACAGGATACACGGACAGCAGCGCATTCACTGACGGGCAATCATATCCACCGAGCTTGCTTTGTTGTGGCAGTCTAGCCTATAAGCAACAGGATACACGGACAGCAGCGCATTCACTGACGGGCAATCATATCCACCGAGATTGCTTTGTTGTGGGAGTCTAGCCTATATGCAACAGGATACACGGACAGCAGCGCATTCACTGACGGGCAATCATATCCACCGAGCTTGCTTTTTTGTGGGAGTTTAGCCTACAAGCAACAGGATACAGGGACAGCAGCGCATTCACTGACGGGCCATCATATCCACCGAGCTTGCTTTGTTGTGGGAGTCTAGCCTATAAGCAACAGGATACACGGACAGCAGCGCATTCACTGACGGGCAATCATATCCACCGAGCTTGCTTTGTTGTGGCAGTCTAGCCTATAAGCAACAGGATACACAAACAGCAGCGCATTCACTGACGGGCAATCATATCCACCGAGCTTGCTTTGTTGTGGGAGTCTAGCCTATAAGCAACAGGATACACGGACAGCAGCGCATTCACTGACGGGCAATCATATCCACCGAGCTTGCTTTGTTGTGGGAGTCTAGCCTATAAGCAACAGGATACACGGACAGCAGCGCATTCACTGACGGACAATCATATCCACCGAGCTTGCTTTGTTGTGGGAGTCTAGCCTATAAGCAACAGGATACACAAACAGCAGCGCATTCACTGACGGGCAATCATATCCACCGAGATTGCTTTGTTGTGGGAATCTAGCCTATAAGCAACAGGATACACGGACAGCAGCGCATTCACTGACGGGCAATCATATCCACCGAGATTGCTTTGTTGTGGGAGTCTAGCCTATAAGCAACAGGATACACGGACAGCAGCGCATTCACTGACGGGCAATCATATCCACCGAGCTTGCTTTGTCGTGGCAGTCTAGCCTATAAGCAACAGGATACACGGACAGCAGCGCATTCACTGACGGGCAATCATATCCACCAAGCTTGCTTTGTTGTGGGAGTCTAGCCTATAAGCAACAGGATACACGGACAGCAGCGCATTCACTGACGGGCAATCATATCCACGGAGCTTGCTTTGTTGTGGGAGTCTAGCCTATAAGCAACAGGATACACGGACAGCAGCGCATTCACCGACGGGCAATCATATCCACCGAGCTTGCTTTGTTGTGGGAGTCTAGCCTATAAGCAACAGGATACACGGACAGCAGCGCATTCACTGACGGGCAATCATATCCACCGAGCTTGCTTTGTTGTGGCAGTCTAGCCTATAAGCAATAGGATACACAAACAGCAGCGCATTCACTGACGGGCAATCATATCCACCGAGCTTGCTTTGTTGTGGCAGTCTAGCCTATAAGCAATAGGATACACAAACAGCAGCGCATTCACTGACGGGCAATCATATCCACCGAGATTGCTTTGTTGTGGGAGTCTAGCCTATAAGCAACAGGATACACGGACAGCAGCGCATTCACTGACGGGCAATCATATCCACCGAGATTGCTTTGTTGTGGGAGTCTAGCCTATAAGCAACAGGATACACGGACAGCAGCGCATTCACTGACGGGCAATCATATCCACCGAGCTTGCTTTGTCGTGGCAGTCTAGCCTATAAGCAACAGGATACACGGACAGCAGCGCATTCACTGACGGGCAATCATATCCACCAAGCTTGCTTTGTTGTGGGAGTCTAGCCTATAAGCAACAGGATACACGGACAGCAGCGCATTCACTGACGGGCAATCATATCCACGGAGCTTGCTTTGTTGTGGGAGTCTAGCCTATAAGCAACAGGATACACGGACAGCAGCGCATTCACTGACGGGCAATCATATCCACCGAGCTTGCTTTGTTGTGGGAGTCTAGCCTATAAGCAACAGGATACACGGACAGCAGCGCATTCACTGACGGGCAATCATATCCACCGAGCTTGCTTTGTTGTGGGAGTCTAGCCTATAAGCAACAGGATACACGGACAGCAGCGCATTCACTGACGGACAATCATATCCACCGAGCTTGCTTTGTTGTGGGAGTCTAGCCTATAAGCAACAGGATACACAAACAGCAGCGCATTCACTGACGGGCAATCATATCCACCGAGATTGCTTTGTTGTGGGAGTCTAGCCTATAAGCAACAGGATACACGGACAGCAGCGCATTCACTGACGGGCAATCATATCCACCGAGATTGCTTTGTTGTGGCAGTCTAGCCTATAAGCAATAGGATACACAAACAGCAGCGCATTCACTGACGGGCAATCATATCCACCGAGCTTGCTTTGTTGTGGGAGTCTAGCCTATATGCAACAGGATACACGGACAGCAGCGCATTCACTGACGGGCAATCATATCCACCGAGCTTGCTTTGTTGTGGCAGTCTAGCCTATAAGCAATAGGATACACAAACAGCAGCGCATTCACTGACGGGCAATCATATCCACCGAGATTGCTTTGTTGTGGCAGTCTAGCCTATAAGCAATAGGATACACAAACAGCAGCGCATTCACTGACGGGCAATCATATCCACCGAGCTTGCTTTGTTGTGGGAGTCTAGCCTATAAGCAACAGGATACACGGACAGCAGCGCATTCACTGACGGGCAATCATATCCACCGAGATTGCTTTGTCGTGGCAGTCTAGCCTATAAGCAACAGGATACACGGACAGCAGCGCATTCACTGACGGGCAATCATATCCACCAAGCTTGCTTTGTTGTGGGAGTCTAGCCTATAAGCAACAGGATACACGGACAGCAGCGCATTCACTGACGGGCAATCATATCCACGGAGCTTGCTTTGTTGTGGGAGTCTAGCCTATAAGCAACAGGATACACGGACAGCAGCGCATTCACTGACGGGCAATCATATCCACCGAGCTTGCTTTGTTGTGGGAGTCTAGCCTATAAGCAACAGGATACACGGACAGCAGCGCATTCACTGACGGGCAATCATATCCACCGAGCTTGCTTTGTTGTGGGAGTCTAGCCTATAAGCAACAGGATACACGGACAGCAGCGCATTCACTGACGGACAATCATATCCACCGAGCTTGCTTTGTTGTGGGAGTCTAGCCTATAAGCAACAGGATACACAAATAGCAGCGCATTCACTGACGGGCAATCATATCCACCGAGATTGCTTTGTTGTGGGAGTCTAGCCTATAAGCAACAGGATACACGGACAGCAGCGCATTCACTGACGGGCAATCATATCCACCGAGATTGCTTTGTTGTGGGAGACTAGCCTATAAGCAACAGGATACACGGACAGCAGCGCATTCACTGACGGGCAATCATATCCACCGAGCTTGCTTTGTCGTGGCAGTCTAGCCTATAAGCAACAGGATACACGGACAGCAGCGCATTCACTGACGGGCAATCATATCCACCAAGCTTGCTTTGTTGTGGGAGTCTAGCCTATAAGCAACAGGATACACGGACAGCAAAGCATTCACTGACGGGCAATCATATCCACGGAGCTTGCTTTGTTGTGGGAGTCTAGCCTATAAGCAACAGGATACACGGACAGCAGCGCATTCACTGACGGGCAATCATATCCACCGAGCTTGCTTTGTTGTGGGAGTCTAGCCTATGAGCAACAGGATATACGGACAGCAGCGCATTCACTGACGGGCAATCATATCCACCGAGCTTGCTTTGTTGTGGCAGTCTAGCCTATAAGCAATAGGATACACAAACAGCAGCGCATTCACTGACGGGCAATCATATCCACCGAGCTTGCTTTGTTGTGGCAGTCTAGCCTATAAGCAATAGGATACACAAACAGCAGCGCATTCACTGACGGGCAATCATATCCACCGAGATTGCTTTGTTGTGGCATTCTAGCCTATAAGCAATAGGATACACAAACAGCAGCGCATTCACTGACGGGCAATCATATCCACCGAGCTTGCTTTGTTGTGGGAGTCTAGCCTATAAGCAACAGGATACACAAACAGCAGCGCATTCACTGACGGGCCATCATATCCACCGAGATTGCTTTGTTGTGGCAGTCTAGCCTATAAGCAATAGGATACACAAACAGCAGCGCATTCACTGACGGGCAATCATATCCACCGAGCTTGCTTTGTTGTGGGAGTCTAGCCTATAAGCAACAGGATACACGGACAGCAGCGCATTCACTGACGGGCAATCATATCCACCGAGATTGGTTTGTTGTGGCAGTCTAGCCTATAAGCAATAGGATACACAAACAGCAGCGCATTCACTGACGGGCAATCATATCCACCGAGCTTGCTTTGTTGTGGGAGTCTAGCCTATAAGCAACAGGATACACGGACAGCAGCGCATTCACTGACGGGCAATCATATCCACCGAGATTGCTTTGTTGTGGCACTCTAGCCTATAAGCAACAGGATACACAAACAGCAGCGCATTCACTGACGGGCAATCATATCCACCGAGATTGCTTTGTTGTGGCAGTCTAGCCTATAAGCAATAGGATACACAAACAGCAGCGCATTCACTGACGGGCAATCATATCCACCGAGATTGCTTTGTTGTGGCAGTCTAGCCTATAAGCAATAGGATACACAAACAGCAGCGCATTCACTGACGGGCAATCATATCCACCGAGCTTGCTTTGTTGTGGGAGTCTAGCCTATAAGCAACAGGATACACGGACAGCAGCGCATTCACTGACGGGCCATCATATCCACCGAGCTTGCTTTGTTGTGGGAGTCTAGCCTATATGCAACAGGATACACGGACAGCAGCGCATTCACTGACGGGCAATCATATCCACCGAGATTGCTTTGTTGTGGGAGTCTAGCCTATAAGCAACAGGATACACGGACAGCAGCGCATTCACTGACGGGCAATCATATCCACCGAGCTTGCTTTGTTGTGGGAGTCTAGCCTATAAGCAACAGGATACACGGACAGCAGCGCATTCACTGACGGGCAATCATATCCACCGAGCTTGCTTTTTTGTGGGAGTTTAGCCTATAAGCAACAGGATACACGGACAGCAGCGCATTCACTGACGGGCCATCATATCCACCGAGCTTGCTTTGTTGTGGGAGTCTAGCCTATAAGCAACAGGATACACGGACAGCAGCGCATTCACTGACGGGCAATCATATCCACCGAGCTTGCTTTTTTGTGGCAGTCTAGCCTATAAGCAACAGGATACACAAACAGCAGCGCATTCACTGACGGGCAATCATATCCACCGAGCTTGCTTTGTTGTGGGAGTCTAGCCTATAAGCAACAGGATACACGGACAGCAGCGCATTCACTGACGGGCAATCATATCCACCGAGCTTGCTTTGTTGTGGGAGTCTAGCCTATAAGCAACAGGATACACGGACAGCAGCGCATTCACTGACGGACAATCATATCCACCGAGCTTGCTTTGTTGTGGGAGTCTAGCCTATAAGCAACAGGATACACAAACAGCAGCGCATTCACTGACGGGCAATCATATCCACCGAGATTGCTTTGTTGTGGGAGTCTAGCCTATAAGCAACAGGATACACGGACAGCAGCGCATTCACTGACGGGCAATCATATCCACCGAGATTGCTTTGTTGTGGGAGTCTAGCCTATAAGCAACAGGATACACGGACAGCAGCGCATTCACTGACGGGCAATCATTTCCACCGAGCTTGCTTTGTCGTGGCAGTCTAGCCTATAAGCAACAGGATACACGGACAGCAGCGCATTCACTGACGGGCAATCATATCCACCAAGCTTGCTTTGTTGTGGGAGTCTAGCCTATAAGCAACAGGATACACGGACAGCAGCGCATTCACTGACGGGCAATCATATCCACGGAGCTTGCTTTGTTGTGGGAGTCTAGCCTATAAGCAACAGGATACACGGACAGCAGCGCATTCACTGACGGGCAATCATATCCACCGAGCTTGCTTTGTTGTGGGAGTCTAGCCTATAAGCAACAGGATACACGGACAGCAGCGCATTCACTGACGGGCAATCATATCCACCGAGCTTGCTTTGTTGTGGCAGTCTAGCCTATAAGCAATAGGATACACAAACAGCAGCGCATTCACTGACGGGCAATCATATCCACCGAGCTTGCTTTGTTGTGGCAGTCTAGCCTATAAGCAATAGGATACACAAACAGCAGCGCATTCACTGACGGGCAATCATATCCACCGAGATTGGTTTGTTGTGGGAGTCTAGCCTATAAGCAACAGGATACACGGACAGCAGCGCATTCACTGACGGGCAATCATATCCACCGAGATTGCTTTGTTGTGGGAGTCTAGCCTATAAGCAACAGGATACACGGACAGCAGCGCATTCACTGACGGGCAATCATATCCACCGAGCTTGCTTTGTCGTGGCAGTCTAGCCTATAAGCAACAGGATACACGGACAGCAGCGCATTCACTGACGGGCAATCATATCCACCAAGCTTGCTTTGTTGTGGGAGTCTAGCCTATAAGCAACAGGATACACGGACAGCAGCGCATTCACTGACGGGCAATCATATCCACGGAGCTTGCTTTGTTGTGGGAGTCTAGCCTATAAGCAACAGGATACACGGACAGCAGCGCATTCACTGACGGGCAATCATATCCACCGAGCTTGCTTTGTTGTGGGAGTCTAGCCTATAAGCAACAGGATACACGGACAGCAGCGCATTCACTGACGGGCAATCATATCCACCGAGCTTGCTTTGTTGTGGGAGTCTAGCCTATAAGCAACAGGATACACGGACAGCAGCGCATTCACTGACGGACAATCATATCCACCGAGCTTGCTTTGTTGTGGGAGTCTAGCCTATAAGCAACAGGATACACAAACAGCAGCGCATTCACTGACGGGCAATCATATCCACCGAGATTGCTTTGTTGTGGGAGTCTAGCCTATAAGCAACAGGATACACGGACAGCAGCGCATTCACTGACGGGCAATCATATCCACCGAGATTGCTTTGTTGTGGGAGTCTAGCCTATAAGCAACAGGATACACGGACAGCAGCGCATTCACTGACGGGCAATCATATCCACCGAGCTTGTTTGTCGTGGCAGTCTAGCCTATAAGCAACAGGATACACGGACAGCAGCGCATTCACCGACGGGCAATCATATCCACCAAGCTTGCTTTGTTGTGGGAGTCTAGCCTATAAGCAACAGGATACACGGACAGCAGCGCATTCACTGACGGGCAATCATATCCACGGAGCTTGCTTTGTTGTGGGAGTCTAGCCTTTAAGCAACAGGATACACGGACAGCAGCGCATTCACTGACGGGCAATCATATCCACCGAGCTTGCTTTGTTGTGGGAGTCTAGCCTATAAGCAACAGGATACACGGACAGCAGCGCATTCACTGACGGGCAATCATATCCACCGAGCTTGCTTTGTCGTGGCAGTCTAGCCTATAAGCAACAGGATACACGGACAGCAGCGCATTCACTGACGGGCAATCATATCCACCAAGCTTGCTTTGTTGTGGGAGTCTAGCCTCTAAGCAACAGGATACACGGACAGCAGCGCATTCACTGACGGGCAATCATATCCACGGAGCTTGCTTTGTTGTGGGAGTCTAGCCTATAAGCAACAGGATACACGGACAGCAGCGCATTCACTGACGGGCAATCATATCCACCGAGCTTGCTTTGTTGTGGGAGTCTAGCCTATAAGCAACAGGATACACGGACAGCAGCGCATTCACTGACGGGCAATCATATCCACCGAGCTTGCTTTGTTGTGGGAGTCTAGCCTATAAGCAACAGGATACACGGACAGCAGCGCATTCACTGACGGACAATCATATCCACCGAGCTTGCTTTGTTGTGGGAGTCTAGCCTATAAGCAACAGGATACACAAACAGCAGCGCATTCACTGACGGGCAATCATATCCACCGAGATTGCTTTGTTGTGGGAGTCTAGCCTATAAGCAACAGGATACACGGACAGCAGCGCATTCACTGACGGGCAGTCATATCCACCGAGATTGCTTTGTTGTGGGAGTCTAGCCTATAAGCAACAGGATACACGGACAGCAGCGCATTCACTGACGGGCAATCATATCCACCGAGCTTGCTTTGTCGTGGCAGTCTAGCCTATAAGCAACAGGATACACGGACAGCAGCGCATTCACTGACGGGCAATCATATCCACCAAGCTTGCTTTGTTGTGGGAGTCTAGCCTATAAGCGACAGGATACACGGACAGCAGCGCATTCATGGACGGGCAATCATATCCACGGAGCTTGCTTTGTTGTGGGAGTCTAGCCTATAAGCAACAGGATACACGGACAGCAGCGCATTCACTGACGGGCAATCATATCCACCGAGCTTGCTTTGTTGTGGGAGTCTAGCCTATAAGCAATAGGATACACAAACAGCAGCGCATTCACTGACGGGCAATCATATCCACCGAGCTTGCTTTGTTGTGGGAGTCTAGCCTATAAGCAACAGGATACACGGACAGCAGCGCATTCACTGACGGGCCATCATATCCACCGAGCTTGCTTTGTTGTGGGAGTCTAGCCTATATGCAACAGGATACACGGACAGCAGCGCATTCACTGACGGGCAATCATATCCACCGAGATTGCTTTGTTGTGGGAGTCTAGCCTATAAGCAACAGGATACACGGACAGCAGCGCATTCACTGACGGGCAATCATATCCACCGAGCTTGCTTTGTTGTGGGAGTCTAGCCTATAAGCAACAGGATACACGGACAGCAGCGCATTCACTGACGGGCAATCATATCCACCAAGCTTGCTTTGTTGTGGGAGTCTAGCCTATAAGCGACAGGATACACGGACAGCAGCGCATTCACTGACGGGCAATCATATCCACGGAGCTTGCTTTGTTGTGGCAGTCTAGCCTATAAGCAATAGGATACACAAACAGCAGCGCATTCACTGACGGGCAATCATATCCACCGAGATTGCTTTGTTGTGGCAGTCTAGCCTATAAGCAATAGGATACACAAACAGCAGCGCATTCACTGACGGGCAATCATATCCACCGAGCTTGCTTTGTTGTGGGAGTCTAGCCTATATGCAACAGGATACACGGACAGCAGCGCATTCACTGACGGGCAATCATATCCACCGAGCTTGCTTTTTTGTGGGAGTTTAGCCTACAAGCAACAGGATACAGGGACAGCAGCGCATTCACTGACGGGCCATCATATCCACCGAGCTTGCTTTGTTGTGGGAGTCTAGCCTATAAGCAACAGGATACACGGACAGCAGCGCATTCACTGACGGGCAATAATATCCACCGAGCTTGCTTTGTTGTGGCAGTCTAGCCTATAAGCAACAGGATACACAAACAGCAGCGCATTCACTGACGGGCAATCATATCCACCGAGCTTGCTTTGTTGTGGGAGTCTAGCCTATAAGCAACAGGATACACGGACAGCAGCGCATTCACTGACGGGCAATCATATCCACCGAGCTTGCTTTGTTGTGGGAGTCTAGCCTATAAGCAACAGGATACACGGACAGCAGCGCATTCACTGACGGACAATCATATCCACCGAGCTTGCTTTGTTGTGGGAGTCTAGCCTATAAGCAACAGGATACACAAACAGCAGCGCATTCACTGACGGGCAATCATATCCACCGAGATTGCTTTGTTGTGGGAGTCTAGCCTATAAGCAACAGGATACACGGACAGCAGCGCATTCACTGACGGGCAATCATATCCACCGAGATTGCTTTGTTGTGGGAGTCTAGCCTATAAGCAACAGGATACACGGACAGCAGCGCATTCACTGACGGGCAATCATATCCACCGAGCTTGCTTTGTCGTGGCAGTCTAGCCTATAAGCAACAGGATACACGGACAGCAGCGCATTCACTGATGGGCAATCATATCCACCAAGCTTGCTTTGTTGTGGGAGTCTAGCCTATAAGCAACAGGATACACGGACAGCAGCGCATTCACTGACGGGCAATCATATCCACGGAGCTTGCTTTGTTGTGGGAGTCTAGCCTATAAGCAACAGGATACACGGACAGCAGCGCATTCACTGACGGGCAATCATATCCACCGAGCTTGCTTTGTTGTGGGAGTCTAGCCTATAAGCAACAGGATACACGGACAGCAGCGCATTCACTGACGGGCAATCATATCCACCGAGCTTGCTTTGTTGTGGCAGTCTAGCCTATAAGCAATAGGATACACAAACAGCAGCGCATTCACTGACGGGCAATCATATCCACCGAGCTTGCTTTGTTGTGGCAGTCTAGCCTATAAGCAATAGGATACACAAACAGCAGCGCATTCACTGACGGGCAATCATATCCACCGAGATTGCTTTGTTGTGGGAGTCTAGCCTATAAGCAACAGGATACACGGACAGCAGCGCATTCACTGACGGGCAATCATATCCACCGAGATTGCTTTGTTGTGGGAGTCTAGCCTATAAGCAACAGGATACACGGACAGCAGCGCATTCACTGACGGGCAATCATATCCACCGAGCTTGCTTTGTCGTGGCAGTCTAGCCTATAAGCAACAGGATACACGGACAGCAGCGCATTCACTGACGGGCAATCATATCCACCAAGCTTGCTTTGTTGTGGGAGTCTAGCCTATAAGCAACAGGATACACGGACAGCAGCGCATTCACTGACGGGCAATCATATCCACGGAGCTTGCTTTGTTGTGGGAGTCTAGCCTATAAGCAACAGGATACACGGACAGCAGCGCATTCACTGACGGGCAATCATATCCACCGAGCTTGCTTTGTTGTGGGAGTCTAGCCTATAAGCAACAGGATACACGGACAGCAGCGCATTCACTGACGGGCAATCATATCCACCGAGCTTGCTTTGTTGTGGGAGTCTAGCCTATAAGCAACAGGATACACGGACAGCAGCGCATTCACTGACGGACAATCATATCCACCGAGCTTGCTTTGTTGTGGGAGTCTAGCCTATAAGCAACAGGATACACAAACAGCAGCGCATTCACTGACGGGCAATCATATCCACCGAGATTGCTTTGTTGTGGGAGTCTAGCCTATAAGCAACAGGATACACGGACAGCAGCGCATTCACTGACGGGCAATCATATCCACCGAGATTGCTTTGTTGTGGCAGTCTAGCCTATAAGCAATAGGATACACAAACAGCAGCGCATTCACTGACGGGCAATCATATCCACCGAGCTTGCTTTGTTGTGGGAGTCTAGCCTATATGCAACAGGATACACGGACAGCAGCGCATTCACTGACGGGCAATCATATCCACCGAGCTTGCTTTGTTGTGGCAGTCTAGCCTATAAGCAATAGGATACACAAACAGCAGCGCATTCACTGACGGGCAATCATATCCACCGAGATTGCTTTGTTGTGGCAGTCTAGCCTATAAGCAATAGGATACACAAACAGCAGCGCATTCACTGACGGGCAATCATATCCACCGAGCTTGCTTTGTTGTGGGAGTCTAGCCTATATTCAACAGGATACACGGACAGCAGCGCATTCACTGACGGGCAATCATATCCACCGAGCTTGCTTTTTTGTGGGAGTTTAGCCTATAAGCAACAGGATACAGGGACAGCAGCGCATTCACTGACGGGCCATCATATCCACCGAGCTTGCTTTGTTGTGGGAGTCTAGCCTATAAGCAACAGGATACACGGACAGCAGCGCATTCACTGACGGGCAATCATATCCACCGAACTTGCTTTGTTGTGGCAGTCTAGCCTATAAGCAACAGGATACACAAACAGCAGCGCATTCACTGACGGGCAATCATATCCACCGAGCTTGCTTTGTTGTGGGAGTCTAGCCTATAAGCAACAGGATACACGGACAGCAGCGCATTCACTGACGGGCAATCATATCCACCGAGCTTGCTTTGTTGTGGGAGTCTAGCCTATAAGCAACAGGATACACGGACAGCAGCGCATTCACTGACGGACAATCATATCCACCGAGCTTTCTTTGTTGTGGGAGTCTAGCCTATAAGCAACAGGATACACAAACAGCAGCGCATTCACTGACGGGCAATCATATCCACCGAGATTGCTTTGTTGTGGGAGTCTAGCCTATAAGCAACAGGATACACGGACAGCAGCGCATTCACTGACGGGCAATCATATCCACCGAGATTGCTTTGTTGTGGGAGTCTAGCCTATAAGCAACAGGATACACGGACAGCAGCGCATTCACTGACGGGCAATCATATCCACCGAGCTTGCTTTGTCGTGGCAGTCTAGCCTATAAGCAACAGGATACACGGACAGCAGCGCATTCACTGACGGGCAATCATATCCACCAAGCTTGCTTTGTTGTGGGAGTCTAGCCTATAAGCAACAGGATACACGGACAGCAGCGCATTCACTGACGGGCAATCATATCCACGGAGCTTGCTTTGTTGTGGGAGTCTAGCCTATAAGCAACAGGATACACGGACAGCAGCGCATTCACTGACGGGCAATCATATCCACCGAGCTTGCTTTGTTGTGGGAGTCTAGCCTATAAGCAACAGGATACACGGACAGCAGCGCATTCACTGACGGGCAATCATATCCACCGAGCTTGCTTTGTTGTGGCAGTCTAGCCTATAAGCAATAGGATACACAAACAGCAGCGCATTCACTGACGGGCAATCATATCCACCGAGCTTGCTTTGTTGTGGCAGTCTAGCCTATAAGCAATAGGATACACAAACAGCAGCGCATTCACTGACGGGCAATCATATCCACCGAGATTGCTTTGTTGTGGGAGTCTAGCCTATAAGCAACAGGATACACGGACAGCAGCGCATTCACTGACGGGCAATCATATCCACCGAGATTGCTTTGTTGTGGGAGTCTAGCCTATAAGCAACAGGATACACGGACAGCAGCGCATTCACTGACGGGCAATCATATCCACCGAGCTTGCTTTGTCGTGGCAGTCGAGCCTATAAGCAACAGGATACACGGACAGCAGCGCATTCACTGACGGGCAATCATATCCACCAAGCTTGCTTTGTTGTGGGAGTCTAGCCTATAAGCAACAGGATACACGGACAGCAGCGCATTCACTGACGGGCAATCATATCCACGGAGCTTGCTTTGTTGTGGGAGTCTAGCCTATAAGCAACAGGATACACGGACAGCAGCGCATTCACTGACGGGCAATCATATCCACGGAGGTTGCTTTGTTGTGGGAGTCTAGCCTATAAGCAACTGGATACACGGACAGCAGCGCATTCACTGACGGGCAATCATATCCACCGAGCTTGCTTTGTTGTGGGAGTCTAGCCTATAAGCAACAGGATACACGGACAGCAGCGCATTCACTGACGGGCAATCATATCCACCGAGCTTGCTTTGTTGTGGGAGTCTAGCCTATAAGCAATAGGATACACAAACAGCAGCGCATTCACTGACGGGCAATCATATCCACCGAGCTTGCTTTGTTGTGGCAGTCTAGCCTATAAGCAATAGGATACACAAACAGCAGCGCATTCACTGACGGGCAATCATATCCACCGAGATTGCTTTGTTGTGGGAGTCTAGCCTATAAGCAACAGGATACACGGACAGCAGCGCATTCACTGACGGGCAATCATATCCACCGAGATTGCTTTGTTGTGGGAGTCTAGCCTATAAGCAACAGGATACACGGACAGCAGCGCATTCACTGACGGGCAATCATATCCACCGAGCTTGCTTTGTCGTGGCAGTCGAGCCTATAAGCAACAGGATACACGGACAGCAGCGCATTCACTGACGGGCAATCATATCCACCAAGCTTGCTTTGTTGTGGGAGTCTAGCCTATAAGCAACAGGATACACGGACAGCAGCGCATTCACTGACGGGCAATCATATCCACGGAGCTTGCTTTGTTGTGGGAGTCTAGCCTATAAGCAACAGGATACACGGACAGCAGCGCATTCACTGACGGGCAATCATATCCACCGAGCTTGCTTTGTTGTGGGAGTCTAGCCTATAAGCAACAGGATACACGGACAGCAGCGCATTCACTGACGGGCAATCATATCCACCAAGCTTGCTTTGTTGTGGGAGTCTAGCCTATAAGCAACAGGATACACGGACAGCAGCGCATTCACTGACGGGCAATCATATCCACGGAGCTTGCTTTGTTGTGGAAGTCTAGCCTATAAGCAACAGGATACACGGACAGCAGCGCATTCACTGACGGGCAATCATATCCACCGAGCTTGCTTTGTTGTGGGAGTCTAGCCTATAAGCAACAGGATACACGGACAGCAGCGCATTCACTGACGGGCAATCATATCCACCGAGCTTGCTTTGTCGTGGGAGTCTAGCCTATAAGCAACAGGATACACGGACAGCAGCGCATTCACTGACGGGCAATCATATCCACCGAGCTTGCTTTGTTGTGGGAGTCTAGCCTATAAGCAACAGGATACACGGACAGCAGCGCATTCACTGACGGGCAATCATATCCACCGAGCTTGCTTTGTTGTGGGAGTCTAGCCTATAAGCAACAGGATACACGGACAGCAGCGCATTCACTGACGGACAATCATATCCACCGAGCTTGCTTTGTTGTGGGAGTCTAGCCTATAAGCAACAGGATACACAAACAGCAGCGCATTCACTGACGGGCAATCATATCCACCGAGATTGCTTTGTTGTGGGAGTCTAGCCTATAAGCAACAGGATACACGGACAGCAGCGCATTCACTGACGGGCAATCATATCCACCGAGATTGCTTTGTTGTGGGAGTCTAGCCTATAAGCAACAGGATACACGGACAGCAGCGCATTCACTGACGGGCAATCATATCCACCGAGCTTGCTTTGTCGTGGCAGTCTAGCCTATAAGCAACAGGATACACGGACAGCAGCGCATTCACTGACGGGCAATCATATCCACCAAGCTTGCTTTGTTGTGTGAGTCTAGCCTATAAGCGACAGGATACACGGACAGCAGCGCATTCACTGACGGGCAATCATATCCACGGAGCTTGCTTTGTTGTGGGAGTCTAGCCTATAAGCAACAGGATACACGGACAGCAGCGCATTCACTGACGGGCAATCATATCCACCGAGCTTGCTTTGTTGTGGGAGTCTAGCCTATAAGCAACAGGATACACGGACAGCGCGCATTCACTGACGGGCAATCATATCCACCGAGCTTGCTTTGTTGTGGCAGTCTAGCCTATAAGCAATAGGATACACAAACAGCAGCGCATTCACTGACGGGCAATCATATCCACCGAGCTTGCTTTGTTGTGGCAGTCTAGCCTATAAGCAACAGGATACACAAACAGCAGCGCATTCACTGACGGGCAATCATATCCACCGAGCTTGCTTTGTTGTGGCAGTCTAGCCTATAAGCAATAGGATACACAAACAGCAGCGCATTCACTGACGGGCAATCATATCTCAAATGCCGTATATGATTGAGTTTTAACATGACACATTGGGTAGACTTCACCTGTAATAGGATCCAGAGTGGAACTGCAGTAGCGATACAATTACATCTGCTTTTGTTAGTTGTTCTTAGAGAAAACTAGACCGAGTAATCCAATCTCGCAAAAATTATTCTCACTTAAATCATTCGTATTATCATAACAGAAGTAATGCATAACATATAATTACCTGAAGTTCATGTTCCTCTTTAACAGTTATCCTTTCAATGTCAAATATATCGCCAGCCTCGTTCTGTAGGTTATCAGAGGGCAACTGCTCATTTGGATCCTGCAATGTAATACCCAATGTTAAACATATAGACACAATATGGGTACTAAGTTAATAGATCCTGGTTAGAGTACCATTTACAATTAAGTACTGTATTATGTCACTAAACCTTGCTTTCATGCACATCACTAAGATAGCAATGTTTCACCATGTAGGTTACGAATTAAAATGCAACTTACAATGTTCGGGAATTCAGGAGTCAACCATTCTGGCTCACTCTTGATGAATAGTCTTTTCTCCATTATGATCAGGAAACTAGAACAGAGGAGAAATTAATAAAATACCTTACTTATTCCAGTACGCCAAATCAGTCTCACATCTTATAAATCAAATGAGGTATTCTCAGACTCCTCGAAGTGCACAGAGATAACGAGCGGTTATAATTTGTCAAGAACAGTAAAACATATACAACCATGACGCTCAACAATTATTTTAAGTCATATGATTGCAAGTTGACCGTCCTGGTCAAATAAGTCGTCATTATTTGACATTGTGATTGTGATACCGTATAACTGTGCCCGCTTGTAGAGCAGGGAAATAGGGAATCCTACATTGGATTTCTATATTCCGAAATACACAAAAATATGATTTGGGGCAAGCTGATTAGGTATTATCTTGTCAGACGATTAAGTACTGTACCTTAAAAGCCTATCAACACGTTTAATTAGGTTACGTGGAAGTGAAGTTAGTTAGCTGCACTGGTATTGGAAATCGGAACTAGTTGCTTACAGGTATTGACGCCACGAAATAAAACTGTCTCCATTCGTTACAAAACACCCAGTTCAAACCAGATTCATCATCGCGTCTAACACTAGGCCTATTGATCTCTATGCTAGAGTCTACCGGACGAGGTGGCCGAGAGTGCCAACGAGCTATATACTGCCTCACTGGCATCGGGAGAGCGTGGGATCGAATTCCGCCGTCCTGAAAACAAAGGTACCAGTCATTGGCTGCATTAATACAATTATAATGCTGGGTGTCTCGCTCCCACGGCTGGAGTGAGACCTCTTGCTTTGCGTTTACATTTGCCTGGCGGAATGGGCAATCACCGCTCTAGTTCGTTAAAAGGATGCTTACTTAGGCTTATTAACACCATAATTCTGCTGGGAAATTGTTATCACGAGCTGTTATAGATCAAAAAGAAGACATTTGGTTTATGCTGATATTCTACAACATTTCTTTGTTTCAAAAAGCATGGCAATGACTACAGTGAAGTGTTACATAGGCAACGCGCTTTGATAGAAAACAGTAGGTAGGCTATTATAGTAGTCTACATTTCAGCATAATATGAAAAATTCGCTTGTTGGGTGGGCTATTAACTTCCAAGCTCTTTTGCTTTTCGATATTTTAGGCATAGGTAGCCTAAGCAAACTTGAGCAATTTCCCTGCTTTCTTTTTTCTTCAGGCCTAAATAAATACATGTACCCTACAATCATGTATGTAGTCTGCATCCTGTACATCAGTTAGTTATGGTTGATTTAAGGGTCATCTGCCACAATCCATACAACAATAAACGAATCATCCATAGGGTCTTTCCATTCAAGGATGGAGAATAAGCCTTTCTTTTATATAGAGAGTAAACTGTGCTTATTCAGATGGTGTTTGGTCTGGATTATTTGGGCAACATTTTAATTTTTCCACTCTAACTACAATTTATCACTGAATTTTATTCTGAAGTTTGACTTTAAAAAAGTGATTTTGTTGCAACAAAAATTACTGTTCTAAGGAAATTGTTCTTTTTCCTAATATATTGAACACATACAATCTGCAAAGTATTTAATAAGTATCGGTAACTCATATCACAGTTCAGAGTTCCAGTCCCTAGAGAATGAGGATATAACCACGGGAAGGGGACATGAGAGGCAGAAGAAGGAAGGATACCGTACTCTAGCCTCAGAAACATGTGACAGCAATGTTCTACGAAAATACGGTAGGCTATATCCTTCCTGCAACCCAGAAATTGCTGGCATCGATTCCAGTAATGCTTTATGATTATGACTGAGAGAAGAGTACGGTATACATTTTTTTTATAGAAGCTACGGTGCACTGCCCAAAGTAGTCTGTGCTGCAGTTTTATGTTGTTGTTGAATCTCTTAGCGTCTTTGCGACATCGTGGTCATGTAGTCCCGTGTACTTTGGTATGTGTGAATTTGTCTGATAACCTGTGTCACTGTGATGTCTGTACTGGTGTGTGTAAAAAGGAAGGAGGATCTAAGTTTTACGTGACCGTTAATCTCGAGATCATAAGCCACAGACCTCCTCTTTTCGTGGAATCCGAACTACAGGACATGGCATTTCACTTTGAAAATCTCACATTCATTGACGAGGAATCGAACCTGGTCCGCCGTGGTGAGAGGCCAACAGCTTGACCGCTGTGCCACCACGCCACATTACCGGTGTGTGTATTTGCAGTTGAGGTAGGATTTGGGTAGGAAACGTCGGTGGCCTTAAGTTAGGTACCATCCCGGCATTTGCCTGGAGTAGAAGTGGGGAAACCACGGAAAAGCACTTCCAGGATGGCTGAGGTAGGAATCACGAGGTTCAGTGTACCGGTACCCCCGCTCCAGAGGCGGGAATCAAACTGGGAGCTGCGCGGTGACAGCCAAGAATAGAGTGATTCGCAAATATATTCACTATTGTCTATACATATGAGATCTCAGATCCTCATGAATTAGTTAGTTCTAATTAACGGCACTATGTTATGAAATGAATATATTTACAAGGAAAGATATCACACATAACATACTGTGCTTCCCGCTCTTCCAGGCGAATGTAGCCGATTACCTGGACACACTACATCCAGTAGTATTATAGAGATACCTCCCTCTTACGAAGCGCACCTGCGCCTCTTTACTGCGAGAACCAAACGCTCAAGCGGCCATAACCTCCCTATGAAGGCTTCCAAAAAGACGGGGTATTGGATTTCAAGGCCAGTGAATCCCAACTCTGCAATTATTGTTGGTTTGTACCATGTCTTGTGTGGGGTTTCGCCTAGAACACCAAGCTGGCTCATCAGCGACCTCTTGGTGTCCTCGCCCGAACCCTCACAGCAGTAGCAAACTGCGCGTTACCTTGCTTTGATGAAGCGCACCTGCACCTCATTACTGCGAGAACCAATAGCTCAAGCAACCATAACCTCCCTACGAAAGATTCAAAAAAATGGTATATTGGCTCTCACAGCCAGTGAATTAAAACACAGCAATTTTTCTAGGATTGGGCAGTGTCTTGTGTTGGGTTTCACCTAGGACACCAAGCTAGCTCATCAGTGGGCTCTGGGTGGCAGTTGGGACATATCAGGGGAGTCGTACACCTCTCACCCTCAAGAGTTCCCTTCCCACACACTCTACACACGGCCTTGGCAGTTGGGACATATCAGGGGAGGCGTACGCCTCGAACCCTCATGTGTTCCCTTGCCACACGGCCTTGGTAGTAGGGACATATCAGGGGAGTCGTAAGATTCTCACCCTCATTAGTTCCCTTGCCATACCCTCTACACACGGCCTTGGTAGTTGGGACATATCAGGGGAGTCGTACGCCTCTCATCCTCATGGGTTCCCTTGCCATACTCTCTACACATGGCCTTGGTAGATGGGACATATCAGGGGAGTCGTACGCCTCTCACCCTCATGTGTTCCCTTGCCACACACTCTACACACGGCCTTGATAGTTGGGACATATCAGATGAGTCGTACACCTCTCACCCTCATGTGTTCCCTTGCCACACTCTCTACGCACGGCCTTGGCAGTTGGGACATATCAGGGGAGTCGTACGCCTCTCACCCTCATGTGTGCCACTCTCTCTACACACGGCCTTGGTAGTTGGGACATATCAGGGGAGTCGTACGCCTCTCACCCTCATGTGTTCCCTTGCCACAATCTCTACACACGGCCTTGGCAGTTGGGACATATCAGGGGAGTCGTACGCCTCTAACCCTCATGTGTTCCCTTGCCACAATCTCTACACACGGCCTTGGCAGATGGGACATATCAGGGGAGTCGTACGCATCTCACCCTCATGAATCCCCTTGCCACACTCTCTACACACGGCCATGGTATTTGGGACATATCAGGGGAGCCGTACGCCACTCACCCTCATGTGTTCCCCTTCCACACACTCTACACACGGCATTGGCAGTTGGGACATATCAGGGGAGTCGTACGCATCTCACCCTCTTGTGTCCCCTTGCCACACTCTCTACACACGGCCTTGGTATTTGGGATATATCAGGTGAGCCGTTCGCCTCTCACCCTCATGTGTGCCCTTGCCACACTCTCTACACACGGCCTGTGTAGTTGGGACATATCATGGGAGACATACGCCTCTCACCCTCATGTGTCCCCTTGCCTCACTCTCTACACACGGCCTTGGCAGTTGGGACATATCAGGGGAGTCGTGAGCCTCTCACCCTCAAATGTTCCCTTGCCACACTCTCTACACACGGTCTTGGCAGTTGGGACATATCAGGGGAGTCGTACGCCTCTTACCCTCATGTGTTCCCTTGCCACACTCTCTACACACGGTCTTGGCAGTTGGGACATATCAGGCGAGGAGTACGCCTCTCACCCTCATGTGTTCCCTTGCCACACCCTCTACACACGGCCTTGGTATTTGGGACATATCAGGGGAGTCGTACGCCTCTCACCCTCATGCGTCCCCTTGCCACACTCTCTACACACGGCCTTGGCAGTTGGGACATATCAGGGCAGTCGTACGCCTCTCACCCTCATGTGTTCCCTTGCCACACTCTCTACACACGGTCTTGGCAGTTGGGACATATCAGGGGAGTCATACGCCCTTTACCCTCATGTGTGCCCTTGGCACGCACTCTACACACGACCTGTGTAGTTGGGACATATCAGGGGAGGCGTACGCCTCTCACCCTCATGTGTGCCCTTGCCACACTCTCTACACACGGCCTGTGTAGTTGGGACATTTCAGGGGAGTCGTACGCCTCTCACCCTCATGTGTTCCCTTGCCACACACTCTACACACGGCCATGGCAGTAGGGACATATCAGGGGAGTCGTACACCTCTCACCCTCATGTGTTCCCTTGCCACACTCTCTGCACACGGCCTTGGCAGTTGGGATATATCAGGGGAGTCATACGCCTCTCACCCTCCTGTGCGCCATACTCTCTACACACGGCCTTGGTAGTTGGGACATATCAGGGGAGTCGTTAGCCTCTCACCCTCATTAGTTCCCTTGCCACACTCTCTACACACGGCCTTGGTAGTTGGGGCATATCAGCGGAGTCGTACGCCACTCACCCTCATGTGTTCCCTTGCCACACTCTCTGCACACGGCCTTGGCAGTTGAGACATATCAGGGGAGTCATACGCCTCTCACCCTCCTCTGTGCCATACTCTCTACACACGGCCTTGGTAGTTGGGACATATCAGGGGAGTCGTTAGCCTCTCACCCTCATTAGTTCCCTTGCCACACTCTCTACACACGGCCTTGGTAGTTGGGGCATATCAGCGGAGTCGTACGCCACTCACCCTCATGTGTTCCCTTGCCACACACTCTACACACGGCATTGGCAGTTGGGAAATATCAGGGGAGTCGTACGCCACTCTCCCTCATGTGCTCCCTTGCCACACACTCTACACACGGCATTGACAGTTGGGACATATCAGGGGAGTCGTACGCCTCTCACCCTCAAGTGTTCCCTTGCCACACACTCTACACACGGCCTTGGCAGACGGGACATATCAGGGGAATCGTACGCCACTCACCCTCATGTGTTCCCTTGCCACAATCTCTACACACGGCCTTGGCAGACGGGACATATCAGGGGAGTCGTACGCCACTCACCCTCGTGTGTTCCTTTGCCACACACTCTACACATGGCATTGGCAGTTGGGACATATCAGCGGAGTCGTACGCCTCTCACCCTCATGTGTTCCCTTGCCACAATCTCTACACACGGCCTTGGCAGACGGGACGTATCAGGGGAGTCGTACGCCACTCACCCTCATGTGTTCCCTTGCCACACACTCTACACACGGCATTGGCAGTTGGGACATATCAGGGGAGTCGTACGCCACTCTCCCTCATGTGCTCCCTTGCCACACACTCTACACACGGCATTGACAGTTGGGACATATCAGGGGAGTCGTACGCCTCTCACCCTCATGTGTTCCCTTGCCACACACTCTACACACGGCCTTGGCAGACGGGAAATATCAGGGGAATCGTACGCCACTCACCCTCATGTGTTCCCTTGCCACAATCTCTACACACGGCCTTGGCAGACGGGACATATCAGGGGAGTCGTACGCCACTCACCCTCATGTGTTCCCTTGCCACACTTTCTACACACGGCCTTGGTAGTTGGGACATATCAGGGGAGTCGTACGCCTCTCACCCTCATGTGTCCCCTTGCCACACTCTCTACACACGGCCTTGGCAGTTGGGAAAAATCAGGGGAATCGTACGCCACTCACCCTCAGGTGTTCCCTTGCCACACTCTCTACACACGGTCTTGGCAGTTGAGACATATCAGGGGAGTCGTACGCCTCTCACCCTCATGTGTGCCACATTCTCTACACACGGCCTTGGTAGTTGCGACATATCAGGGGAGTCGTACGCCTCTCACCCTCATTATTTCCCTTGACACACTCTCTACACACGGCCTTGGCAGTTGGGACATATCAGGGGAGTCGTACGCCTCTAACCCTCATGTGTTCCCTTGCCACAATCTCTACACACGGCCTTGGCAGTTGGGACATATCAGGGGAGTCGTACGCCTCTAACCCTCATGTGTTCCCTTGCCACAATCTCTACACACGGCCTTGGCAGATGGGACATATCAGGGGAGTCGTACGCATCTCACCCTCATGAATCCCCTTGCCACACTCTCTACACACGGCCATGGTATTTGGGACATATCAGGGGAGCCGTCCGCCACTCACCCTCATGTGTGCCACATTCTCTACACACGGCCTTGGTAGTTGCGACATATCAGGGGAGTCGTACGCCTCTCACCCTCATTATTTCCCTTGACACACACTCTACACACGGCATTGGCAGTTGGGACATATCAGGGGAGTCGTACGCATCTCACCCTCTTGTGTCCCCTTGCCACACTCTCTACACACGGCCTTGGTATTTGGGATATATCAGGGGAGCCGTTTGCCTCTCCCCCTCATGTGTGCCCTTGCCACACTCTCTACACACGGCCTGTGTAGTTGGGATATATCATGGGAGACATACGCCTCTCACCCTCATGTGTCCCCTTGCCTCACTCTCTACACACGGCCTTGGCAGTTGGGACATATCAGGGGAGTCGTACGCCTCTCACCCTCAAATGTTCCCTTGCCACACTCTCTACACACGGTCTTGGCAGTTGGGACATATCAGGGGAGTCGTACGCCTCTTACCCTCATGTGTTCCCTTGCCACACTCTCTACACACGGTCTTGGCAGTTGGGACATATCAGGCGAGGAGTACGCCTCTCACCCTCATGTGTTCCCTTGCCACACCCTCTACACACGGCCGTGGTATTTGGGACATATCAGGGGAGTCGTACGCCTCTCACCCTCATGCGTCCCCTTGCCACACTCTCTACACACGGCCTTGGCAGTTGGGACATATCAGGGGAGTCGTACGCCTCTCACCCTCATGTGTTCCCTTGCCACACTCTCTACACACGGTCTTGGCAGTTGGGACATATCAGGGGAGTCATACGCCATTCACCCTCATGTGTGCCCTTGGCACGCACTCTACACACGACCTGTCTAGTTGGGACATATCAGGGGAGGCGTACGCCTCTCACCCTCATGTGTGCCCTTGCCACACTCTCTACACACGGCCTGTGTAGTTGGGACATTTCAGGGGAGTCGTACGCCTCTCACCCTCATGTGTTCCCTTGCCACACACTCTACACACGGCCATGGTAGTAGGGACATATCAGGGGAGTCGTACACCTCTCACCCTCATGTGTTCCCTTGCCACACTCTCTGCACACGGCCTTGGCAGTTGGGATATATCAGGGGAGTCATACGCCTCTCACCCTCCTGTGTGCCATACTCTCTACACACGGCCTTGGTAGTTGGGACATATCAGGGGAGTCGTTAGCCTCTCACCCTCATTAGTTCCCTTGCCACACTCTCTACACACGGCCTTGGTAGTTGGGGCATATCAGCGGAGTCGTACGCCACACACCCTCATGTGTTCCCTTGCCACACTCTCTGCACACGGCCTTGGCAGTTGAGACATATCAGGGGAGTCATACGCTTCTCACCCTCCTCTGTGCCATACTCTCTACACACGGCCTTGGTAGTTGGGACATATCAGGGAAGTCGTTAGCCTCTCACCCTCATGTGTTCCCTTGCCACACACTCTACACACGGCATTGGCAGTTGGGAAATATCAGGGGAGTCGTACGCCACTCTCCCTCATGTGCTCCCTTGCCACACACTCTACACACGGCATTGACAGTTGGGACATATCAGGGGAGTCGTACGCCTCTCACCCTCATGTGTTCCCTTGCCACACACTCTACACACGGCCTTGGCAGACGGGACATAACAGGGGAATCGTACGCCACTCACCCTCATGTGTTCCCTTGCCACAATCTCTACACACGGCCTTGGCAGACGGGACATATCAGGGGAGTCGTACGCCACTCACCCTCGTGTGTTCCTTTGCCACACACTCTACACATGGCATTGGCAGTTGGGACATATCAGCGGAGTCGTACGCCTCTCACCCTCATGTGTTCCCTTGCCACAATCTCTACACACGGCCTTGGCAGACGGGACATATCAGGGGAGTCGTACGCCACTCACCCTCATGTGTTCCCTTGCCACACACTCTACACACGGCATTGGCAGTTGGGACATATCAGGGGAGTCGTACGCCACTCTCCCTCATATGCTCCCTTGCCACACACTCTACACACGGCATTGACAGTTGGGACATATCAGGGGAGTCGTACGCCTCTCACCCTCATGTGTTCCCTTGCCACACACTCTACACACGGCCTTGGCAGACGGGAAATATCAGGGGAATCGTACGCCACTCACCCTCATGTGTTCCCTTGCCACAATCTCTACACACGGCCTTGGCAGACGGGACATATCAGGGGAGTCGTACGCCACTCACCCTCATGTGTTCCCTTGCCACACTTTCTACACACGGCCTTGGTAGTTGGGACATATCAGGGGAGTCGTACGCCTCTCACCCTCATGTGTCCCCTTGCCACACTCTCTACACACGGCCTTGGCAGTTGGGAAAAATCAGGGGAATCGTACGCCTCTCACCCTCAGGTGTTCCCTTGCCACACTCTCTACACACGGTCTTGGCAGTTGGGACATATCAGGGGAGTCGTACGCCTCTCACCCTCATGTGTGCCACACTCTCAACACACGGCCTTGGTAGTTGCGACATATCAGGGGAGTCGTACGCCTCTCACCCTCATTATTTCCCTTGACACAATCTCTACACACGGCCTTGGCAGTTGGGACATATCAGGGGAGTCGTACGCCTCTCACCCTCATGTGTTCCCTTGCCACAATCTCTACACACGGCCTTGGCAGATGGGACATATCAGGGGAGTCGTACGCCACTCACCCTCATGTGCTCCCTTGCCTCATTCTCTACACACGGCCTTGGCAGTTGGGACATATCGGGGAAGGCGTACACCTCTCACCCTCATTAGTTCCCTTGCCACACCCTCTACACACGGCCTTGGCAGTTGGGACATATCAGCGGAGTCGTACGCCTCTCACCCTCATGTGTTCTCTTGCCACAATCTCTACACACGGCCTAGGCAGATGGGACATATCAGGGGAGTCGTACGCCACTTACCCTCATGTGCTCCCTTGCCTCATTCTCTACACACGGCCTTGGCAGTTGGGACATATCAGGGGAGTCGTACGCCACTCACCCTCATGTGTTCCCTTGCCACACACTCTAAACACGGCATTGGCAGTTGGGAAATATCAGCGGAGTCGTACGCCACTCACCCTCATGTGCTCCCTTGCCTCATTCTCTACACACGGCCTTGGCAGTTGGGACATATCAGGGGAGGCGTACGCCTCTCACCCTCATGTGTTCCCTTGCAGCACTCTCTAAACACGGCCTTGGCAGTTGGGACATATCAGGGGAAGCGTACGCCTCTCACCCTCAAGTGTTCCCTTGCCACACCCTCTACACACGGCCTTGGCAGTTGAGACATATCAGGGGAGTCGTACGCCTCTCACCCTCATGTTTTCCCTTGTCACACTCTCTACACACGGCCTTGGTAGTTGGGACATATCAGGGGAGTCGTCCGCCCCTCACCCTCATGTGTCTCCTTGCCACAATCTCTACACATGGCCTTGGTAGTTGGGACATATCAGGGGAGTCGTACGCCTCTCACCCTCATGTGTTCCCTTGCCACACTCTCTACACACGGCCTTGTCAGTTGGGACATATCAGGGGAGGCGTACGCCACTCACCTTCATGTGTTCCCTTGCCTCACTCACTCACTCACTCACTCCGTTGGCTTTTCTGGGACGTGACGATCCCGTGCCGCTCTCACTATCTGCCTCACTCTCTACACACAACTTGGCAGTTGGGACATATCAGCGGTGGCGTACGCCTCTCACCCTCATGAGTTCCCTTGCCACACCCTCTACACACGGCATTGGCAGTTGGGACATATCAGAGGAGTCGTACGCCCTTTACCCTCATGTGTGCCCTTGGCACACTCTCTACACACGACCTGTGTAGTTGGGACATATCAGGGGAGGCGTACGCCTCTCACCCTCATGTGTCCCCTTGCCACACTGTCTACACACGGGCTTGTCATTTGGGACATATCAGGGGAGGCGTACGCCTCTCACCCTCATGTGTTCCCTTGCCACACTCTCTACACACGGCCTTGGTAGTTGGGACATATCAGGGGAGTCGTACGCCTCTCACCCTCATATGTTCCCTTGCCACACTCTTCACACGCGGCCTTGGCAGTTGGGACATATCAGGGGAGTCGTACACCTCTCACCCACATGTGTTCCCTTCCCACAATCTCTACACACGGCCTTGGTAGTTTGGACATATCAGGGGAGTCGTACGCCTCTCACCCTCATGTGTTCCCTTGCCACACTCTCTACACACGGCCTTGGCAGTTGGGACATATAAGGGGAGGCGTACGCCACTCACCCTCATGTGTTCCCTTGCCTCACTCTCTACACACAACTTGGCAGTTGGGACATATCAGCGGAGGCGTACGCCTCTCACCCTCATGTGTTCCCTTGCCACACCCTCTATACACGGCATTGGCAGTTGGGACATATCAGAGGAGTCGTACGCCCTTTACCCTCATGTTTGCCCTTGCCACACTCTCTACACAGGACCTGTGTAGTTGGGACATATCAGGGGAGGCGTACGCCTCTCACCCTCATGTGTCCCCTTGCCACACTGTCTACACACGGGCTTGTCAGTTGGGACATATCAGGGGAGGCGTACGCCTCCCACCCTCATGTGTTCCCTTGCCACACTCTCTATACACGGCCTTGGTAGTTGGGACATATCAGGGAGTCGTACGCCTCTCACCCTCATATGTTCCCTTGCCACACTCCTTACACACGGCCTTGGCAGTTGGGACATATCAGGCGAGTCGTACGCCTCTCACCCACATGTGTTCCCTTCCCACACTCTCTACACACGGCATTGGTAGTTGGGACATAACAGGGGTGTCGTACAACTCTCACCCTCATGTGTTCCCTTCCCACACTCTCTACAAACGGCCTTGGAAGTTGGGACATATCAGGGGAGTCGTACGCCTCTCACCCTCATGCGTCCCCTTGCCACACTCTCTACACACGGCCTTGGCAGTTGGGACATATCAGGGGAGTCGTACGCCTCTCACCCTCATGTGTTCCCTTGCCACACTCTCTACACACTGTCTTGGCAGTTGGGACATATCAGAGGAGTCGTACGCCCTTTACCCTCATGTGTGCCCTTGGCACACTCTCTACACACGGCCTGTGTAGTTGGGACATTTCAGGGGAGTCGTACGCCTCTCACCCTCATGTGTTCCCTTGCCACATACTCTACACACGGCCATGGTAGTAGGGACATATCAGGGGAGTCATACACCTCTCACCCTCATGTGTTCCCTTGCCACACTCTCTGCACACGGCCTTGGCAGTTGGGACATATCAGGGGAGTCATACGCCTCTCACCCTCCTGTGTGCCATACTCTCTACACACGGCCTTGGTAGTTGGGACATATCAGGGGAGTCGTTAGCCTCTCACCCTCATTAGTTCCCTTGCCACACTCTCTACACACGGCCTTGGTAGTTGGGGCATATCAGAGGAGTCGTACGCCACTCACCCTCATGTGTTCCCTTGCCACACACTCTACACACGGCATTGGCAGTTGGGACATATCAGGGGAGTCGTACGCCACTCTCCCTCATGTGCTCCCTTGCCACACACTCTACACACGGCATTGACAGTTGGGACATATCAGGGGAGTCGTACGCCTCTCACCCTCATGTGTTCCCTTGCCACACACTCTACACACGGCCTTGGCAGATGGGACATATTAGGGGAATCGTACGCCACTCACCCTCATGTGTTCCCTTGCCACAATCTCTACACACGGCCTTGGCAGACGGGACATATCAGGGGAGTCGTACGCCACTCACCCTCGTGTGTTCCTTTGCCACACACTCTACACATGGCATTGGCAGTTGGGACATATCAGCGGAGTCGTACGCCTCTCACCCTCATGTGTTCCCTTGCCACAATCTCTACACACGGCCTTGGCAGACGGGACATATCAGGGGAGTCGTACGCCACTCACCCTCATGTGTTCCCTTGCCACACACTCTACACACGGCATTGGCAGTTGGGACATATCAGGGGAGTCGTACGCCACTCTATCTCATGTGCTCCCTTGCCACACACTCTACACACGGCATTGACAGTTGGGACATATCAGGGGAGTCGTACGCCTCTCACCCTCATGTGTCCCCTTGCCACAATCTCTACACACGGCCTTGGCAGACGGGACATATCAGGGGAGTCGTACGCCACTCACCCTCATGTGTTCCCTTGCCACACACTCTACTCACGGCCTTGGCAGACGGGAAATATCAGGGGAATCGTACGCCACTCACCCTCATGTGTTCCCTTGCCACAATCTCTACACACGGCCTTGGCAGACGGGACATATCAGGGGAGTCGTACGCCACTCACCCTCATGTGTTCCCTTGCCACACTTTCTACACACGGCCTTGGTAGTTGGGACATATCAGGGGAGTCGTACGCCTCTCACCCTCATGTGTCCCCTTGCCACACTCTCTACACACGGCCTTGGCAGTTGGGACAGATCAGGGGAATCGTACGCCTCTCACCCTCAGGTGTTCCCTTGCCACACTCTCTACACACGGTCTTGGCAGTTGGGACATATCAGGGGAGTCGTACGCCTCTCACCCTCATGTGTGCCACACTCTCTACACACGGCCTTGGTTGTTGCGTCATATCAGGGGAGTCGTACGCCTCTCACCCTCATTATTTCCCTTGACACACTCTCTACACACGGCCTTGGCAGTTGGGACATATCAGGGGAGTCGTACGCCTCTCACCCTCATTATTTCCCTTGCCACACTCTCTACACACGGCCTTGGCAGTTGGGACATATCAGGGGAGTCGTACGCCTCTCACCCTCATGTGTTCCCTTGCCACAATCTCTACACACGGCCTTGGCAGATGGGACTTATCAGGGGAGTCGTACGCCACTCACCCTCATGTGCTCCCTTGCCTCATTCTCTACACACGGCCTTGGCAGTTGGGACATATCGGGGAAGGCGTACACCTCTCACCCTCATTAGTTCCCTTGCCACACCCTCTACACACAGCCTTGGCAGTAGGGACATATCAGCGGAGTCGTACGCCTCTCACCCTCATGTGTTCCCTTGCCACAATCTCTACACACGGCCTTGTCAGATGGGACATATCAGGGGAGTCGTACGCCACTTACCCTCATGTGCTGCCTTGCCTCATTCTCTACACACGGCCTTGGCAGTTGGGACATATCAGGGGAGTCGTACGCCACTCACCCTCATGTGTTCCCTTGCCACACACTCTACTCACGGCATTGGCAGTTGGGACATATCAGCGGAGTCGTACGCCACTCACCCTCATGTGCTCCCTTGCCTCATTCTCTACACACGGCCTTGGCAGTTGGGACATATCAGGGGAGGCGTACGCCTCTCACCCTCATGTGTTCCCTTGCAACACTCTCTAAACACGGCCTTGGCAGTTGGGACATATCAGGGGAAGCGTACGCCTCTCACCCTCAAGTGTTCCCTTGCCACACCCTCTACACACGGCCTTGGCAGTTGAGACATATCAGGGGAGTCGTACGCCTCTCACCCTTAAGTTTTCCCTTGTCACACTCTCTACACACGGCCTTGGTAGTTGGAACATATCAGGGGAGTTGTCCGCCCCTCACCCTCATGTGTCCCCTTGGCACAATTTCTACACATGGCCTTGGTAGTTGGGACATATCAGGGGAGTCGTACGCCTCTCACCCTCATGTGTTCCCTTGCCACACTCTCTACACACGGCCTTGTCAGTTGGGACATATCAGGGGAGGCGTACGCCACTCACCTTCATGTGTTCCCTTGTCTCACTCACTCACTCACTCACTCCGTTGGCTTTTCTGGGACGTGACGATCCCGTGCCGCTCTCACTATCTGCCTCACTCTCTACACACAACTTGGCAGTTGGGACATATGAGCGGAGGCGTACGCCTCTCACCCTCATGTGTTCCCTTGCCACACCCTCTACACACGGCATTGGCAGTTGGGACATATCAGAGGAGTCGTACGCCCTTTACCCTCATGTGTGCCCTTGCCACACTCTCTACACACGACCTGTGTAGTTGGGACATATCAGGGGAGGCGTACGCCTCTCACCCTCATGTGTCCCCTTGCCACACTGTCTACACACGGGCTTGTCATTTGGGACATATCAGGGGAGGCGTACGCCTTTCACCCTCATGTGTTCCCTTGCCACACTCTCTACACACGGCCTTGGTAGTTGGGACATATCAGGGGAGTCGTACGCCTCTCACCCTCATATGTTCCCTTGCCACACTCTTTACACACGGCCTTGGCAGTTGGCACATATCAGGGGAGTCGTACACCTCTCACCCACATGTGTTCCCTTCCCACACTCTCTACACACGGCCTTGGTAGTTGGGACATATCAGGGGATTCGTACGCCTCTCACCCTCATGTGTTCCCTTGCCACACTCTCTACACACGGCCTTGGCAGTTGGGACATATCAGGGGAGGCGTACGCCACTCACCCTCATGTGTTCCCTTGCCTCACTCTCTACACACAACTTGGCAGTTGGGACATATCAGCGGAGGCGTACGTCTCTCACCCTCATGTGTTCCCTTGCCACACCCTCTACACACGGCATTGGCAGTTGGGACATATCAGAGGAGTCGTACGCCCTTTACCCTCATGTTTGCCCTTGCCACACTCTCTACACACGACCTGTGTAGTTGGGACATTTCAGGGGAGGCGTACGCCTCTCACCCTCATGTGTCCCCTTGCCACACTGTCTACACACGGGCTTGTCAGTTGGGACATATCAGGGGAGGCGTACGCCTCCCACCCTCATGTGTTCCCTTGCCACACTCTCTACACACGGCCTTGGTAGTTGGGACATATCAGGGAGTCGTACGCCTCTCACCCTCATATGTTCCCTTGCCACACTCCTTACACACGGCCTTGGCAGTTGGGACATATCAGGGGAGTCGTACGCCTCTTACCCACATGTGTTCCCTTCCCACACTCTCTACACACGGCATTGGTAGTTGGGACATAACAGGGGAGTCGTACAACTCTCACCCTCATGTGTTCCCTTCCCACACTCTCTACAAACGGCCTTGGCAGTTGGGACATATCAGGGGAGTCGTACGCCTCTCACCCTCATGTGTTCCTTTCCCACAATCTCTACACATACGTAAGCTCTTCGTCCAAACTCTCATCTTTCCAATCATTGATTATGGCTCTGCTGTATACAATGATTTACCAGAAACACAGAACATCAAATTACAAAGAGTCCAGAATGCATGTGTTCGGTACATTCTGGATGTAAGGCGAGATGAACATATCACACCTTACTACGTGCAGCTGAAATGGCTGAAACTCTACGAGCGCAGGCAGTTTTCAGTTGCCATTCTGACACATAAAATATTACATACCATGACCCCGTTATATCTCTACAATGCCTTTACACCAATGCATTCTGTTCATAATCGAGAAAATAGATACACAAAATTAACACTCCAGATTCCTATACATCGAACCATGAAGTTCAATAAATCTTTTGTTTGCAGCGCCTCACGACTCTTCAACACCTTCGATTTATATAAGTTCGTCAACATTGCAAGCACTGCAGCTTTCAAAAGACATCTTTAATCCTGCTTCTTGGAGCAGTATACCTCTCACATTTGATTACTGTATTATGTTAAAATACTTTTTTCAAATTCATTATAACACAGGGACAATAGCTGACAACCTGCCTACTTCAATAGCTTTTCTTGTACAGTATATGGTGTTTGTTTTTCGGGCTGATAGTCTGTATGCACTCTCAATCTTTTGTATATAATTTTTCCATTATCATTAGTAATATTTTTATTATTGTATTGTTACTATATTTTGTTACTATAATTGTTAGACTATGATTATTTATATTGTGAATGTAGGTGAAATGTTTTATTTTTATAAGCCCTAACCTTATTTTATGTAGGGCGCTACTGTAAAGGAGCTCTTAAGCTCTAAGTGTAGCAGTGAAAATAAAAAAATAAAAATAAAAAATACACACGGCCTTGGCAGTTCGGACATATCAGGGGGAGTCGTACGCCTCTCACCCTCATGTGTTCCCTTGCCACACTGTCTACACACGGCCTTGGCAGTTGGGACATATCAGGGGAGTCGTACACATCTCACCCTCATGTGTTCCCTTGCCTCACTCTCTACATACGGCCTTGGCAGTTGTGATATATCAGGGGAGTCGTACACCTCTCACCCTCGTGCGTTCCCTTGCCACACTCTCTACACACGGCCTTGGTAGTTGGGACATATCAGGGGAGTCGCACGCCTCTCACCCTCATGTGTGCCCTTGCCACTCTCTCTACACACGGCCTTGGTAGTTGGGACATATCAGGGGAGTCGCACGCCTCTCACCCTCATGTGTTCCCTTGCCACACTCTCTACACACGGCCTTGGTAGTTGGGACATATCAGGGGATGCGTACACCTCTCACCCTCATGTGTGCCCTTGCCTCACTCTCTACACACGGCCTTGGTAGTTGGGACATATCAGGGGAGGCGTACACCTCTCGCCCTCATGTGTGCCCTTGCCGCACACTCTACACACGGCCTTGGTAGTTGGGACATATCGGGGGAGTCGTACGCTCTCACCCTCATGTGTTCCCTTGGCACACTCTACACACGGCCTTGGCAGTTGGGACATATCAGGGGAGTCGTACGCCTCTCACCCTTATGTGTTCCCTTGCCTCACTCTCTACACACGGCTTTGACATTTGGGACATATCAGGGGAGTCGTACGCCTCTCATCCTCATGTGTTCCCTAGCCACAGTCTCTACACACGGCCTTGACAGTTGGGACATATCAGGGGAGTCGTACGCCTCTCACCCTCATATGTCCCCTTGCCACACTCCCTACCCACGGCCTTGGCAGTTGGGACATATCAGGGGAGTCGTACGCCTCTCACCCTCAAGTGTTCCTTTCCCACACTCTCTACACACGGCCTTGGCAGTGAACCTGGTAGAAACATGTCCGAATTTCAGACACTTGTAGCAGCGCAGTCGAACATTGCAGTGGTACGATGTGACCTTCACCTGCTTAGGTAAACTTCTCCCTCAAAATGAAAATGAGAATGAAAGCGATAGTATCGATGCTGTCCTCTCCAATCTATCAGGTGAGGGCCTAATCTTAGTTTTGCCTCTCTTCCCCAGATCCCGCAGTAGTTCTGCATCGCTAATTAGAACAAGGTCGCGATGGCACATCTTTACTCCACGATTTACGTTGCCATGTCGGCACGTCACCTGAAAACCCAGGTAACTTACCTGACACCCTTAATGCAATTGCTGGCAGGCACGCTTATAGCTTTTAGAAGGATATTTCATTTATTTCATTGTACTGTATTTACTGAATCATCGGCACACAGGATATGTGTCTCATTTGCATTGTGTAAGTGTGGACTCTGACATGAAGAGAGGAAATCTTCCAGCTAACAAAACCTTAAGTTATACCGCTCTATAACAAGGCAGGCGGTGTCTAAACATTGACCCCGCACTGAACTTTGGTTCATTCATCTACTATATAAAGCTCAATTACCACTCACTCACTGATTCATTCATCACGAAATCTCAGAAACTACCGAACGGATTGGAATGAAATTTGGTATGCAGCTTCCTCAAGGACCGCAAACGCCCACTAAGAAAGGATTTTTCGATATTCAGGTTTTAAAGGGGTGTTAAGGGGGTAGACGTGCATTTCATTGAATAGCAATATCTCCCGATTGGTTTCATTGGGGGATATGATACTCGGCATATAAACTCATCATTAAAAGTAAGAAGACACGTGTCTGAGGGTTTTTCGATGTGGTGTATATTATGAGGTGAAAGGGGTGAGAAGTGGGGGGGTTGAAGGATTCTTAATGGAGCGTGTATCTCTTAAACGACATACGCGAGGAGTTTGAAACTCATCGGAAAAAATCAGCATAAAAAATAAGTAAATATGTGTTTGAGCGTTTTTTCATAAATCAAATTTAAGAGGCCCATGGGGAGGGGTAAAATTCTGGGAAAAAGAAACAGGTAGTATGTAAAATTATACATGGCCTATGTTGTAGACAATAACACATTAAATAATTTTTGTATCTTGCTATTTCATCATACGACGAATACTTAGGGAGTTATTAATGATTTTGTACTTTTCTAAGTCCCAGGAATGATATAAAAATTGATTCGAATGAAATTTCAAGAAATAGCCTTTTTTAATACTTTGTCTATATTTTTCACGTCTTTTAGGGTCCGAAACCAACATGATATGTTGATGTTTTTTTTCGTCCCATGAATTTTTGGTTTCAGGTGATAGAATTATTTTCCACTAGGACCCATGCTTATCATACTAATATATAAAAATGAGATGGTGTGTTTCTGTGTGACTGTTACTCAATCACGCAAGAACCACTGGTCCGTTTTAGATGAAATTTTGCATGGATGTAGCTGATTTACCAGAGTTACACATCGGCTACTTTTGATTTCGATATTTTGCACTATTTAAAAATGGCGACCATTTTAGTGACGTCACTACGCCCTTTGGTTTCTAAATTTCATATTTACAATACAAATAAACAGAGAACGCTAAGAAATAGCAAACTGTTGACGGCACAATCGGTCTTTAAAATTTAATTTCCTATCCGAAAGTTCCTTATCACTTTTCGTGTATCGCCAACGGTTAGCGAGTAAAACCTAAATTTGTGCAATAAAACACGTTCAACACCGAGCGGTGCAGTCTATCTCTCTATATATAAAAATGAATGTTTGCCTGTTTTTTTCTAAATTACTACGGAAATTTGAGTTATTTACGCGTTTTAGACTGTTTTATGATAGATGTGCGCGAAAATAATTGTTTTATCTGTCTGTTTGTTTGTTTGTCTGTAAACAACTTTGTTCCCTTATAACTCGAGAACGGCTGGGTGTATCAACCTAAAATTTGGTACAGATATCCATCAGAGGCACGGCACTAATCATTGATGTAACTCATCTCCGTACCTCTCTAAAAGGGGGCCTACCCCCTTAAAATACATCCTGAAATAGGCGTAGAAGGACTAGACAAAGCTCATTTTCAGCCCCTCAATGTGAGAGACAAAACTCTGGGGCCCTGGAAACCACATTTTAAGGCCCTAAAACCAGCCGTTTTTGAGATATTCCCAGTACTAATTTCATTTAGTAAACTAATGAACGAATGCAAGCCGGTAACTGTGGCAACAGAATCGCAGAGATCCATCTATTGCTGTAAGACGCAATGCAATTCCATTAATTACATTAGTGAGATAGGGGAAAACTTCTCAAAATACATGCTAAAATAGGCGAAATATAAAAATTATCCTAGAAGGACGACCAAAGAATATGTTGCGCTTCTCAATGTGAGACACAAAATTCGGGAGTATATAAAGGGTCTCCGAAAACCATATTTTAAGGCCCTTAAATTAACAGTGTGGCTGATATTCCCATAAAACTAACTTCGTTCTGCTATACTTATGAAGAAATTACAAACCACTAACCATTGCAACAGTAGCTCAATTGATAATGTCTGGTGTTAACATCGAACACCGTTCGAAGAACGGGTACTTCTGCTAGTCTACTATATAAAGCTCAAATACCACTCACTCACTCACTGATTCATTCATCACGAAATCTCAGAAACTACCGAACGGATTGGAATGAAATTTGGTATGCAGCTTTCTCAAGGGCCGCAAAGCCCACTAAGAAAGGATTTTTGGATATTCATGTTCTAAAGGGGTGTTAAGGGGGTAGACCTGCATTTCATTGAATAGCAATATCTCCCGGTTGGTTTCATTGGGGGAAGTGATACTCGGCATATAAACTCATCATTAAAAACAAGATGTTCAGTAAAGAACATATAGCCTACTTTCTCCTAAATGCATGGGTATTGTTATAACTCTTTGTCCTTTTCAAGGAGTATGATTGAATGTTGGTTGTAGTAGCTTGTTGAAATACAACGTGTTATAGGGATATTAAACATGAATATGAGGTGCCCTTTGCTAGTGCTACCTCTGTACCAAATTTCGTTCCATTCGGTTTCACCGTGTTTGAATTGATAAGGGGAATCGATTTCCACACAAAGATGGCCGCCATCCGCAAAATATTAGGCTGATGACCTATTAGTTTGGTCAAAGGATGCTCCCTCCATAAAGGTATGTTGTTGCTAAATTTGCTAGAGATCGGATGATTAGGCTAATCGTAATTTGATTTAAGCTTTGAACATTTGTGTGGCCGCCATTACGTTTCCGTCAAGATGGCGGCGATATAAAACATGACACTGAGGTGCCCTTTGCTAGTGCTACCTCTGTACCAACTTTCGTTCATTCGGTTCCACCGTGTTCGAATTAATAGGGAGAATCAATTTTGACATAGAGATGGCCGCCATCCGCAAACTATTAGGCTAATGGCCTATTAGATTGGTCAAAGGATGCTCCCTCCATAAAGGTATGTTGTTGCAAAGTTTGGTAGAGATCGGATGGTTATGTTAGTCGTAATTCGATTTAAGATTTAAACATTTGTGTGGCCGCCATTACGTTTCTGTCAAAATGGCGGCTATATAAATCATGACACTGAGATGCCCTTTGCTAGTGCTATCTCTGTACCAAATTTCGTTCCATTCGGTTTCACCGTGTTTGAATTAATAGGGGGAATAGATTTTGACACAAAGATGGCCGCCATCCGCAATCTATTAGGCGAATGACCTATTAGATTGGTCAAAGGATGCTCCCTCCATAAAGGTATGTAGTTGCAAAATTTGGTAGAGATCGGATGATTAGGTTAATCGTAATTTGATTTAAGCTTTGAACATTCGTGTGGCCGCCATTAGGTTTCAGTCAAGATGGCGGCGATATAAAATATGACACTGAGGTGCCCTTGGCTAGTGCTACCTCTGTACCAAATTTCGTTCCATTCGGTTCCACCGTGTTCGAATTAATAGGGGGAATCAATTTTGACATAAATATGGCCGCCACCCGCAAACTATTAGGCTAATAACCTATTAGATTGGTCAAAGGATGCTCCCTCCATAAAGGAATGTTGTTGCAAAGTTTGGTAGAGATCGGATGGTTATGTTAGTCGTAATTTAACTTAAGCTTTGAACATTTGTGTGGCCGCCATTACGTTTCTGTCAAGATGGCGGCGATATAAAACATGGCACTAAAGTGCCCTTTGCTAGTGCTACCTCTGTACCAAATTTCGTTCATTCGGTTCCACCGTGTTCGAATTAATAGGGGGAATCCATTTTGACATAAAGATGGCCGCCATCCGCAAACTATTAGGCTATTAGCCTATTAAATTGGTCAAACGATGCTCCCTCCATAAAAGAATGTTGTTGCAAAGTTTGGTAGAGATCGGATGGTTATGTTAGTCGTAATTTAACTTAAGCTTTGAACATTTGTGTGGCCGCCATTACGTTTCTGTCAATATGGCGGCGATGTAAAACATGACACTGAGATGCCCTTTGCTAGTGCTACCTCTGTACCAAATTTCGTTCCATTCGGTTTCACCGTGTTTGAATTAATAGGGGGAATTGAGTTTCACACAAAGATGGCCACCATCCGCAAACTATTAAGCTAATGACCTAGTTATTTGGTCAAAGGATGCTTCCTCTATAAAGGTATGTTGTTGCAAAATTTGGTAGAGATCGGATGATTAGGTTAATCGTAATTTGATTTAAGCTTTGAACATTTGTGGGGCCGCCATTACGTTTCCGTCAAGATGGCGGCGATATAAAACATGACACTGAGGTGTCCTTTGCTAGTGCTAGCTTTGTACCAAATTTCGTTCAATTCGCATTCACCGTGTTCGAATTGATAGGGGGGGGACAGACATTCAGAGTACACACACTCACACACACACACACAGACACACACACACACACACAGACTCACACACACACATACACACACACACACATACACACACACAGACAGACATACTTTTTTCGCCCTGTGTTGATCTCATAAGTCTACTTTCATTTTTTGCAAAAATCGAAAGTAGGCTAATAAGAAGACACACGTCTGAGGTGAAAGAGGTGAAAAGTGGGGGTTGAAGGATTCCTAACGGAGCGTGTATCTCTTAAACGACATAGGCGAGGAGTTTGAAACTCAGCGGGGAAAAAATCAGCATAAAAATAAGTAAATAGGTGTTTGAGCGTTTTTTCATAAATCCAATTTAAGGGGCCCATGGGGAGGGGTGAATTTCTGGAAAAAAAAAGACAGGTAATATGTAAAATTATTCATGGCCTATGTTGTAGACAATAACACATTACATCTTTTTTGTCTCTTGCTATTTCATCATACGACGAATACTTAGGGAGTTATTAATGCTAAGTCCCAGGAATGACATAAAAATTGATTCGAATGCATTTTCAAAAGATAGTTTTTTTAATACTTTTATTATATTTTTCACGTCTTTTAGGGTCCGAAACCAACATGATATTTTGATGTTTTTTTCCGTCCCATGCATTTTTGGTTCCAGGTGATAGAATAATTTTCCACTAGGACCCATGCTTATCTATCTGTATAACTAATGTTATAACGGGATTCCATATTTTATTGCGGGCGACGCCACGGGTAACAGCTAGTAGTATTATATAAGGAGCCTGATTACAGGACTCTGGGCTTCATTCACCCGACTGATTTCAACCACGCTACTCTGCCCGACTGCGGCAAGCGTGACCTGGAATCGAACTCAGACAATAACACCTGTCTGAGTCCACACTGTTTATACTCATTCTTCGGTACTTAATAAAAGTCAGATGGTTATTAATCTGCAACAAGTCTATTCTTTTCCACGTAATCGACAGCACGCGGTAAAGGAACCGTGTTCTTAGTAAGAATATATCTGCAAAGTCAAGATACGCTGCTAAAACCTAAGTCACGTACCTCATTGAGCATTTCAACCTTTCACTGATTTGAGAGCATTCCAACACGCTTCAATTTGCTTTCGGTTTCGGTATGCAACAGAAGCTGCCTGTTCCAGAGCTCGTTAAGGTCTCGAAATTTCCCCTCGATTTCCTCAGCAAAATTGATCGATTTTGACTGTTTAAAATCTCCACTGTCTGTCCTGTTAGCTACCAGGTAGCGAGGAGACTTGACCACTGGAAAACTGGGGCATACCGTCTAGGCTCTCTGGCCAGATGACCAAGTTGGTGGCCCTTCCCCAAGCGCAAGGGTACATGGCGCACCTCCTGACGGGATGGGGCGTACCGTCTAGGCTCTCTGGTCAGATGACCAAGTTGGTGGCCCTTCCCCAAGCGGATACTACTGCAAGGGTACATGGCACACCACCTGACGGGATGGGGCATACCGTCTAGGCTTTCTGGACATATGACCAAGTGCGTTGCCCTTCCCCATGTTTTTCGTAAGGGTCAAACAAAACATGGGACCGGAAATACAAAAGCAAAAAGAAGAATTGCTGAGTTTCACATACATTATTGTTGATCCTCCTACCACATGTAACTGGTGAACCGCAGATAGGCGATTAGGATTAATCCTTTACTACCAGTCGCTTTTACTCCCATATTCTAAAATACCAGACTCATTTTTATGAAATACCATTGATTCAAGAATATCATCATAACTTCTGTATTTCTAAAGATAATGGCGGTGAAATATTTATTTGAAGAACAAATTTACTCGCTATAAACCACTAACATGTCGCTTACTACGAGTATATTACATTTGTACTACAAGACATTTTATCGTCCACCTCGTTGCGTAGCGGCCAGCACTCTTGGTTGTCACGGCAGAGGTCCGTGTTCGATTCACGGTTCTGCCAAGGAATTTACTTCTGGTCCGAGGGCTGGGACGGGTTACACTCAGCCTCGTGATGCAAAAATGAGAAAAGGTGGGTTCGATTCCCACCTCAGCCATCCTGCAAGTGGTTTCCCACTTCTACTCCAGGCGAATGCCGGGATGGTTCCTAACTTAAGGCCACGGCCGCCTCCTACCCAGTCCTCATCTGAATTATAAATACACACACCAATACACCGATTATATTAGCACAGGTTATCACACACATTTCGCCCACACACCCAAGTGCACGGGGCTATATGACCCATTGTCCTAAAGCCCCTCAATGAATCAACAACAACATTTCAAATCAAGATTAATGAAATGCAAATTAAAACACAAACTTAAAAAAACATCTGAAATAAGACATTTACGATTTCTTATGTTTTGAGCAACATGATGGCTCACTCTCACTTGTCTATGCGCAGCAGTTTTTAAGTAAAATGTATAGCTCATTAGAGTGTGAGGCATGCTCAGAACCTGGTCTGTCGAGATACAGCGGGCAGGGCTCATACCTAGTTCAATTTCGTACTAATAATTCACTAACGTTGCATTATTATTTACAATGCAGTCATTGTTGCCTACACGTTCGTCTTCATTTCCGTCACTTTTAGAGTCAGCAAATCGGTCACTGATAACAACACCACGAGATTGGTGACCCCACGAAATGTCATAGTCAATTTTGCCTCCCACATTAACATTATTTGAAATCCCAGATGTTGTCACCTCTTCCGACAAGCGAGTCTTATGCTCTTGTATCATACAGACTCCATGAATGACCTATGTCTGTCACGCGTACGGATCTGGTAATAGATCGATGACCATGTGCACAACTCCAGCTCTTCAGTCTAACCAGCATTCGAGTAACTTTGCTACGCCAGAAAGTGCTGAATGCGATGTCAAAATGAATAATTCCCTAAGGATTTTTGTTTTCTAGCCTACGTTTGATGTTTGCAAAGAATGAAAGTATACTTATGAGATCTGCACAGTGACAAAAATGGTGTGTCTGTCTGTGTGTACGTGTGTGTGGGATTTGGTATGTCTGACCCCCTATCAATTCAAACACGGTGAAACAGAATTGAATGAAATTTGGTACAAATGTAGCCCTAGCAAAGGGCACCTCAGTGTCATGTCTTATATCGCCGCCATCATGACGGAAACGTAATGACGGCCGCCCAAATGTTCAAAGCCTAAATCAAATTATGACTAAACTAATCATCTGATCCCTACCAAATCTTGCAACAACATACATGGTCATCAGCCCAATACTTTGCAGATGGTGGCCGTGTATGAGTGCGAATCATTCCCCCCTATCAATTCAAACACAACGAAACCAAATCAAAGCAAGGGACAACTCAGTGTCATATTGTATATCGCCACCATCATAACAAAAAAGAAATGGCGCCCACCCAAATGTTCTGAGCTTAAATCAAAATTCGACTAACTAAATCAGCTGATCTCTACCAAATTGTCAAGAATATACCTTAACTAGCTGTAGTGCCCAGTGGATTTATATGTTTGATGAATGATAATGAATACTACCACAGAAGTGGCACATGACACTTAAACTAACAGAAAAAATAAAATTAATGTCTAATGGTGGTGGTGGTGGTTTAGTGGGGTGATAAGTAGTACAGTATAATGGACGTAACAGTTCATTTTCCCGTAATGATAATAATGAATAGGTAAACGGCTTTTTACTAACTTCAGCACTGACACATGTAATTTACAAACG
Organism: Meconema thalassinum; assembly: GCA_946902985.2. Lineage (NCBI taxonomy): Eukaryota > Metazoa > Arthropoda > Insecta > Orthoptera > Tettigoniidae > Meconema > Meconema thalassinum. Next base: position 181,139,637 of record OX336398.1, on the reverse strand, counting down.
AATTTAAAAAAATATTAGAAAGAGGAGTAAGTGAAATAAAATACACTGCCTAGGGCCTATATCTCATTGGCTGTTAAAAACGTAGAGACCAATAGTGTCGTCTTTTGTCGCATAGCGCCGTAGGAAAATAATCAGAACACTTTGGAAAACTTCGGCTGTCCCGAGCTCCTGAGGTAGCAATAGTATTATTTATCGCCACATAGCGCTCAACGATAAGGTCCGGAATAAATGAAGGTAAATTTGAAAGCACCAACGCTTATTGCAGCTGATAACCAACACCATTGCACTTATACTGAGGCGTAATATGTTAATGATGATAACTGTTTTAAGGGGCCTAAGAAATATTTTTTGGACTAATTACTGTCCGTGACTGCAATTTGTAAGCAGTGCAAGATTTAACTATTTTCGCAATTCTGCACCAGAACACTGCAGCCGGAATTGCCAGTCAACAATAGACATTAAAATAATCTTACAGTTACACTACTACGTACATGAATGGTTCTAGGGCCTTAATAAGTGGTTTTCAAGTTTATTTTGTCTGTTATTCTAAATGTAGGGAATGGAGAGCGTTGTGCAAAATATCAAGTGCACAGTGTTACCAGCAGGGTCTAAAAGTGTATCAAAGAGTTGATGCAATTTGGAGGAACGGTGTAGATTTGTGATAAAGGGCCTAAATGCAGGGAATGGTGTGGTCAGTCCGAAATTTAAAGTGGACAGTGTCACCCGCAGGGTTCCAAAGGTTAAGTATACAAAATGTGATTCAGATCAGTGAAACGGTGTAGATTTGTGCCAAAGGACCTAAATGCAGGGAATGGAGTGTTCTGTCCGATATTTCAAGCAGACAGTGTTACACGTCGGGTTCCAAAGTTTGATTCAGATCGGTAAAACGGTGTAGATTTGTGATAAAGGATCTAAATGCAGTGAATGGAATGGTTTGTCCGAAAATGTAAGTGGTCAGTGTTACCCGCAGGCGTCCAAGGGGCAAGTATACAAATTTTGTTTCAGATCGGTGTACGCATCACAACCCATAACGCCAGCTGTTCGGGAGCGCTTGTTCTTCCGACTTGAAATGAAAATCCGACTTACTGAACAAAAATGAATCTTTATGGTTACCTGAGAGTAGTAGCGTCTTTTGCCTAAACTGCAGGGTTATCAGCCAAAGAGTTTCAGGATGGCGGATATATGAATCATGCAAGTATTATAGCCAAGCCGTAACTTACGATTCAACAGGGCCTTGCCTTACCAAATGCGATCATCGTACATAGGGATGTTTACACTGTCCTCAAGGAAGTGAACGCTAGGATATTAGCATCAAAAATTAGAATATGTAACCGCATTAGTGACTAACAGTTCAGACAGACCATGCCATATCGTGCTTGTCCGTGCTGGTGTATTTCTTGGGATATACGTTTAGTTAGAGATAGCAGTTGCTGCTCTTTGCTTTTTTCTTTCCATTAGTTTATTTTATTTCCCTCCGCAGACACCAACAGGGACCCTGCACGAATTCCCGTTTTTTGGATATGTTTTGACTTCTAGTCTAAGTCTGTTTCAGTTGCGTATTCCTTTTAACTTGTGGGTGGCGCTCCACACGGCAACCTGTCGAAGTTTTGGATCCAGCAATCTCAAGAATGCTTCCAAACCACTCAAGCAGAGGTCGTCTTTGTCGTCATCTACAATCTCCTTGAAGACTCTATTCCATGAATCAACTTATATTATGTAGAGTGTTTTATTTTTCAAATGTTACCCATTCTGGTTTTATTATTTTTGTTTCCCCTCCCTGCCCGCTTGCTCATGCTCTCTGTGGTCAAATTTTCCCTATCACTTCTCGTCTGGACGTGTGAGTGATAAGTTTAGTCCTCTCAAGGAGGCCCGTCTCCTTAACACATGAGGTGATTCAAATCGACGCCATGTCTGATTTTTGTGTCTAGCGGCTGCAAGGATACGCCAACCCTCAATTCATCACGGCAAGATAAGTAACTACCTGCATTGATTTTAACCATTTTTAAAGGGTTTTAATGTGATTCAAGAAAGCTTTAATGGATTTTATAGGCAGTATTTTGATTGTCGCAATATTGCTCAATAACTGCCCTCTGTGGGAACTGTCATTCTTAGCCAACTTGGCTCGCCACTAAAGTCATGAAATCTAGCATTTCTTGTACTAACTAAGGGAACACTTTCCTGAAACGAGCGATTTATATCAAATTCAAAGCTGTCTAAAACTTAACTTATCTGCCTTCGAGTGATCTCTGCCTACTCCTTTAAACTGTCATTTCATCTCTGGATATTTCCATTCTAAATAGACTCTAAACTGTGAAAAACTGTACTCAAAACTTAAAATTATTTATAAATTCCTACTCAATGTGAACTCATTAACTGCAACATCAAGACTACATACCGCTAAAAAACCGTCAAAGTGTAACTCAATGAACCTATACATACAGCAATAGTGACAATTTAAAATCTTTCAACAAACGTAAGTGCTGCAAACAGTGCCCGTTCAACGATCTTCCACGCCGCGATTCGTTGAGAGCAATAAAATTGGCCAAGACTAATCCCATATTTCCTATATTCCTAATTCCCTTTACTAACAATTTAGAGTATATATTTAAACTAGTTACTTTTTTCATTGAGGCCTCGCCTATAAATAGGCGCCCTCCCATTTTTGCTAAACTTAACATTTATTCACTCTGTAAAAATGTATATGTGGTTATAAACGCACATTTTAATACGCATGTTTTCCTGTTACTTCAGGAAGTTAGAGTTTTCTAATATTGTTAAACATTTATCTAATTTGGGTATCCCAGGCTTCAGTAAAGGTGACCTTTCCTATTAGAATTTAGCCTTTCTTACTGTCCACATTACCAGTGGTTATAATCCACTTATTAATTTCCTTTTCCTTCTCCTGCTGTGCCCAGGAATTTATAGCCTTTTCACTTGCCACAAAGGCATTCTAAAAGAATTTTCTGAAATATTGGTATTCTAACTAACCAATATAACGAAATATTAAACCAAATAATAAGTCCTTTATTATCATCATTATAAGCTTTAAACTTTTTAATTGTATGCACAGTTCGAACCCCTTGTGAGGTTTTTAGTACTTGCAATAGGTCCGAGACCTATCATTATTATTTGCTTTCTACTTCTATTGTTAGGTAGGACCTTTCCTTCCCTATTTTTTCTCTTGAATTAATTCAACATTCAAAGAAATGAACAAAATCACCGAATGATAAACTTATTGCAAACTCAATCACTTGTTGCGTTTAGAGCAAAACTTTTATTAACATCATTTAAAAAGTTTCTTTTAGCTATCATTGCTTATTCTAATAAATCATTAAGGCAAGTATAGCTCGCTCAGCCAGCTTCCTATTTGTAGTGATTTTCGCTCTGGCTTATGATTTACTGTTTAGAATTTTGGTTTTGTTCAAGTTAGGTTTGGGTTTTCATCCTTTCTAAACTTTTGGTCGGCAACCTGCTGGGTACGAGTTGAGCCTTCTTTAAACGCAACAGTTAGTCCTCTCTAACGATTTCTATTACTAATAATAAAAAACTTTATTAAAAGCCCAAAAGGTGCTTTATCTCTGCCCACTCTGGGGGCATTCGAATGTTCCTTTGGGGATCCCACCGTGTCGGGTTCCGGACATTTAAATATTTCTGGCATTTCAGAATGCTCCAGAAAATCTCACCCTTTTGAATGGAAGGTACATAAATCATTTTCATCTGCCATACCTTTGTTCGCCAGTGCACAACGTCCCTAAAGTATGCCCAAATTAATGCTCGGGAGGGAAAGAGCACTTAGCGATAGCTTGCCGGTAACCTCAGCTCACGCTGCTCTCTCCGTTACCCATGCTTAGGCTCCCACCTATGCAGGTTGCTTCCGCAGGTTTAGCGCAGTATATCTAATTATTCTCACTACCTTACCACTTTATTCTGACTCGGATTCTCTTCTTCGCTGCCTAAGATCGTTTCTGCTAATAAACCCTTCTCCTTTTCTTTTCAATTCATCTTCCCTTAGGTAGTGTCTGAGCTCAGGATTAACCTACCACGTGCCGTCCCGTTGGGTTAAATGGCGGCTATTGTTTGCTCTTAAATCCATATATTTCCGTAACTTCATAACCTTTTAAAAATGTACTGACGAAGATATAACATATTTAGTATCAAATGGTTTATAGAAACAGCAGAAAATCCTAATGAAATCGTTTATTGCAAGACAAAATATTGTGGAGTTATACTAAACCAGTTGTTAAACATGTGATAGTGTACTGCCTGTGTGGCGTACTGGTCGTGAGTGACCTGGACTCATAATGCGGAGGTTCTTGGATCAAATCCCAGCAAGTTCGATTTTTTAACTTTTTTTTTTGTATTTATTGATTGATAACTACTCACACGTTATAATGTTAAGCATATATAGTGTGTATTTTGCAATCAAAAATTACATACTGTACTTATAACACCACATACTTCAACACTCAACAACAGCGATTAAAATTTGTTTTCATTGTTCCGTGGTTGAGTCTATTGTTGTTGTTGTTGATGTTGTTGATTCTTTACGAGTTTTGCGGCATCAAGTTCTTATAGCCCCGTGTACTTGGGTGTGTAGAATTTGTCTGATACCCTGTCTTACTGAGATGTATGTAGGCTTACTAGTGTGCGTACATTTATACGAAGAAGAATTTGGTTAGGAAGCTGTTGTTGCTGTTGTTTTTTAATTTGAGATGCATCAACACCATGGTCATTTAGCCCTGTGAACTTGGGTCAGTGTTAAATTTTGTCTGATAACCTGTGTTATTGTGATGGCTGTATTAGTGTATGTATATATAATTCAGGTATGGATTCAATCAATCAAAGTCTTATATCTGTATAGAACGTTTTATTTCAAAAAGCTACTACAAGCAACATCCAATTATACTCATTGAAAAGGCAAAATGTTATAACTATACCCATGCATTTAGGGGAAGGTAGGCTATATGTTCTTTACTGAAAATCTGGTTTCTTATTTTGTTTGAAAAGAAAATAATAATTTTATTAGAAAACGTTATTCATGTTTGAAAAATATACGAAATAAAGTATTTTCTTTACATAATGAGAAAATAAATCCCTTTTGGCAAAATGTTGCAAGTACTATAACAGAAGCAGTGGAGTACAATATTAGACCGTTGCATGTGAAGCACATGCAACGTTCTAACTCTGAAAGAAAAATGTTTTGTTCATAATGTAACTGATAGATAATGGGCTTTTAATTTTGAAATTTAAGAGGAGTAGACAAAATTCCCAATTCAGGTTGTATTACCTTAAAAAGCATCATTATTCATTAAATTTGAGAAATTAACGTTTCTTTCCGTTTCTGAAAAACTTGGTTTCTGGCACTTGCAACGTTCTGGTGCGGACCTATTCAATTAAATTGTTAATTTTTTTAAGCCCTTCTATTAAATCATTAATTTCAAGTGTCAGAATATGTTCTACGGTTAACAAATATAAGTTCTTGAGAAAGCCTTGCTTAGATAATGGATGTTGTCAACAACCTTCCAAGTACTGTTTGATCCCATTTAGAAATGAATGTGACTTGCAAATAACGTTACTTGATTGACGCTGACGTGTGAAACAATTTCCAAGCTCCTAAATGTAATTGGTAGAGGAAAAAGCCGCTAAATTCGGCATAATTTAATTCCTTAATTTACAATTTTTTGCCTAGTTTTCACATTTTGCAAAAATGAGGAAAAAGTAGACTTATGAGATCGATCCGGGAAAATGTGTGTCTGTCTGTCTGTTCTTCTGTCTGTCTGGCTTTGTGTGTGTCCCCCCTATCAACTCCTAAACGGCTGCAGCTATCGAAACCCAATTTGGTAAGAATAAAGAGCTATATCTGAATATCTCACGGCCATATTTGAAATTGACGTCAGTGCTACCAACCGCTGAGAAATCACAATTGAAATTTAAGCTCTATGTTCGATATCTCAGAAGTTATGCGTGCGAACTATTCCAAAATTGGCACACATATAGATAATAGCATTCCAGATTAATTTTCTGAAGTCCATACAAGCCAGTGTTGCCAACATGATTAAAAGCCTGCCGTTATGTCCAATTTCTAAATGCATGTAACTTTTATATTATCGATTGGATTTCAACCAAAATTCGTATGTACTATGTGTACTACAACACATATGACTGTGCGTATTCTAAAGAGCCCCCAGGGCTGCCAACTGTTAATAAATGCTCTCAGTATGTTTTAACCCTAATGTAAATATATCAGAAAGTATGCAAGCCAAGAGGTGTAAACTTTACACATGTATAGCACCAGACATTCTACCTAAGTTTGGTGTAACTCATATACATCAGTGCTGCCAACACGATTCTAAGCCTGCTGATAGGTCAAGTTTTAAATGCATATAACTTCTATACTAACTAATGGATCTCAACTAAATTTCGTATGTGCTTTGTGTACCATAACAGTTATGACTATGCTTATTCACAAGAACCAACAGGCCTGTCAACTGTTAATAAATGCCCTCTCCATTTGTTTAATCCTAATATCAATATATCAGAAATGTATGCAAGCCACCATGTCAAAACTTTGCACACGTATAGTACCTGACTTTCTAGATTAATTTGGAGTATCTAATATACATCAGTACTGCCAACATGATTCGAAGCTTTCGGATAGTTTCAATTTGTAATTACATGTAACTTCTATACTAACAATTATTCTATTACCAACTGGCACTATAATAGATCGCAATATGTAAGATTAATTCTGAGCATCACATACAAGCCATTGTTCCCAACATGATTTTACGCGCACTGATAAATCCAATATCGAACACCATGTAACGTCTGTACTATCCATTAGACTTCAACCAAATTTTCTATGTGCATTCTGTACCGTAAGAGATGGAACTAAGAATAAATTCAGAGTGACCAGGGCTGCCAACTGTAGTAAGTAACTGTATTAGGCTACACTATTTTGGGTGTATTTCAAACTACAGTATTTAGAAATGTTGGTATTACCAACTTGATATCGTCATTATTGTAGATGGGTTTATATAGATTGGCTTGAACCTTAAATTTTAAGAAAAGTAGGCTCTTTAGTTCGTCACGGAACTTCTTGTTATTTATATAGATGACTGTGCACTTTCTTCTGTATGGATCAAATTGCATTCTTCTACCATAGTCATAACAGCTGAACTCTTAAGAAGACAAAACTCATGAATATTTGTATTTCGAGGAAACAAAACACTATTTGCTTTGTCGTCGCAGGTTCATTTTCATCGCAGTGAATTGCATAATATTACGTTTGTTGCTGATTAACATTGCCTTTTGTTAATAAATATGTTAAGTGATTTTCCTTTAAATAATGTTTTCTCACACAGTGTTGTGTTGTCTGTCATGTACATTTTCCTTGATTCCTCTACGGGGAACATAGGGTAGTGTGTAGAGAATGTTTGCCGACATAACCCAGGATGCCCTGAGACTCACGCTCGCACTGTGCTCATGTTGCCTCGCTTGCAATCGCGTGCATAGTATTTCGAACGTAATTCATGATGACAATCAATTAATTACAACCGAAATCATGAAATGCAGCCACAGGAAATCACAAACTTACATTGACACCAAATTAGCCATTGAATAGCAAAATGAAGTAGGAGACTTTTTTAATTAGGAAGAAAATAAAGTCATGGACGAAGCAAAGAGAATGTTACATTTAAGTTGGCTCAAGCACCGACGGCATTTTTGAAGAATAAAATTGTTTGTACATCAAATATAAATACAGATATTAGGAGATCTCTTTGAAATTTTTCTGGAGTATGGCACGCTAAAGAAGTAAAAGCTGGGCAGTTGAAGCAGCATAAAAGTGAAGATTAAGAGCACTCAAAAATGTACTGTGACACTGTATCAGAAGGCTATCAGGGCAACAAATGGAGAGGTATTTAAATGTGTAGCTAAGGCGAAATATTTCTGGCGACTACCAACCACGAGACGATATAAGTTGGCAGGACACATATTAGGTCTTTAATATGGAAGGAAGTGAAAAGGATAAGAATTATAGGGATAGCCCAAAGTTAGGATAAGTTAAGAAGATTGCCTGGAATGTAGACCGTAGAGATGAAACAGTTTACTCAGGAAATAAAGGTACAGACAGATGGATCAAACCAATTCAATGACTGAAGACGCAAACAGAAAAAACAACAAATGAAAAATACGAACTTGCCACAATGACTTAAAATTCGATTGTTCAAATGTCCTGTATTTGCAAATGAATCTTCGCAAAGGATAAATTACAATGGTTTCTAGCCTCTATTTATTAGCATGTGTGGCCTCAATTGTCCCCATAGATCTGAGTTGTTTACCCAAATACTTCACGAATATCGCTTCTTGCCACCATTAATTAGGATGTGATTAATAGTTCTTATGTACTCTAAGGTAAATTGACTTTGCGTTTACAACACAACAATGGTCTCTCGGCTCTAATGTTTAGGTAGTGTGTCCTTAAATGTTGCTTGACAGAACATTTTGCTTTGCAAACAGAACCTTACTACAATTCTCTACGCAATGGATTAACATGTGACTCATCAATGATCCCCATTGTATAAATTTTGATTCGCATGTTACATATATGTCTCCTAGCGGCTATGGATTGGCATTTACCCTCTTAGTAAATATGCCTTCGCATACGATACATGCATATATCATAACGCAGCTATGGATTCCCATGTGTGCTTTCACATGTCCTTTAAGACGAACTTTGATTCGCATACGCTACATGAAAATATCATCTCACCGTTATGGGCGAGCATGGTGTCTTGAAATGACACATTGGATTCATAATATTATTCGCTACATGAATATGCTTGCTCGGAGGTATGAATTAACATGTGTGCCATCAAAGCCCCTCTCTCCTTTAATTTGCCTTAAGATACGCCACATTAAAATGTTTTATCACTTCTATGGATAAAGCAAGGATTTTTGGAATTAACACATTGTCTAAACTTGATTTCATATACGTAACAAGAGTATGGGCTATCGCCACTATAGATAGGCATTTGCATCATCAAATGTCCTCTAAGGGCAATCTTAGATACAAATGCGATGCATGAATATGTATTTTCACCGCTAAGGATACGCATGTGTAAACTTTGATTCGCACAAGCTACATGAACATGGCCTCTCGCGGCTATGGATTAGCAAGTGATTCTTCAAATTACCTCTTTGGGAAAACATGGATTCACATACTCTACATGAAATTTTCTTCTCGCCGCTATGAATGGACTAACATGTGTCTCTTCAAAGGACCTTTGTGATAAAACTTGGAATCACATACGCTACATGAAAACGGCATTTCTCCGGTATGAACGAGCATGTGTGTCTTCAAAGATCCTTTTTGGTAATACTTGGATTCACATACGCTACATGAAAACGGCTTCTCACCGCTATGAACGAGCATGTGGGTTTTCAAATTTTCTTTGCGGGTAAACTTAGATTCACATACGCTACATGAATATTGCCTCTCGCTGCTATGGACTAGCATGTGTCTTTTCAAAGGTCCTTTGTGATTAAACTTTGATTCACATACGCTACATGCAAACGGCTTCTCGCCGCTATGGACAAGCATGTGTCGATTCAGAGGTCCTTTTCGGTTAAACTTACATTCACATACGCTACATGAAAACGGCTTCTCGACGCTATGGATAAGCAAGTGTCGATTCAATTTTCCTCTTTCGAAAAACTTTGAATCACATACGCTACATGAAAAGGGCCTCTCGCCGCTATGGATGAGCATATGTGTTTTCAAAGATCCTTTATGGATAAACTTAGAATCACATACACTACATGAAATCGGCTTCTCGCCGCTATGAACGAGCAAGTGTGTTTTCAAATGTTCTCTCTGGTTAAATTTGGATTCACATACGCTACATGAGTATGTCCTTTTTCCGGTATGACTACGAATGTTAGGCTTCAGATTTTGTATGACGGTAATTTTTCCACTAGATGCAGAGTTAGTAAATTGTCTTACACTAGTACCAAATGCGTAACTTTTTCTTCCAGCAGAATCCATCGTATCAGGACTTATCAGTCTGAAATCAGTAGTGCTAACAGTTAACAGTGCGGTATATTATCACGGAAGTTGAATAGGGTCCTAGGGATCTAAGTGGAATTAACATAATTGGAATTACTCTTTTTAATACCAGCACCAATACCAGTAGTTCTTTTTTCAAGTACCGGTAAATGATGGCGTTTCCACTCACTTTACAATTATCTGTATATTATGATGAATTAAGTTTTGCAGTCTATGGCCATTGCAGGATTTCTTAAATGAACGCCCATAGGTTCCCACAAGATCAATTACAAGTAGCTCCAACTTTGGCTAGCAAAAGCAAACTGTCACTGACACCTAGCAGCGAACTTTGGATCTTGATAATGTGTTGCTTACCAGCGAAATATAACCTATAAGTTCCCACACACAATACTAATTGTAGCGGTTGGTTGTTTTAAATTCAATAAATCTGACATGGGCCCGCGGGCTTTCCTTGCTCTCTGAAGGAAAGCATTCTGAAGGATTTTAACGCTCATTAAATTCCGGCGGCTTTGTTCTGGTTTGAACCCGTGATCTTCGGCAGAGCAGTTCAGATTGTTACCGACTACGCTACCGAAGTCATTATATGTATATTTTACAAGTGTGACTAATCGGAGATTTTGGATTCATAGCACTGACCGCACCCGGCTTGCTGGAGCGAAGAAACGATTATGATGATGATGATGATGAGCACTGACAGTATGAGAGTATTGGGAGCGTATCGTAGCCTCCATAATCTTCTGATAAAAAGTGGTTAGATTTTTTACATGCTGGGAGCCGTAAAGGACAAGGTGCATATGACCTTCCCTTTGCATCACTGCTTGATCTTCTCCTATGTTCAAGAAAATGAGTCTATTCTTGCGCGAATATTACGGTGAGAGGCGGCTAAATTGATGAGTGACAAGTATACATTACCGTTGTTGTTGTTGTGGTTTTTGTTGTTGTTTGATTCACCAGTCTTTAGACCCTTCCAATTCAGTACCCCATGTCTCCTAATCTTGATGTTATCAATTTATTCATCATTACAAAGCTTCCACATTCTACAGCCCAAGCAATGTACTTAATTTCGCCATCAGGCCGAGACGTCTTCCTAGGGAAGATTTACTTGCGGGGTAAAATCTTCTCTCCGTCATCTACCAGCCTTTGAAACAGATGGAATTAGTGCACATTCCTCTCAGATCATAAAACATGCCAGGCTCGTAGCTCAGACCCAGCTTATGAGGTGATCCCAAGTAATGCCATAAAGAACACAGAGCAGACAACGACGCGGCTAATTAATGAGTCGTCTATTCAAGAAGAGAACCAGAAATCCTTAGAACCTCGCCACTCAAGACACCCCACGTTCTACGGTCTTACACAATACCGATGTGCCTCTGAGACCCATAGTTAGCGCCGTAGCAACCCTAACTCATGCTCTTGCTAAATATTTGAATCAGGTCCTGCATAGATTATTCCCTTCGCTAGCCTCTCACGTTATAAATTCGCCACACTTCGTATATACGAGCATAGCGAGTAAAAACCTGAGTGATGGGAATCTACTGGCAAGCCTTGATGTAGAGTCCTTATTTTCCAGCGTTCTAGTACGTGACGCCACACAGATAATCAGGTAAAAGCATATAGCCACAGGTGGTTCAGAGGACTAAATTGATGAATACTGCGTTAACACCACAGTCTTCGTCTTCAATGGGCAGATGTTTCAACATTAGGAGGGAGCAACCACGGGATCCCCCTCCCTCCATTATTGGCCAACGTTTTCATGGTAAATTTGAGGAAGAAGCTGCAAAAGGGGGCCCATTGAAACCTGAGTGTTGGTAAAAATACTTAGACGACGTCTTTTGATATGGAAACATGGACGCAACACCCTCCAGGAATTCCTCGACATAATCTGGAGCAGACAACTGAGCATCAACTTCACAATGGAAGAAGAAGAAAATAATCCGCTGGCCTTCGAAGATGTTGTGCTCTATAAACGAGCAGACAACACGCTCGAACACAGGGTCTATAGGAAAGGCACTCATACAGATCGGTACCTACATGCAAACTCAATTCATCCACCGTCACATAAGGAAATGGTAGCTTGGACACTCGTCATCAGAACCAACAGCATTTACGATGAGGACGCCGTACACTTACTTGCTTTTTCCTTGACGCTACGGTCCTTGCAGAACCTTGGTCTCCGCAACTATCTTCTTCCAAAGCTTTCTGTCGATTGCCTTGGTCCTCCACCTCCTGACTCCCATGGTACGTAGATCGTCCTCCACTTCCTCGATCCACCGCTTTCTTGGCCTACCTCTATGTCGTCTACCTCCTGGATTTAATACCCAAGTTTCAGCTCCATATGTAACCACTGGTCGAATGACAGTTTTATAAATAGTAACCTTAGCTTTCCGTGATACTTGCCTGCTTCTTAATGTTGGAATTAAAGCATCATAACATTTATTTCCTGCAGCCAGTCTGGTGCTGATTTCCTTTTTAACTTCGTTTTGTGAAGTGATCAGAGAGCCTAGATATCTAAATACCGACACCCCCTCAAAACACTTTTCTCCACTTCTAAATGCTTGTGCAGGTTGACTTGATCGGGAACTCACCAAGAATTTTGTTTTACTAATATTCACTACCAGTCCTATTTGTTGTGCTCCCCTCTCCAATTCTTCATAGGTTTCAAGAAGTGCATCCTTTGTACGAGAAATTATGGCCACATCATCCGCATATGCCATAATTTGAATCAATCTATGATATATATTCCTTTCACGATTTGCAGTGATGGTACGCACGGCTGTTTCTAAAGCGACATTGAAGAGGACAGCAGACATTGGATCTCCTTGCCTCAGCCCGACTGTGACATCAAAGCTTCTCGTTACCCTTCCTTGTACACATACTTTGGCCTTACTTCCGCTCAAAGCTGTCTTAATTAACCTAATCAGTTTGCCCGGATAACCAAGGGCATTCATCTCCATGAGTAGGTTTCCTCTTCGCACTGAATCATATGCCTGTTTTAAGTCCACATAAAGCTGATAATGTGTAATGTTATATTCATAGCATTTCTCCAGAATGATCCGCATTGTAAAAATGTGATCTATGGTTGACCGGTTTGAACGGAATCCACACTGATATTCTCCAAGGTCCTGTTCTGCCTTTTGTGCTCAACGGTTGGATATTATTATGGTGAAGATCTTGTAGCCAATACACAGCAGAGATATCCCTCTATAATTTTCATATTTCAATTTATTTCCTTTCTTAGGGATAGGATGCACTAAGGCAGTCTCCCATTCTTCTGGCAATTTCTCTGTTCGCCAAATTTCCAATATCAACTTGTGTAATGCTTGGATCAATATTTCTCCACCATATTTTAGCAACTCAGCTGTTATCCCATCTTCTCCCGGAGACTTATTATTCTTCATCGATAAGAGGACATCTTTAACTTCTTCCAACGTTGGTCGCCCGCTGTTGCATATTGCCGATTCATCATCTTCAGCTTCACAATTTGGTAATTTTCATTCATATTCTTCATTTTGCCCACTTTGTTCTTGTCCTGGATTCAGCACTTCCTCAAAATATTCTGCCCATCTGTCTGATATTTCTTGGTTACTTCCAAGTAGCTGACCTTCTTTGTTTTGTATACAGCTTACTCTTGGTTGGAATCCACCTTTCCTTTGTTTTATATTTCTATAAAATTTTCTGCTTCTCTTATCTTCATAAACATGTTGCATCTCTTTTATCAGTTCCTTTTCTTTTCCCCTTTTCTTTTTTCTATAAAGGTTCTTAGCTCCTCTCCTACAATCCACGTAATTTTGGTGAGTGGCTCTTGTTGTCCTTTGCATGTATGCCATCCTTGCTTTATTTCTTCTCCCCAAGGCTAGCTTTATTTCATCATCATACCAATCCTTCTCTGTCCGTTTCCTTCTTTCTCCTAATACCTCCTGGGCTGCATTTGTTATGGCTTCTTTAATCTCCTTCCATGATTCGTCCACTGTTACTGCATTATTGCTGTTTTTCAGTCCTTCTTCTACTCTTTTTTCATATTCCATTCTCTTTGCAACATCACTAAGTTGATCTTGATTATATCCTTTCTTCCTTTCTGCATTACCTCTGACTCTAACAGCAAGTTTTTGCTTCATTTTAGCTTTTACTAAGTAGTGGTCTGAATCAACATCTGCACCTCGGAAACTACCAACATCTTGGACATTTGATGCGTGCCTTTTATCAATCAATATATGGTCTATTTGATTCTTGGTATTTCCATCAGGTGCCTCCCATGTTTCTTTATGAATTCACTTATGCTCAAATGTAGTACTACTAATTACCATAACTTTTGCCATAGCGAAGTCAATGAGCCGCAAACCAATATCGTTACTCTCAATGGGTAAACTCTGTGCTCCTATTGTGGGCCTAAATTCTTCCTCTTGTCCCACTTTTGCATTGAAGTCCCCGATTACTATTTTAATATCATGTCTAGGTGCCTCATCATACTGTTTCTCAAGTTCTTCATAAAAATTATCTTTTAATTCATCTTCTTTCTCCTCCGTAGGTGCGTGTACACTTATAAATGTGTAATTGAAGAAACGACCCCTAGTTCTCATGACACAAATTCTTTCTTTTATTGCCTTATAACCCATTAAAGTGTGTTTCAATCGTTTGGATATCATAAAGCCTGTTCCACAGATGTTCTCACTATTTCCACTATTCATTAATGTATAATCCTGTAAGTCAATCATCTCAATATCTCGCCACCTAATTTCTTGGAGAGCAACAATTCCGACATTATACTTTCTTAGTTCTTCTTATAGTTTTCTACTTTTTCCTGGCTGGAGTAGGCTTCTCACATTCCAAGTCGCTAATACCAATCCATAACCAATTCCTCGCTTAGGTCATTTTTCCGTTTTATCCGTCAGGGTTATTCTCATTCTTTGCGGATTCTCAACAAACTATTTTTTTACGGGATAGGGCTGTCAGCCCTATGCCTAACCCCCAACCTGGAGGACCAGGGTATCCCTTTTAGTCTGGATCATCACCTTCGACCTGTCCTGCTTGGCAGGCCCTAACGGTAGCTAAGCTACCGCCGGCATAGCTCTCAGGATCTTCTGACCACACAAGCCCCACTACCACGGCAAGGTAAAGATACCATCGATGGGGAGAGGACGCCGTATATAAAGAGAAAATAGGAGATTGGAATACGCTCCTAGCTATTGGATACAGCACAGGACAGATAAATGGGGCCATGAGGATTACAGAACAAAGCCGAGGAACTGCTGAATAGAAAGAAGATCGGCCTCACTATAAATCATTTCCGGGCTGGCTGCGTGGCTCAGCGGTAACGTTCTCGCTTGCTGGGCCCAAGATTGCAGCATCAAATCCTGGCTTAGCCAGTTGACATTGTAGGTGCACAAATACGAGCGAGCCGCGTCAGTACATTTACTGGCAAATTAAAGATCACCTTCAAGGAACAATCCCGGCACCCCGGGGTCACTAAAAGCCACAGTTGTTAAGAGGGGGTATAACCAGTGACATTATTATAATAAATCCTTTCTGCCGTATGTACAGGGGATGACAGAAAGAATCGACAGATTGCTAAGGAAACTCAACGTGACAACCATTAATCAACCAATAAACAAGTTGAAGCAAGAGGTGCGTAAATCTGCAGAGATAACGCAGCCAAACCAGGGCGCAGGATTTCACAAAGTGCCGTGTTCCTGTGGAGAGATATATAAAGGGGAAATAAAAGGCGGGTTTCCATTAGGATTTCCGAGCACATTCGAGACACAAAACAAATAAACTACAGATCTGCAATAGTTGAACATGCTGACGTCACGAGACACGTCATAGGATTTGATAAGGCTGAATATGTTGCTAAGAGTCCAAGATATCAAAACAGGATAACAGAACAGGCAATAGAGATCCTGAAGCTTTTCAATCATTTCAATCTCGAAGACAGGTTTAGGTTTAGCAACACATGGAACGTTGACCGGCTGGGGCACGGACCAATCATGGAACAGTGTGACGTTAATGCCAATCAAGCAGTAACTGACGGACAACCGACGGTTAGTTCGAGTACAGATACGAACTCATGCCCATGATTGAGGCTGCTGCAATGCCAGCCAAACGTCCGGAAACAATCACCGATACACGTCGCGGCTCCACCCAGTAAGCCTAGATAATGAACTAGACACCGGCCAAGAAAGTCTAAATACTTCAATAATCCCCACCAAATCCAACCTCAACCTAATCAATTCCCGTTCAATGTTTTTAAACCTGCCACTGCCAATAACAATTCTAACACCCTCGTTCTGTCCAGTAAAATATCAGATGTTACCCTTGTAAAATTTGTAATGTTAACACCCTCTCGAGTAGTCCTCGGCCGGAGATCCGTAAGCGAGACCAAAACAGAATCTGAATTTTACAGAAGAGTATTACCACTGGGATTTGGTGGACTACATTCCGAATTTCTTGTCAACTGCGGTAGAAATGCACGATTATGGCTCTGTGAGTATGCTACCAATATCCTGCAGACTGGTAAGATTTCTCACCTGATAATGCAAACAAAAAACATCGCTATTTTGAAACCTGTGAAACCAAATAACAAGCCCGAGAGTTACACACCAATTTCACCATTGAGTGTTTGCTACAAATTAGTGGAACGGCTCCTCCTGAACGGAATTTCTCCAAGATAGCTTGTGGAGATACCCATTGAGCAAGCGGGATTTCGACCAGATCGCAGCTGTACTGTACTCAAATTTAATGGCTAAGAGTTGCATTTGAGACAGTGCAGGGAATGAAACTTCCTATGTGTCAAAATTGATGTCTGGATACACGTACAGAAAGGGAGAACAGGTCAGTCTGCTCACAAAGAATAAGCCGGGTCAACCATAAAATACGATACGAGAGAGTCTTGGCGTAGTGGCAAAAACTTGTTTCGAAAGGAAGACCGCGCCAGTCGCAGGGAGTGGCAAGTTTTGTGCTAGGGGCATCTAGACTAGCCCGCACGACCTGCAAGCGCGAACAGCACAGGGGTGGGGAAGTCGCACGCCGCACTTGACACGTGACCACCCATTGCCAATTAATAGAAGGGATTTATGCACATTATAAATCGGTTCATTGGTAATTAGAATGCATTTGAGAAGAAATTTTAATGGCTTAGAAAATGCAATATTTTTTTTTTCAAGATATTATCTGTATTTTGGTTTTTAAGTAAGAAGTCTCAGAGAAGCAGAAACCAGATATTTCGAGGATTCCGCCTCGTTTTCGCGCTGTTTTGGATGAAGACGCCATCTATGACTTGGAGAATGGGGGCTCACCAAGAGGACTCGAGGCTCTTATTGTCTGACACTCGAAGGAGCAAGACGTATTTTTGCGGTGTTATCGGGAAGTGACACGGTAATCTGGGAGAAGAAAAGGCAGAGAGCCGAACTCGTGTAGCAAAGATTTGGTGATATTTTAAGAACAGGACTTAGAAAATATTCAACCAGCGATAATACTTCAACAAATATTAATTGAATTCCAACGAAATGTGATGCAATAACTGACAATATATTTCAGTGATATTGTATAATAAATTTGCAAAGAACTGAGAGAAATATTGCACCACATTAAATATTCCAAAATTCATCATAATGATTATTACGCTGAAAATGGGAGAGACGATTTCGAACGTTATTTAAGTGGAATAGATGGCCTACTAAATACATGGAGAAAACACAACGTGCGAGATGCTGAAGATATTTGAAGTTGACTAAATGAAGCAGAGAAGACGATGGTTTTCGACAGCACTTTTAAAAAATTCAACAGATAAAAGATCAAATGTGAACTATGAAAAATGCTACTACAATGAAGTTCTACAAGACCACTCTACCACGACGATGTCAGGAGATTGTCTAAGATGGCGAGGGAAGACAGGAGATCGGAGTCGAACTGAGTGACGGATCCAGGACGAGGCAGGAAGGGTAATGCTATTCCGGTATTATTATCTAGCTAAGACCAAGACCGACCTCCTCGACACAATTTTAAGTCGGCACCAGGTAGAAATGAATCCAACAAGTAGTATTTTTGTAGATTCAAGATATTTTTAATTGCTCTGAAGTAACATTTCCGATATCCAGCAGTATGAATTTTATCATCTGCGTGGCCGAGTATTTTAAAAATTTTCTTCGATTTGGAAATAAGCTTAATTGCGTATTTGCGATCGATACTTGTGGATTTTCGTATTTTTGAATATGAGATATTGAGAATTTTTAGCCTATTTTCAATTCTGAAAAAAAAAACAGGCTTATGAGATCACCTTTGGTCCATGTGTATGTGTGCGCGCGCGCGCGCGTGTGTGTGTGTGTGTGTCCCCCTAATAACTTCTAAACGGTTGGAGCGATTTCAATGAAACTCGGTAAGTTCATAGCACTATTTCGGACGACCCTGACCGTGCCCTTCAAATTTTGTTACGTCTCATCAATCCGACATTGCGGCTGAGCGATATATTTCTCCAGCATTCAATATCTCCGAAACTGTTCCCGATATCACCCTGAAATTTTTTACGGTGATAAAAGGAACTACTAGAAGTTCACCTATGTGGCTTTTGAAAAACTGGTAACTACAAAACCAACATGGCGGCCACGCGAATTTGCGACTTTTAAATAGACGTTTCTCGCTATTTAACCAACCAAACGCAATAAAACTTGGTACAGTATATGATTATACACATTGTAATGCTCCGACATCTAACTTCGTTCAATTGTTTACATAACCACAAGATGGCGGATGTGCGGAATATTTCACCGGCATTCTATATCTCTGAAACTATTAGCGGCATCACCCTGAAATTTTGTACGGAGATAAAGAGTACTACTGGAAGTTCATCGATAAGATTTTCAAAAACCCGTTCACTACTAAACGAACATGGCGGCCAAGCGAATTTGAAAATTCTAAATAGACCTTTCTCGCGATTTAATGTTCCAAACGCAATGAAATCTGGTACAGGAAATGTTTATACACATTGTAATGCACTGGTATCTATTTTTTTCCATTGTTTACATAACCTCAAGATGGCGGCTGTGCGAATTATAAAATTAAGTTTTTATTTCTTGTGTCGTAATCATGCGATCGAAGTGAAAGTTTGAATAATGAACCTACGCAATAATTTTCTTTTAATGGTACATGACTCTATGGCCTATACATTTAACAATACAACATGGCGACCATCCGAAATATTTTGACGGCTCTGAATATCTACGAATCTATTATAGCATTCAAACTGATTTTTCTTAAGTTCATAGAGGCTATGAGCTTAAGTTCACATATAGGACTTTAAATAACCTGGTGATCACAAATCAAATATGGCGGCGACGCGAAGTATAAATATTCACAAGGACGTTTCTCGCAATTTAACCATCGGAGTGCAGTGAAACTTGGTACAGTAAATCCTTATACGAATGTTAATCTACTGCCATCTAATTTATTTCAATTGTTTCCATAACCACAAGATGGCAGCTGTGCGAAATTTTAAAATCTCCTTGTAACTTCCTGTGTCCTAATCATGCGATTGAAGTTTGAATGCTACACGTACACAATAATCTTCATGTATCAGTTCGTAACTCTAGCACCTACATGTATAAAATCCAACATGGCGACCATCCGAAATATTTAGTCGGTTCTCAATATCTACGAATCTATTACAGCAATCAAACTGTAATTTTGTATCACGATAGTGGCAGTTAACATAAGTAAAATATATGAAAATAGGCTGTATAGTTCTTCAAGGAACTACTTGTTATATTTGAGGTCGCTGACCGTATTTATGAATATTTGGGATTTTTGGGATTTGCGATTTTATTTTAAAACTTGACATTTAGGTAATAAGCAAATTCGAGTATTTATTCTTCAACTTATTAGGATAGACTAGATGATCGTTTCGTGATCATTTCCATTTTGTTGAATTTCGAAAGTTGATGAGAAATAAAGCGGAGGACAGATATTTTGAAATATGATTTTCTGATGTGAAAATTCATTGAAAGAAATGGTGATAAGAAATACTTGCATAAATATCGTAGAGAAACTTATAGCTTTCTTGGAAAGGTTTCTACTACGAATTAAACATTTTATAATGCTGAAATGGAAATATTATTGAGAAAGGTTGAATGAACAGTAAGAATTGTGCAATGCATTTGTCGCATTTTAATACTAGAAAAATAGAGTTCTTAATATTGTCATTATTGAATTACATTGTGGAGAAGTTTTACGAGATCAGTAATATTCATGGTAAAGATCTGTGCCAGCATATTTACATATTGAAGGCTGAGATTTTACGTGAAGCTGTTGACTTTGTAGATAGAGTTCATCGTGTAATTTAAAGCTAACGGGTGGTATTCCAGCATATTGTGGGAAAGGATTGCATTATGAAGCGAATGTGGCAATGTGCGAGTTGGACATTGTTTCACGATATGAATGTTAGTACAGACCAGGTGTTGTCACAAACGAAATCTCTCTGGATACGGGTACAATTTAGACCTGGTGTTGTCACCAACGATATATCTCTGGATAAGGGTACAGTACAGACCAGGTGATGTCACTAACGATATCTCTCTGGATAAGGGTACAGTACAGTCTAGGTGTTGTCACTAACGGTATCTCTCTGGATACGGGTACAGCACAGCCCAGGTGTTGTCACTAACGATATCTCTCTGGATACGGGTACAGTACAGGTGTTGTCACTAACGTTATCTCTCTGGATACTGGTACAGTCCAGACCTGGTGTTGTCACTAACGATATCTCTCTGGATACGGGTACAGTACAGACCTGGTGTTGTCACTAAATATATAACTCTGGATACGGGTACAGTACAGACCAGGTGTTGTCACTAACGATATCTCTCTGGATACGAGTACAGTACAGACCAGGTGTTGTCACTAACGATATCTCCCTGGATACGGGCACAGTACAGACCAGGTGTTGTCACTAACTTTATCTCTCTGGATACGGGTACAGTACAGACCAGGTGTTGTCACTAACGATATCTCTCTGGATACGGGTACAGTACAGACACGGTGTTGTCACTAACGATATCTCTCTGGATACGGTTACAGTACAGACCAGGTGTTGTCACTAACGATATATCTCTGGATACGGGTACAGTACAGACCAGGTGTTGTCACTAACGATATCTCTCTGGATACGGGTACAGTACAGACAAGGTGTTGTCACTAACGATATCTCTCTGGATACGGGCACAGTACATACCAGGCGTTGTCACTAACGTTATCTCTCTGGATACGGGTACTATACAGACCAGGTGTTGTCACTAACGATATCTCTCTGGATACGGGTACAGTTGAGACCAGGTGTTGTCACTAACGATACCTCTCTGGATACGGGTACAGTACAGACCAGGTGTTGTCACTAACGATATATCTCTGGATACGGGTACAGTACAGACCAGGTGTTGTCATTACCGTTATCTCTCTGGATACGGGTACAGTACAGACCAGGTGTTGCCACTAATGATATCTCTCTGGATACGGGTACAGTACAGAACAGGTGTTGTTATTAACGATATCTCTCTGGATACGGTCACAGTACAGACCAGGTGTTGTCACTAACTATATCTCTCTGGATACGGGTACAGTACAGATCAGGTGTTGTCACTAACGATATCTCTCTGGATACGGGTACAGTACAGACCAGGTGTTGTCACTAACGATATCTCTCTGGATACGGTTACAGTACAGACCAGGTGTTGTCACTAACGATATATCTCTGGATACGGGTACAGTACAGACCAGGTGTTGTCATAACGATATCTCTCTGGATACGGGTACAGTACAGACCAGGTGTTGTCACTAACGATATCTCTCTGGGTACGGGTACAGTACAGACCAGGTGTTGTCACTAACGTTATCTCTCTGGATACTGGTACAGTACAGACAAGGTGTTGTCACTAACGATATCTCTCTGGATACGGGCACAGTACATACCAGGCGTTGTCACTAACGTTATCTCTCTGGATACGGGTACACTACAGACCAGGTGTTGTCACTAACGATATCTCTCTGGATACGGGTACAGTTCAGACCAGGTGTTGTCACTAACGTTATCTCTCCGGATACGGGTACAGTACAGACCAGGTGTTGTCACTTCCGATATATCTCTGGATACGGGTACAGTACAGACCAGGTGTTGTCACTAACGATATATCTCTGGATACGGGTACAGTACAGACCAGGTGTTGTCACTAACGTTATTTCTCTGGATACGGGTACAGTACAGACCAGGTGTTGCCACTAATGATATCTCTCTGGATACGGGTACAGTACAGACCAGGTGTTGTTATTAACTATATATCTCTGGATACGGGTACAGTACAGACCAGGTGTTGTCACTAACGATATCTCTCTGGGTACGGGTACAGTACAGACCAGGTGTTGTCACTAACGTTATCTCTCTGGATACTGGTACAGTACAGACAAGGTGTTGTCACTAACGATATCTCTCTGGATACGGGCACAGTACATACCAGGCGTTGTCACTAACGTTATCTCTCTGGATACGGGTACACTACAGACCAGGTGTTGTCACTAACGATATCTCTCTGGATACGGGTACAGTTCAGACCAGGTGTTGTCACTAACGTTATCTCTCTGGATACGGGTACAGTACAGACCAGGTGTTGTCACTTCCGATATATCTCTGGATACGGGTACAGTACAGACCAGGTGTTGTCACTAACGATATATCTCTGGATACGGGTACAGTACAGACCAGGTGTTGTCACTAACGTTATTTCTCTGGATACGGGTACAGTACAGACCAGGTGTTGCCACTAATGATATCTCTCTGGATACGGGTACAGTACAGACCAGGTGTTGTTATTAACTATATATCTCTGGATACGGGTACAGTACAGACCAGGTGTTGTCACTAACGATATCTCTCTGGGTACGGGTACAGTACAGACCAGGTGTTGTCACTAACGTTATCTCTCTGGATACGGGTACAGTACAGACCAGGTGTTGTCACTAATGATATCTCTCTGGATACGGGTACAGTACAGGCCAGGTGTTGTCACTAACGATATCTCTCTGGATAGTGGCATTCATTGATCTCAGGATGCATACGACACTGTTTGGAGGGAAGGTCTGATTTACAAACTACTTCGAGTAATTCTCTGCAAGACCATTACCAATCTAGTTAATAACATGACGAGTATTAGGTAGTTTAGAGATGTCTTGGGTATTACAGTTAGTGCACAAATGAAATTGAATGACGGATTATCACAAGGTCCTACCCTGGCTCCACTTTTCTTCAGCTTATATATAGCTGATATGCCAAAGACGGAATCAAAGACTTGGATATGGGCAACAGCTACAAGAAGTTTAAACATCTGAGATCACACTAACAAATGACACGAGTGTCCTAGAGGACTACTTTTGCAAATGGAGACTATAGTCTAGTATGACCGAGACAGAAGTTTGATCCTTCTACTTGAATAATCGCATGGATAACATGGATCTCAGGATGTACTTTGATAACGTCCTTCTGCCACACAATCGGCAACCCAATTACTTGGGTGTTACTTCAGAGAGAACCTAATCCTACAAACAACATCTTCTCAAGACTGCTGCTAAGTTGAGATCGCGCAACAACATTATCCAGAAACTATGTGGAACAACATGGGGCTCTAATTCTTTAACTCTTTGTTCTTCTGCAATTAGCCTCATTCTATCTGTAGCTGAATATTGTGCCCCTGTATGGTGATACAGCCCTCTCATAGGGAAGATCGATGTTGAAATCAAGAAGAACATGCAATTGTTATCTGGTACATTAATGCACCCCTATTTAATGGCTTGCTGTTCTGAGCTACATTCCACCACCCTATCCCCCAGGTGTAATATCCTAGTCAAAGCATACATCAACATACAATTAGGATCTCCCAATTCACGCTGACATAGCTGCTGCTTGTCTAGCCAGACCTCGCTCAAGGCAGCCCCCTGTGAAGACAGCTACGAGACTCATCAATGAGAACATTGACATAGTCCAGCAGTGGTCTGATGATTGGAAGTTTTGTGTTCCACAGGAGTGCCGGGACATGCCATCTGTCCCATCTTAAGTACCTGGATTTGATCTTCCTCGTCGGATATGGTCGAAACTAGACCGGATCAGGACGAATTCTGGTGTTTAAACGGACTCTTTGTTCAAGTGGAACAGGTTACAGTGTGACTGTGGAGCCGATAGACAAACGATGAAGCACTTTCCTATACGAGCCTGTGGTGGCAACACACCTCAGTGACTCCTGTATCAGTGGACTATATTTTGAATGTAGATGTCAAATTATGAGAGTATCTGTTTTAGTTTTTATTTCAATTAAGATGAAATATGATGTAAGTGTGTACCACAAAACAATTCTTAAGTCACGTAACATCTAGAATTTCCTCTCCATCTGAAACATTCGCGACTATACTTCCAAACGTGTACGGAATGCCACGCAGCTGAGTGACATATGTACGAGAGTGCAGTCAGTCAACGAAGTGGGCTGCAATGAATCAGTAAGTCAGTCAAGAGTGACACAGCAGTTGTAGGCTTATTTGTAAGCATGATGACCAGAGACAGACTGTCATTGTGATAGTTTTGTGCAGAACGATGCCCTACTTTCAGCGTGGGTAAGGAAAGACGACACGAGAAGATATCACAGCGGGATTGCGTGTCTCTGGTAGTCAATTAATATGTGATAGAGCGGTAAGTCGTGAATTTAGGAGTTTTGATATATTGCTGAGAGATCCAGTGGACAGTTTGTGCGCTAGAATTAATTTAATTTCATCGTGTCGGATAACATATAATATATAGGAGTGTTTCATTTTCTGTGACACGACTAGTTTTGAGGCAGGAAATAACTATCCCCGAGTAATTGGAACCCAGATTTTGAAGACCCTTTTGCAACCTCCAGGAGAACACGCAGCTGCGTTCCCCTAGCTCTGACAGCGAATGCACATACGTTCTATCAGCTCTGCTGTTTATGTGCGAAGTCTGCGGACAACAAGCAACTGCTCAATCAACAGTCGCGGACGGCAGTCTACTGGACACCCGGACTCATCACTATACAAAACTGTCGACACCATAATGACATAAACCAGGTTCCTACGATCTTTGTTGTACGGTTTGTGCGTCGCCTTTATATTGAACCCGGAAAAGCAGCCGCCTCTTCGAGCAGCCAACACAGGTTTTGGTCCAGGACCTGAGCCAGCACCTGCAGCACAACCATAGTCCTCCATCAAACTTGCCAGACACGTCACCCATGTTGGTCCCGGGATCATGAACCCGCAGATCCCTCAGCCCAACTTTGGACCACTATCTACAGTATAATTTTGGACAGTGGCAACATCATTTTCTAGCGCTGCCAATTTTATTTCATCAAAGCGCTGCTTTCTTTTTTTGCGGTGCCAAACCAGTCTTGAACTACTTTTAAAACTTGGACCCAACAATGACAAAAGTTGGTGCCCACGGTGGGATTCGAACTACTTTCCTTACCGCGTCACGAGTTAATTCTCACATTGCACTACTTGACAATACGAAGCACGGACTACATAGGCAACACGCCCCACACTAAATCACCGCTCCATGCTGCGAGCAGGTAGCGATACTAAGAGGTCCAATATGTACATTGTTTGGAACAATGTGTATATGCAAGGGGTTCGTAATGCCCAGGATACCTGGCTTTTGTTTGTAGGTGAACTGAGAGTAAACATTGTTATAAACACTGAATGTGTGTGCAGGTGTCTTGTCACCCCAAGGTACGCTGGTTTGGATCAGTAGGGCAATTGAGTATATACATTGGTGAAGGTTAATGATAATATGGTTTTCATCAAAATCATCGAGCCTCGTGTACATGATTGAGAGCCAGTGTCATTGTGATGGCTGAACTAATGTATTTTTAATTGGGGAAAAGGTTTATGTAGGGGGCGGCCAAGATCTGAATTTAGATACAATCCCAGGGTTTCCTTAGAGTAGAAATGGGGAAGCAGCAGAAAAGCACCTTATGGATGACTGGGTTAGAAAACGAAGCCATTTCTTGTTAGTTCTGCTACACAAGGTTCGGT
Organism: Meconema thalassinum; assembly: GCA_946902985.2. Lineage (NCBI taxonomy): Eukaryota > Metazoa > Arthropoda > Insecta > Orthoptera > Tettigoniidae > Meconema > Meconema thalassinum. Next base: position 181,113,503 of record OX336398.1, on the reverse strand, counting down.
GTACTGTATTACTACATTGATTCTGTCCCGTACTGAAGCAGCGAGTAATTGATATAAGGGCATGAATGGTACTGTATTGTACCAACTTTATTTCGATTCATTGTCTGTATATAAATAATTTTTTACATTCTTTTTATTCAATGTAATTATTTATTTTGCGCCTTGTATTGTACCAATTTCTATTCATGGTCTCTATATAACTTGGTTGATTTATTGTAATTATTGTATTTAATATTTTTATTTATTCATGCCTGAGCTTACCTTCACTGTACATTTGCGGAAAAGGCATTAACATGTACCAGGCATTTTAATCATTATCAATAAATGGATAAGGTTTTGCAGGGTAATTCCCTGATTGTACATTTGTTTATTAAAACGAAAAGATGATGGAACTCTGCTGTTCGGGACATCCCACAAAATCTGCTTGAAAGGAAGGAGTCGCGAGGTGCGACCATTATATTGTGTCTTATCAATAGCTTTGTTCCCAGAACAAGAACTCTAATCGACTTGTGGTTTCTTGCATGAGAAACTTTTGACTTTCATTTGAACAAAAGATTTTTGCAAGCTCAAAAAGTTTCTTTATTAGTAAATCCATGTCACAAAAGGTGGTTTGCTAGTTGTTTCAACAAATGAGTTCTGGCGCTCTAATCATTTTAATAAATTAACTCTGTTGAGGAGTTGTGCGCACTTTACTAAACAAAGTTAAAACAGAAGCACTTTCTTTCTTTCTTTGATTGGCAATGCAACGCATGGCAGGTACAACTAGTAGGTAATAAGTGCAATAACAATCATACTGGATACCATATATATATACTTGAATACTTCCAACAGTTAAACTCTGAATGAGAATAGTTAGTTTTTGAGCTGCCAACTAAAACGTGAATATTAATGACCTTTTAAGACAGACAAATACAAAAACGTTCAACGATAAAAATAAGAATATAACTGATTTGTCTACAAAACGTCTTCACATTCAACATTTTTCAGTTTTAATACATTTAGAAAAAGACAATAAGAGTTTTCCTTGTTATGTTGTCCACTTACTCATTTATATAATTTCCACTTGCATCTCTCTCTTCATCATAGTTTTCCTCTGTTATATCCTAGCAACAAGAAAGAAACATTTTTTATTTGATCTCATATTACGCTTCTACACCATCAATATAAAATAATAATTAAACTTCACAGCACAGATCAACTTAGAGAAAGGATTTATCAGCTGTACTACTGACTGAAATTATTTTCTTCTCCTCGATCATATCTTACTGCATTATAGAAGTCTCATCTAGATCTTAAACTTATCAAAGATATCCCTCCTTTGTAGGTCAAGTATATCAGAATTTGACAAATCATTGGAAGATTTCAGCAGAAACAAATCAATAGGCATAGATGATATACCAATTGAATTGCCACGAAGCATGGGTGATGAAGGTCTGATCAGGTTTATTTCACTTGGCGTGTAGGATTTATGATACAGGTGAGGTGCCTTCCCTTTTCAAGAGGAATATTATCATCCCTATACCGAAGAAAACAGGACCTGACAGATGTGAAGATTATCATACAATCAGCTTCATCACTCATGCTTCAGAGACCCTGACTAGAATAACTAACAAGAGGATGGAAACACAGATAGAAACTGTTATATCGCGTTAACGAGCACTCTGGTGGTGGTCGCGGAAGTTATATAAAGATAGACTCTCCCTGACATTCCCAAACACCAAGGCACAATAGTTGCCACGGTGTTATTGATACATCTTTTATTAACAAGGAATACTACTCCTTGGTTATCATATCATATGAGTATTAGAGTAGAGATAAATATATCAGGATTTAAGTAATTATTATGTGTTCTTGCTTCGATTATATTAAGCGTGCATTCGACCACTAAAATACATAAGAGAAACAGAGTTGGGTCAAGACCAGTTTGGCTTCAGGAGAAATGTAGGAACAAGGGAAGCTGTACTAAGTCTTAGGCTGATTTCGGGAGAAAGAATAAAGAAAGATAAGGGAACGTTCATGGCATTTGTAGGCTTAGAAAATGCATTTCATAACATTGATTGGAGCAAATTGTAATAAAGTACACGGATAGGCTGGTGCTATACAATCTATACAGAAACCAGACAGCAGTAATTCAAGCCGAAGGACATGAGAGAGAAGCTGGTATTCAGAAAGGTGTAGGGCAAGGCTGCAATTTATCATCCAAACTCACCTATCCATTTCCTTTTCTAAGTTTTCTAACCTCCCACTGCCTAGCAGACTTCTAACATTCCCCGCTAAGATCCGTAGAATGTCGAAATTCCTCGTTGTCACTTCTGTGATGTTAGCCCCCTCTTGAGCAGTCCCCACCCGGAGACTAAAAGACTGTAAAAGCCCTTCCTCTTGCTAGTCCATCCTTTAGTCCATTTCAGTCACAGCACATAATAAGTGCACATGTCACTTGGTCCTCAATAGTTTTACCAGCTCAGCTTTTAAGAACGAATGTATAAATCACTCATATGAACACTATTTCACAATAACATTTTACAAAAAAAACTGCAAAATTTTTGACTATGGTAGAAAAATATTCAAAAAAATTACAGTCAGTCTGAAAGACTAGACGTTATATCATTTCAAATGACGCATGCTACAAATGCTACACATGTTAGAAAGGCTCAGGAGGGCTTCTCGCTTCGCTCGAATCCCTAGGACTCTTTCAACAGACTCCATTATCCATTAACTTAGGCTTCCCGCGCGGGCACCTCTTTAAGGGTCACCCTGTATTTGAGTCTGACATCGTTTAGAACTCGTTAAGAGTCATTCATTATTTGAATCTGATATCTTTAAGGGTCACCCTGTATTTGAATTTAATCTAACATACTGTACACCTCGTTAAGTGTCACCCTGTAATTTGCTCTGACATCCTGCACACCTCTTTAGGAGGCACCCTGTATTCTTATCTGGCATCTTGTATATCGCTTTAGAAGTCACCCTGTATTCTTGTGTGACTACTTGTGCACCTCTTTAGGAGTCATCCTGTATTCCTCTCTGCCATCCTGTACACCTCTTTAAGAATCACCTTGTATTCTTATTAGGCATCTTGTATATCTCTTTAGTAGTCACCCAGTATACTTATCTGGCATCTTGTATTGTATTTTTCTCTGGCATCCTGCACACCCTGTATTCTTGTGTGACATCTTGTACACCTCTTTATGGGTCACCCTGTATTCTTGTCTGACATCTTGTGCACCTCTTTAGGGGTCACCCTGTATTCTTCTTGCCATCTTGTACACCTCTTTAAGAGTCACCTTGTATTCTTATCTGGCATCTTGTATATCTATTTAGGAGTCACCCTATATTCTTATCTGGCATTTTGCACAGTATTTTGCTCTGACATCCTGCACACCTTTTTAGGAGCCACCCTGTATTCTTGTCTGACATCTTGTGCACCTCTTTAGGAGTCACCCTGTATTCTTCTCTGCCATTTTGTACACCACTTCAGAATCACCTTGTATTCTTATCTGGCATCTTGTATATCTCTTTAGGAGTCACCCTGTATTGTTATCTGGCATCTTGTACTGTATTTTGCTCTGATATCCTGCACACCTCATTAGGAGACACCTTGTATTCTTTTATGGCATCTTGTATACCGTATCTCTTTAGAAGTCACCCTGTATTCCAGTGTGATATCTTGTACACCTCTTTAGGAGTCACCCTGTATTCTTGTCTTACATCTTGTGCACCTCTTTAGGAGTCACCATGTATTCTTCTCTGCCATCCTGTACACCTCTTTTAGAGTCACCTTGTATTCTTATCTGGCATCTTGTATATCTCTTTAGGAGTCACCATGTATTCTTGTCTGACATCTTGTACACCTCTTTAAGGGTCACCTTGTATTCTTATCTGGCGTCTTGTATATCTCTTTAGGAGTCACCCTGTATTCTTATCTGGCATCTTGTACACCTATTTAGGAGTCACCCAGTATTATTTTCGCTTCGCTCAAAGCCCCAGGTCGCTCGACGCCCCAGGACTCCTTCAACAGACTCAATTAACCATTAACTTCGGCTTCCCACGTGGCTGCATAACGGCACGCACTCGCCGTCCTTTACCCATTAGTTTAGGCTTCCCGAGCGGCTGCATGACGTCATTTCCGTCTCCGTAACGCAAACGTCTCCGTCCCGCATAACTTTAGACTCAAGCATAACGACGAAGTCGACGAGATCTTTTGAAATGATAAAATCTCCCAGTAATCCAATTACAGTAAGCGATTCTAGAGAGAGTGATTTATAGACTATTTAGCATATATTTTGCCACTATATAATGCTTCTAACTGCTAGCACTAGGCCTATTAAATTCTCATTATATATCAAGAGCAGTTAGTAGAATTATTACAGGGCAGGGAAAAAGGTTTTTTTCTTCTAAAAATACTAATAATAACCTTCTCGTTTGGCTGGGCTACCAAGAAAGGTGACATATAATGCGACAAGTCAACATGCATAATTCGATCGTTTGGAGTAAATTCCTCAAACAGCAATACAAAGTTCACAACAGGCAACTAATACAACGTGATTGTGCTAAGGATATGCTGGATTCATATAATGTTGATGATGATGATAATTGTTGTTTTAAGGGGCCTAACATCTAGCTTATCGGCCCCTAATGATCTGGGTGATAGCGAAAATGAGAATGAAATGGAAACCAGAACGAAAATTATGTGAGACGGAAAATACGTACAAAGAGAAACTCAGATGGAAACAACTCACAATATGGTCGTACAAAAGGGAATTTAGAACGAAAAGATTCACAAAAAGAATAGATTGAAAAAAAACCACAAAACGTAGGCTAGATTCAAAATGCAATATAGCGTCGAAATACTTACAAAATGCAACTGAAATTCAAAATACTTACAAAATGCAAATGAGATCGAAAATACGTACAAAATGCAATTCAGGTTCAAAATACTTACAAAATGCAATTGAAATTGAAAATACACAATGCAATTCAGATTGAAATAGGCCCTATCCCAGTTCCAATCCAAATTATTCACAAAGTGCAATTGAAATTCAAAATCCTTACGAAATGCAATTGAAATTGAAAATGCTTACAAAATGAACGGTAGATTCAAACGACTCATGTGGATTGACTATACTTACAAAATGCAATTTAGATTGAAAATACTTGACAAAATGTAATTTAGATTCAAAATACCCACAAAATGCAAATGGGAATCAAAATACGTGCAAAATGCCCACCAAACAAAATGCAATTTAGATTCAAAATTCGTGCGAAATGCGGTTTTGGTTGAAAATACTTACAAAATGCAATTGAAATTCAAAATACTCACTAATACGTTCACTGCATTGAAAGACTTACTAAAAAGCAATTTAGATTGTCAATCTTTACAAAATGCAACTGAGGTTGAAAACAATCGCGAGATGTAGGCTAATTAAAATCGAAAAAACTTACAAAATGCAACGTAGATCAAAAATGCCTTAAAAAACGCTAAAAGGGAATTTAGATACACGGTGAACCAAGTAACAAAAACAGTGCGGGAATCTTAAAGAGAAAAGGAAATATAAGGAAAAGAGGAGAGGGTCCGCTCCAAAGGCAAGGGACAAAAGTGGAAAACGGACCCAGGTCGGGATTCCTTCGGGGTTGCCAACTCCCGAACTCACCAGCCGTGAGCCCCTGAGGGTGTAGCATTATCGACGGTGCACCAGAAGTGGTGAGGCTACATACACCCGCCTCCTTAAGGGCCTTGAGCACAAGGCAGGAGGTAAAAGGAAAAGAAAAAGAAGGCTGACCCCTCACAGAAGGAGGGTATCAGGAAAGATGAGACAAGGGCCAATTAAGGCAGGAAAGTGAAAGACTCCCTAGGCCTCGGATAACCTAATACCGTCGGGGTCGGATGAGAACAAGAGTTGACCAAGGGAGGTCGACAGGAAAGAAGAAAGAGAGGAGCCCGGCACAAGTAAGTGGAAGCAATGCCGGACTCAGCTGGGGCCCCGTGGTCGCCAACCCACAACCCACTAGATGTGAGCCCCTGGGGGGTCATATAATGTACCCTCCACCTATGAGCATTAAGACATATCCTCCTTTACCTAAGCGGATACAGCAACAGCGTACACAGAGAGAGGTCATGGGTTTGAGCCAAGCACAAGTCGGACAATATAATGCTTTGCCATCAGTCTTCAAGTCTTGAAGTCTTCTATTTTCTGTACCTTCTACAACCTAATAGCAAACAGGTTCCATTTGTCATCACTACGGTCTGAATACACAATTCTGCAATCCCTAAATAACATTTGTGAGGAGAAGATGGCAATAAGATGCAACAAGTAGTAACCCTATAAGGTACTTACCACTTTGAAATCTCCACCACTCGCTAAAGATGGAGTTTCTGTTTTGATGCATGGAACAAAGTCGGGTATGGAGAATTCTTTTGTCTTAGTAGCCTCAGTGAGATCAGTATAATCCTGCAGAGAAATTACTTGTTTCACAAACATGTTCCTTTACATAGGTGGAATTAAATCTTACACAACCTAACACCAGACAGCTTCCATTCGTCATCATCTTATCCAGGTTTCCATTACATTGAACTCCTTCCAAATTTTACCACATACAGTACAAAACCTAGATAAGAAATTTTGTACGGAATGGTAGTTCTGTTTTCAGAGTTAACATCCCAAACTTGGGCAACGTCACCAGATGTTGTCAATATATACTTATTGCCCCCGTTCACTTTTTTATACCGCACGAAGATCTGAATTCGATGTCAGACCACGAGAAAACGCCGAGTCACTCTCCGAAATTGTAATCTGAGTACAATTATGAGTAAAGGCACGAAAAGAGATACTTAAGAAGGCTGTGAAAGAATCGAGCGAGCCGTGGAATTCATTGGAAAATCAAAATTAATAGTATAAGGATTGAAGAAACAGAAAATAAAATAAATTGAGTTAGATATTTACCATAAATTGTATGGAAATACCTCGAACAACCCGAGGAATATAGGATTACGCTGATTGGCTACAGAACGGAGAAGCCAGAAATGCTACACTACGCACAAAACAGAACATGTCGAAAGCCTCAGAGGGTGGATACAGAGATTCGGGAATCGAACCCCAGGGTAATCCACAGTTTATAGTATTGAGTATAAGTTGTGATGCAGAGTGCAGACTATTTTTAATTGAGTATGGAAAAAATGTGTATTTACTGAATTTTGCAAACAGTGGAGTTTGCGCGATAGTTAGAGCACATTTGATTTAAACTGGAAAGTTCTACAAGGGAGCTCAAAGATTGTTCAGAATTAATTGCTGTACTGCGTAAGCTAATTGTAGGAGGATCTACAAGCACTATTATTCCGATAAAATCAGGTATAAGTAACGGTGATTTAAACGTGAAGTTGAGCACGTGTGTGATGTGCACGATAACAATTATTCACAGTGCTAAATTACTAGAATCTGTGCTGAATCTGAAAGCAGTGGATTTATATACTACAGTTGAAACAAGTGAAGAAGCTGTCTTACAATTATTATGGAATTTCACACTATAGAGAAGATAATTCCAATTAAAATTATAAGCAACTAAATTCCACATTAGAGGAAGAGAGAAGGAGATTTTTCCTTGACATTCTCGCAAATCCTATTCAAGACTGGAAGGTGAGTTCAACCTAGATTCGAAGAACGGGCTGCTGGAAATGGAAATGCTAAATTGAAATATAAAAGATGTCAAGTTTATTCCAGGAGGTGGTGCTCCAGTCACCGTGAAAACTTGCTTGAGGTGCAGGTGTTAAGAGCATTTGATACTGCTTTGAAATGTAACATTGTAAAGGCTAGGGAGAGCCGAAATGTCGGTTAAATGGTTTGAAAGTAATTCTTTTTTAGTATTAAGACTATGTCCATTTAGGTTTATTCTAAAAGGGAACATGTATTTAATTGACAATTAATTGCAGCTAGAGGGGCTTTGTTATCCTACTTGCAATTATATTAAAATAATTTCATTTTTCCCCAACAAAGTATAGGCTAGGGATCATTGATAAATACATTATTTGAGGACTGGTTTTCATCTGAAATGTTTGGTGATTTGCAGTACAATAAAACTTTCCTTTTCATTAATTAACATGTACTTTGAGCTTACTCCACCCAATCCTTACCTGATGTCCTGAGAGTAACATTGTCATGCTGTGACTAGCTCAAGGTTATGTCTGTGGTTGTATGTGTTCGTTTGTGATGGGATTTCATGAAGGTTGATTTTGGCCTTCAGCCTTGAAGTACCTCGTAGAAATATGGGCACAATATCAATAATTCTCCTATAAGAATAAGCCCTGAAAGCTGAATGACAGGAGAGGGTGATTCATAAGGTCAATGGGAAAGTACGATATCAGCACATTGCCCGAAGAAGAAAAAGACAATCCTTGCCTTGCTGCAGAACAACTGCTCAGAGAATGCACCGAAATTAATATATTGAGCACGATTACGAAGGCAACTCTGAACAAGTTGAAATAATTAAGCGTTTTCATATATCCCACAGATCATTTCCATTAAAAGCTCTCCTGTCTACAAATAGAAAATATTCCATGTAATGTAGTAAATAGCCTTTTGTACACGACCTGTCTCCACCAATACCATTAATTTGAGAAATAATGTGCTGTATATTTAACTTTCAGTATAGGTGATTAAGACTCATCCAATGACATGGCACTTTTCTGTATTGGAAGCTCATTTTTAGAAAGTCTAATGCATACGCCCTACGATTTATGAAAAGTAGGCCACATAATTTAGTGTTATTATAAGGATAACAGTTATATAAATACTGTAACTTCTTCATATGAAAGTACGAACTTCACAACAGGCAACTACTACAACATGATTGGCTTCATATAATGTACCCTTCACCTATGAGAATTAAGATATCCTCCATTACATCAGTGAATAGACCAACGGCATACTCGCAGGGAGGTCATTGGTTTGAGTCCAGTTCTAGTCGGCTTATATAATGCTTTACCATCCATCTAGACATCTTGTACTTTCCGTACCTTACAGACAACTACCATTCGTCATCACTACAGTCTGAATACATAATTCTATAATCCCTCAATAGGATTGGTGAGACGCAGATGGTGATTAGGACATTTCCATTATAAGATGCAACAAGTAGCTACCCAATCAGGTTCTTACCTCTTTGAAATCACCACCACTCACTATAGATGGAGTTTCTGTTTTGATGCATGCAACAAACTCTGGTATGGAGAAATCTTCTGTCTTAATATCCTCAGTGAGATCAGCATCGTCCTGCAGAGAAATTACTTGTTTCACAAACATGTTCTTTGCATAGGTGGAATTATATCTTACACGGGTTTCCATTGATTTGAATACCTTCCAAACATAATGCGACATACAAGACCTACAGTAGATAAACATTTTTCAACAGAATAGTAGTTCTGTTTCAGAGTTGACATTTTAGACTTAGGTAACTTCGCCCGTTGATGGAAAACCATGATCTCCATACATTTATTTATTATCCCCGCTCATTAGTTTATGCACCGTGCAAAGATCTGAATTTCATGCCAGAGCACGTGGCAACACTGAGTCATTTACCGAGATGGTAAGCTGAGTACCATTATGAAGAAAGGGCACGGAAAAAGATACTTGTGAAAGCTGTGAAAGGATCGAGCGAGCCGAGTAATTCATAGGAAAAGCAACATCAAAATTAATATTATAAAGATTGAAAAAAAAGGACAATAAAATAATTTCAGTTAGACATTTATCGTACATTGTATGCAAATACTTCAAACAACCCGGAACAAAATAGGAAAAGAAGGAAGCTGATTGGCTACAGAACGGAGAAGCCGGAAATTCTACTCTACGCACAAAACAGAACTTGTCGAACGCCAGAGGGGGTGGATACGAGCATCGAACCCCACGGTAATCGCCGGTGCATAGAATTGAGTATTAGTGAAATAGACTGCGAATATTTCTAATTGAGGGAGGAATACACTAAAAATACGCGATCGATGATTTAATACAATGATTTGTGTATTTATTGAATTTTGCGACTGTCAACTGCAAGGTCCATGTGCGATAGTTTGACTGCATTTGTTATAAAACTGGAAATTGCTAAACCGACAAGATTGACCTCAAATATTGTTCAGATTTATTTGCTGTACTCCGTAAATTAATTGTAGGACGCTTTGAAAGCACGATTACTCAAATACAATAAGATAAACGTGACAGATAATTAATCATGAACTTGGGCAGGTGAGAGAAGTCAACGAGGGAAATTAAAAAGTGCTGCAATGCTAGGATCTGTGATAAATCTTAGAGCAGAGCATTTATTTACTACAAGTGTAGAAGATGTGATACAATTATTATGAAATATCACAACATACAGAAGATGACTCCAACCAACACCGTGAGCTACTCAATTCAACATGAGAGGAAGGAGGTCATCATGGCAAATCCAATTCAAGCCTGGAATGTGTGTTCAAACAAAATGCGAAGTTCTGGAAATGGAAATGGTGAATTGAGATATAACAGATGTTGAGTATAATCCAGAAGGCGGTGCTCCAGTGACCGTGAAAACTTGCTTGAGGTGCAGGTGTTACGAGTTTTCATACTGTTTTGAAATACAACCTTGTAATGCTAGAGGATATGTAGGTGAAATGGTTGGTAAATATTTCTTCCTTTGAAGACTATCTAGGTTATTTTAAGTCTCTTTTTATATGAAACATGTATTGCAGTTCAGTTATTTGCAGATAGGTATATTTAAATCATCATTATGAACTTAACATATATTCATTTATCCCAATAATGTGTAGGCTTAGGATTTTTGATGAAAACATTACCTGAGTACACGCATTCATCGGAAATGGTTGGTGATTTCCAGTACATTAGAACTTCCCTTTTCATTAATTAACGTATATTTTAAGCTAATATCATAACTCCACCCAATTCTTACCTGATGCCCTGAGAGTAACATTCTCATGTTGTAACTAGCTTAAGGCTCTTTATGTGGTATTATGTGTATGTAATGGCATTTCACGAGGGTTGGTTTTTGTCTTTGGCTCTGTGGCATATTGGAGAAATACGTGCGCAATATCAATAATTCTCCTATGAGAATATACCACGAAAACTGAATGAAAATGGAAATGAGAGGGATAATTTTATAGTCAATGGAATTGTACAAAATCAGCAAATTGCGGGAAAATTAATAAGTCAACCTTTGCATTGATGCTGCACAACTGCTCAGAGAATGCACGAAATTAAAATATTGAGCAAGATTAAGAAGACAACTCTGAACATGTAGAAATAATAAGCCTATTTTCATATTTTCCACTGATCTCTTCCGATGGAAGGACGACTAGCCACGAGCCAGTTTTTATGACACGAGTCAGAAGCAAACCAATCTAAAGCAAGAGATGGACTGCAACCAATTAGAAAATTGAATTTACACTTATTGTGAATACTTCTCATTACTAGTTAATGGACATTACGGTAGTATTTTTATTTACCAGGATGATACAAAACTAAACCACACAGTTTCCTATGTATTTATTTAACGAGATAGAATACTCGTTCATGAAGGATATGGATAGTTAGAGTATCCGACCTAATTTACGTCCGAGTTTTTTCTGCTGACGTCAAATTTCAGTCGAAGGTGGGAGATTGCGGAGATGATTCGAGGCTTCTTATTTTTGAGACATCGAGGTGATCGGACGTGTTATTCCGCGGTCTAAACAGTGCGACGGGAATACTATAATTGATATCGGGAAGTGAGACAACACATCGGGCGGTGTGAATACCTGTGTTTGCGGTCGTGTGAGTGATTTTATATGAGGACTTGATATAGTTTTCAACTAGCAACAATAGAGAAATACTAAGTAAAATTACGAGAACTTAACTATGTGAAGTGAACAATAGAATTGATAGACATACGAGGAACATTATTAAAATAATAATCTTCATTATATTTCACAAGGAATTCTGGCAAATAATATATTTATTACTTCCGAAATAAATTACGAGGTTATTGAGATTCTACGCAATTACTCAAAGTGATATTATTGCATTGAACATTATTGAATATTATTGAAAGTAAATACTTCGAGGAATAAGGAACTAAGAAGGGAGGAGTTGAGACAGACATGGAGCAGCCCATATGCCTTCTCATATCCTCCCCCTACCTACTGCAATTCTTCAACCATTCCCTCAGCAGTCAATCTACATGCCTACAGGGCTACAAAACATACTGGGGAATGTGCCTGCAGAGTGTACTTGGTACAAGAGGATAAGAGAACAAGGGAACCCTTTCCTCTCTCTCTCTGACACATATCGCTCTCCATACTGGCCTAAGTGCATTTCGAAATAAAAAGCATCACAGATGTATTACTTCGGTTCCAATCTATACTTGCACTCACCGCCCATTTTTTGCCTACTTTTCACATTTTGCAAAAATAAGGAAAACGTAGACTTATGAGATCGATCCGGGAAAATGTGTGTGTCTGTTTGTTTGTCTGTCTGTGTGTGTGTCCCCCCTATCAACTCCTAAACGGCTGCAGCAATCAAAACCAAATTTGGTATGAGTAAAGATCTATACTGGAACATCTCAATGCCATACTTGAAAATGATGTCAGTGCTACCAACTGCTGAAAAATCGCAATTGAATCGCCAGGGCTGCCAACTGTTAATATATGCTCCTTCTATTTTTTATCCAAATACCAATATATCAGAAATATGCGAGCCAACAGCTTTAAACTTTGCACAAGTATAGTGCCTGACATTCTAGATTCATTTGGAGCAACTAATGTATGTCAGTGCTACCAACATGATTCTAAGCCTGCTGATAGGACCAATTTTTAAATACATGTAACTTCTTTACTATCAATTGGATTTCAACCAAATTTCGTATGTGCTACATGTACCATAACAGATATAACTATGCGTATTCTTAAGAACAATAAGGGCTGTCAACTGTTAATAAAGGCCGTTTATATTTTTACCCTTATAGCAATATATCAGAAAGTATGCAAGCCAACAGCTTTAAACTTTGTGCACGTATAGTACCTGATATTCTAGATTAATTTGGAGTAACTAATATACGACAGTCTTTTCTCGCGATTTATCCATCCAAACGCAGTAAAACATGGTACAGTAAATGTTTATACACATTACAATACACTGGCATCAAATTTAATTCAATTGTTCACATAACCTCAACATGGCGGCTCTGCTAAGTTTAAAATTAAGTTTTCATTTCTTGTTTATTAATCATGTGATCAAAGTGAACGATTGAATAATGAACCTACATAATAATCGTCATCTTATAGTACATAGCTATATGGCCTACATATAAGGTATAATCATCCAACATGGCGACCATCCAAAATATTTCGACGGTTCTCAATATCTATTAATCTAGGATATCAATTAAACTGAATGTTTGTATGTTGATAGAGGCTATGAACATATGTTCACCTAAGTTATTTGGAGTTTCAATAACTTCGTGAGCACAAATCCAACATGGCGGCGACGCGAAATATACATATTTAAATGGACGTTTCTCACAATTTAACCATCCGAGCGCCGTAATACTTGGTACGGAAAATGCTTAAACAAATTTTAATCCACTGGCATCAAATTTATTTCAAATATTTTCATAACCACAACATGGCAGCTGTTCGTAATTTTAAATCTGGTTTCCATATCTTGTGTCCTAATCATGCGAGAAAGTTTTAATGCTGCACCCTCAAATTAACCTACATATATAGAAAACCCTATGGCGACCATCCGAAATATTTAGCAGGTTCTCAATATCTACGAATCTATTACAGCAATCAAATATAAATTTAGTATGATGATAGAGGCAACTAATATAAGTAGGATGCATAAAAATAGGCTGTATAGTACTTAACGGAACAACTTGTATCCCTACCATTACTACAGGCATTTTGGCTAATTTCATTAGTTTTAGAATTTTTTACTTTGTTTCTGGTCAAAGGAAGTGTTGGCATGTATTCTGTTTGTTCCATTTGTGGTCACGTTATCAACAAATAGAAGATGAAAGATATGGCAATGATTATTCATTAGAAATATGATTGTTGACGGCAAAGTTAAAATCCTAAGATTGTTTTATGTCAGAAACAAGCTTGCTTTACTGTGGCGGTCTAGCCTATAAACAATACGATACACTAATAGCAGCGTATTCACTTAAGGCCAATCATATATCAAATGCATATATGATTGAGATAAAACATGGCAGAGTAGAAAGGCAGTATCAATACAATTACATCTGCTATTGTTAGGTGTTCTTACAGAAAACAAGACCGAGTGATCCAATCTTCCAAAAATTATTCTCACAATAAATAATAGGGAAGTAATGCAGAACCTATAATTACCTGAAGTTCAAGTTCCTCCTTAACTGCTATCTTTTCATCGTCAAATATATCACCAGCCTCGTTCATCAGGTTATCAGAAGGCAACAGTTCATTTGAATCCTGCGAAGTATCGTATTACACAATGTTAAATATATAGACACAATATGAGCACTAAGCCATGTGTATCATTAAAAGTAAACAGATCCTGGTTAGAGTACCATTAACTAAGTACTGTAGGCTATTATGTCACTATACCGTGCTTGTCATGCACATCACTAAGATATCAATGTTACACCATAACTTACTGTATATAAATTAAATTCAACTTACAATTTTACGGAATTCATGAGTTACCCATTGTGGCTCACTCTTGGTGAATTGTTGGTTCGCCATTATGATCAGTAAACTAGAACAGTGGAACAGTTAATTATAGATCTTATCTAGACCAGTGCGCAAAATCAGTATTATACTTAGCAAATCAAATGTGGTATTTTCGGACCCTTCGAAGTGTACACTGATAACGAGCGGTTATATATTTGTCAACAACAGTAAAACATATACAACCATGACGCTCAATATTTACTGTAAGTCATATGTTTGCAAGTTGACCGTCACGGTCAAATACGACGTCACTATTTATCATTGTAATTGAATAGATATAACTAATGGTTCCCGCTTGTAGAGCAGGGAAATAAAGAATCCTACATTTGATTTCTCTATATACACACAACTTTGATCTGGGGAAGCGTAATAAATATCATATTGACCGACTATCAAGTACCATACCTTAAAAACCTATGAACAGGTTTAATTCGGCTACGTGAAAGTGAACCTAGTTTCCTGCAAATCCACACTTATTGCTTACAGATATTGACGCCACGAAATAAAACCTGCTCATTTCGTTACAAAACACTCAGTTCAAACTAGACTCTTCATTGTCTCTAGCTAGGCCTAACAGGTGTGAAACTTGCATAATGATGGCATAAAGCTGTTCCTAATTACACAGCCACACCTCCGTATTAAATATTCTAATTTGAGTGTTACTGAATATCTGTACTGAGTCCTTAAGTATTTTATTCCGCTGTAAAACACTTTATGATAAACCAAGCTTTGTCATGTCTATATTAAACATTTCAATTCATTCAACATGGACTTGTGTTACTTGCGTATATTAAAGAATTCTTACACTGACACTTCCTCGAAATATATTCTGTATCAGACATACTAATTCCAGTGACGGAATCGCTATGTCTTACCTGTTAAAGTCTTTCTATGTAGGCTATACCGTAGCTTGACTTATCATCACGTTGCTGCTAGGCACGACCTATAGTACAGGATAACACGCATTGTGACCCATTGATCTCTATAATACTACAGGATGTCTCGCTGTCACGGTTGGAGTGAGGCTTCTTGCTATGCGATTACATTTGCCTGGTGTAAGGGGCGAATATCGCTCAAGCTGCATGGCGCGTTCGTTGAGTGGGTACTTACTTAGGCTTATTAACACCGTAATTCTGATGGGAAATTGTTATCACGAGCTGTTATAAATGAAAACGAAGACATTTTGTGTAAGCTGTTATTCTACACCGTTTCTTTGTTTCAAAATACACGGCAACGACTACAATCAGCAGGAGAAATCAAGTGATACATAGGTAGGCCTAGGCCTAGAGGGAATCTTAATTTACACGCAGGCCCGGACTTAGAGATCCAGGGCCCCTAGGCACTTGACATTTGGGCCCCCCACCATCTCGAAGCTGTTTTGGAAATGTAGCAAATTAAATGCACTAGTACAGAACATATAATATTTTTAATCGACTTTAATGACTTTTATAATCATCGGAATAATACAGTCTATGTTACTATAGTTACGTTATTCTATAACATTTATAGAATCATACGACGGACTTTCTTCTGTGCAAAAGAAGGAATGACGTCATCATAGTCAATTGGCTGCATTATTTCTGACTCTATGTACATTACAGAGAGTGAATTGAGTCCGTTCTCCCCTATTTTAGATCTTAATTCTTTACTCTCTTTATCACCGGGTGAGTTAGCCGTGGTCGTTACGGCATGACTGCTCACAGTCGCTCACATCCGGGAGGCGAGGAGGTTCGAATCCCCCCGCTGGCAACCTTGAAGATGGTCTTCTGTGATTTCCCATCTTCCTTACAGGCAAATGCCGGGGTAGGTCCCTTACTATAGGCCGCAGCCACTACCTTCCAACTCCTTGACTTTCCATTCCAACTTTCCTCCCCACCAGTACTTGTAGCTCACCCATTGGATGTCCGTCGCGAAGCAGCTACAAAACTGTCCTCGGACACTCCCGGCACTAAGAGCCATACGCTAAAGAAAAAACTCTTTAGCGCTGAAAACGACCGTTCTGCTGAGCAGTTTGACGCTGGTGTTCTCAACAGCATTCGGACCGCAATTCCTACGTTTGGATAAATGTCCAAAAAGCCTTTCTCCGATAAGTATTTGTATAGCTTCAGTGACGATAACTCCATAACTGCATCATTCGACGACAAATGAGCATGCAGGTGCAGACACTCGTTTTCCAAAGTCCCATTCAAGTCCCCCGGATAAAAAGTTATAAGGTTTCTGGCTCCTTAACGAATGTCTTTCAATTCCAAACGATGTTGTTTCCTAAGAAAGTCAAACATTTTATTTAACTTCTCATTAGCAGATCCGCGTCTCCATAGTTCTGTCATTAGTCTATCAATAATGACGTTACAAATGGTAACTCTGAATTTGTCCCTGGCAGAGAGTTCGGTCTCGATTCCTTTTACTTCATCGAACTGGACTTTAGCCTTAACGTTCCTCTGCATGTCATATGCAAAGCTATTTTCACCGGATTTTTCAATAACTTTCGACTCATAATGATCAAAGGTAGCGATTTCCTTAAATGTTTGAGGTACCGGTATGTTACCAAAGACTGAGACAGTTGAACAATCGCACCCAGGTCGATTTTAACAGATTGGAGAGATTTGCTTACTTTCTTGAACCTTTCCAAGATATCATTCCAGAGAAGTGACGCACGGAGCCTATAGAATGGACTGCCTGCGCGTGGCCTGGCAATGCTAAGCGTGGATACTGCAGGCGAGAGAGAGAGGGATCGAAGAGGCCTAATTCTAGCTTTGTTGGGCGCCGGGCTGTAATGTGTGGCAAAATGTAGTAAAAATATTTATTATAATATTATTTTCGATAAAGCCTTTTGATAAGGCAAGCCAGGCTTTTGAGCTTATGTAAAGATTCCGCCACCGGGGCCCCTAGGCCGGGGCCTTGTAGGCCTAGGTACAAATCCGGCACTGTTTACACGCGCTTTATTAGAAATAAGTAGGCTATTAACTTCTATGCTCTTTTGCTTTTCAATCTTTTAGGCACATGTTTGCGAACTTGAGCAACTTCCATGCTTTCTTTTCTGCAGACCTTTATGTACCCTACAAACATGTATGTAGCCTACATACATCAGTTAGTCATGGTTGCTTTAAGGGGGCAGAAAGACAAGGTCATCTGCCCCTATGGATTCTACAGTAAACCAATCATCCATAGGGTCATTCCATTAAAGGATGGAGATCAAGCCTTTCTTTTATATAGAGAGCATATTTTGCTTTTTCAGATGGTGTTTTGTCTGGATTATTTGGGCAACAATTTAATTTTCCCTCTTTAACTTAAATCTACCACTAAATTTCATTCCGAAGTTTGACACTAGAGAAGTGTATTTGTTGCAAAAAAAATATATTCTAAGGAAATTGTTCCTTTTTACTATTACACTGAACACATACAATCTACAATGTACTTAACATGTAACTCTTATCGCAGTTCAGAGATCCACTCCCTAGAGAATGAGGATATAGGAACGAGAAGGGGTCATGAGAGGCAGAAAAAGGAAGGATACTCTAGTCCCAGAAACATTACACAAATAGCTTTGGGGTCAGACGAAAACATGCGTTAACCAAGGGAGTTCTGGCATTTAATATGTTAGCCTGAAACATGTGCATGCAATGTTCTATGAAAATACGGTATATCCTTTCTGCCACCCTGAAAATGCTCCTTTGCTTTGCAGTAATGGATTATGTTTATGAATGAGTGAGAAGGATACATGTTTTTACAGAAGCTATTGTGCACTCCCAAAGTAGTCTGGGCTGCAGTTTTATGTTGTTGAATGTTTAAAGGTCTTTGCGACAACGTGATCATGTATCCCAGTGTACTAGGGTGAGAGTAGAATTTGTCTCATAACCTGTGTCACTGTGATGTCTGGACTGGTGTGTGTACCGTATTTGCTATTGAGGTAGGAAACGGACGTGGCCTTAAGTTAAGAACCATCCCAGCATTTGCCTGGAAACCATTTCCAGGATGGCTGAGGTAGGAATCGAACCCACCTATATCCATTTTTGCCTCATGAGGTTGAGTGTACCCCGTTCCAAGCCTCAGACCAAAATCAAAAGATTATTGGCAGAGGCAGGAATCGAACCCGGGCCTCCAGGGTGACAGCCAAGAATGCAGTTTTTCGCAAGTCCTCGGATATTTAGAACACTTTTCACTACTCTCTGTTCATATGAGAAACCTGTCTTAACAACCAGGCCCTTAAAATATATATATTTAGTTTCTTCTCACTTCCTCATACATTAGTTAGCACTAATTTACAGCAATATGCAGTCCGAAACTGTTATAAAATATCTTAAATATATTTACAAGAAATGACTATTTTCGATAAAATATTGCCCGCCTTGCAGACAATACCGTAAAAACTGTCAAACAGCTAACGGGAAACAGATCTTCTCCCCCCCCCCCCTCCAGGCGAATGTAACCGATTACCTGCACTCACTTTTTCGTGTGGCCAACGCGAGGAGTGCGGCATCCAATAGTATTATAGTGATCAAAGCGCGGATGCGTTCACTTGGGAGTAACCCCACGTAACACGCCCTAGAAAATTACACGTGTTAGTCCTACGGGTATGGTTAGGAGGAGGAGGAGGGGGGGGGGGGCTGTAACGGTTAAAACCTATTGCTTACAGCACGCATACTGTCCACGATTATTATCGGATTTTGATGGATAACGACAATTTGACCCTAGATGATCCCCTAAAAATGTCATCATGCCCAACGCTCACCACCTCCGCCCTCCTCCATTAGCCTCCCCACTCGCAGTCAACCAGTCTGTTTCTACCCTCCGGCTGGTGTGGTCGTTGTTTTGTTTGTATTCTATTTTTCATTTTTTGGTATATCAAACCAATAGGATCGATAATTAGTACATATACATAGGCTTACCTAATGGTTTTCAAGGTGCATGTTGTGGTATGAAGGTGTACCTTCAGTGGACTGTATAGGCGTAAAATATATATTCATTCATATTAGATAACAACAAAAAGACAACAACACTACACTGCCTGATGGATGCACATTGTCGACTCCATAGAATACAAAAAACAAGTCAAGAAACAAGACTAGTTCACCAAGAGAATACATACATCTAGTGGTCAAATAGGGAACTAAAATAAATGTCTGATGAGAGCTGAACATTCTCCCACCTGTTGATTGAATATCAATCAAAATAATTGGAGCTGAAACAAAGCATAAAGCAAATAACAATATAATGGAGTTACAGTTGTTGAATATTACTCCACTGGAAGTGGGCAAAGTTTTACTATGGATCTCTTGAGTTCTCCATTGATAGTCCTTACAGTTGCCACACGAACCTTTCCGTCTGCTCCTGGATGAAGTTCTGTCACGACTGCTAACCTCCATTTTAACGGTGGTAAATTGTCATCCTTGAAGGCGACTACAATTCCAATTTTAAGATTGATTTGGTTGTCTCTCCATTTGGGCCTGTGTTGAAGTTGAGTGAGATATCCTTATGCCATCTATTCCAGAAATGCTGAACTAGTTGTTGAGATCCTTCCCACAGGTTCAACCTATTAGAAGGCATTATGGTCAGGTCGGGATCCAGGATTGCAGTTAAACTCTTGCCGACCAGAAAATGACATGGAGTTAATGCTGTAGGATCAGACCGATCTGACGAAAGAGATGTAATTGGTCTGGAATTTAAGCAGGCTTCAATTTGAGTTAGTACGGTATACAACTCTTCAAATGTCAGCGCGCAATTACCAATAACTCACCGAAGATGATACTTGACTGACTTAATTCCAGCCTCCCATATGCCACCAAAGTGAGGAGATTGTGGTGGAATGCTGTGCCATTTGATTCCTTTGTTGGCAATATCATTGGTGATATCTTCTTGAACCTTGTTGGTTGACATGAAATTGTGAATTTTTTTAAGTTCCTTATCAGCTCCTACAAATGTAGTTGCATTGTCACTGTAGATGACTGCTGGCTTTCCTCTTCTTGCAATAAAACGACGTAATGCAGCTAAGAATGATTCAATTGTGAGGTCACTGACTAATTCAATGTGGATTGCCTTTGTAGTGAAGCAAACAAAAAGTGCTATATAGGACTTAATTCTCACGTTACTTCTTATGTTGATAGGATGCAAAAGAATTGGTCCTCCGTAATCAATGCCACAAATGATGAAAGGTGGTGCTGGTTGAACTGTAGGTTTAGGATAATCAGCCATGATTTGCCTCATTGTAATTCCCCTTAATCTGTAACACCTCACACACTTATGCATCAGCTGTTTTATCACGTTTCTGCCATTAGGAATCCAGTAATTCTCACGAAGTGTGGAAAGTAACAATTCAGGTCCTGCGTGAGCATTCAGTAGATGTGCTTGTCGAATGATGAGTTTTATAATATGATGCTCGGGTGGTAGTATGATCTGATGTTTGGTGGAGAATGGAAGTGATGCAACTCTAATTATGTCGTTGTGTAAAAACGGACACAGAGTTCTCATCTGACTTTTCTTTGAGACAGCTCCCGTAGATCTCAGTTTTCCAATGTCCTCGCTGAAGGCTTCATTCTGCGATAATCGAATGCAAGTTTCTAGTGATCTTTGTAGTTCTTGAACTGTAAGTGGTCCTATCATTTTGTCTAGGGTTTTTGGCATTGTGAACGAATCTGTAACAGTATGAAATAACTCTTTGAAGCCTTATTAATGACGAGAATTTGAGAATAATGCTATCAGAGTGATTGATTACAAGAACTGTTTTTACTTGTCGCTGCTCTAAGACTGATGGTGAAGTTTCTTTAGCATGCCTTGATTGAGGCCATTCAGATAAAGGTGCTGATAACCACAGTGGTCCTTCCCACCACAGTGTCAATTATTTTAAATTAAGTGCACTAACACCTCGGGTTATTAAGTCAGCTGGGTTGTGTTGTGACTGAACGTGGTGCCAATTTTCAAACTCTGTTAATTTTTGAATCTGAGCTACTCTGTTGGCTACAAACGTTTTCCATTGAGACACTGGTGCCACTAACCATGAGAGTACTATGTTTGAGTCTGTCCAGAGGTAGGTTTCATTAATGTCTAAGTTTAGCGCTGTCATATTTTTCTTCAATAACTGGGCCAGTAAGGTTGCGCCAAGAAGTTCTAATTGAGGGGGTGTTAGCTTCTTTACTGGGGCGACTCTGGATTTAGAGCAAAGCAATCGAATCTGAGTTTCACCATGTTGATTTTCCGAGCGAATGTAAATGCATGCACCATAGGCTCGTTCTGAAGCATCACTGAAACCGTGAATTTGAATGTTTGTGAGTTTGCCCTTAATTGTTACTAAACGATCAACTTGAATGCTATTGATATATGTCAGCTGATTTTCTATCTTGATAAACTCCAATCCTAAATCATCTGTCAATAACGAATCCCAATCTATGTGTTTTAACCACAATTTCCGAAGGAACATCTTGTATTGAATTACCAAAGGACTGATGAGGCCTAAGGGACGAATATGGATGCTACAACTGATGTTGTAGTACGCTTTTTAATTTGGTTGGTCTTAATATGTCTGATTTTTGTTGCTATGATCAGTTTATCAGCGGTGGGGTGCCATGATAATGCTAACGTTTTTACAGTGCTCTTGCCATCAAATTGGTAAGGTAATGCCATGTGTCTATCTGAATCTGGAAGTGCTTCAAGAAGATCTGGATGATTGGAGCACCATTTCTTGAGTGGGAATCCCCCTTTCTTGAGTAGTGCGATTAATTCCTTCTGAATTTTTAACGCTTCGGTGACACTTGAAGAACCACTAAGGACATCGTCTACACAAAAATCTCTCTGAAGAACTTGGGCTGCTGCTGGGTAGCAATTACCGTCTTCTTCTGTCAGCTGATTCAAACATTGGGTTGCTGAAAATGGAGCTGATGCTGTACCTTAAGTTACTGTCTGTAATTCGTAGGATTTCAATGATTCATCATGAGAATTTCTCCATTGCAATTTTGAGTCATCCTTGTGAATTCAGATCTGTCTATACATCTTTGTGATGTCAGCTGTAAATGCAATTTGATGGGTTCTGAAGCGAAGTGTGATCGAGTATAGATCTTGGTGCACAGTTGGTCCTACCATGAGTATGCTATTCAATGAGACCCCGGTGGAAGATTTTGCTGAACCATCAAAAACAACTCTTGTGGCGGTTGTAGTGCTATCTGGATGAATACTGCATGATGTGGACACCATGTGTTATTGGTGTCTGTGGTGGTTACTTCCGTCATATGACCTAAATCTTTGTATTCTGTCATAAATTGTGTATATTCTCTATATAATTCAGGCTGCTTCTGAAATTTCTGCCCTAGTAGTTGAAACCTTTGCCTAGCTTGTTCATATGAATTTCCCAATTGTTGATGGTTTTCCTTGAATGGAAGTCTTACTCTGAATCTGCCATCACTATCCCTTGTGGTAGTGTTTTTGAAATGTTGCATGCACTTTTGCTCCTCTGCTGTCCTTGGTTTATTGTCTAATTGCTCAATTTCCCAAATTTGCGTAGATGATGATCGAGTGTTTCTTCTGTTTCGATAAAGAATGAATTTACTGAGTTGTTACTGACATAATTCTCCTGACAACATTTTCCAGAGACTACCCATCCCAATTGAGTGTTTTGTAGTACTGGATAATCTTCTGGGATTCAGAAGCCGTGCACACCGATCGGTGTAGCTCTCCACGATACGGCCCTTTCTTCTATATGGACTTCCTGCCTGGAATCCTACTACCGAAAACATGAGGAAGTTAAGTGCAGTCCAACGTAGAGCAGAGAGACTCATTTACAAACATGGTATCAAAGTTTTGACATAACCGTTAACATCCATCAATGCCAATCTCTAGCTGGCACTATTAAACTGTCCCCATTTTACCGCCCTCAGCTCTCATATCGCTCAGTCCGTACAGCACAGGGTGTCACCCTCGTTCCTCTATTCGCTAGGACAACAGATTATCAATCTGGGTTCTACAATCGCTCTGCTCGACTCTGGAATGACCTGCCTCATGCAATAAAGACCCTCCTCCACGACAATTTTGCTACATAGTGAAGGCTCTCAAGGGACTAAACTCCCATGTAAAATGAATTCATATATAATGTAACTTTGTGTGTGAGTGGGATTGTGTGCGTGTATCATCACTTTTATTTAAGAATTGTATGATATAGACGTCATGTACAGCAGATTATGTGTTTATAGCAATGTAAAGTTGTAAATTGTATATATGTAACATATCAGATTTGAATAGATTTAATGAACGGAGATCGAGACACTGCTGTGTATGTGGGGCTTGCCCTTTCTTTACCCATCGTCCATAAATTGTTGGCACAATTTTTGGTAAACAAATAATAATAATAATAAAATTATATGCTGGGTGCTGTTTATGGACCTCCCCTGGGTTCTTGGTTCAGGCCTTAATGCCTCCAAATTTATTATTTATCATGGGGAGTAGTTCAAATTATATTTATCAGTTGCAGTGGGCCATCCGTCCAATGTACTCGTACGTAAGGATACAATATTTACTCAACGTTTAAGATAACCACTATATATTTATCTGAAAAATGAATACGCGTTGAAATTGAAGTAATATTTTAAGACGGATTTGCGCAATATTATCAATAATTATAATTATTATAATTTAATATAATAATCAGGTTATTTGCACAGGCGGATGAACATGGTAAAGCGTCCATTACCAACCGCACACCCATGCCACGAGCACGTGGTTCTTCAGTTTGATAAGACAACTTTTCAGTCTGGCCTACAGAATATGTTCCCAATATATTCCCAATTACTGGGACAAAACAGAGAATTACCTGAAGAACTTACATGTGACTAAACATGTATATACAGAGTGTTTCAGGAGGAATAGTAAATATTTTAGGAGGTGGTAGTATAGATGAATTGCAATAAATCATGTGTCCCATTTGTATTGCGTACAGAGAGACAGCTGCTACTATTTCACCCTAACAAATGTAAAGCCAAGGCAAATGTGGACGTTCAAAGTTTCAAAATGATTCAGAAATTCCACCACCATTGCATTTTGCACTTCTCACCCCATGTAGCTCTTCGGAGGGCGTCTTGGCGTTCTATGATGAGGGATTCACTATGAATAATCCGACCGACCAACTCTGCTCTTGTGTTAACATTTTCCTTTCAGACTTCGCTGTTTAATCATCCCCATAAACAAAAATCCAAAAGGGTAAGTTTCGGGGACATTGGTGGCCAAGAAACGTGCCCATATCTCCCTCCAGCTTCCGCGGAATGTTAGGTTTAGATGTTGTATCACCAGACGACAAGAATGTGCAGGAGCCCCGTCATGCTGGAAGAACATACGCATTCTTTTAGCCAAAGGAATTTATACCAATATTGCTGGAAGTTCATTTCCAAGACAGTGTAGATAATGGGGTCCTGTTAGATGATGCGGTAACTCAACAGGACCTATCAACTGATTGTCAATCAACCCACACCACACATTAACCGAGAAGTGTTCCTGAAAATGTGCGTACACAATGCCATGTGGGTTTTGTTCTGACCACTGATGTTCATTACGAGTGATATTGATGCCGTCACGAGTGAACGTGGTTTCATCAGTGATGATTACAAACGGGATTACTTGGCGATTTGCACGTATCCATCGTCTATCTGCATCTCCTGCTCGAAGGTGTAATGACACGGATGGAACCCGTGCCATATTCTTGTACATGGAACACCGATACGTGCAGAAAGTCCACGTGTACCAACACACGAAACGACAACTGCTCTGGTTACATACCAACGTCTGTATCTCGGTACGCAATAAAATGGGACACATGTTATATGTATTTGTTTTTATCGCAATTCATCTATACTACCACCTCCTAAGATATTCACTGTTCCTCCTGAGACACCCTGTATTTGGTATGGACCACAGCTTATAAATTGAGTCTTTCCTAAAGAAGATTGGCAACCCTAGCTATCAAAAAGTGCAAAGTTTTTGTAAACGAACTCTACTAAGATCCTTCTAGTTCTCTTGCTTCACAGATTTAATTGGGCCCGAAGAAAAAATTATTTCTTTTTAGATCTCTCAATTTATACAATTAGACCAAGGGCACAAAACTTCTCGCAATCTTGGTGGGGTGTCAAATTTTAAACTGAGGTTGCCTAACTACCAGCAGGAAAGCACATATGAAAAAAACGGTAATTTTATTCATTTCTTGCAATTAATCCTTCGAATGCCAAGCTAAGAAATTTCAAAATGGAATATCAAATTGTATGAAAATGGCATATTATCTATGTTCAAGTATAGGATTCCGGCTCGTCAATCCCGAAGATTTACCAATTTTTTTATAATTTGAAATGGACATTTTTCAAATTCGTCGTTATTAGTCTTAAACGTAACTTCACAGGCTTCACTCAGCGTTAAAACCTCATTTATTTTTCAATCGTTCAAAGAGCTAGCCATATTTATCACCACGAATCTCAATTAACACCGAATAAGAATGCAAACAAACATAGCCTCAAACGATCACACGTGCGGGTAATCAGCTGACTACAGCATGATCAATCGTTACTTATTATGAACCAATTGTTCATGGAACACAAATATAACTATCGATATCCAGATAGAAAATAAAATATGCTACATTGTCTTGGTTGCAACACTGCTTGGCTAGAAGTAGTAATAATAACACATAGGCCTAGGCTATACAATAACAGGGCTGATAGACCGGCCCGTGGCATTCTTTAGCAGAAGCGATGTACCGCCCCCTGGCGCTATAAGGGTTACAACCCTGCTTGGCTAGATGTACTAATAATAACACATATACAATAACAGTGCCGATAGACCGGCCCGTGGCATTCTTTAGCAGAAGCGATATATCGCCCCCTGGCGCTACAAGGGTTACAACCCTGCTTGGCTAGAAGTAGTAATAATAACACATATACAATAACAGGGCCGATAGACCGGCCCGTGGCATTCTTTAGCAGAAGCGATAAATCGCCACCTGGCGCTATAGGTGTTACAACACTGCGTGGCTAGAAGTAGTAATAATAACACATATACAATAACAGTGCCGATAGACCGGCCCGTGGCATTCTTAACAGAAGCGATGTATCGCCCCCTGGCGCTATAAGTGTTACAACACTGCTTGGCTAGAAGTAGTAATAATAACACATATACAATAACAGTGCCGATAGACCGGCCCGTGGCATTCTTAACAGAAGCGATATATCGCCCCCCGGCGCTTTAAGGGTTACAACCCTGCTTGGCTAAAAGTAGTAATAATAACACATATACAATAACAGGGCCGATAGACCGGCCCGTGGCATTCTTTAGCAGAAGCGATATTTCGCCCCCCTGGCGCTGTAAGGGTTACAACACAGCTTGGCTAGAAGTAGTAATAATAACACATATACAATAACAGTGCCGATAGACCGGCCCGTGGAATTCTTTAGCAGAAGCGATATATCGCCCCCTGGCGATATAAGTGTTACAACACTGCTTGGCTAGAAGTAGTAATAATAACACATATACAATAACAGTGCCGATAGACCGGCCCGTGGCATTCTTTAGCAGAAGCGATATATCGCCCCCTGGCGCTATAAGGGTTACAACACTGCTTGGCTAGAAGCAGTAATAATAACACATAAACCATAACAGTGCCGATAGACCGGCCCGCGGCATTCTTTAGCAGAAGCGATATATCGCCCCCTGGCGCTATAAGGGTTACAACACTGCTTGGCTAGAAGCAGTAATAATAACACATATACAATAACAGGGCCAATAGACCGGCCCGTGACATTCTTTAGCAGAAGCGATATATCGCCCCTGGCGCTATAAGGGTTACAACACTGCTTGGCTGGAAGTAGTAATAATAACACATATACATTAACAGGGCCGATAGACCGGCCCGTGGCATTCTTTAGCAGAAGCGATATATCGCCCCCCGGCGCTATAAGGGTTACAACACTGCTTGGCTAGAAGTAGTAATAATAACACATATACAATAACAGGGCCGATAGACCGGCCCGTGACATTCTTTAGCAGAAGCGATATATCGCCCCTGGCGCTATAAGGGTTACAACACTGCTTGGCTAGAAGCAGTAATAATAACACATATACAATAACAGGGCCGATAGACCGGCCCGTGATATTCTTTAGCAGAAGCGATATATCGCCCCCTGGCGCTATAAGGGTTACAACCCTGCTTGGCTAGAAATAGTAATAATAACACATATACAATAACAGGGCCGATAGACCGGCCCGCGGCATTCTTTAGCTGAAGTGATATATCGCCCCCTGGTGCTATAAGGGTTACAACACTGCTTGGCTGGAAGTAGTAATAATAACACATATACAATAACAGGGCCGATAGACCGGCCCGCGGCATTCTTTACCTGAAGTGATATATCGCCCCCTGGCGCTATAAGGGTTACAACACTGCTTGGCTAGAAGCAGTAATAATAACACATATACAATAACAGGGCCGATAGACCGGCCCGCGGCATTCTTTAGCAGAAGCGATATATCGCCCCCTGGCGCTATAAGGGTTACAACACTGCTTGGCTAGAAGTAGAAATAATAACACATATACAATAACAGGGCCGATAGACCGGCCCGTGGCATTCTTTAGCAGAAGCGATATATCGCCCCCTGGCGCTATAAGGGTTACAACCCTGCTTGGCTAGAAATAGTAATAATAACACATATACAATAACAGGGCCGATAGACCGGCCCGCGGCATTCTTTAGCTGAAGTGATATATCGCCCCCTGGTGCTATAAGGGTTACAACACTGCTTGGCTGGAAGTAGTAATAATAACACATATACAATAACAGGGCCGATAGACCGGCCCGCGGCAGTCTTTACCTGAAGTGATATATCGCCCCCTGGCGCTATAAGGGTTACAACACTGCTTGGCTAGAAGCAGTAATAATAACACATATACAATAACAGGGCCGATAGACCGGCCCGCGGCATTCTTTAGCAGAAGCGATATATCGCCCCCTGGCGCTATAAGGGTTACAACACTGCTTGGCTAGAAGTAGAAATAATAACACATATACAATAACAGGGCCGATAGACCGGCCCGCGGCATTCCTTAGCAGAAGCGATATATCGCCCCCTGGCGCTATAAGGGTCACAACACTGCTTGGCTGGATGTAGTAATAATAACACATATACAATAACAGGGCCGATAGACTGGCCAGTGGCATTCTTTTGCAGATGCGATATATCGCCCCCTGGTGCTATAAGGGTTACAACACAGCTTGGCTAGAAGTAGTATTAATAACACATATACAATAACAGGGCCGATAGACCGGCCAGTGGCATTCATTAGCAGAAGCGATATATCGCCCCCTGGTGCTATAAGGGTTACAACCAACGAGTTAGAGAAAGGTATATAGAGAGGCAAGGAGCCGCGTAGCAGCGTTCTGGGCGGAGGCAACCTGAGTTAAGGCGGCCATGATTCAGAACGTCGTCTGACAAGAGCTTGTTGTGATTGTTCGCGTTGAGCGGGAACACGTGTTGAATGAAATTTATTTAAAAATACATTGACCATGCCATCAGTGTGTTCGTCATTCAATTGTACGAATAGAAGTCATAAGACAACAGGAGTGTCGTATTTCAGGTAAGAAATGTCATCCAAATTCATAAACTAGTGGGGTAGACTCTATACGAAAACGTGAAACAGCAGTTTAAGTTTGTGTGATATTTACATTTCAGATTACCTTTGCAGACCAGGAACAAACAAAACAATGGGTTGTCAACATGAAAAGCAATAAATGGTACCCCACGAGATACAGCTTAATTTGTTCTCTACACTTTGAAGATAAATATATGTATGTAGCAAATGAAAGGCGACGTCTACTAGCTAATGCAGTACCTACAATTTTCAATTTTCCTGCACATCTGCAGAAGAAGCAGGCCTGTAGATCTTCGCAGAAGAAGTGTAGTTTCTAGGAAACTACAGAACACTCGCATTCAGATACGGTAGCATTGTTGCAGAAGACCTTGATATCAGTAGGTAAATATATTAGGCTGTCTTAAAATTTAAGCAAAGATAGTTGTGAGCCATAATAATAATTACGGTAATAATAATAATATCGTATGGCCTCGGGTGCCGGGTGCAAGCTTTGTTATTTGACACCCAGAGGGTAGCTTGCATGTCGAATTTTGTTGTTCCTTGAAGCACTATGACAGTCAAGGAGGTTAGATAACTAAGCTCCGTGACATTATAGCGCTTTCTAGTAGAGAAATGACATGCGTATCGTGATTTTTGCCGCATTTCAAAAATCACTTACCACGGCCAGGAGCGAACCTGCAAGCTTGGGGGTTAGTAATCCGACACGATAACCACTCACCCACCGTGGCAAGCTATAAAATAAAATATATTGTTCAAATATCAATCTTCGTAAGCCAACGAGGTATACTTTCTCTAGTTCGTTGTTTTGAACTAATTATGGGAAACGTAACAGGCTTTACTAATCTTTTATTTTTTCTTTCTTTCTTTCTTTCTTTCTTTCTTTCTTTCTATCTTTCTTTCATCTCAGAAATTTCAGATGGAAAGCTTATTTGCGATTCCAGCAGAAAGATGCCAATATACGATTTCATTATTGATTTCTTAAAGTGTGATTCCACTAGCAGAAACATACGTGTGGGGACAAAGTTCTGTATTGAGATACTTATTAACACGCAGATTGAGTCAGGATCACTTAGAGCTATTTTTTCTTCTATTCGCTCCAGAAGTGGGAATAGAAATAATCCAAATGCAGTACAATTTAATTCAGCTAATAGGAAGTGTTTAATTGCGAGGGTACGCCCATCCATGAATTCCAACTGTAAGCCTATTGAGTGTGACCTACTTGTGATAACTGCAAGGGCAAATATTCTTGGTGTCAATGGGAAGGACGATACTATGCTGACAGACAGATCATGGTTACTGTGCACATTATAATTCACCGAGCTTGTATGTAGGAAATGTTGTTCATTACATAGCAGGAAGTGTCGTTCGCCAAGTGTCTAAAAAAAATGTGTTTTGAATGCCTAGGAGTGCTTTTATCAGGTCAAGATGTTCGGAAAGATGGAGTGATTGAAGAGAAAGACGCGAAAGAATGCCCTTTGAATCCATCAAATGATGTAGTGAAATTATGTAAAACAGCTGAGAGTGTCATCAGGAAGAATGAGTATATGTTGCGAAAAAACACGAATAATCTCATGCTGAAGTTGCCGACAGATGTCTATGATATGCTGCCGGGTTATCAGCTTCAGAAATCAGACCATCTATTTACAGCTACTGAACCTGGGGAAAAGCCTTACTATGCTTCACTCATCGAGCGAATTGTGAAACAGTATTATAAATGCAGGCTTCAAACTTCTGCAGAAATACAGCTCAAGGTGAGAGGTCAACAGGTGCGTCAGTTGTACACAAAACGTTTTCTTTTTAAAGAAGAATGGAATCATGCAATGTACTGTGCATAAGCAACGTAGCTTATTGTCTTGTAAGATGATTGTGTTAGTTTTCGTTCAATGTACAAATTAAATTGTCAGGCCTTACGTAGGCCTAATCTTACGCCTCGGTAGTCACGCCTCTCCCTACCTGCCTCCCACCCTCTTGACAGGGAATATTATGTCGGCTGCCAGTTCAACCTTCTTCAAATATGGCGGCGCCATTTCCACTCTATATACCTTTCTCTAGCTCTTTGGTTACAACACTGCTTGGCTAGAAGCAGAAATAATAACACATATACAATAACAGTGCCGATAGACCGGCCCGTGGCATTCTTTAGCAGAAGCGATATATCGCCCCCTGGTGCTATAAGGGTTACAACACAGCTTGTCTAGAAGCAGTAATAATAACACATATACAATAACAGGGCCGATAGAGCGACCCGTGGCATTCTTTAGCAGAAGCGATATATCGCCCCCCGGCGCTATAAGGGTTACAACACTGCTTGGCTAGGAGAAGTAATAATAACCCGTATACAATAACAGGGCCGACAGAACGGCCCGTGGCATTCTTTAGCAGAAGCGATATATCGCCTCCTGGCGCTATAAGGGTTACAACACTGCTTGGCTAGAAGTAGTAATAATAACACATATACAATAACAGGGCCGATAGACCGGCCCGTGGCATTCTTTAGCAGAAGCGATATATCGCCCCCTGCCGCTATAAGGGTTACAACACTGCTTGGCTAGAAGCAGTAATAATAACACATATACAATAACAGGGCCGATAGACCGGCCCGTGACATTCTTTAGCAGAAGCGATATATCTCCCCTGGCGCTATAAGGGTTACAACACTGCTTGGCTGGAAGTAGTAATAATAACACATATACATTAACAGGGCCGATAGACCGGCCCGTGGCATTCTTTAGCAGAAGCGATATATCGCCCCCCGGCGCTATAAGGGTTACAACACTGCTTGGCTAGAAGTAGTAATAATAACACATATACAATAACAGGGCCGATAGACCGGCCCGTGACATTCTTTAGCAGAAGCGATATATCGCCCCTTGCGCTATAAGGGTTACAACACTGCTTGGCTAGAAGCAGTAATAATAACACATATACAATAACAGGGCCGATAGACCGGCCCGTGACATTCTTTAGCAGAAGCGATATATCGCCCCCTGGCGCTAGAAGGGTTACAACCCTGCTTGGCTAGAAATAGTAATAATAACACATATACAATAACAGGGCCGATAGACCGGCCCGCGGCATTCTTTAGCTGAAGTGATATATCGCCCCCTGGTGCTATAAGGGTTACAACACTGCTTGGCTGGAGGTAGTAATAATAACACATATACAGTAACAGGGCCGATAGACCGGCCCGTGGCATTCTTTAGCAGAAGCGATATATCGCCCCCTGGCGCTATAAGGGTTACAACACTGCTTGGCTAGAAGTAGTAATAATAACACATATACAATAACAGGGCCGATAGACCGGCCCACGGCATTCTTTAGCTGAAGGGATACATCGCCCCCTGGCGCTATAACGGTTACAACACTGCTTGGCTAGAAGCAGTAATAATAACACATATACAATAACAGGGCCGATAGACCGGCCCGCGGCATTCTTTAGCAGAAGCGATATATCGCCCCCTGGCGCTATAAGGGTTACAACACTGCTTGGCTAGAAGTAGAAATAATAACACATATACAATAACAGGGCCGGTAGTCCGGCCCGCGGCATTCTTTAGCAGAAGCGATATATCGCCCCCTGGCGCTATAAGGGTCACAACACTGCTTGGCTGGATGTAGTAATAATAACACATATACAATAAAAGGGCCGATAGACCGGCCAGTGGCATTCTTTAGCAGATGCGATATATCCCCCCTGGCGCTATAAGGGTTAAAACACTGCTTGGCTAGAAGTAGTAATAATAACACATATACAATAACAGGGCCGATATTCCGGCCCGTGGCATTCTTTAGCAGAAGCGATATATCGCCCCTGGCGCTATAAGGGTTACAACACTGCTTGGCTGGAAGTAGTAATAATAACACATATACATTAACAGGGCCGATAGACCGGCCCGTGGCATTCTTTAGCAGAAGCGATATATCGCCCCCCGGCGCTATAAGAGTTACAACACTGCTTGGCTAGAAGTAGTAATAATAACACATATACAATAACAGGGCCGATAGACCGGCCCGTGACATTCTTTAGCAGAAGCGATATATCGCCCCTGGCGCTATAAGGGTTACAACACTGCTTGGCTAGAAGCAGTAATAATAACACATATACAATAACAGGCCGATAGACCGGCCCGTGATATTCTTTAGCAGAAGCGATATATCGCCCCCTGGCGCTATAAGGGTTACAACCCTGCTTGGCTAGAAATAGTAATAATAACACATATACAATAACAGGGCCGATAGACCGGCCCGCGGCATTCTTTAGCTGAAGTGATATATCGCCCCCTGGTGCTATAAGGGTTACAACACTGCTTGGCTGGAAGTAGTAATAATAACACATATACAATAACAGGGCCGATAGACCGGCCCGCGGCATTCTTTAGCTGAAGTGATATATCGCCCCCTGGCGCTATAAGGGTTACAACACTGCTTGGCTAGAAGCAGTAATAATAACACATATACAATAACAGGGCCGATAGACCGGCCCGCGGCATTCTTTAGCAGAAGCGATATATCGCCCCCTGGCGCTATAAGGGTTACAACACTGCTTGGCTAGAAGTAGAAATAATAACACATATACAATAACAGGGCCGATAGACCGGCCCGCGGCATTCCTTAGCAGAAGCGATATATCGCCCCCTGGCGCTATAAGGGTCACAACACTGCTTGGCTGGATGTAGTAATAATAACACATATACAATAACAGGGCCGATAGACTGGCCAGTGGCATTCTTTAGCAGATGCGATATATCGCCCCCTGGCGCTATAAGGGTTACAACACAGCTTGGCTAGAAGTAGTAATAATAACACATATACAATAACAGGGCCGATAGACCGGCCAGTGGCATTCTTTAGCAGAAGCGATATATCGCCCCCTGGTGCTATAAGGGTTACAACCAACGAGCTAGAGAAAGGTATATAGAGAGGCAAGGAGCCGCGTAGCAGCGCTCTGGGCGGAGGCAACCTGAGTTAAGGCGGCCATGATTCAGAACGTCATCTGACAAGAGCTTGTTGTGATTGTTCGCGTTGAGCGGGAACACGTGTTGAATGAAATTTATTTAAAAATACATTGACCATGCCATCAGTGTGTTCGTCATTCAATTGTACGAATAGAAGTCATAAGACAACAGGAGTGTCGTATTTCAGGTAAGAAATGTCATCCAAATTCATAAACTAGTGGGGTAGACTCTATACGAAAACGTGATGCAGCAGTTTAAGTTTGTGTGATATTTACATTTCAGATTACCTTTGCAGACCAGGAACAAACAAAACAATGGGTTGTCAACATGAAAAGCAATAAATGGTACCCCACGAGATACAGCTTAATTTGTTCTCTACACTTTGAAGATAAATATATGTATGTAGCAAATGAAAGGCGACGTCTACTATCTAATGCAGTACCTACAATTTTCAATTTTCCTGCACATTTGCAGAAGAAGCAGGCCTGTAGATCTTCGCAGAAGAAGTGTAGTTTCTAGGAAACTACAGAACACTCGCATTCAGATACGGTAGCATTGTTGCAGAAGACCTTGATATCAGTAGGTAAATATATTAGGCTGTCTTAAAATTTAAGCAAAGATAGTTGTGAGCCATAATAATAATTACGGTTATAATAATATCGTATGGCTTCGGGTGCCGGGTGCAAGCATTGTTATTTGACACCCAGAGGGTAGCTTGCATGTTGAATTTTGTTGTTCCTTGAAGCACTATGAAAGTCAAGGAGGTTAGATAACTAAGCTCCGTGACATTATAGCGCTTTCTAGTAGAGAAATGAGGAACTTTGTGTTGCCGGATAATCCTGAGATTAATTTTGCCATTATGAGCACGGCCTACTGAATTGAAATGGGTTCTTTAACATGCCAACATCGCATGACATGCGTATCGTGATTTTTGCCGCATTTCAAAAATCACTTACCACGGCCAGGAGCGAACCTGCAAGCTTGGGGGTTATTAATCCGACACGATAACCACTCAGCCACCGTGGCAAGCTATAAAATAAAATATATTGTTAAAATATCAATCTTCGTAAGCCAACGAGGTATACTTTCTCTAGTTCGTTGTTTTGAACTAATTATGGGAAACGTAACAGGCTTTACTAATCTTTTATTTTTTCTTTTTTTCTTTCTTTCTTTCTTTCATCTTAGAAATTTCAGATGGAAAGCTTATTTGCGATTCCAGCAGAAAGATGCCAATATACGATTTCATTATTGATTTCTTAAAGTGTGATTCCACTAGCAGAAACATACGTGTGGGGACAAAGTTCTGTATTGAGATACTTATTAACACGCAGATTGAGTCAGGATCACTTAGAGCTATTTTTTTATTCTATTCGCTCCAGAAGTGGGAATAGAAATAATCCAAATGCAGTACAATTTAATTCAGCTAATAGGAAGTGTTTAATTGCGAGGGTACGCCCATCCATGAATTCCAACTGTAAGCCTATTGAGTGTGACCTACTTGTGATAACTGCAAGAGCAAATATTCTTGGTGTCAATGGGAAGGACGATACTATGCTGACAGACAGATCATGGTTACTGTGCACATTATAATTCACCGAGCTTGTATGTAGGAAATGTTGTTCATTACATAGCAGGAAGTGTCGTTCGCCAAGTGTCTAAAAAAAATGTGTTTTGAATGCCTAGGAGTGCTTTTATCAGGTCAAGATGTTCGGAAAGAAGGAGTGATTGAAGAGAAAGACGCGAAAGAATGCCCTTTGAATCCATCAAATGATGTAGTGAAATTATGTAAAACAGCTGAGAGTGTCATCAGGAAGAATGAGTATATGTTGCGAAAAAACACGAATAATCTCATGCTGAAGTTGCCGACAGATGTCTATGATATGCTGCCGGGTTATCAGCTTCAGAAATCAGACCATCTATTTACAGCTACTGAACCTGGGGAAAAGCCTTACTATGCTTCACTCATCGAGCGAATTGTGAAACAGTATTATAAATGCAGGCTTCACACTTCTGCAGAAATACAGCTCAAGGTGAGAGGTCAACAGGTGCGTCAGTTGTACACAAAACGTTTTCTTTTTAAAGAAGAATGGAATCATGCAATGTACTGTGCATAAGCAACGTAGCTTATTGTCTTGTAAGATGATTGTGTTAGTTTTCGTTCAATGTACAAATTAAATTGTCAGGCCTTACGTAGGCCTAATCTTACGCCTCGGTAGTCACGCCTCTCCCTACCTGCCTCCCACCCTCTTGACAGGGAATATTATGTCGGCTGCCAGTTCAACCTTCTTCAAATATGGCGGCGCCATTTCCACTCTATATACCTTTCTCTAGCTCGTTGGTTACAACACTGCTTGGCTAGAAGCAGAAATAATAACACATATACAATAACAGTGCCGATAGACCGGCCCGTGGCATTCTTTAGCAGAAGCGATATATCGCCCCCTGGTGCTATAAGGGTTACAACACAGCTTGTCTAGAAGCAGTAATAATAACACATATACAATAACAGGGCCGATAGAGCGACCCGTGGCATTCTTTAGCAGAAGCGATATATCGCCCCCCGGCGCTATAAGGGTTACAACACTGCTTGGCTAGGAGAAGTAATAATAACCCGTATACAATAACAGGGCCGACAGAACGGCCCGTGGCATTCTTTAGCAGAAGCGATATATCGCCTCCTGGCGCTATAAGGGTTACAACACTGCTTGGCTAGAAGTAGTAATAATAACACATATACACTAACAGGGCCGATAGACCGGCCCGTGGCATTCTTTAGCAGAAGCGATATATCGCCCCCTGCCGCTATAAGGGTTACAACACTGCTTGGCTAGAAGCAGTAATAATAACACATATACAATAACAGGGCCGATAGACCGGCCCGTGACATTCTTTAGCAGAAGCGATATATCTCCCCTGGCGCTATA
Organism: Meconema thalassinum; assembly: GCA_946902985.2. Taxonomy (NCBI): domain Eukaryota; kingdom Metazoa; phylum Arthropoda; class Insecta; order Orthoptera; family Tettigoniidae; genus Meconema; species Meconema thalassinum. Next base: position 181,076,297 of record OX336398.1, on the reverse strand, counting down.
AGGGTTAAAACACTGCTTGGCTGGAAGTAGTAATAATAACACATATACATTAACAGGTCCGATAGACCGGCCCGTGGCATTCTTTAGCAGAAGCGATATATCGCCCCTTGCGCTATAAGGGTTACAACACTGCTTGGCTAGAAGCAGTAATAATAACACATATACAATAACAGGGCCGATAGACCGGCCCGTGACATTCTTTAGCAGAAGCGATATATCGCCCCCTGGCGCTAGAAGGGTTACAACCCTGCTTGGCTAGAAATAGTAATAATAACACATATACAATAACAGGGCCGATAGACCGGCCCGCGGCATTCTTTAGCTGAAGTGATATATCGCCCCCTGGTGCTATAAGGGTTACAACACTGCTTGGCTGGAGGTAGTAATAATAACACATATACAGTAACAGGGCCGATAGACCGGCCCGTGGCATTCTTTAGCAGAAGCGATATATCGCCCCCTGGCGCTATAAGGGTTACAACACTGCTTGGCTAGAAGTAGTAATAATAACACATATACAATAACAGGGCCGATAGACCGGCCCACGGCATTCTTTAGCTGAAGTGATACATCGCCCCCTGGCGCTATAACGGTTACAACACTGCTTGGCTAGAAGCAGTAATAATAACACATATACAATAACAGGGCCAATAGACCGGCCCGCGGCATTCTTTAGCAGAAGCGATATATCGCCCCCTGGCGCTATAAGGGTTACAACACTGCTTGGCTAGAAGTAGAAATAATAACACATATACAATAACAGGGCCGGTAGTCCGGCCCGCGGCATTCTTTAGCAGAAGCGATATATCGCCCCCTGGCGCTATAAGGGTCACAACACTGCTTGGCTGGATGTAGTAATAATAACACATATACAATAAAAGGGCCGATAGACCGGCCAGTGGCATTCTTTAACAGATGCGATATATCCCCCCTGGCGCTATAAGGGTTAAAACACTGCTTGGCTAGAAGTAGTAATAATAACACATATACAATAACAGGGCCGATATTCCGGCCCGTGGCATTCTTTAGCAGAAGCGATATATCGCCCCTGGCGCTATAAGGGTTACAACACTGCTTGGCTGGAAGTAGTAATAATAACACATATACATTAACAGGGCCGATAGACCGGCCCGTGGCATTCTTTAGCAGAAGCGATATATCGCCCCCCGGCGCTATAAGGGTTACAACACTGCTTGGCTAGAAGTAGTAATAATAACACATATACAATAACAGGGCCGATAGACCGGCCCGTGACATTCTTTAGCAGAAGCGATATATCGCCCCTGGCGCTATAAGGGTTACAACACTGCTTGGCTAGAAGCAGTAATAATAACACATATACAATAACAGGGCCGATAGACCGGCCCGTGATATTCTTTAGCAGAAGCGATATATCGCCCCCTGGCGCTATAAGGGTTACAACCCTGCTTGGCTAGAAATAGTAATAATAACACATATACAATAACAGGGCCGATAGACCGGCCCGCGGCATTCTTTAGCTGAAGTGATATATCGCCCCCTGGTGCTATAAGGGTTACAACACTGCTTGGCTGGAAGTAGTAATAATAACACATATACAATAACAGGGCCGATAGACCGGCCCGCGGCATTCTTTAGCTGAAGTGATATATCGCCCCCTGGCGCTATAAGGGTTACAACACTGCTTGGCTAGAAGCAGTAATAATAACACATATACAATAACAGGGCCGATAGACCGGCCCGCGGCATTCTTTAGCAGAAGCGATATATCGCTCCCTGGCGCTATAAGGGTTACAACACTGCTTGGCTAGAAGTAGAAATAATAACACATATACAATAACAGGGCCGATAGACCGGCCCGCGGCATTCCTTAGCCGAAGCGATATATCGCCCCCTGGCGCTATAAGGGTCACAACACTGCTTGGCTGGATGTAGTAATAATAACACATATACAATAACAGGGCCGATAGACTGGCCAGTGGCATTCTTTAGCAGATGCGATATATCGCCCCCTGGCGCTATAAGGGTTACAACACAGCTTGGCTAGAAGTAGTAATAATAACACATATACAATAACAGGGCCGATAGACCGGCCAGTGGCATTCTTTAGCAGAAGCGATATATCGCCCCCTGGTGCTATAAGGGTTACAACCAACGAGCTAGAGAAAGGTATATAGAGAGGCAAGGAGCCGCGTAGCAGCGCTCTGGGCGGAGGCAACCTGAGTTAAGGCGGCCATGATTCAGAACGTCATCTGACAAGAGCTTGTTGTGATTGTTCGCGTTGAGCGGGAACACGTGTTGAATGAAATTTATTTAAAAATACATTGACCATGCCATCAGTGTGTTCGTCATTCAATTGTACGAATAGAAGTCATAAGACAACAGGAGTGTCGTATTTCAGGTAAGAAATGTCATCCAAATTCATAAACTAGTGGGGTAGACTCTATACGAAAACGTGATGCAGCAGTTTAAGTTTGTGTGATATTTACATTTCAGATTACCTTTGCAGACCAGGAACAAACAAAACAATGGGTTGTCAACATGAAAAGCAATAAATGGTACCCCACGAGATACAGCTTAATTTGTTCTCTACACTTTGAAGATAAATATATGTATGTAGCAAATGAAAGGCGACGTCTACTATCTAATGCAGTACCTACAATTTTCAATTTTCCTGCACATTTGCAGAAGAAGCAGGCCTGTAGATCTTCGCAGAAGAAGTGTAGTTTCCAGGAAACTACAGAACACTCGCATTCAGATACGGTAGCATTGTTGCAGAAGACCTTGATATCAGTAGGTAAATATATTAGGCTGTCTTAAAATTTAAGCAAAGATAGTTGTGAGCCATAATAATAATTACGGTAATAATAATATCGTATGGCTTCGGGTGCCGGGTGCAAGCATTGTTATTTGACACCCAGAGGGTAGCTTGCATGTTGAATTTTGTTGTTCCTTGAAGCACTATGAAAGTCAAGGAGGTTAGATAACTAAGCTCCGTGACATTATAGCGCTTTCTAGTAGAGAAATGAGGAACTTTGTGTTGCCGGATAATCCTGAGATTAATTTTGCCATTATGAGCACGGCCTACTGAATTGAAATGGGTTCTTTAACATGCCAACATCGCATGACATGCGTATCGTGATTTTTGCCGCATTTCAAAAATCACTTACCACGGCCAGGAGCGAACCTGCAAGCTTGGGGGTTAGTAATCCGACACGATAACCACTCACCCACCGTGGCAAGCTATAAAATAAAATATATTGTTCAAATATCAATCTTCGTAAGCCAACGAGGTATACTTTCTCTAGTTCGTTGTTTTGAACTAATTATGGGAAACGTAACAGGCTTTACTAATCTTTTCTTTTTTCTTTCTTTCTTTCTTTCTTTCTTTCTTTCTTTCATCTCAGAAATTTCAGATGGAAAGCTTATTTGCGATTCCAGCAGAAAGATGCCAATATACGATTTCATTATTGATTTCTTAAAGTGTGATTCCACTAGCAGAAACATACGTGTGGGGACAAAGTTCTGTATTGAGATACTTATTAACACGCAGATTGAGTCAGGATCACTTAGAGCTATTTTTTTATTCTATTCGCTCCAGAAGTGGGAATAGAAATAATCCAAATGCAGTACAATTTAATTCAGCTAATAGGAAGTGTTTAATTGCGAGGGTACGCCCATCCATGAATTCCAACTGTAAGCCTATTGAGTGTGACCTACTTGTGATAACTGCAAGAGCAAATATTCTTGGTGTCAATGGGAAGGACAATACTATGCTGACAGACAGATCATGGTTACTGTGCACATTATAATTCACCGAGCTTGTATGTAGGAAATGTTGTTCATTACATAGCAGGAAGTGTCGTTCGCCAAGTGTCTAAAAAAAATGTGTTTTGAATGCCTAGGAGTGCTTTTATCAGGTCAAGATGTTCGGAAAGAAGGAGTGATTGAAGAGAAAGACGCGAAAGAATGCCCTTTGAATCCATCAAATGATGTAGTGAAATTATGTAAAACAGCTGAGAGTGTCATCAGGAAGAATGAGTATATGTTGCGAAAAAACACGAATAATCTCATGCTGAAGTTGCCGACAGATGTCTATGATATGCTGCCGGGTTATCAGCTTCAGAAATCAGACCATCTATTTACAGCTACTGAACCTGGGGAAAAGCCTTACTATGCTTCACTCATCGAGCGAATTGTGAAACAGTATTATAAATGCAGGCTTCACACTTCTGCAGAAATACAGCTCAAGGTGAGAGGTCAACAGGTGCGTCAGTTGTACACAAAACGTTTTCTTTTTAAAGAAGAATGGAATCATGCAATGTACTGTGCATAAGCAACGTAGCTTATTGTCTTGTAAGATGATTGTGTTAGTTTTCGTTCAATGTACAAATTAAATTGTCAGGCCTTACGTAGGCCTAATCTTACGCCTCGGTAGTCACGCCTCTCCCTACCTGCCTCCCACCCTCTTGACAGGGAATATTATGTCGGCTGCCAGTTCAACCTTCTTCAAATATGGCGGCGCCATTTCCACTCTATATACCTTTCTCTAGCTCGTTGGTTACAACACTGCTTGGCTAGAAGCAGAAATAATAACACATATACAATAACAGTGCCGATAGACCGGCCCGTGGCATTCTTTAGCAGAAGCGATATATCGCCCCCTGGTGCTATAAGGGTTACAACACAGCTTGTCTAGAAGCAGTAATAATAACACATATACAATAACAGGGCCGATAGAGCGACCCGTGGCATTCTTTAGCAGAAGCGATATATCGCCCCCCGGCGCTATAAGGGTTACAACACTGCTTGGCTAGGAGAAGTAATAATAACCCGTATACAATAACAGGGCCGACAGAACGGCCCGTGGCATTCTTTAGCAGAAGCGATATATCGCCTCCTGGCGCTATAAGGGTTACAACACTGCTTGGCTAGAAGTAGTAATAATAACACATATACAATAACAGGGCCGATAGACCGGCCCGTGGCATTCTTTAGCAGAAGCGATATATCGCCCCCTGCCGCTATAAGGGTTACAACACTGCTTGGCTAGAAGCAGTAATAATAACACATATACAATAACAGGGCCGATAGACCGGCCCGTGACATTCTTTAGCAGAAGCGATATATCTCCCCTGGCGCTATAAGGGTTACAACACTGCTTGGCTGGAAGTAGTAATAATAACACATATACATTAACAGGGCCGATAGACCGGCCCGTGGCATTCTTTAGCAGAAGCGATATATCGCCCCCCGGCGCTATAAGGGTTACAACACTGCTTGGCTAGAAGTAGTAATAATAACACATATACAATAACAGGGCCGATAGACCGGCCCGTGACATTCTTTAGCAGAAGCGATATATCGCCCCTTGCGCTATAAGGGTTACAACAATGCTTGGCTAGAAGCAGTAATAATAACACATATACAATAACAGGGCCGATAGACCGGCCCGTGACATTCTTTAGCAGAAGCGATATATCGCCCCCTGGCGCTAGAAGGGTTACAACCCTGCTTGGCTAGAAATAGTAATAATAACACATATACAATAACAGGGCCGATAGACCGGCCCGCGGCATTCTTTAGCTGAAGTGATATATCGCCCCCTGGTGCTATAAGGGTTACAACACTGCTTGGCTGGAGGTAGTAATAATAACACATATACAGTAACAGGGCCGATAGACCGGCCCGTGGCATTCTTTAGCAGAAGCGATATATCGCCCCCTGGCGCTATAAGGGTTACAACACTGCTTGGCTAGAAGTAGTAATAATAACACATATACAATAACAGGGCCGATAGACCGGCCCACGGCATTCTTTAGCTGAAGTGATACATCGCCCCCTGGCGCTATAACGGTTACAACACTGCTTGGCTAGAAGCAGTAATAATAACACATATACAATAACAGGGCCGATAGACCGGCCCGCGGCATTCTTTAGCAGAAGCGATATATCGCCCCCTGGCGCTATAAGGGTTACAACACTGCTTGGCTAGAAGTAGAAATAATAACACATATACAATAACAGGGCCGGTAGTCCGGCCCGCGGCATTCTTTAGCAGAAGCGATATATCGCCCCCTGGCGCTATAAGGGTCACAACACTGCTTGGCTGGATGTAGTAATAATAACACATATACAGGTAATTCGAGAGTGGAGGAAAGCCATCAATACTAAAGGCGTTCAACTAGGAAGACATCCAAATAAAATCACTGTAGATTGTTTAGCTTTTGCGGATGACATTGCATTACTTACTGACTCACTGGATACTGCCCAAGAACAAATTAGAGAGTTGCAAAAACAGGCAGCCAAAGTCGGACTACAAATATCATTTGAAAAAACTAAGTTCATGACAAACATCACCGATGCCCCCAAAAGTATCACAATTCATGACAGTTCAGTATGTAAAACAAATTCCTTTAAATACCTAGGAGAGTGGATAATGAATGACTCACAGGAAAAGACAGCAATAGAAACACGTATGCATAAATTACAAAGGTGTTTTCATATGACAAAAGATATATATAATAAAAAAAGCTTATCCTGGAACACTAAATTAAGGCATTATCAAACAGTAGTCAGACCTGAAACTCTGTATGCAGCAGAAACACTTAAATTAACAAGATTTGGTGATTTAGACAAATTAGAGAAGACTGAAAGACGAATTCTGAGAAAAATACTGGGAGCTAAACGAAATAATAACGCAGAATATAGGTTACGACCAAACAGAGAGTTATATTTGAAATGTGAAAAATTAACTGATGTAATGAGAAAGAGAAGATTACAGTTTTTTGGGCATATCTATAGAATGGAAAATAGTAGACTAACTAAACAGATCTTCAACTTACTGACTAGTTACAAATCCAAACCCACATGGTTCATTGAAATTGACAAAGATTTGACAAACGCCAAAATTCAGACAGACACAATAGCAAACAGATCACTCTTCAGAGAAGCTATTCAAAACGCAAAATTTCAAGAAAGGAAGAAACAAACAACTGGCAGAAAGTGGACTCAGGAGGAGAAAGATCGTCACTCTAGAAGGATGAAAGAAATTTGGAAACAACGGAAATTGAATACAATGGACAATAGCCAACGTTGATTCATCGTACCCTCCAAATGGGTTATTCGAAAGAAGAAGAAGAAGAACACATATACAATAAAAGGGCCGATAGACCGGCCAGTGGCATTCTTTAGCAGATGCGATATATCCCCCCTGGCGATATAAGGGTTAAAACACTGCTTGGCTAGAAGTAGTAATAATAACACATATACAATAACAGGGCCGATATTCCGGCCCGTGGCATTCTTTAGCAGAAGCGATATATCGCCCCTGGCGCTATAAGGGTTACAACACTGCTTGGCTGGAAGTAGTAATAATAACACATATACATTAACAGGGCCGATAGACCGGCCCGTGGCATTCTTTAGCAGAAGCGATATATCGCCCCCCGGCGCTATAAGGGTTACAACACTGCTTGGCTAGAAGTAGTAATAATAACACATATACAATAACAGGGCCGATAGACCGGCCCGTGACATACTTTAGCAGAAGCGATATATCGCCCCTGGCGCTATAAGGGTTACAACACTGCTTGGCTAGAAGCAGTAATAATAACACATATACAATAACAGGGCCGATAGACCGGCCCGTGATATTCTTTAGCAGAAGCGATATATTGCCCCCTGGCGCTATAAGGGTTACAACCCTGCTTGGCTAGAAATAGTAATAATAACACATATACAATAACAGGGCCGATAGACCGGCCCGCGGCATTCTTTAGCTGAAGTGATATATCGCCCCCTGGTGCTATAAGGGTTACAACACTGCTTGGCTGGAAGTAGTAATAATAACACATATACAATAACAGGGCCGATAGACCGGCCCGCGGCATTCTTTAGCTGAAGTGATATATCGCCCCCTGGCGCTATAAGGGTTACAACACTGCTTGGCTAGAAGCAGTAATAATAACACATATACAATAACAGGGCCGATAGACCGGCCCGCGGCATTCTTTAGCAGAAGCGATATATCGCCCCCTGGCGCTATAAGGGTTACAACACTGCTTGGCTAGAAGTAGAAATAATAACACATATACAATAACAGGGCCGATAGACCGGCCCGCGGCATTCCTTAGCAGAAGCGATATATCGCCCCCTGGCGCTATAAGGGTCACAACACTGCTTGGCTGGATGTAGTAATAATAACACATATACAATAACAGGGCCGATAGACTGGCCAGTGGCATTCTTTAGCAGATGCGATATATCGCCCCCTGGCGCTATAAGGGTTACAACACAGCTTGGCTAGAAGTAGTAATAATAACACATATACAATAACAGGGCCGATAGACCGGCCAGTGGCATTCTTTAGCAGAAGCGATATATCGCCCCCTGGTGCTATAAGGGTTACAACCAACGAGCTAGAGAAAGGTATATAGAGAGGCAAGGAGCCGCGTAGCAGCGCTCTGGGCGGAGGCAACCTGAGTTAAGGCGGCCATGATTCAGAACGTCATCTGACAAGAGCTTGTTGTGATTGTTCGCGTTGAGCGGGAACACGTGTTGAATGAAATTTATTTAAAAATACATTGACCATGCCATCAGTGTGTTCGTCATTCAATTGTACGAATAGAAGTCATAAGACAACAGGAGTGTCGTATTTCAGGTAAGAAATGTCATCCAAATTCATAAACTAGTGGGGTAGACTCTATACGAAAACGTGATGCAGCAGTTTAAGTTTGTGTGATATTTACATTTCAGATTACCTTTGCAGACCAGGAACAAACAAAACAATGGGTTGTCAACATGAAAAGCAATAAATGGTACCCCACGAGATACAGCTTAATTTGTTCTCTACACTTTGAAGATAAATATATGTATGTAGCAAATGAAAGGCGACGTCTACTATCTAATGCAGTACCTACAATTTTCAATTTTCCTGCACATTTGCAGAAGAAGCAGGCCTGTAGATCTTCGCAGAAGAAGTGTAGTTTCCAGGAAACTACAGAACACTCGCATTCAGATACGGTAGCATTGTTGCAGAAGACCTTGATATCAGTAGGTAAATATATTAGGCTGTCTTAAAATTTAAGCAAAGATAGTTGTGAGCCATAATAATAATTACGGTAATAATAATATCGTATGGCTTCGGGTGCCGGGTGCAAGCATTGTTATTTGACACCCAGAGGGTAGCTTGCATGTTGAATTTTGTTGTTCCTTGAAGCACTATGAAAGTCAAGGAGGTTAGATAACTAAGCTCCGTGACATTATAGCGCTTTCTAGTAGAGAAATGAGGAACTTTGTGTTGCCGGATAATCCTGAGATTAATTTTGCCATTATGAGCACGGCCTACTGAATTGAAATGGGTTCTTTAACATGCCAACATCGCATGACATGCGTATCGTGATTTTTGCCGCATTTCAAAAATCACTTACCACGGCCAGGAGCGAACCTGCAAGCTTGGGGGTTATTAATCCGACACGATAACCACTCAGCCACCGTGGCAAGCTATAAAATAAAATATATTGTTCAAATATCAATCTTCGTAAGCCAACGAGGTATACTTTCTCTAGTTCGTTGTTTTGAACTAATTATGGGAATCGTAACAGGCTTTACTAATCTTTTATTTTTTCTTTCTTTCTTTCTTTCTTTCATCTCAGAAATTTCAGATGGAAAGCTTATTTGCGATTCCAGCAGAAAGATGCCAATATACGATTTCATTATTGATTTCTTAAAGTGTGATTCCACTAGCAGAAACATACGTGTGGGGACAAAGTTCTGTATTGAGATACTTATTAACACGCAGATTGAGTCAGGATCACTTAGAGCTATTTTTTTTATTCTATTCGCTCCAGAAGTGGGAATAGAAATAATCCAAATGCAGTACAATTTAATTCAGCTAATAGGAAGTGTTTAATTGCGAGGGTACGCCCATCCATGAATTCCAACTGTAAGCCTATTGAGTGTGACCTACTTGTGATAACTGCAAGAGCAAATATTCTTGGTGTCAATGGGAAGGACGATACTATGCTGACAGACAGATCATGGTTACTGTGCACATTATAATTCACCGAGCTTGTATGTAGGAAATGTTGTTCATTACATAGCAGGAAGTGTCGTTCGCCAAGTGACTAAAAAAAATGTGTTTTGAATGCCTAGGAGTGCTTTTATCAGGTCAAGATGTTCGGAAAGAAGGAGTGATTGAAGAGAAAGTCGTGAAAGAATGCCCTTTGATTCCATCAAATGATGTAGTGAAATTATGTAAAACAGCTGAGAGTGTCATCAGGAAGAATGAGTATATGTTGCGAAAGAACACGAATAATCTCATGCTGAAGTTGCCGACAGATGTCTATGATATGCTGCCGGGTTATCAGTTTCAGAAATCTGACCATCTATTTACAGCTACTGAACCTGGGGAAAAGCCTTACTATGCTTCACTCATCGAGCGAATTGTGAAACAGTATTATAAATGCAGGCTTCACACTTCTGCAGAAATTCAGCTCAAGGTGAGAGGACAACAGGTGCGTCAGTTGTACACAAAACGTTTTCTTTTTAAAGAAGAATGGAATCATGCAATGTACTGTGCATAAGCAACGTAGTTTATTGTCTTGTAAGATGATTGTGTTAGTTTTCGTTCAATGTACAAATTAAATTGTCAGGCCTTACGTAGGCCTAATCTTACGCCTCGGTAGTCACGCCTCTCCCTACCTGCCTCCCACCCTCTTGACAGGGTATATTATGGCGGCTGCCAGTTCAACCTTCTTCAAATATGGCGGCGCCATTTCCACTCTATATACCTTTCTCTAGCTCGTTGGTTACAGCACTGCTTGGCTAGAAGTAGAAATAATAACACATATACAATAACAGTGCCGATAGACCGGCCCGTGGCATTCTTTAACAGAAGCGATATATCGCCCCCTGGTGCTATAAGGGTTACAACACAGCTTGTCTAGAAGCAGTAATAATAACACATATACAATAACAGGGCCGATAGAGCGGCCCGTGGCATTCTTTAGCAGAAGCGATATATCGCCCCCCGGCGTTATAAGGGTTACAACACTGCTTGGCTAGGAGTAGTAATAATAACCCGTATACAATAACAGGGCCGACAGAACGGCCCGTGTCATTCTTTAGCAGAAGCGATATATCGCCTCCTGGCGCTATAAGGGTTACAACACTGCTTGGCTAGAGTAGTAATAATAACACATATACAATAACAGGGCCGATAGACCGGCCCGTGGCATTCTTTAGCAGAAGCGATATATCGCCCCCTGCCGCTATAAGGGTTACAACACTGCTTGGCTAGAAGCAGTAATAATAACACATATACAATAACAGGGCCGATAGACCGGCCCGTGACATTCTTTAGCAGAAGCGATGTATCTCCCCTGGCGCTATAAGGGTTACAACACTGCTTGGCTGGAAGTAGTAATAATAACACATATACATTAACAGGGCCGATAGACCGGCCCGTGGCATTCTTTAGCAGAAGCGATATATCGCCCCCCGGCGCTATAAGGGTTACAACACTGCTTGGCTAGAAGTAGTAATAATAACACATATACAATAACAGGGCCGATAGACCGGCCCGTGACATTCTTTAGCAGAAGCGATATATCGCCCCTGGCGCTATAAGGGTTACAACACTGCTTGGCTAGAAGCAGTAATAATAACACATATACAATAACAGGGCCGATAGACCGGCCCGTGACATTCTTTAGCAGAAGCGATATATCGCCCCCTGGCGCTAGAAGGGTTACAACCCTGCTTGGCTAGAAATAGTAATAATAACACATATACAATAACAGGGCCGATAGACCGGCCCGCGGCATTCTTTAGCTGAAGTGATATATCGCCCCCTGGTGCTATAAGGGTTACAACACTGCTTGGCTGGAGGTAGTAATGATAACACATATACAATACCAGGGCCGATAGACCGGCCCGTGGCATTCTTTAGCAGAAGCGATATATCGCCCCCTGGCGCTATAAGGGTTACAACACTGCTTGGCTAGAAGTAGTAATAATAACACATATACAATAACAGGGCCGATAGACCGGCCCGCGGCATTCTTATCTGAAGTGATATATCGCCCCCTGGCGCTATAACGGTTACAACACTGCTTGGCTAGAAGCAGTAATAATAACACATATACAATAACAGGGCCGATAGACCGGCCCGCGGCATTCTTTAGCAGAAGCGATATATCGACCCCTGGCGCTATAAGGGTTACAACACTGCTTGGCTAGAAGTAGAAATAATAACACATATACAATAACAGGGCCGGAAGTCCGGCCCGCGGCATTCTTTAGCAGAAGCGATATATCGCCCCCTGGCGCTATAAGGGTCACAACACTGCTTGGCTGGATGTAGTAATAATAACACATATACAATAACAGGGCCGATAGACCGGCCAGTGGCATTCTTTAGCAGATGCGATATATCCCCCCTGGCGCTATAAGGGTTAAAACACAGCTTGGCTAGAAGTAGTAATAATAACACATATACAATAACAGGGCCGATAGACCGGCCAGTGGCATTCTTTAGCAGACGCGATATATCCCCCCCTGGCGCTATAAGGGTTACAACACTGCTTGGCTAGAAGTAGTAATAATAACACATATACAATAACAGGGCCGATATTCCGGCCCGTGGCATTCTTCAGCAGAAGCGATATATCCCCCCTGGCGCTATAAGGGTTACAACACTGCTTGGCTAGAAGTAGTAATAATAACACATATACAATAACAGGGCCGATATTCCGGCCCGTGGCATTCTTTAGCAGAAGCGATTTATCGCCCCCCGGCGCTATAAGGGTTACAACACAGCTTGGCTAAAAGTAGTAATAATAACACATATAAAATAACAGGGCCGATAGACCGGCCCGTGGCATTCTTTAGCAGAAGCGATATATCGCCCCCTGGCGCTATAAGGGTTACAACACTGCTTGGCTAGAAGTAGTAATAATAATACTTATACAATAACAGGGCCAATAGACCGGCCAGTGGCATTCTTTAGCAGAAGCGATATATCGCCCCCTGGTGCTATAAGGGTTACAACACTGCTTGGCTAGAAGTAGAAATAATAACACATATACAATAACAGTGCCGATAGACCGGCCCGTGGCATTCTTTAGCAGAAGCGATATATCGCCCCCTGGTGCTATAAGGGTTACAACACAGCTTGTCTAGAAGCAGTAATAATAACACATATACAATAACAGGGCCGATAGAGCGGCCCGTGGCATTCTTTAGCAGAAGCGATATATCGCCCCCCGGCGCTATAAGGGTTACAACACTGCTTGGCTAGGAGTAGTAATAATAACACGTATACAATAACAGGGCCGATAGAGCGGCCCGTGGCATTCTTTAGCAGAAGCGAATATCGCCCCCTGGCGCTATAAGGGTTACAACACTGCTTGGCTAGAAGTAGTAATAATAACACATATACAATAACAGGGCCGATAGACCGGCCCGTGGCATTCTTTAGCAGAATTCGATATATCCCCCCTTGCGCTATAAGGGTTACAACACTGTTTGGCTAGAAGAAGTAATAATAACACATATACAATAACAGGGCCGATAGACCGGCCCGTGGCATTCTTTAGCAGAAGCGATATATCGCCCCCTGGCGCTATAAGGGTTACAACACTGCTTGGCTAGAAGTAGTAATAATAACACATATACAATAACAGGGCCGATAGACCGGCCCGTGGAATTCTTTAGCAGAAGCGATATATCGCCCCCTGGCGCTATAAGGGTTACAACACTGCTTGGCTAGATGTAGTAATAATAACACATATACAATAACAGGGCCGATAGACCGGCCCGTGTCATTCTTTAGCAGAAGCTATATATCGCCCCCTGGCGCTATAAGGGTTACAACACTGCTTGGCTAGAAGTAGTAATAATAACACATATACAATAACAGGGCCGATAGGCTGGCCCGTGTCATTCTTTAGCAGAAGCTATATATCGCCCCCTGGCGCTATAAGGGTTACAACCCTGCTTGGCTAGAAGTAGTAATAATAACACATATACATTAACAGGGCCGATAGTCCGGCCCGTGGCATTCTTTAGCAGAAGCGATATATCGCCCCTGGCGCTATAAGGGTTACAACACTGCTTGGCTGGAAGTAGTAATAATAACACATATACAATAACAGTGACGATAGATCGGCCCGTGGCATTCTTTAGCAGAAGCGATATATCGCCCCTGGAGCTATAAGGGTTACAACACTGCTTGGCTAGAAGTAGTAATAATAACACATATACAATAACAGGGCCGATAGACCGGCCCGTGGCATTCTTTAGCAGAAGCGATATATCGCCCCCGTGCACTATAAGGGTTACAACACTGCTTGGCTAGAAGTAGTAATATTAACACATATACATTAACAGGGCCGATAGACCGGCCCGTGGCATTCTTTAGCAGAAGCGATATATCGCCCCCTGGCGCTATAAGGGTTACAACACTGCTTGGCTAGAAGTAGTAATAATAACACATATACAATAACAGGGCCGATAGACCGGCCCGTGGCATACTTTAGCAGAAGCGATATATCGCCCCCTGGCGCTATAAGGGTTACAACACTGCTTGGCTGGAAGTAGTAATAATAACACATATACAATAACAGTGACGATAGATCGGCCCGTGGCATTCTTTAGCAGAAGCGATATATCGCCCCTGGAGCTATAAGGGTTACAACACTGCTTGGCTAGAAGTAGTAATAATAACACATATACAATAACAGGGCCGATAGACCGGCCCGTGGCATTCTTTAGCAGAAGCGATATATCGCCCCCGTGCACTATAAGGGTTACAACACTGCTTGGCTAGAAGTAGTAATATTAACACATATACATTAACAGGGCCGATAGACCGGCCCGTGGCATTCTTTAGCAGAAGCGATATATCGCCCCCTGGCGCTATAAGGGTCACAACACTGCTTGGCTAGAAGTAGTAATAATAACACATATACAATAACAGGGCCGATAGACCGCCCCGTGGCATACTTTAGCAGAAGCGATATATCGCCCCCTGCCGCTATAAGGGTTACAACACTGCTAAGCTAGAAGTAGTAAAAATAACACGTATACAATAACAGGGCCGATAGACCGGCCCGTGGCATTCTTTAGCAGAAGCGATATATCGCCCCTGGCGCTATAAGGGTTACAACACTGCTTGGCTACAAGTAGTAATATTAACACATATACAATAACAGGGCAGATAGACCGGCCCGTGACATTCTTTAGCAGAGGCGATATATCGCCCCCTGGCGCTATAAGGGTTACAACACTGCTTGGCTGGAAGTAGTAATATTAACACATATACATTAACAGGGCTGATAGACCGGCCCGTGGCATTCTTTAGCAGAAGCGATATATCGCCCCCTGGCACTATAAGGGTTACAACACTGCTTGGCTAGAAGTAGTAATATTAACACATATACATTAACAGGGCCGATAGACCGGCCCGTGGCATTCTTTAGCAGAAGCGATATATCGCCCCCTGGCGCTATAAGGGTTACAACACTGCTTGGCTAGAAGTAGTGATAATAACACATATACAATAACAGGGCCGATAGACCGGCCCGTGGCATTCTTTAGCAGAAGCGATATATCGCCCCCTGCCGCTATAAGGGTTACAACACTGCTAGGCTAAAAGTAGTAATAATAACACGTATACAATAACAGGGCCGATAGACCGGCCCGTGGCATTCTTTAGCAGAAGCGATATATCACCCCCTGGCGCTATAAGGGTTACAACACTGCTTGGCTGGAAGTAGTAATAATAACACATATACATTAACAGGGCCGATAGACCGGCCCGTGGCATTCTTTAGCAGAAGCGATATATCGCCCCCCGGCGCTATAAGGGTTACAACACTGCTTGGCTAGAAGCAGTAATAATAACACATATACAATAACAGGGCCGATAGACCGGCCCGTGACATTCTTTAGCAGAAGCGATATATCGCCCCCTGGCGCTAGAAGGGTTACAACCCTGTTTGGCTAGAAGCAGTAATAATAACACATATACAATAACAGGGCCGATAGACCGACCCGCGGCATTCTTTAGCAGAAGCGATATATCGGCCCCTGGCGCTATAAGGGTTACAACACTGCTTGGCTAGAAGTAGTAATAATAACACATATACAATAACAGGGCCGATATTCCGGCCCGTGGCATTCTTTAGCAGAAGCGATATATCCCCCCTGGCGCTATAAGGGTTACAACACTGCTTGGCTAGAAGTAGTAATAATAACACATATACAATAACAGGGCCGATATTCCGGCCCGTGGCATTCTTTAGCAGAAGCGATATATCGCCCCCCCGGCGCTATAAGGGTTACAACCCAGCTTGGCTAGAAGTAGTAATAATAACACATATACAATAACAGGGCCGATAGACCGGCCCGTGGCATTCTTTAGCAGAAGCGATATATCGCCCCCTGGCGCTATAAGGGTTACAACACTGCTTGGCTAGAAGCAGTAATAATAACACATATACAATAACAGGGCCGATAGAGCGGCCCGTGGCATTCTTTAGCAGAAGCGATATATCGCCCCCCGGCGCTATAAGGGTTACAACACTGCTTGGCTAGGAGTAGTAATAATAACACATATACAATAACAGTGCCGATAGACCGGCCCGTGGCATTCTTTAGCAGAAGCGATATATCGCCCCCTGGTGCTATAAGGGTTACAACACAGCTTGTCTAGAAGCAGTAATAATAACACATATACAATAATAGGGCCGATAGAGCGGCCCGTGGCATTCTTTAGCAGAAGCGATATATCGCCCCCCGGCGCTATAAGGGTTACAACACTGCTTGGCTAGGAGTAGTAATAATAACACATATACAATAACAGGGCCGATAGACTGGCCCGTGTCATTCTTTAGCAGAAGCTATATATCGCCCCCTGGCGCTATAAGGGTTACAACCCTGCTTGGCTAGAAGTAGTAATAATAACACATATACATTAACAGGGCCGATAGTCCAGCCCGTGGCATTCTTTAGCAGAAGCGATATATCGCCCCTGGCACTATAAGGGTTACAACACTGCTTGGCTGGAAGTAGTAATAATAACACATATACAATAACAGTGCCGATAGATCGGCCCGTGGCATTCTTTAGCAGAAGCGATACATCGCCCCTGGCGCTATAAGGGTTACAACACTGCTTGGCTAGAAGTAGTAATAATAACACATATACAATAACAGGGCCGATAGACCGGCCCGTGGCATTCTTTAGCAGAAGCGATATATCCCCCCTGGCACTATAAGGGTTACAACACTGCTTGGCTAGAAGTAGTAATATTAACACACATACATTAACAGGGCCGATAGACCGGCCCGTGGCATTCTTTAGCAGAAGCGATATATCGCCCCCTGGCGCTATAAGGGTTACAACACTGCTCGGCTGGAAGTAGTAATATTAACACATATACATTAACAGGGCCGATAGACCGGCCCGTGGCATTCTTTAGCAGAAGCGATATATCGCCCCCTGGCACTATAAGGGTTACAACACTGCTTGGCTGGAAGTAGTAATATTAACACATATACATTAACAGGGCCGATAGACCGGCCCGTGGCATTCTTTAGCAGAAGCGATATATCGCCCCCTGGCGCTATAAGGGTTACAACACTGCTTGGCTAGAAGTAGTAATAATAACACATATACAATAACAGGGCCGATAGACCGGTCCGTGGCATTCTTTAGCAGAAGCGATATATCGCCTCCTGCCGCTATAAGGGTTAAAACACTGCTAGGCTAGAAGTAGTAATAATAACACGTATGCAATAACAGGGCCGATAGACCGGCCCGTGGCATTCTTTAGCAGAAGCGATATATCACCCCCTGGCGCTATAAGGGTTACAACACTGCTTGGATGGAAGTAGTAATATTAACACATATACATTAACAGGGCCGATAGACCGGCCCGTGGCATTCTTTAGCAGAAGCGATATATCGCCCCTGGCTCTATAAGGGTTACAACACTGCTAGGCTAGAAGTAGTAATATTAACACATATACAATAACAGGGCCGATAGACCGGCCCGTGACATTCTTTAGCAGAGGCGATATATCGCCCCCTGGCGCTATAAGGGTTACAACACTGCTTGGCTAGAATTAGTAATAATAACACATATACAATAACAGGGCCGATAGACCGGCCCGCGGCATTCTTTAGCAGAAGCGATATATCGCCCCTGGCACTATAAGGGTTTCAACACTGCTTGGCTGGAAGTAGTAATATTAACACATATACATTAACAGGGCCGATAGACCGGCCCGTGGCATTCTTTAGCAGAATTCGATATATCCCCCCTGGCGCTATAAGGGTTACAACACTGTTTGGCTAGAAGTAGTAATAATAACACATATACAATAACAGGGCCGATAGACCGGCCCGTGGCATTCTTTAGCAGAAGCGATATATCGCCCCCTGGCGCTATAAGGGTTACAACACTGCTTGGCTAGAAGTAGTAATAATAACACATATACAATAACAGGGCCGATAGACCGGCCCGTGGAATTCTTTAGCAGAAGCGATATATCGCCCCCTGGCGCTATAAGGGTTACAACACTGCTTGGCTAGAAGTAGTAATAATAACACATATACAATAACAGGGCCGATAGACCGGCCCGTGTCATTCTTTAGCAGAAGCTATATATCGCCCCCTGGCGCTATAAGGGTTACAACACTGCTTGGCTAGAAGTAGTAATAATAACACATATACAATAACAGGGCCGATAGGCTGGCCCGTGTCATTCTTTAGCAGAAGCTATATATCGCCCCCTGGCGCTATAAGGGTTACAACCCTGCTTGGCTAGAAGTAGTAATAATAACACATATACATTAACAGGGCCGATAGTCCGGCCCGTGGCATTCTTTAGCAGAAGCGATATATCGCCCCTGGCGCTATAAGGGTTACAACACTGCTTGGCTGGAAGTAGTAATAATAACACATATACAATAACAGTGACGATAGATCGGCCCGTGGCATTCTTTAGCAGAAGCGATATATCGCCCCTGGAGCTATAAGGGTTACAACACTGCTTGGCTAGAAGTAGTAATAATAACACATATACAATAACAGGGCCGATAGACCGGCCCGTGGCATTCATTAGCAGAAGCGATATATCGCCCCCGTGCACTATAAGGGTTACAACACTGCTTGGCTAGAAGTAGTAATATTAACACATATACATTAACAGGGCCGATAGACCGGCCCGTGGCATTCTTTAGCAGAAGCGATATATCGCCCCCTGGCGCTATAAGGGTTACAACACTGCTTGGCTAGAAGTAGTAATAATAACACATATACAATAACAGGGCCGATAGACCGGCCCGTGGCATACTTTAGCAGAAGCGATATATCGCCCCCTGGCGCTATAAGGGTTACAACACTGCTTGGCTGGAAGTAGTAATAATAACACATATACAATAACAGTGACGATAGATCGGCCCGTGGCATTCTTTAGCAGAAGCAATATATCACCCACTGGCGCTATAAGGGTTACAACACTGCTTGGCTAGAAGTAGTAATAATAACACATATACAATAACAGGGCCGATAGACCGGCCCGTGGCATTCTTTAGCAGAAGCGATATATCGCCCCCTGGTGCTATAAGGGTTACAACACTGCTTGGCTGGAAGTAGTAATAATAACACATATACATTAACAGGGCCGATAGACCGGCCCGTGGCATTCTTTAGCAGAAGCGATATATCGCCCCCTGGCGCTATAAGGGTTACAACACTGCTTGGCTAGAAGTAGTAATAATAACACATATACAATAACAGGGCCGATAGACCGGCCCGTGGCATTCTTTAGCAGAAGCGATATATCGCCCCCTGGCGCTATAAGGGTTACAACACTGCTTGGCTAGAAGTCGTAATAATAACACATATACAATAACAGGGCCGATAGACCGGCCCGTGGCATTCTTTAGCAGAAGCGATATATCGCCCCCTGGCGCTATAAGGGTTACAACACTGCTTGGCTATAAGTAGTAGTAATAACACATATACAATAACAGTGCCGATAGACCGGTCCGTGGCATTCTTTAGCAGAAGCGATATATCACCCCCTGTCGCTATAAGCGTTACAACACTGCTTGGCTAGAAGTAGTAATATTAACACATATACATTAACAGGGCCGATAGACCGGCCCGTGGCATTCTTTAGCAGAAGCGATATATCGCCCCCTGGCGCTATAAGGGTTACAACACTGCTTGGCTAGAAGTAGTAATAATAACACATATACAATAACAGGGCCGATAGACCGGTCCGTGGCATTCTTTAGCAGAAGCGATATATCGCCTCCTGCCGCTATAAGGGTTAAAACACTGCTAGGCTAGAAGTAGTAATAATAACACGTATGCAATAACAGGGCCGATAGACCGGCCCGTGGCATTCTTTAGCAGAAGCGATATATCACCCCCTGGCGCTATAAGGGTTACAACACTGCTTGGCTGGAAGTAGTAATATTAACACATATACATTAACAGGGCCGATAGACCGGCCCGTGGCATTCTTTAGCAGAAGCGATATATCGCCCCTGGCGCTATAAGGGTTACAACACTGCTAGGCTAGAAGGAGTAATATTAACACATATACAATAACAGGGCCGATAGACCGGCCCGTGACATTCTTTAGCAGAGGCGATATATCGCCCTCTGGTGCTATAAGGGTTACAACACTGCTTGGCTAGAATTAGTAATAATAACACATATACAATAACAGGGCCGATAGACCGGCCCGCGGCATTCTTTAGCAGAAGCGATATATCGCCCCTGGCACTATAAGGGTTACAACACAGCTTGGCTGGAAGTAGTAATATTAACACATATACATGGCCTGTTTGCCATCTCTTGATGAATGCAGTACATTTGCATTTGTCTGTTGGCACAGGCTAGAGTAAAATGTGGCTTTTCACCGATGTCTCAGTCTCACTTATGGCTGTGATTATATGGAAGCTACTGAGGTATGGGTGGTGCTTAGTAATGACATTCAGGGCACAATCAGTGCCTGTGGATGTTGTGAAAGGTTCTACTCATAGGGTTAGTACC
Organism: Meconema thalassinum; assembly: GCA_946902985.2. NCBI lineage: Eukaryota > Metazoa > Arthropoda > Insecta > Orthoptera > Tettigoniidae > Meconema > Meconema thalassinum. The sequence goes on along the minus strand of OX336398.1, from coordinate 181,055,236 downwards.
GCTGTTCTGACTCAGTGAGGAAAGCAATGGCAAACTACCTCACTCCTCACCTTGCCTAGTACGCCTCAATATATAGCTGCCTTGGGTTTTTGTGGGTATTTACCCACATAACCTAACGGCGGTATTTTTTGAGGATCCAACCAGCCTTCGGGCTGACTACCTAACAGACAGACAATAACAGTGCCGATAGACCGGCCCGTGTCATTCTTTAGCAGAAGCGATATATCGCCCCTGGCGCTATAAGGGTTACAACACTGCTTGGCTGGAAGTAGTAATATTAACACATATACATTAACAGGGCCGATAGACCGGCCCGTGGCATTCTTTAGCAGAAGCGATATATCGCCCCTGGCGCTATAAGGGTTACAACACTGCTTGGCTGGAAGTAGTAATATTAACACATATACAATAACAGGGCCGATAGACCGGCCCGTGGCATTCTTTAGCAGAAGCGATATATCGCCCCCTGGCGCTATAAGGGTTACAACACTGCTTGGCTAGAAGTAGTAATAATAACACATATACAATAACAGGGCCGATAGACCGGCCCGTGGCATTCTTTAGCAGAAGCGATATATCGCCCCCTGGTGCTATAAGGGTTACAACACTGCTTGGCTGGAAGTAGTAATAATAACACATATACATTAACAGGGCCGATAGACCGGCCCGTGGCATTCTTTAGCAGAAGCGATATATCGCCCCCTGGCGCTATAAGGGTTACAACACTGCTTGGCTAGAAGTAGTAATAATAACACATATACAATAACAGGGCCGATAGACCGGCCCGTGGCATTCTTTAGCAGAAGCGATATATCGCCCCCTGGCGCTATAAGGGTTACAACACTGCTTGGCTAGAAGTCGTAATAATAACACATATACAATAACAGGGCCGATAGACCGGCCCGTGGCATTCTTTAGCAGAAGCGATATATCGCCCCCTGGCGCTATAAGGGTTACAACACTGCTTGGCTATAAGTAGTAGTAATAACACATATACAATAACAGTGCCGATAGACCGGTCCGTGGCATTCTTTAGCAGAAGCGATATATCACCCCCTGTCGCTATAAGCGTTACAACACTGCTTGGCTAGAAGTAGTAATAATAACACATATAAAATAACAGGGCCGATAGACCGGCCCGTGGCATTCTTTAGCAGAAGCGATATATCGCCCCCTGGCGCTATAAGGGTTACAACACTGCTTGGCTGGAAGTAGTAATAATAACACATATACAATAACAGGGCCGATAGACCGGCCCGTGGTATTCTTTAGCAGAAGCGATATATCGCCCCCTGGCGCTATAAGGGTTACAACACTGCTTGGCTAGAAGTAGTAATAATAACACATATACAATAACAGGGCCGAAACACCGGCCAGTGGCATTCTTTAGCAGAAGCGATATATCACCCCCTGGCACTATAAGGGTTACAACACTGCTTGGCTAGAAGTAGTAATAATAACACATATACAATAACAGGGCCGATAGACCGGCCAGTGGCATTCTTTAGCAGAAGCGATATATCGCCCCCTGGCGCTATAAGGGTTACAACACTGCTTGGCTGGAGGTAGTAATAATAACACATATACAATAACAGGGCCGATAGACCGGCCCGTGGCATTCTTTAGCAGAAGCAATATATCACCCCCTGGCGCTATAAGGGTTACAACACTGCTTGGCTAGAAGTAGTAATAATAACACATATACAATAACAGGGCCGATAGACCGGCCCGTGGCATTCTTTAGCAGAAGCGATATATCGCCCCCTGGTGCTATAAGGGTTACAACACTGCTTGGCTGGAAGTAGTAATAATAACACATATACATTAACAGGGCCGATAGACCGGCCCGTGGCATTCTTTAGCAGAAGCGATATATCGCCCCCTGGCGCTATAAGGGTTACAACACTGCTTGGCTAGAAGTAGTAATAATAACACATATACAATAACAGGGCCGATAGACCGGCCCGTGGCATTCTTTAGCAGAAGCGATATATCGCCCCCTGGCGCTATAAGGGTTACAACACTGCTTGGCTAGAAGTCGTAATAATAACACATATACAATAACAGGGCCGATAGACCGGCCCGTGGCATTCTTTAGCAGAAGCGATATATCGCCCCCTGGCGCTATAAGGGTTACAACACTGCTTGGCTATAAGTAGTAGTAATAACACATATACAATAACAGTGCCGATAGACCGGTCCGTGGCATTCTTTAGCAGAAGCGATATATCACCCCCTGTCGCTATAAGCGTTACAACACTGCTTGGCTAGAAGTAGTAATAATAACACATATAAAATAACAGGGCCGATAGACCGGCCCGTGGCATTCTTTAGCAGAAGCGATATATCGCCCCCTGGCGCTATAAGGGTTACAACACTGCTTGGCTGGAAGTAGTAATAATAACACATATACAATAACAGGGCCGATAGACCGGCCCGTGGTATTCTTTAGCAGAAGCGATATATCGTCCCCTGGCGCTATAAGGGTTACAACACTGCTTGGCTAGAAGTAGTAATAATAACACATATACAATAACAGGGCCGAAAGACCGGCCAGTGGCATTCTTTAGCAGAAGCGATATATCACCCCCTGGCACTATAAGGGTTACAACACTGCTTGGCTAGAAGTAGTAATAATAACACATATACAATAACAGGGCCGATAGACCGGCCCGTGGCATTCTTTAGCAGAAGCGATATATCGCCCCCCTGGCGCTATAAGGGTTACAACACTGCTTGGCTAGAAGTCGTAATAATAACACATATACAATAACAGGGCCGATAGACCGGCCCGTGGCATTCTTTAGCAGAAGCGATATATCGCCCCCTGGCGCTATAAGGGTTACAACACTGCTTGGCTATAAGTAGTAGTAATAACACATATACAATAACAGTGCCGATAGACCGGTCCGTGGCATTCTTTAGCAGAAGCGATATATCACCCCCTGTCGCTATAAGCGTTACAACACTGCTTGGCTAGAAGTAGTAATAATAACACATATAAAATAACAGGGCCGATAGACCGGCCCGTGGCATTCTTTAGCAGAAGCGATATATCGCCCCCTGGCGCTATAAGGGTTACAACACTGCTTGGCTGGAAGTAGTAATAATAACACATATACAATAACAGGGCCGATAGACCGGCCCGTGGTATTCTTTAGCAGAAGCGATATATCGCCCCCTGGCGCTATAAGGGTTACAACACTGCTTGGCTAGAAGTAGTAATAATAACACATATACAATAACAGGGCCGAAAGACCGGCCAGGGGCATTCTTTAGCAGAAGCGATGTATCACCCCCTGGCACTATAAGGGTTACAACACTGCTTGGCTAGAAGTAGTAATAATAACACATATACAATAACAGGGCCGATAGACCGGCCCGTGGCATTCTTTAGCAGAAGCGATATATCGCCCCCCTGGCGCTATAAGGGTTACAACACTGCTTGGCTGGAGGTAGTAATAATAACACATATACAATAACAGGGCCGATAGACCGGCCAGTGGCATTCTTTAGCAGAAGCGATATATCACCCCCTGGCGCTATAAGGGTTTCAACACTGCTTGGCTAGAAGTAGTAATAATAACACATATACAATAACAGGGCCGATAGACCGGCCCGTGGCATTCTTTAGCAGAAGCGATATATCGCCCCCTGGCGCAATAAGGGTTACAACACTGCTTGGCTAGAAGTAGTAATAATAACACATATACAATAACAGGGCCGATAGACCGGCCCGTGGCATTCTTTAGCAGAAGCGATATATCACCCCCTGGCGCTATAAGGGTTACAACACTGCTTGGCTAGAAGTAGTAATAATAACACATATACAATAACAGGGCCGATAGACCGGCCCGTGGCATTCTTTAGCAGAAGCGATATATCGCCCCCTGGCGCAATAAGGGTTACAACACTGCTTGGCTAGAAGTAGTAATAATAACACATATACTATAACAGGGCCGATAGACCGGCCCGTGGCATTCTTTAGCAGAAGCGATATATCGCCCCCTGGCGCTATAAGGGTTACAACCCTGCTTGGCTAGAAGTAGTAATAATAACACATATACAATAACAGGGCCGATAGACCGGCCCGTGGCATTCTTTAGCAGAAGCGATATATCACCCCCTGGCACTATAAGGGTTACAACACTGCTTGGCTAGAAGTAGTAATAATAACACGTATACAATAACACGGCCGATAGACCGGCCCGTGGCATTCTTTAGCAGAAGCGATATATCGCCCCCTGGCGCTATAAGGGTTACAACACTGCTAGGCTAGAAGTAGTAATAATAACACGTATACAATAACAGGGCCGATAGACCGGCCAGTGGCATTCTTTAGCAGAAGCGATATATTGCCCCCTGGTGCTATAAGGGTTACAACACTGCTTGGCTAGAAGTAGTAATGATAACACATATACAATAACAGGGCCGATAGACCGGCCAGTGGCATTCTTTAGCAGAAGCGATATATCGCCCCCTGGCGCTATAAGGGTTACAACACTGCTTGGCTAGAAGTAGTAATAATAACACGTATACAATAACAGGGCCGATAGACCGGCCAGTGGCATTCTTTAGCAGAAGCGATATATTGCCCCCTGGTGCTATAAGGGTTACAACACTGCTTGGCTAGAAGTAGTAATGATAACACATATACAATAACAGGGCCGATAGCCCGGCCAGTGGCATTCTTTAGCAGAAGCGATATATTGCCCCCTGGTGCTATAAGGGTTACAACACTGCTTGGCTAGAAGTAGTAATAATAACACATATACAATAACAGGGCCGATAGACCGGCCAGTGGCATTCTTTAGCAGAAGCGATATATCACCCCCTGGCGCTATAAGGGTTACAACACTGCTTGGCTAGAAGTAGTAATAATAACACATATACAATAACAGGGCCAATAGACCGGCCCGTGGCATTCTTTAGCAGAAGCGATATATCACCCCCTGGCGCTATAAGGGTTACAACACTGCTTGGCTGGAAGTAGTAATATTAACACATATACATTAACAGGGCCGATAGACCGGCCCGTGGCATTCTTTAGCAGAAGCGATATATCGCCCCTGGCGCTATAAGGGTTACAACACTGCTAGGCTAGAAGGAGTAATATTAACACATATACAATAACAGGGCCGATAGACCGGCCCGTGACATTCTTTAGCAGAGGCGATATATCGCCCCCTGGTGCTATAAGGGTTACAACACTGCTTGGCTAGAATTAGTAATAATAACACATATACAATAACAGGGCCGATAGACCGGCCCGCGGCATTCTTTAGCAGAAGCGATATATCGCCCCTGGCACTATAAGGGTTACAACACTGCTTGGCTGGAAGTAGTAATATTAACACATATACATGGCCTGTTTACCATCTCTTGATGAATGCAGTACATTTGCATTTGTCTGTTGGCACAGGCTAGAGTAAAATGTGGCTTTTCACCGATGTCTCAGTCTCACTTATGGCTGTGATTATATGGAAGCTACTGAGGTATGGGTGGTGCTTAGTAATGACATTCAGGGCACAATCAGTGCCTGTGGATGTTGTGAAAGGTTCTACTCATAGGGTTAGTACTGCTGTTCTGACTCAGTGAGGAAAGCAATGGCAAACTACCTCACTCCTCACCTTGCCTAGTACGCCTCAATATATAGCTGCCTTGGGTTTTTGTGGGTATTTACCCACATAACCTAACGGCGGTACTTTTTGAGGATCCAACCAGCCTTCGGGCTGACTACCTAACAGACAGACAATAACAGTGCCGATAGACCGGCCCGTGTCATTCTTTAGCAGAAGCGATATATCGCCCCTGGCGCTATAAGGGTTACAACACTGCTTGGCTGGAAGTAGTAATATTAACACATATACATTAACAGGGCCGATAGACCGGCCCGTGGCATTCTTTAGCAGAAGCGATATATCGCCCCTGGCGCTATAAGGGTTACAACACTGCTTGGCTGGAAGTAGTAATATTAACACATATACAATAACAGGGCCGATAGACCGGCCCGTGGCATTCTTTAGCAGAAGCGATATATCGCCCCCTGGCGCTATAAGGGTTACTACACTGCTTGGCTAGAAGTAGTAATAATAACACATATACAATAACAGGGCCGATAGACCGGCCCGTGGCATTCTTTAGCAGAAGCGATATATCGCCCCCTGGTGCTATAAGGGTTACAACACTGCTTGGCTGGAAGTAGTAATAATAACACATATACATTTTTTTTTTTTTTTTAGCGTATGGCTTTTAGTGCCGGGAGTGTCCGAGGACATGTTCGGCTCGCCAGTTTTGTAGCTGCTTCGAGACGGACACCCAATGGGTGAGCTACAAGTACCGTTGGGGTGGGAAGGAGGGAAGTTGGAATGTAAGGACGAGGAGTTGGAAGGTAGCGGCTGTGGCCTATAGTTAGGGACCAACCCCGGCATTTGCCTGGAAGGAAGATGGGAAACCACGGAAGACCATCTTCAAGGTTGCCGGCGGGGGGATTCGAACCTCCTCGCCTCCCGGGTGTGAGCGACTGCCATCAGTCATGCCGTAACCACCACGGCTAACTCACCCGGTACACATATACATTAACAGGGCCGATAGACCGGCCCGTGGCATTCTTTAGCAGAAGCGATATATCGCCCCCTGGCGCTATAAGGGTTACAACACTGCTTGGCTAGAAGTAGTAATAATAACACAAATACAATAACAGGGCCGATAGACCGGCCCGTGGCATTCTTTAGCAGAAGCGATATATCGCCCCCTGGCGCTATAAGGGTTACAACACTGCTTGGCTAGAAGTCGTAATAATAACACATATACAATAACAGGGCCGATAGACCGGCCCGTGGCATTCTTTAGCAGAAGCGATATATCGCCCCCTGGCGCTATAAGGGTTACAACACTGCTTGGCTATAAGTAGTAGTAATAACACATATACAATAACAGTGCCGATAGACCGGTCCGTGGCATTCTTTAGCAGAAGCGATATATCACCCCCTGTCGCTATAAGCGTTACAACACTGCTTGGCTAGAAGTAGTAATAATAACACATATAAAATAACAGGGCCGATAGACCGGCCCGTGGCATTCTTTAGCAGAAGCGATATATCGCCCCCTGGCGCTATAAGGGTTACAACACTGCTTGGCTGGAAGTAGTAATAATAACACATATACAATAACAGGGCCGATAGACCGGCCCGTGGTATTCTTTAGCAGAAGCGATATATCGCCCCCTGGCGCTATAAGGGTTACAACACTGCTTGGCTAGAATTAGTAATAAAAACACATATACAATAACAGGGCCGAAAGACCGGCCAGTGGCATTCTTTAGCAGAAGCGATATATCACCCCCTGGCACTATAAGGGTTACAACACTGCTTGGCTAGAAGTAGTAATAATAACACATATACAATAACAGGGCCGATAGACCGGCCAGTGGCATTCTTTAGCAGAAGCGATATATCGCCCCCTGGCGCTATAAGGGTTACAACACTGCTTGGCTGGAGGTAGTAATAATAACACATATACAATAACAGGGCCGATAGACCGGCCCGTGGCATTCTTTAGCAGAAGCAATATATCACCCCCTGGCGCTATAAGGGTTACAACACTGCTTGGCTAGAAGTTGTAATAATAACACATATACAATAACAGGGCCGATAGACCGGCCCGTGGCATTCTTTAGCAGAAGCGATATATCGCCCCCTGGTGCTATAAGGGTTACAACACTGCTTGGCTGGAAGTAGTAATAATAACACATATACATTAACAGGGCCGATAGACCGGCCCGTGGCATTCTTTAGCAGAAGCGATATATCGCCCCCTGGCGCTATAAGGGTTACAACACTGCTTGGCTAGAAGTAGTAATAATAACACATATACAATAACAGGGCCGATAGACCGGCCCGTGGCATTCTTTAGCAGAAGCGATATATCGCCCCCTGGCGCTATAAGGGTTACAACACTGCTTGGCTAGAAGTCGTAATAATAACACATATACAATAACAGGGCCGATAGACCGGCCCGTGGCATTCTTTAGCAGAAGCGATATATCGCCCCCTGGCGCTATAAGGGTTACAACACTGCTTGGCTATAAGTAGTAGTAATAACACATATACAATAACAGTGCCGATAGACCGGTCCGTGGCATTCTTTAGCAGAAGCGATATATCACCCCCTGTCGCTATAAGCGTTACAACACTGCTTGGCTAGAAGTAGTAATAATAACACATATAAAATAACAGGGCCGATAGACCGGCCCGTGGCATTCTTTAGCAGAAGCGATATATCGCCCCCTGGCGCTATAAGGGTTACAACACTGCTTGGCTGGAAGTAGTAATAATAACACATATACAATAACAGGGCCGATAGACCGGCCCGTGGTATTCTTTAGCAGAAGCGATATATCGTCCCCTGGCGCTATAAGGGTTACAACACTGCTTGGCTAGAAGTAGTAATAATAACACATATACAATAACAGGGCCGAAAGACCGGCCAGTGGCATTCTTTAGCAGAAGCGATATATCACCCCCTGGCACTATAAGGGTTACAACACTGCTTGGCTAGAAGTAGTAATAATAACACATATACAATAACAGGGCCGATAGACCGGCCCGTGGCATTCTTTAGCAGAAGCGATATATCGCCCCCCTGGCGCTATAAGGGTTACAACACTGCTTGGCTAGAAGTCTTAATAATAACACATATACAATAACAGGGCCGATAGACCGGCCCGTGGCATTCTTTAGCAGAAGCGATATATCGCCCCCTGGCGCTATAAGGGTTACAACACTGCTTGGCTATAAGTAGTAGTAATAACACATATACAATAACAGTGCCGATAGACCGGTCCGTGGCATTCTTTAGCAGAAGCGATATATCACCCCCTGTCGCTATAAGCATTACAACACTGCTTGGCTAGAAGTAGTAATAATAACACATATAAAATAACAGGGCCGATAGACCGGCCCGTGGCATTCTTTAGCAGAAGCGATATATCGCCCCCTGGCGCTATAAGGGTTACAACACTGCTTGGCTGGAAGTAGTAATAATAACACATATACAATAACAGGGCCGATAGACCGGCCCGTGGTATTCTTTAGCAGAAGCGATATATCGCCCCCTGGCGCTATAAGGGTTACAACACTGCTTGGCTAGAAGTAGTAATAATAACACATATACAATAACAGGGCCGATAGACCGGCCCGTGGCATTCTTTAGCAGAAGCGATATATCGCCCCCCTGGCGCTATAAGGGTTACAACACTGCTTGGCTGGAGGTAGTAATAATAACACATATACAATAACAGGGCCGATAGACCGGCCAGTGGCATTCTTTAGCAGAAGCGATATATCACCCCCTGGCGCTATAAGGGTTACAACACTGCTTGGCTAGAAGTAGTAATAATAACACATATACAATAACAGGGCCGATAGACCGGCCCGTGGCATTCTTTAGCAGAAGCGATATATCGCCCCCTGGCGCAATAAGGGTTACAACACTGCTTGGCTAGAAGTAGTAATAATAACACATATAAAATAACAGGGCCGATAGACCGGCCCGTGGCATTCTTTAGCAGAAGCGATATATCGCCCCCTGGCGCTATAAGGGTTACAACACTGCTTGGCTGGAAGTAGTAATAATAACACATATACAATAACAGGGCCGATAGACCGGCCCGTGGTATTCTTTAGCAGAAGCGATATATCGCCCCCTGGCGCTATAAGGGTTACAACACTGCTTGGCTAGAAGTAGTAATAAAAACACATATACAATAACAGGGCCGAAAGACCGGCCAGTGGCATTCTTTAGCAGAAGCGATATATCACCCCCTGGCACTATAAGGGTTACAACACTGCTTGGCTAGAAGTAGTAATAATAACACATATACAATAACAGGGCCGATAGACCGGCCAGTGGCATTCTTTAGCAGAAGCGATATATCGCCCCCTGGCGCTATAAGGGTTACAACACTGCTTGGATGGAGGTAGTAATAATAACACATATACAATAACAGGGCCGATAGACCGGCCCGTGGCATTCTTTAGCAGAAGCAATATATCACCCCCTGGCGCTATAAGGGTTACAACACTGCTTGGCTAGAAGTTGTAATAATAACACATATACAATAACAGGGCCGATAGACCGGCCCGTGGCATTCTTTAGCAGAAGCGATATATCGCCCCCTGGTGCTATAAGGGTTACAACACTGCTTGGCTGGAAGTAGTAATAATAACACATATACATTAACAGGGCCGATAGACCGGCCCGTGGCATTCTTTAGCAGAAGCGATATATCGCCCCCTGGCGCTATAAGGGTTACAACACTGCTTGGCTAGAAGTAGTAATAATAACACATATACAATAACAGGGCCGATAGACCGGCCCGTGGCATTCTTTAGCAGAAGCGATATATCGCCCCCTGGCGCTATAAGGGTTACAACACTGCTTGGCTAGAAGTCGTAATAATAACACATATACAATAACAGGGCCGATAGACCGGCCCGTGGCATTCTTTAGCAGAAGCGATATATCGCCCCCTGGCGCTATAAGGGTTACAACACTGCTTGGCTATAAGTAGTAGTAATAACACATATACAATAACAGTGCCGATAGACCGGTCCGTGGCATTCTTTAGCAGAAGCGATATATCACCCCCTGTCGCTATAAGCGTTACAACACTGCTTGGCTAGAAGTAGTAATAATAACACATATAAAATAACAGGGCCGATAGACCGGCCCGTGGCATTCTTTAGCAGAAGCGATATATCGCCCCCTGGCGCTATAAGGGTTACAACACTGCTTGGCTGGAAGTAGTAATAATAACACATATACAATAACAGGGCCGATAGACCGGCCCGTGGTATTCTTTAGCAGAAGCGATATATCGTCCCCTGGCGCTATAAGGGTTACAACACTGCTTGGCTAGAAGTAGTAATAATAACACATATACAATAACAGGGCCGAAAGACCGGCCAGTGGCATTCTTTAGCAGAAGCGATATATCACCCCCTGGCACTATAAGGGTTACAACACTGCTTGGCTAGAAGTAGTAATAATAACACATATACAATAACAGGGCCGATAGACCGGCCCGTGGCATTCTTTAGCAGAAGCGATATATCGCCCCCCTGGCGCTATAAGGGTTACAACACTGCTTGGCTAGAAGTCTTAATAATAACACATATACAATAACAGGGCCGATAGACCGGCCCGTGGCATTCTTTAGCAGAAGCGATATATCGCCCCCTGGCGCTATAAGGGTTACAACACTGCTTGGCTATAAGTAGTAGTAATAACACATATACAATAACAGTGCCGATAGACCGGTCCGTGGCATTCTTTAGCAGAAGCGATATATCACCCCCTGTCGCTATAAGCATTACAACACTGCTTGGCTAGAAGTAGTAATAATAACACATATAAAATAACAGGGCCGATAGACCGGCCCGTGGCATTCTTTAGCAGAAGCGATATATCGCCCCCTGGCGCTATAAGGGTTACAACACTGCTTGGCTGGAAGTAGTAATAATAACACATATACAATAACAGGGCCGATAGACCGGCCCGTGGTATTCTTTAGCAGAAGCGATATATCGCCCCCTGGCGCTATAAGGGTTACAACACTGCTTGGCTAGAAGTAGTAATAATAACACATATACAATAACAGGGCCGAAAGACCGGCCAGTGGCATTCTTTAGCAGAAGCGATGTATCACCCCCTGGCACTATAAGGGTTACAACACTGCTTGGCTAGAAGTAGTAATAATAACACATATACAATAACAGGGCCGATAGACCGGCCCGTGGCATTCTTTAGCAGAAGCGATATATCGCCCCCCTGGCGCTATAAGGGTTACAACACTGCTTGGCTGGAGGTAGTAATAATAACACATATACAATAACAGGGCCGATAGACCGGCCAGTGGCATTCTTTAGCAGAAGCGATATATCACCCCCTGGCGCTATAAGGGTTACAACACTGCTTGGCTAGAAGTAGTAATAATAACACATATACAATAACAGGGCCGATAGACCGGCCCGTGGCATTCTTTAGCAGAAGCGATATATCGCCCCCTGGCGCAATAAGGGTTACAACACTGCTTGGCTAGAAGTAGTAATAATAACACATATACAATAACAGGGCCGATAGACCGGCCCGTGGCATTCTTTAGCAGAAGCGATATATCACCCCCTGGCGCTATAAGGGTTACAACACTGCTTGGCTAGAAGTAGTAATAATAACACATATACAATAACAGGGCCGATAGACCGGCCCGTGGCATTCTTTAGCAGAAGCGATATATCGCCCCCTGGCGCAATAAGGGTTACAACACTGCTTGGCTAGAAGTAGTAATAATAACACATATACAATAACAGGGCCGATAGACCGGCCCGTGGCATTCTTTAGCAGAAGCGATATATCGCCCCCTGGCGCTATAAGGGTTACAACCCTGCTTGGCTAGAAGTAGTAATAATAACACATATACAATAACAGGGCCGATAGACCGGCCCGTGGCATTCTTTAGCAGAAGCGATATATCGCCCCCTGGCACTATAAGGGTTACAACACTGCTTGGCTAGAAGTAGTAATAATAACACGTATACAATAACACGGCCGATAGACCGGCCCGTGGCATTCTTTAGCAGAAGCGATATATCGCCCCCTGGCGCTATAAGGGTTACAACACTGCTTGGCTAGAAGTAGTAATAATAACACGTATACAATAACAGGGCCGATAGACCGGCCAGTGACATTCTTTAGCAGAAGCGATATATTGCCCCCTGGTGCTATAAGGGTTACAACACTGCTTGGCTAGAAGTAGTAATGATAACACATATACAATAACAGGGCCGATAGACCGGCCAGTGGCATTCTTTAGCAGAAGCGATATATCGCCCCCTGGCGCTATAAGGGTTACAACACTGCTTGGCTAGAAGTAGTAATAATAACACGTATACAATAACAGGGCCGATAGACCGGCCAGTGGCATTCTTTAGCAGAAGCGATATATTGCCCCCTGGTGCTATAAGGGTTACAACACTGCTTGGCTAGAAGTAGTAATGATAACACATATACAATAACAGGGCCGATAGCCCGGCCAGTGGCATTCTTTAGCAGAAGCGATATATTGCCCCCTGGTGCTATAAGGGTTACAACACTGCTTGGCTAGAAGTAGTAATAATAACACATATACAATAACAGGGCCGATAGACCGGCCAGTGGCATTCTTTAGCAGAAGCGATATATCACCCCCTGGCGCTATAAGGGTTACAACACTGCTTGGCTAGAAGTAGTAATAATAACACATATACAATAACAGGGCCAATAGACCGACCCGTGACATTCTTTAGCAGAAGCGATATATCGCCCCCTGGTGCTATAAGGGTTACAACCAGGGAGGTGAGAAGAGTAATGGAGTGGCCCTTCACCGCAGCTAGCCTGTGGGCCCACTTCGCAGGGTTGGGAAGCCACGCCCACTTGGCACCACCGTGCGCTACTGAATGTGGGAGAATGCTAACAGTGTTTTCTTCATATTCTTTCTCTCTTGGGCGTGCTGCGTGGCTCAGCGGGAACGTTCTCGCCTGCTGTGACCAAGGTTGCAGGATTGAATCCTGAGAAGAGTAATGGAGTGGCCCTTCACCGCAGCTAGCCTGTGGACCCACTTCGCAGGGTTGGGAAGCCACGCCCACTTGGCACCACCGTGCGCTACTGAATGTGGGAGAATGCTAACAGTGTTTTCTTCATATTCTTTCTCTCTTGGGCGGGCTGCGTGGCTCAGCGGGAACGTTCTCGCCTGCTGTGACCAAGGTTGCAGGATTGAGTCCTGAGAAGAGTAATGGAGTGGACCTTAGCCAGATCAAGCACAAGACACCCAATTATAATATGCTACACTACACAAAATAATGACATATAAAACTGTACATTTCATTAAATTAAAGCCGCTCACAGACCACAAATTGACAAGAACAAGCAATGCAATCACAGTCCAACTGTGTCCTTTGAACAGCATAACTTTAGTGAAATGTTGTCTAATTCTTGTTCCCTGGATCTTTTCATTTTGCATTCTGAACAAGTGTCTTAGTCGAATGTTGAAATACAGTTGACATATTAGCCTAATCAGATAGAGAACATGATTGTCTTCTACAGACTGTTCAATACAATGTTCATTCAACTCAGTGAAGACAAGATTCGAGCAAAAAGTCTTTTAGCACTTGCGACGTCATGAAGTCTAGCGTATTTCCCGTCGTTCTATTAGCGGAATTTTGCACTTCCCTTATCCTTTTCTCAGCTCGCCTGCACACACTAATCACGTCTTTCGATGGGAAAACCAAGCCTCCTCTATTCTTAATCCTTATCAGGTGACAGTTAACACTCGAATTTTCAACTTCTCTCAAACAACTAATGCATTGCTCACATGCTATTTTCCGCTCAATCTGAAGCACAACAAAACCAGCGATGTGTTTCACAACCTCAGATGAAAATTCACTGATATCACTCCCGGAAAGTTCCTCGAGATAATGATGATTCGATTCAGTGTCATTTTCCGTGCCAAATTCTTCGGTGTCAAAGCGTGGAGTCGAAAAACTTATCCCCTCGACCGGGTTCTTCGCAGTGAAAGTCAAAATAGGGATGTCCTCTAGGGCTAGGCAATTCGATCCTCTCGATGTATGGAGTTGTTTGTGAATAAGTATTTCCTTGAAAGTTGAAATGAACTGTTTAGCTGTAGGGTTGTTGTTGCATCCGAATCGAGAACGGAGGTATAAAAAAAAAATCTCAATATGATCTTGGCTCACTTTATAAAACGGCAGATACTTGATCAGTTCTTTCGAGATGACCAGATGATCATACATCTCAATAGCGCTCTGCATACCAACTCTGAAGCCAAGAAATCCAGTTTTTCGGCTACCGGAGCAAATAAGAGTCCCAGACGCATCTCTCGGGTTACTGATATAGTCATCACAATTAGCAAAAAACTCTTTTATTTCTACTGCGTTGCTTGAGTTCATCGCCTGTTTGGAATACTTTTGCAGGATACTCCGAGAGTTCAAAATGTCGAACAATCTATTAAATAATTTAAGAAAAATGATTAGCCCCTTCACATTCTCAAAACCTTCAATATTTCTTTCTAGACAGAATTGCAGGGCATCTGCGACGGATGCACTGAGCAACTGAGCAGCAAGTTTCACATTCATATTGTGCAGTTTGAAGTTGACGTGAGCTCCCCGCAGTTTATTAGCTGAATGCAGCCCTTCATTCTCTTGTAGCTTCTGCAAAAGTATGATGTGGTTCCAAGATATAATTTGCCCATCCTTGTCATACAGAATTTTCTTGTCACCCAGTGTATTTCGGACTAGTTTAAGCATGTGGCATGGATCTAGGAAAAAACTAATCGGTGATTTTGTCACAGGATGAGGAAACGCTGACATTAAACCATCATGCTTGATATTGCACCCTAACTGATTAGCCATGCTTATATTACTCACTGACCCATCACATGTCAGTGACACTATTGTAACCTTGGCATCATTCAAAATTCGCAAGCATTGCGTAACTAAAGAACACCGTTGTTCCCCACTAATCCCATCTGTAAGGAAGTAACCAACAGGCACACGCCAATGCATATTTATGGCAACAACCATAAAAACGTAAGCCTCTCTTGCCACCTGTTTGTTATCACATTCTGCTACAGACCCAAAATCGACGTACCCTGTGGTTTTTCGTCCATACCACTCAACACACTTCCTAATTGCCATTTCATCAACAATCAAAGAACATAGGAGAGGAAAATCTCCCTTAGCCTTTTCTTTCAAAGCAGAACGTGCTTCCGTGCAGAATCCTGGAGATGCATCTACAGATGTGTACCATTTAGCAAGAGTTCGAGGGTGGGGTAAGCAAGTATTGAACATGCTTCTGATGTAAGAATATGCTTTGGGGGAGTAGAAGTCTAATGTCAATGCAAATGACCGCAGTTCAGGTGATTAACCTTTGCCCTTACCGCACTGCTTCACAAATAATTCTTTATAAACGCCTGAAATATCAGTAAGGTGAATAGCGCACTCATTAGTAATTACACTTTTTGATTTCAAGTCGTGAAATAAAGTTTTCATAGTTGTCGCCTTCTTTTTCATCCTAGCATTTCTTCTTCGTAAATTTTTAATCATAATTCTCGTACGTCTCAACGAAGCTCTCTCTCATTTTCCTAATTATCAATTTCAATTTCTCTTCTTTCTTTTGACACTGTGCATGTTGAAAGTTTTCTCCGTTTTCCTCGTCCGGGGATTGAACACCCTGAATAAACAAATGTGAATATTATTAGTTAAAATGGGGACTACCGAACTATGATACGAGTATATTGTGTTCAAAGCTCTTCCTGCAATAAAATAGGAAATGTTCTCACCTTTTGCATCTGAACAGTATTAAGGGCACTGGTAGCCCCATCCAATACGATATTACTTGGCTCGAGAGTGTCAACATCCCTGGATCGTGGTTCCTTCCTTTTCTGCAAACCATTATTATTTATAATGTCATCCAAACGGAACAATAAAACATAAAGCAGTATCTTAATTTAAGTCGTTAAGTGATAATTACCTTAGCAGCTGAAGGCTGTAAGTAGCTTGGATAGGCAGGGAATACGTTCGGGAAGGCATTCTCTCTCAGTCTCGGCCCGGATACGTATGTATTATTTATTCACTTGGTCAGGGCTAAAGTGCTCCGTACAAATGACACTATGAACACCAGGTGTCCAGTTCTTCCTCTTAACTGCCTTCGTCCACAGGGCCCGACGGCCTGGGTTCTGAGGGAACCTAGACCATCCACATTTCAAAACAATGACGTTCTCTCCAAGAAAAAATAAACATGCGTGTCTTCGTTTAATAGCATAAGAGAATAATAACTTACCGATGAAAAGCAATGCCGGGATTTCTGTTCCTGTCACTTCTATTGTTGCACCCATACACACAACAAAAACCCATAATAAACAACAGTTGCATTAGGCAACTTGTCGCAGGTAACTAACTCACTGTGTGAATACAAACTTACGACTAGCAACTAGCACGCACTGCTTCCCAGCTAGCCATGGTGCCAAACAATATGGCTGCCGCTTCCAAGGGGTGGTCCCGTTTAACCTGGCTAAGGGCCACTCCATTACTCTTCTCACCTCCCTGGTTACAACCCTGCTTGGCTATAAGTAGTAATAATAACACATATACATAAGCAGAGCCCATAGTCCGGCCCGTGGCATTCTTTAGCAGAAGAGATATATCGCCCCCTGGCGCTATAAGGGTTACAACACTGCTTGGCTAGAAGTAGTAATAATAACACATATACAATAACAGGGCCGATAGACTGGCCCGTGTCATTCTATAGCAGAAGCGATATATCGCCCCCTGGCGCTAAAAGGGTTACAACACTGCTTGGCTAGAAGTAGTAATAATAACACATATACAATAACAGGGCCGATAGACCGGCCCGTGGCATTCTTTAGCAGAAGCGATATATCGCCCCCTGGCACTATAAGGGTTACAACACTGCTTGGCTATAAGTAGTAATAATATCACATATACAATAACAGGGCCGATAGACCGGCCCGTGGCATTCTTTAGCAGAAGCTATATATCGCCCCCCCCCTGGCGCTATAAGGGTTACAACACTGCTTGGCTAGAAGTAGTAATAATAACACATATACAATAACAGGGCCGATAGACTGGCCCGTGTCATTCTATAGCAGAAGCGATATATCGCCCCCTGGCGCTATAAGGGTTACAACACTGCTTGGCTATAAGTAGTAATAATAACACATATACAATAACAGGGCTGATAGACCGGCCCGTGGCATTCTTTAGCAGAAGCGATATATCGCCCCCTGGCGCTATAAGGGGCAACACTGCTTGGCTAGAAGTAATAATAATAACACATATACAATAACAGGGCCGATAGACTGGCCCGTGGCATTCTTTAGCAGAAGCGATATATCGCCCCCTGGCGCTATAAGGGTTACAATACAAGTAAGTTAGTTAGTGTTGTTTTAAGGGGCGGAACTACGAGGTCATCTGCCCTTAGGTTAAAGTACAAAATTCAATTTGAATATGAATACAAAACAAAGATCAGTTGTCATCCTCGAGCTAACCCGGAAACTGACTGCCCGCAGGGGCATATATAGAGTTTCATTTTCGGCCCAACCGGGGGTTGGGTGGCAGGGAATAGCCGCCAAAGAAATGGGGGTCCGGGGTTCCTCCTAGGTAAGCGTTTCTAAAATTCGGTGCAAAATGATGAGTTTTAGGGCTAACTGCCATCACTTTTTCAACCAATTTGTTGTGATGAATTATTTTTGGTTAATGACAAACTCAACTAAGACAATTCTTTTTTTTTTATTAACACAGTCATTTTATAGTATTTGGATAGAAAGAATGAACATTACCTTTTGGATTCGGGGCACATGACCTCGCTCTTCCGCCGCTATAAACCTCAATAACTAACTGTTTTGTTTTACAACTCACACTATAAGGCGACGCTCCGGAGATAATAATCGATATTTTGGTCATTATGGCGAAATCATTTTTATGGCTGAAATTGAAAGAATTGAGTTTCTTCTTACTTGTCACGAAGTTAATCAGTTGAATTCAAAAATTTTTTCCTTTTAATGATGCTTTGTTTGTCAGTTTGCATACAGCAGAAATGGGCGTGTCAGCTGACAAACTGCATTGTTAGGTTATGACGTCATTGTCATGTTTCCATTCGGTCAAATATGCATGTTATTTGCAATTACGCATTCAGGGAATGGGCCATCTGGCTCTTTCCCGATATATTTATACTGAATCGAGCTGTAAGATCTATCATATTTCTAAATGGTTTTATAGAGCCTGCTGTAGACAAAAAAATGTTTACTCGACTGCTACTGAGCAACTTCGTGTGCTAGTATTGGCATTCCTGATGGCACTACAATAGTGCCAACATCTCTAAGTTGTGTTATTCTGGTATGTTTCATCTTTGGATATGGCGGTAGCCAGTTTGTTTATTTTTGTGAGGTACGCGCGCTAGTAGCCTCTTGTAGTTGTGTATCAAGGTAATATTATTGTTGTGAGGTACGCGCGCAAGTAGCCTCTTGTAGTTGTGTATCAAGGCACTATTATTGTTGTGAGGTACGCGCGCAAGTAGCTTCTTGTAGTTGTGTATCAAGGTACTATTATTGTTGTGAGGTACGCGCGCAAGTCGCCTCTTGTAGTTGTGTATCAAGGTACTATTATTGTTGTGAGGTACGCGCGCAAGTAGCCTCTTGTAGTTGTGTATCAAGGTACTATTATTGTTGTGAGGTACGCGCGCAAGTAGCCTCTTGTAGTTGTGTATCAAGGTACTATTATTGTTGTGAGGTACGCGCGCAAGTAGCCTCTTGTAGTTGTGTATCAAGGTACTATTATTGTTGTGAGGTACGCGCGCAAGTAGCTTCTTGTTGTTGTGTATCATGATACTATTATTGTTGTGAGGTACGCGCGAAAGTAGCTTCTTGTTGTTGTGTATCAAGATACTATTATTGTTGTGAGGTACGCGCGCAAGTAGCCTCTTGTAGTTGTATATCAAGGTACTATTATTGTTGTGAGGTACGCACGCAAGTAGCCTCTTGTAGTTGTGTATCAAGGTACTATTATTGTTGCGAGGTACGCGCGCAAGTAGCCTCTTGTAGTTGTGTATCAAGGTACTATTATTGTTGTGAGGTACGCGCGCAAGTAGCTTCTTGAAGTTGTGTATCAAGATACTATTATTGTTGTGAGGTACGCGCGCAAGTAGCCTCTTGTAGTTGTGTATCAAGGTACTATTATTGTTGTGAGGTACGCACGCAAGTAGCCTCTTGTAGTTGTGTATCAAGGTACCATTATTGTTGCGAAGTACGCGCGCAAGTAGCCTCTTGTAGTTGTGTATCAAGGTACTATTATTGTTGTGAGGTACGCGCGCAAGTAGCTTCTTGTAGTTGTGTATCAAGGTACTATTATTGTTGAGAGGTACGCGCGCAAGTAGCCTCTTGTAGTTGTGTATCAAGGTACTATTATTGTTTTGAGGTACGCGCGCAAGTAGCCTCTTGTAGTTGTGTATCAAGGCACTATTATTGTTGTGAGGTACGCCCGCAAGTAGCTTCTTGTAGTTGTGTATCAAGGTACTATTATTGTTGTGAGGTACGCGCGCAAGTAGCCTCTTGTAGTTGTGTATCAAGGTACTATTATTGTTGTGAGGTACGCGCGCAAGTAGCCTCTTGTAGTTGTGTATCAAGGTACTATTATTGTTGTGAGGTACGCGCGCAAGTAGCCTCTTGTAGTTGTGTATCAAGGTACTATTATTGTAGTGAGGTACGCGCGCAAGTAGCCTCTTGTAGTTGTGTATCAAGGTACTATTATTGTTGTGAGGTACGCGCGCAAGTAGCTTCTTGTTGTTGTGTATCATGATACTTTTATTGTTGTGAGGTACGCGCGCAAGTAGCTTCTTGTTGTTGTGTATCAAGATACTATTATTGTTGTGAGGTACGCGCGCAAGTAGCCTCTTGTCGTTGTATATCAAGGTACTATTATTGTTGTGAGGTACGCACGCAAGTAGCCTCTTGTAGTTGTGTATCAAGGTACTATTATTGTTGCGAGGTACGCGCGCAAGTAGCCTCTTGTAGTTGTGTATCAAGGTACTATTATTGTTGTGAGGTACGCGCGCAAGTAGCTTCTTGAAGTTGTGTATCAAGATACTATTATTGTTGTGAGGTACGCGCGCAAGTAGCCTCTTGTAGTTGTGTATCAAGGTACTATTATTGTTGTGAGGTACGCACGCAAGTAGCCTCTTGTAGTTGTGTATCAAGGTACTATTATTGTTGCGAGGTACGCGCGCAAGTAGCCTCTTGTAGTTGTGTACAAGGTACTATTATTGTTGTGAGGTACGCGCGCAAGTAGCCTCTTGTAGTTGTGTATCAAGGTACTATTATTGTTGTGAGGTACGCGCGCAAGTAGCCTCTTGCAGTTGTGTATCAAGGTACAAATATTGTTGTGAGGTACGCAAGCAAGTAGCCTCTTGTAGTTGTGTATCAAGGTACTATTAATGTTGTGAGGTACGCGCGCAAGTAGCCTCTTGTAGTTGTGTATCAAGGTACTATTATTGTTTCGAGGTACGCGCACAAGTAGCCTCTTGTAGTTGTGTATCAAGGTACTAAAATTGTTGTGAGGTACGCGCGCAAGTAGCCTCTTGTAGTTGTATATCAAGGTACTATTATTGTTGTGAGGTACGCGCGCAAGTAGCCTCTTGTAGTTGTGTATCAAGGTACTATTATTGTTGTGAGGTACGAGCGCAAGTAGCTTCTTGTAGTTGTGTATCAAGGTACTATATTAGTTGTGAGGTACGCGCGCAAGTAGCCTCTTGTAGTTGTGTATCAAGGTACTATTATTGTTGTGAGGTACGCGCGCAAGTAGCCCCTTGTAGTTGTGTATCAAGGTACTATTATTGTTGTGAGGTACGCACGCAATTAGCCTCTTGTAGATGTGTATCAAGGTACTATTATTGATGTGAGGTACGCACGCAAGTAGCCTCTTGTAGTTGTGTATCAAGGTACTATTATTGTTGTGAGGTACGCACACAAGTAGCCTCTTGTAGTTGTGTATCAAGGTACTATTAATATTTGTGAGTTACGCACGCAAGTAGCCTCTTGAGGTTGTGTATCTAGGTACTATTATTGTTGTGAGGTACGCACGCAAGTAGCCTCTTGTAGTTGTGTATCAAGGTACTATTATTGTTGTGAGGTACGCGCGCAAGTAGCCTCTTGTAGTTGTGTATCAAGGTACTATTAGTGTTGTGAGGTACGCGCGCAAGTAGCCTCTTTTAGTTGTGTATCAAGGTACTATTATTGTGTGAGGTACGCGCGCAAGTAGCTTCTTGTAGTTGTGTATCAAGGTACTATTATTGTTGTGAGGTACGCGCGCAAGTAGCCTCTTGTAGTTGTGTATCAAGGTACTATTATTGTTGTGAGGTACGCGCGCAAGTAGCCTCTTTTAGTTGTGTATCAAGGTACTATTATTGTGTGAGGTACGCGCGCAAGTAGCTTCTTGTAGTTGTGTATCAAGGTACTATTATTGTTGTGAGGTACGCGCGCAAGTAGCCTCTTGTAGTTGTGTATCAAGGTACTATTATTGTTGTGAGGTACGCGCGCAAGTAGCTTCCTGTAGTTGTGTATCAAGGTACTATTATTGTTGTGAGGTACGCGCGCAAGTAGCTTCTTGTAGTTGTGTATCAAGGTACTATTATTGTTGTGAGGTACGCGCGCAAGTAGCCTCTTGTAGTTGTGTATCAAAGTACTATTATTGTTGTGAGGTACGCGCAAAAGTAGCTTCTTGTAGTTGTGTAACAAGGAACTATTATTGTTGTGAGGTACGCGCGCAAGTAGCCTCTTGTATTTGTGTATCTAGGTACTATTATTGTTGTGAGGTACGCGCGCAAGTAGCTTCTTGTAGTTGTGTATCAAGGAACTATTATTGTTGTGAGGTACGCGCGCAAGTAGCTTCTTGTAGTTGTGTAACAAGGAACTATTATTGTTGTGAGGTACGCGCGCAAGTAGCTTCTTGTAGTTGTGTATCAAGGTACTATTATTGTTGTGAGGTACGCGCGCAAGTAGCTTCTTGTAGTTGTGTATCAAGGTACTATTATTGTGTGAGGTACGCGCGCAAGTAGCTTCTTGTAGTTGTGTATCAAGGTACTATTATTGTGTGAGGTACGCGCGCAAGTTGCTTCTTGTAGTTGTGTATCAAGGTACTATTATTGTTGTGAGGTACGCGCGCAAGTAGCTTCTTGTAGTTGTGTATCAAGGTACTATTATTGTGTGAGGTACGCGCGCAAGTAGCCTCTTGTAGTTGTGTATCAAGGAACTATTATTGTTGTGAGGTACGCGCGCAAGTAGCTTCTTGTAGTTGTGTATCAAGGTACTATTATTGTGTGAGGTACACGCGCAAGTAGCTTCTTGTAGTTGTGTATCAAGGTACTATTATTGTTGTGAGGTACGCGCGCAAGTAGCTTCTTGTAGTTGTGTATCAAGGTACTATTATTGTGTGAGGTACGCGCGCAAGTAGCTTCTTGTAATTGTGTATCAAGATACTATTATTTTTGTGAGGTACGCGCGAAAGTAGCCTCTTGTAGTTGTGTATCAAGATACTATTATTGTTGTGAGGTACGCGCGCAAGTAGCCTCTTGTAGTTGTGTATCAAGGTACTATTATTGTTGTGAGGTACGCACGCAAGTAGCTTCTTGTAGTTGTGTATCAAGGTACTTTTATTGTTGTGAGGTACGCGCGCAAGTAGCCTCTTGTAGTTGTGTATCAAGGTATTATTATTATGTGAGGTACGCGCGCAAGTAGCTTCTTATAGTTGTGTATCAAGATACTATTATTGTTGTGAGTTACGCGCGCAAGTAGCCTCTTGTAGTTGTGTATAAAGGTATTATTATTGTGTGAGGTACGCGCGCAAGTTGCTTCTTGTAGTTGTGTATCAAGGTACTATTATTGTTGTGAGGTACGCGCGCAAGTAGCCTCTTGTAGTTGTGTATCAAGGTATTATTATTTTTGTGAGGTACGCGCGCAAGTAGCCTCTTGTAGTTGTGTATCAAGATACTATTATTGTTGTGAGTTACGCGCGCAAGTAGCCTCTTGTAGTTGTGTATCAAGGTACTATTAATGTTGTGAGGTATGCGCGCAAGTAGCTTCTTGTAGTTGTGTATCTAGGTACTATTATTGTTGAAAGATAGTGTGCTGTACTAATTGATAGTTTGTATCCAACGGAACAAACAATATGTGCAAATATAATTCAACCTTATCCAAGCGATGAAATGCTCAACGTTTGACAGGAAAGAGAGGGAGATCATCTATTGCCAATCAGGAGCCTCAATTTAATAAACCAGGGACAATAGGTCATGAAATGTTATCGGAAGCAGATTGTTCTCATCAGGAAAGTGTCGCATAGTAATGGCAATTATTTCATTGGTCAACCAATACGGTAGTACTCCAGATAATAGCCCGATGTGCGAGGTGAGGAGATTCCAGAGTAAACAGAGGGACCGTCGTTAAGTAAAACTAAGTGTCCGCCATTCTTTGGAGAAGGAGAAAAAGAAGAGGAGACAAGCTTCCAGAGTTGCCAATATTCGTGCAGAAGATGCTAAGAAGGAAGGAGAAGTAAAAACATACGAATCTGGTGACCTTTAAGTAATGGATCAGGAAGAAAACGTCACTTGAACTTTGCTTTAATTTTCCCACCTATTAAAATTTTACATTTAAATCCCATTTTTCTCCCATAATATTCTACCAAATGTAACAAACTTTGTATGGTAAGTGTATCACAGCAATATTAGAAAACCTGCGTATGGAATTTTTGATTGCAAATTCTTTCATGTAGTAGGGTAATGTTCTGTTTACACCTAAAGAATCATTTGATAAATTAGTCTACTGGAACAATTCCAGTAGACTAATTCGGCGGCTTCAGCAATTGCATGCCCGTAAACTGGCTGGTTATACTGGATATGAGGAAGAACTATTGGATACAGAAAATGAACTTCGTCGTGCCAAATTTATTGTGTAACGGGTTCACGTAACCGCTTAGATTGAGTCTTAACATACATTCTAGGGATATTCTACTACAGGTAGAGTATAGTCATCCTCTTAAAACTGTAGCAAGCAATCGTAAAGATATCTAGATTTGTATTCTATGTGTATATATTATAAAAATATTTGAATAAAATTAATTAAAATATTCTATGTACATCTCTATGTATATCTCTTGTTTTTCTTAATTGCTATCCACACTTTTAATGCACTCGTTAACTATGGACAGTATCCGGCTATGTTCTGATAGAGTTGCCTTAAATAATGCATTCTATTTGCGGTTATGTGTACTAAGTGCCATAATAATGCAGTGTCGCCATCCAATGTTGAGGTAATAGTTATGCCAGGTAAGGAATTCAAACCCATGTGTTTTTAGTGTGGTCTCACGAGAATAAGTATACAACGTCCCTGTTCTAAGCCCAAAAATTAATTTCTTTACCAAGCCAACAATCATACCCAGGTCTCTAATACAAGAGTCAAGAGTGTTAGCCACTATGCAAGGAGATAGAATTGGATACGAGGCTGCCGTGGCCTGTCAAAATGTATCGTCCTAAGAGCATTTTAAGGTCTCTTTTTGTTTTACCTCTTTAGGTTGAGTGTACATTGTTTATTGGCATGGCTAAAAATCAAGCCCAAGCCTTTGCGGTAAGAGGTATACAGCTTGACTACTAAGCTATAGCGCATCTTCTTTCTACAAAGTGCCCTGTTTTAATCCTCAAAGTTGGGAATGGAGTTAAAACCTTCAGTACAGCAGCCTTACGTGCTAGCCACTACGTCATCGCGCAATCTCTTTCTATAGAGTGGTATGTTCTAGGCCTAAAGCTATGATTGAAGTTAAAATCTCTATTGAAAAAGCCTAAAGTATTAGCCGCTATGCAAAAAAAAACAGAGCCGTAACCTTGAGTTAAGTACCATCCCTGAATTTAGCTAGAGTTAAAAGTGGAAAACCATTCCAGAATGGTTAGTAGTGGGAATTAAAGTCCTCTCTCCTCTGTTTTGTATCACAAGGCTTAGTCTTTCTTTATTCGTATCAGGAGCACCAATCACTAATATATGTCACAAATAGTAAACAGTGAGAATCAAATTCAAATTAAAAACAAGTAGTTCCGTGAAGAACTATACAGCCTATTTTCATATATCCTACTGATGTTAACTGCCACTATCAACATACAAAAGTTCAGTTTGATTTCTGCAATAAATTCGTAGATATTGAGAACCGACTAAATATTTCGGATGGTCGCCATGTTGGATTTTATATATGTAGGTCCTCGAGTTATGTACTGTTACATGAAGATTATTGTGTACGTGTAGCATTCAAATTTCAATCGCATGATTATGACACAGGAAGTAACAAGAAGATTTTAAAATTTCGCACAGCTGCCATCTTGTGGTTATGGAAACAATTGAAATAAATTAGATGCCAGTGGATTAACATTCGTATAAGGATTTACTGTGCCAAGTTTCACTGCACTCCGATGGTTAAATTGCGAGAAACGTCCATGTGAATATTTATACTTCGCGTCGCCGCCATGTTGGATTTGTGATCACCAGGTTATTTAAAGTCCTACAGGTTAACTTAAGTTCATAGCCCCTATGAACATTAAAAAATTCAGTTTGAATGCTATAATAGATCGTAGATATTCAGAGCCGTCTAAATATTTCGGATGGTCGCCATGTTGGATTGTTAAATGTATAGGCCATAGAGTCATGTACCATTAAAGGCAAATTATTACGTAGGTTTATTATTCAAACTTTCACTTCGATCGCATGATTACGACACAAGAAAAAAAACTTAATTTTAAAATTCGCACAAACGCCATCTTGAGGTTGTGTAAACAATTGAACTAAATTAGATACCAGTGCATTACAATGTGTATAAACATTTTCTGTACCAGATTTTATTGCGTTTGGATCATTAAATCACGAGAAAGGTCTATTTAAATTTTTCAAATTCGCTTGGCCGCCATGTTCGTTTTGTAGCTAACCGGTTTTTGAAAGTCTTATAGATGAACTTTCAGTAGTGCCCTTTATCTCCATACAAAATTTCAGGATTATACCGCTAATCGTTTCAGAGATATAGAATGCCGGTGAAATATTTCGCACATCCGCCATCTTGTGGTTATGTAAACAATTGAACCAAGTTAGATGTCGGTGCATTACAATGTGTATAAACATATAATGTACCTTGTTTTATTGCGTTTGATTTGTAGTTACCGGATTTTCAAAAGTCACATAGGTGAACTTCTAGTAGTTCCTTTTATCACCGTAATAAATTCCAGGGTGATATCGGGAATAGTTTCGGAGATATTGAATGCTGGTGAAATATTTCGCACAGCCGCCATGTTGGATTGGTAAGACGTAACAAAATTTGAAGGCCATCTTCGGGGTTGCCCGGAATAGTGCTATGAACTTACCGAGTTTCATTGAAATCATTCCAGCCGTTTAAAAGTTATTATGGGGACACGCACACACACCTCACACACACACACACGGACAAAAGGTGATCTTGTAAGCCTATATTTTTCAAAATTGAATATAGGCTAATAATAATGATAATTAATAAAGACACAAACTATTCTAAATCTAATATTAAGTGAGGACATAAACATACAAGTCAGTGGAACAACACACAAACATCTGACTGCCAGGTAGCCCGCAACCAAATTAAATGTTCTTTGTCCAGTAACGGGCGACGTCAATAGCATTCGGGTTGGCAAGTGTTAGGTCTTCCATTGTGCATGTTGCTGGACATAGTGGGCACTGGTAAAGATGTTGGATTGTCTGTAGTTCCCCACAATCACAGAGGAGAGAGTCACTCGAAAAAACCCGTTTCTGCAGGTTCATCTTGGTTCTTCCAACTCCAGTCCGCAGTCTGTTGAGTGCCTTCATTGTTGCTCAACCTTCCATATGGCCCGGAGGAAGGCTTTCTTTTGGGGTCATCCAGCCGGACAGATGACCAGTTCCTTCCTTCCACATTCTTGCCCTAGCAGTGTCAGCATTGCCTTTAAGGCTGACTGTTGTCCGAAGGAAGCTTTTCCTAGATTAAAGGCGAGTTCGGGCGGGGGAATATCCAAATAGTGGGTGTGTTTGTGATGTGGATGCCTTAAATCGTTCCTTGTTCGCTGCTACCTCCCTGCGTATCTCCCCAGGAGCAATACCAGCTAAGCAGTGGACTTTCTCAACTGGAGTAGGCTTCAAGCAACCAGTAATGGTTCAGCAGCTTTCGTTGAGTGCAGAGTCAACTTGTTTAGTGTGTGCTGATTTATACCACACTGGACGGCATATTCGCCCGCAGAGTAGCACAGAGCTAAAGCTGATGTCGTAAGGGTTTGTGGCTGGGTTCCCCAATTAGTACCCGTCAACTTGCGAAGAATGTTGTTTCTTGCGGATACCTTTTGCCTGATGTTTTGGCAGTGCTTCTTGTAGGTCAGTGTACGATCCAAGGTGATTCCTAGATATCATGGAGTGAAACAATGATTTAGTAGCTTTCCCTTCCAATCCACTTTGAGCCTGAATGTGTCGCATGTGAAATGCACATATTTGAGCATTTTCGGCATTGGGTTTCAGTTGGTTTTGATCGTAATGTGTTCCAAGCTCTTCCAATGCATGTGTCCGAGAGATTTCTACTTCCTCAAAACTGTTAGATTGGGTGACAAGTTGAAGGTCATCAGCGTAAATAAAGCTTTTAGTGCCTTTTGGTAGTGGTTGGTCATTTGTATGGATGTTAAATAGTATAGGAGCCAGCACACTACCTTGAGGCAAGCCATTCCATTGATTCTTCCATCTGCTCCGTTGTCCTTGAAATTCAACAAAGAAGCGACGGTTTTCCAGGAGAGTAGCTATCATCTTCGTCACCTTGATGTCGCCAGTTGTGCAGTACAGTTTTTGTAGTAGGATGCGGTGATTTACGGTATCATAAGCAGCGGAAAGGTCCACGAATGCCACTCCTGTGATTTTTCTCATCTCGAAACCGTCCTCAATGCATTGGGTTAGGTGCAGGATCTGTGCTGTGCAGTTCTTTCCCGGTCTAAAACCAGCCTGTTGCAGTATAAGCAGTTCATCTACAACTCCCGTCAAACGGTTAAGTAGCATTCTTCCCATTATTTTATATAGGTGGCATAGTAAAGAGATTGGTCTGAAATTTTTAGGATCTGAATTTTCCTTGCCAGGTTTGAGAAAAGCAATCACCCGTGCTTTTCTCCATATTTTGGGAAACATTGAGGATGCCAAGCAGCTATTAAAGAAATTCAGAAGCCATTCCTTCGTAGCTGTGCCGAAGTGTTTGATCTGCTCTACCGTAATATCATCTAGCCCTCTGCCTTACCGTTTTTGCAGCTTTGAATGGCTTTTTCTAAGTCACTCAGCTTAAATGGTTGAAACATATCATTAGTTCTAGCGTCTTCACTTAGGTGGATTCTGTGTTCCATTTTTCTGATCGGGTCTTTGCATTCGAGATAAGTTGATTTGCAATTTGGTTCGCCGAAAGATTGGCGTGGAGCGGTCCTTTAGTTGGGTCGTTACTAAGCCGTTTTAACAATCTCCAAGCTTTTTGGCTGCTTCTCGACATGTCGGTTTCCTCCATAAGGCGTATCCAAGCATCTGTCTTAGCTTCTGAAATAGAAGCAAGGAGCAGTTTTCCTGCTGAAATAGTTTCTTCGCTTGAAGGATCTTCTTGAAATAATGAGAGGTTGTCCATTTGGGCTGCTGTTTCTGATGTTAGGCCTTGTATGTAACTGGACCTACATCCTCGTGGTATAGAAACTCTGGAAGCTTCCTTCGCGAAATCGACAAACTCATCATATTTCTCCGGCACTGCATGGATGTCTGATATCATTATATCAAGAGTTGTGATAAACTTCAGCCAGTCTGCTTTTTTAAAGTTATATCTCCTTCGGAATGGAATAGTTGCTGGTCGAACTACTGCCCCGAGTTGACACATCATGGGCCGGTGTTGGGTGTTTGGAATCAGATTACAGATTGATTTCACACATTGTTGAGCCACGTTTTCACTCACAAATATCAGATCTGGATTGGTGCCTCGCTTCCATCTGCTACTGTTGAATGAAGGAGGTAATTTGGGGTCATGGATAAGTTGGAGCTCGAAATTGTCTGCCCATTCTAATACAGCTTCTCCGTTAGTGTCATCCTTAGCGTAACCCCACATACTACTATGGCTGTTAAAATCACCAATTACAAAATTAACCTTTTGATTGTCATAGTTCTTTGGGGGATTGAAGGAGAAAGTCACATTTGGAGGTTTATAAATAGATGATATGGTGCAGTACAAGGCTTAGTGCACACCGTTAAGATGAAAGCTAGAATTTAAGAACTGCAACAATTACGTCATGCTAACATATTATTGCATCATGGTAACTATATACATATTTTTCAACCAAATCAGCTTGTCCATACTTTCCCGTCAACAACAGACCTGCATGTTACTAAAACGCTTTCATTGTTTACCATTAACGTTTGCAAATAAAGTGTGATAAATGTCTATGTGTTGTGTGGTTTTTACACCCGGATACCCTTTTCGAATGGTTAGCTCGTGAAAAACAAATGGTAAGTGCATAGATTTTGTTATATATAAATCATTAGCCCCGTGTACTTGGGTCCACATAAATCATAATATGGGGTTTGGAATATCAAAGTTGTTTTAACCCTCTCGTAAGGGTATTTAAATATTATGGCTATTAGGTCTATATACTTAAGTGTGTTACGAATCGCGGTAGTCCCGTGAACTTTGTGTTTACTATATGGTTAACAGCATCTTAAAATATTTTTAGGAAATTTAATTGAATATTAGCTAACATACAGGGATCGTGTTCATGTGTATAGTAATTAGTCAGCGCCTAGCAGTTAGCGTTACACAACGGTGTTTTGATAAGCTCTTCATGGCTATCCTAATCGTTTCTGGTATAAGGTCTCGTTTTAAAATAAATAAAAAACATGGTCGCTTGGTTTCTATATAGGTCCAAGCATCCATTGTATATAACACAAAAGAGTTGACCACTGTCTAGAACCATATTCACTAATGAAAAAACAGGCATATTCGTCAAAGTGTTCCCCGGTAGCTAACTCGGGTCTGGTGAGCAAATTCTCATCGTAAGGCCGCTCAAGACGTAAAAAAATAGTCCTAACATATAGTGTAATTATCTTTCTACCAACATAGCCGTGTGTAATAAATAATCAATAACAGTTTGGTCTTTTCTCAAAATCTAAATTCATAAACCTAAATTCTAAAATCTATATTCTAAAATCTAAAAATAAATCATTCATAGTAAAGGGAATAGTTAGTTACTGAAAATTTCAAGTCGTGACATTATCGTTTGGTCTTTTTGCAACATCTAAAATAATAAATTTGAATTCTAAAATCTTAAAATAATTAGGGAATGTACTTCCAAGTAATAAAATTCCTTATATGTCTTTCTTTAATAATTAGTTACGGTTTGGTCTTTTCGCAAAATCTAAAATCCAAAATAAAAATTAAAAATCAGACATCTAAATCTTAAATCCAAAATCCAAAATGAAAAACCTTAAATCAAAAAAAATTATAAATAAAAATCGAAAAACAAAAATCTTAAAATCTTGCATTTATTAATTTACATTCTAAATCAGGTTTTTACAATTATTTATTCAACAAGTCTTGGGATCGCAAGGCCATATGATATCTCACGTGTCCAAATCCGAATATTGGTTTATAAGATCTCAGGTCGATAACCTTGCAGTTTCGGGTATTTTGGGTAAATTCATAGGCCATGAGAAAGGGAACTTCGCGCCGAGTCATTTGGCACCTCGCGTGTCCAAATCCAATCATTGGTTAGCGAGATATTAAAAGCCAATGACCTTGTAGTTTTGGGTATTTTTGATAAACGAATGAACCATTGAAAAGGAGAGGGGGCCATGCTGAGTAATTTGACACCTCGCGTGTCCAAATCCGACCATTGGTTAGCGAGATATTAAAAAGCCGATGACCTCTGAGTTTTGGGTTATTTGGTTAAATTACGGGGGGGGGCTATATGATAAAAGGGGGCATCACCTCGAGTCCTAGGATACATCATATATCCAAATCCGATAACTGGTCAGCGAGATATTAAAAAGTCGATGACCTTTTTGTTTTGGATTTATTGGTTAAATTAGGGGGGGGGGGGCATCAACTCGAGGCCTAGAACAACTCATAAGTCCAAATCCGATCATCGATTAGCGAGATATTAAAACGCCGATGAACTTTTAGTTTTGGGTTCTTTTGTTGAATTAGGGGGGCTACAGGAAAAGAGGGGGCATCACCCTGAGTCGAAATCCGATCATTGGTTCATGAAATATCACCATTCGCCGCGTGGATAGTGTTTGATCACACTTCGCGGGTGAGGTTACGTTAGGTTAAACTACAGCCGCCATCTTGTTTGGTTAAGAGTCAATAACCAATAAATAATCAATTGAAGAGGCCATATTCGAGAGTGCGGTTGCGCACAGCGGTAGCCGTGGTGGGAATGGGTAGACACTGCCCTAGACCACTACTGATAGACGAAGGTTAGAATAAGTTTATAAGATTGCCACGGTTGCAGGATGAAGAAATGAAACGATTGACGGAAGACATACAGGTACGGAGGTCTGTACCAAACCAGTTGGAGAACTGAAGACTCCAACAACAACAACAACAACAACAACAACTACAAATGAAAAGTATGAACTTGCCACGATGTATTAAAATGTGATTATTTAAATGTCCTCTCTTAGCATATAAAGCTTCACAATTAATACAGAAACATGGTTTCTAGGCTCATAGATTCGATCGTATGTCCTCAAATGTCTCCATAGAGCTGAGTTGTTTTCGCACATACAGTGAGATTCTTTGGCTGGTATTGGGCCAGTGGCGCATGAACGCCTTCCGCCAGCCAACCAAACTCGGTCAGCGGATTGCGCGCAGGTATACACCGTAACATGGAACATTAATTAATGGTGAATTTACCAGCAAATGATGATTAAACAACTTACTTTTCCACAGAAGATGTTGAAAATGTTCTCCCTTAGCTGACAGACAGGCGTTGTATCGTGTAAATAGATGAGCGTTGTAATTCTCCTACCGTAATGAGAGTTATCTGCTGCCGCTCCAGTAGGGTACGAGGATTAGACCGACACACTTTGTCTTTTAAGCATCCCCACAACTAAATCCACGCGGTGTTTAATCCGGGCTTCGAGGCAGCCACAATCCAGCAGTAATCACCCTGTCACCTAACATAGCACTTATTGCTTCCCATGAATTGTGGGACATGGAAAGATGTTACGTTTTTCCAGAAAGACGGAGCAACTGTGCCGGACAAAGAAAATATTCAAATTAACCTGAAAGTATCGAGAATAATAATAGTTTCACGGAAAGGTAATAGAGCCAATTTTTTTTTTGCAATTAGTTCGTACCACAAACCAACTTTTGGGTCATATAGGGGGATTTGGTGGATTCGTCTTAGGTTCACAGGAGACCAGTATCGATTTTTTTTGTGAGTTCGCACGTCCATGTAAATAAAACCTCGCCTCGTCACTGAAAAACAAAAACTGTGGACCTCAAATTCCGTCGTGCACGGACTGGAAAAGACAATTACAGTAGTTGGCTCTGGCTCTGGGTGTCTTGGACTTAAGTTTTGAACCTGTGTAAATTTGTACGGTCGATACTTAATTAGTTTTGTGACACTCTTAGCCGTTGAATATGACACGTTGGCTTGTTTTCTTAAATATTTTCTCGCCGACCATATTATCGAGCAGTAAAGTCCTCTTTGAGAAGATGGGAAAGGAAAATACTGAGGAAGATTTATGGAGCAGTGAATGAGGCAGGAAGATGGAGAATACGGGAAAACAAAGAATAGGAGGAATTATATGGGCATCCTGATATAGTTTCGGAAGTAAAGAGTAATAGGCTAAGATGGCTGGGACATGTAGAGAGAATGGCAGTGGTTAAAAAGACCTATAGAGGAAATCCAGTTGAACGAAGATGCACAGGAAGACCTAGGAAACGATGGTTGGATGACGTGGAGGACGACTTACGCAAGATGGGAGTAAGAAGATGGAGGAAACGTGCAGAAGATCGTCAGGATTGGGCAACGATTGTTGGAGAGGCCAAGGTCCTATATGGACTGTAGCGCCGAGGAGTAGTAGTAGTTAAGTCCTCTAATTACCTTTCCGTCAAAATGTGACGTCTCCGTTTATTTTTTTTATTTCAAAGTGACGCCGTAGACTTGTACTTCGTCACAACCTTCTGAACTGCAGTCTTCGACGGTACCTTAACACCAGGAAATTCCTATTGAATTGCTCTGCGAGTAACACTAACAGACTGGTTCTAAATAAAAGAACAGCAAATGAAAATTATTTGTTGTGTGGTGAACCTCACTGCCATACTTGTGTGCGACTAAATAAAAACTAACCATTCCCAAATGTTCGTAGCTGTTGCAGCAAGCAAACCTACTGGTCTGTATCTATCGTTGCCTGTACTTAATAGATTGGCTAGCCACTTTAGGCAGCCGGAATTATTGGGTGGGCTCAAACGAAATGCAGAAAATTAAAATTGGCCTAGATTTTCAGCTGACGAGTGACAATAGCCAACATTTCTCAACACTTGAATATTACATCTTTGAAAGTTAATGCGTTACATTATGTAGCTACTCCTGTACCACCCTGTGTGGTTACTGTAATTAATAAAAGCACGGACCTAAGCCGGTTTGATGATTAATTGTGCGTTATTTTAAAATACAAAGTGTACAAATCAATTTCCCGTAGTCTAGTGGTGCTGGAGAACAATATACGGCAGCAGAGAAATTCCTCAAAACAGAAGGGAATTACAACGTGTATACGCTAAGTTATTTACACGATGCAACGCCTGTCTGTAAGCTGAAGAAAAACAATTTCATCATCTTCTGCGAAAAGGTAGGTTCTTTAATCATGATTTGCTGCCTGAAATTACCATTAATTAATGTACTATGTTGCGGTTTTTACCTGTGCGCATTCCGCGAACCGAGTTAGATTGGCTGGCTAAGGGCGTGAACGCCTGGTAGCTGGCCGCATTCTGCCCTCCAGCAAAATAATCTCTATGTACTACATTAATATCGCTCCTTGCCACCATAAGATATAATGTCATAAAATGTTCACTGAGCCATCCACTTATACATTGAACATATACTTCGGGCGAAGGAGATTATACAAAAAATTTATTAGGGAAACCAAACGAAACTATTATGAATTGATAGCAGCGAAACAAATAGACGAAGCGGTAAGCAATCCCTACAACACTTAAGCCGAAGAGACCAACATTCCCAAGAGACATTCCTATGGAAATTTGGAAAGCACACTTAAGTCAAGTTTTGTAGTCAAAGGACACCATACCAATGAAAACAGCTATTTATGGAGGAAACAGAACAAACATTGAGTTATTCACGCTACAAGAGGTTCAAGAAATAATTGGATCATAGAAAACGAAAAAGGCCTGTGGACAGGATAAGGTAAAAAACGAACATCTACAGATTGCAGGCCCGCACCTTGCGGAAGTTTGGACAAACACTTTTAATGTGAATTTATGACAGGGAAGGATTCCTAAAAGATGGAGAACAGGAAGAGTAAAAACACTATATAATGGAAAAGGAAACCCTAGCGATCCGGACTCATACATAGGTATAGCGCTGGGGTGTACTCTACTTAAAGTCTTGACGAAATTGTTAGCCCAAAGATTATCCGCAATAGTTGACGAATGCATTCCTGATCATCAGCTCGTGTTCATTCGGAACCCGTCAACATTACACGCTGTGGAATGTTTACGAAGACACATAATTGAGACACTGGGACACCCAAAAATGAAGCTTCATGTTGTGTTCGTAGACTACACCAAAGCGTTCGACACGGGGAATAGAACAAAACTAATAAATAAACTGGAGCATATAATGGGAGAGGAACACGCTATAGTGCAACTCGTAAAATACATTTTGTCAAGCAACAGCATAGAAATTGATGACACGATCGCAATTTCAGATCAGATCGACCAAACGACGGGTGTCTTACAAGGGGATCCTCTCAGTCCCATCTTATTCAACATTGCTACCTACGACGTAGTATGAGCAATTGATGCAGAAGATGTCATGATTTACATCAATGCTGATGACATGGCTTTGACTTCGGTGTCGAGAACATCCCTACAAACAGCTGTTGACAAGTTTACGTCATGGGCCAAGGAAACAGACCTAACTATAAACAGGAATAATTCGGTAAATGTGACGTTCATAAGACGAGGCAGATAAGCGATGGATGATGTAATCATCCCAGATCACTAACCACTTAGCAACGTGAATAAATTCAAATACCTGGGCGTTATACTGCAAACCCAAGGAACCACCCACACGGCGCATGTGAAGGACAAAGGCATAACGGCTGTGCTGGCTATGAACGACATTCAACTCTTCTCCAAGATTTCAATCCAAACTGCGATGAAGCTTTTAAACACCAAAATTTAACCAATAACCACTTATGGTATACAAGTAAATTGAGAAAATTAAAGCGACGTTCCTGAAGAGAGCACTTTGCATTTATAAATTTACGCACCCCAGACTGGTTTACGAGATGATGAAACAATGTTGCTTGAAGATCTACGAATGCAAATGCTGCTACCATCCACGCTAGCTTATGAAGAAGTAGTACTTGAACACCAAGAAAAAAAGTAGTTCCGTGAAGAACTAAAGCCAATTTTCATATATCCTACTTACGTTCATTGACGCTATCAACATACAATACTTCAGTTTGATTGCTGCAATATATTCGTAGATATTGAGAAGCGACTAAATATTGCGGATGGTCGCCATGTTGGAATTTTTGATATGTAGGACTTAGGGTTATGTATTGTTATATGAAGATTATTGTGTACGTGTAGTATTCAAACTACAATTGCATGAGTAGGACACAAGAAGTAAAAACGAGATTTTAAAAATTCGCACAGCTGCCACCTTGTGGTCATGGAAAAAATTGAAATAAATTAGACGCCAGTGGATTAATATTTGTAAAAGGATTAACTGTACTAAGTTTCACTGCACTCGGATGGTTAAATTCGCCACTATGTCGGATTTGTGATCACCAGGTTATTAAAATTTCTATGGGTGAACTTATGTTCATAGCCCCTATGAACATTAGAAAATTCAATTTGATTGCTGTAATAGATTCGTATATATTGAGAACCGTCTAAATATTTCGGATGGTCGCCATGTTGAATTGTTATATGTATAGGTCATAGAGTCATGTACCAGGAAAATTATTGCGTATGTTCATTATTCAAACATTCACTTCGATCGCATGACCACGACAGAAGAAAATAATAACTCAATTTTAAAATTCGCACAGCCGCCACCTTGAGGATATGTAAACAATTGAACTAAATTAGATACCAGTGCATTACAATGTGCATAAACATTCGCTGTACCAAGTTTCAATGCGTTTGGATCATTAATACGCGAGAATAGTCT
This sequence comes from Meconema thalassinum, assembly GCA_946902985.2. Classification (NCBI taxonomy): domain Eukaryota; kingdom Metazoa; phylum Arthropoda; class Insecta; order Orthoptera; family Tettigoniidae; genus Meconema; species Meconema thalassinum. Next base: position 181,018,156 of record OX336398.1, on the reverse strand, counting down.
TAAAAAATCGCTTGGCCATGATGTTCGTTTTGTAGTTAACCAGTTTTTGAAAGTCTCATAGATGAACTTCCAGTAGTGCCCTTTATCACCGTACAAAATTACAGGGTGATACCGGTATACTGCAGTTGCAGAGATATAGAATGCCGGTGAAATATTTCACACAGCCGCCATCTTAAGGTTATGTAAACAATTGAACGAAGTTTGATGTCGGAGCATTACAATGTGTATAAATATATTCATTCATTCATTCGTTTATTTGCAATTGGGGGTGTTTCCCCCGGTGGTAAATTAGATATACATAACAAATAAATAATTATACAAAACAATTCAATAACAATTAAACTGGAGTATTTACACAAATAGTCAGTCTTTTCATAAACACACCTATATGTTTGGGAAAAAGCTCTAAGACTGCGGCAGGTAGAGAGTTCCAATTATCAATGGCACGGTTTACGAAAGAATATTTACCATAATTTGTTCGCTGTGGTCGGCCCTTAACTTTGAAAGGATGATCGCTCCTACCCATGTAAGTAGGCTTTTCCATACGTTTGCTAAGCTCACCCCATGCTGGTTGATTTGTATACGTGTTGTACATAGCGCAGAGTCTGGATTTCATCCTCCTAGCCTCAAGTGATTCCCACCCAAGTTTCTTTAACATACGGCTCACACTGCTCCTGGGATTAAAGTCACTGAGCACAAATCTAGCGACCTTTCTTTGTATCATTTCCAACTCATTTATGAGCCCTACTTGATATACTGTACCAAGTTCCATTGCGTTTGGTTGGTTAAATCGCGAGAAACGTCTTTTTAAAAGTCGCAACTTCGCTTGGCCGCCATATTGGTTTTGTAGTAACCAGGTTTTCAAAAGTCTCATAGGTGAACTTCTAGTAGTTCCGTTTATTACCGTACGAAATTCCAAGGTGATATCGGTAATAGTTTTGGAGATATTGATTGCTGGTGAAATATTTCGCACAGCCGCGATGTTGGATTGGTGAGACGTAACAAAATTTGAAGGGCACGGTCAGAGTCGTCCGGAATAGTGCTATGAACTTACCGAGTGCCAATGAAATCACTCCAGAGGTTTAGATTTTATTAGGGCTGGGACACACACACACACGATTTCTACAGTACAGTTGCTATGAATAGAAAGGATTGGAAAGAGAGGAATTACCATCTTAGACAGTCATCTTTTCCCAAGGCTTGCGGTGCATGGTTTCCATCATAAGTTACATCGGACAGAGAGATTCCATGACCCATGCGGGACCTGTATATGTCGTCTCTGTGGAGAGTTATGTTACAGATATCATGTCGTTATATGTACAGAAAGATAAATATCGTTGATCAAGTTTTGTTGTGGTTAGCGTTTATGTTATTTTGTATGGCTATTTTGCTGCAATAAAGATATTAATATAAAATGCTCACATTTTAGGTGATTTGACCTTGGTTTTACTATAAGATTGGATTCTCGCCTCTGTTGTTTAGCAAGTGTGTATGGATTAGCATGTGCCTCTTCAAACTTCCTCTCTGGGTAAATTTCGATTCACATACACTACATGAAAATGGCTTTTCGCCACTATGGACAAGCATGTGTGTCTTCAAACTTCCTCTCCTGCTAAACTTTGATTCACATAAGCTACATGAGTATGGCTTTTCGCCGCTATGGATGAGCATGTGTGTCCTCAAATGTCCACTCGTGGTAAACTTGGATTCACATACACCACATGGAAATGGCTTCTCGCCGCTATGGACGAGCATGTGTGTGTTTAAATTTCCTCTATGGTTAAACTTCGATTCACATACGCTACATGAGTATGCCTTCTTGCCGCTATGGACGACCATGTGTCTCTTCAAACTTCCTCCCTCAGTAAACTTCAATTTACATACACAACATGAATAGGGCTTCTCGCCGCTATGGACGACCATGTGTCTTTTTATGGATTCTTTTCGGGTAAACTTGGATTCACATACGGTACATGAGTATGGCTTCTTGCCGCTCTGAAGAAGCATGTGTGGCTTCAAACTTCCTCTCTTCGTAAACCTGGATTCACAAACGCTACATGAATATGCCTTTCTACTGGTATCACTAGCAATAGATGACTTCAATTTCTGTTTGGTAGTATCCTTTCCTCTAGATACACTGTTATTATATTGTCTTATACCATTACCAAATCCGTAAATCTTCGTTACAGCAGGATCCGATGTATCTGGATATATCAGCCTGAAATAATTAGTACCAACAGTTTAAATTAAAAAAAAAAAAACAACCCCTGGCACTATACAGCCCATGACGGGCTAAGGCCGACCAAGCGACCGCTGCCCAGCCATTTGGCCTGCAGATATTGGGGTGACGCGTGATCAGCGCGTCGGGTCCGCTCGGCCGTTAATCTTGGTATTCGTGATCGGGGCGATGTCTCACTGTCAGACAGCTACTCAATTGTCCTCACGAGGCTGAGTGCACCCCGTTCCAACCCTCACGTCAGTTTTAAAATCCCTGACGGAGCCGGGGATCGAACCCGGGGCCTCCGAGTGAGAGGCAGGCACGCTACCCCAACACCACGGGGCCGGCGCTACATTATCACGGAAGAAGACTAATAGAATCGCAGAGATCTAAGAAGTGTAAATATAAATGGGACAATTTTATTAATACCATTACCAGAAAACATGTCTTCAAGATCTACCGGTAACTGACGTCGTTTCCGCTCCTCAATAACATGTTGTACACACAGTCTGAACATTTTACGATTATACAAGACACACTTGTAGATTATACAGGTGTGTCTTGTTGGAGATACGGGATTAATAGCTTGGACAGCATAAGTGTATTTGGATCTATCATAGCCACCAAAGTCTTCGAACAATAGTTGTTCGATTTCTTACATGCCGGCTGCCGTAAAGGACAAAGGTGTTCATTCCTCCACCCTTTGCAACTCTGCTTGGCCTTCTCAAATGTTCATGAAAATTAGACCATTCTTAAGAATAATTGCGTGAGATTTCACAGAGGTGGCTTAATTGATGAGTGACAAGGATACAATATCGTTGTTGTTTTTGTTTGAGTCATCAGCCTTTAGACGCTTTCAATGCAGCACTTCATGTCTCCTAATCTTGATATTATCAATTCATTCCTCGGTACAAATCTACCCCACCCTACATCCAAAACAATGTACTTAATTTCACCATCACGCCGAGACGTCCTCCTACGGAAGATAATATCTACGGGCTAGAAGCTGCTATCCGTCATCTACCAGCCTACGCAGCAGAATAAATTAGAACAGAGGCCTCTCAGGACATCAAATATGCCAGGCCCGTAGATCAGACCTAGCTTATAAGGCAATTCCAAGAATCCTCATGACGAAAATAGCGAAGACGAAGACGCGGATAATTAAGGAGTCATCAATTACAGAAGAGAACTAAAAAGCCCTAGAACCTCTTTGCTCAACAACTCCGACGTTCTACGGCCTGCCTACTGTATAATACACAAGGCCGATGTGCTTCTGAGACCAATATTTAGCCCTTTAGCGTCCCCAACTCACGCTCTTGCTAAATATTTGAAACAGGTTCTGCATTCATTATTTCCTCCGCCACCCTTTCGCGTCAGAGACTCCCAACACTTCGTAGATATCATCACGAGTATAAAGTTCAGTTACGGCGATCTACTGGCAAGCCTCGATGTGGAGTCCTTATTTACCAAGATTCCTGTACACGACGCCACACAGATAATCAGGTAAAAGCTAACAGCCACAGGAGGTTTAAAGGACTTAGTTACTTAGTTGAACACTGCGTTAACTCCACATCCTTCGTCTTCAATGAGCAGATGATTAAACATATGGAGGGAGCAGTCATGGGATCCCCCTTCTCTCCATTAATAGCCAACATTTTCATGGCAAATTCCAGGAAGAAGTTGTAAAGGCGAGCAAATTGAAACCTAAGTGTTCGTTCAGATACCTAAACAAGGTTTTTAGCCTATTTTCTTTTTATGAAAAAAAAATAGGCTTATGAGATCACCTTTTGTCCGTTTATCTGTGTGTGCGTGTGTGTGATTCGTGTGTATGCTAATAACATCTAAACGGCTGGAGCGATTTCAATGAAACTTGGTAAGAATATAGCACCATTCGGGCCGACCCGGACCGTGCCCTTCAAATTTTATTGTGTCCAACCAATCCAACATGGTGGCTGTGCGAAATATTTGAACAGCATTCAGTATCTCGAAACTATTACCGATAACACCCTGAATCTTTGTACGGTGATGAAGGGCAGTACTAGAAGTTCACTTATGAGACCTTCAAAAACCTGGTAACTACAAAACCAACATGGCGGTCATGCGAATTTGAGACATTTAAACAGACTTTTCTCGCGATTTAACGATCCAATCGTAATGAAACGTGTTACAGCAAATGTTTATACACATTTTAATGCACTGACGTCTAATTTAGTTCAATTGTTTACAAAAGCTCAATATGGCGGATGTGCGAAATATTTCACTGGCATTCAATATCTCAGAAACGATTACAGATATCACCCTGAAATTTTGTACGGTGTTAAACGGCACTGCTAAACGTTTATCTATGTAACTTTCAAAAACCTGTCAAGTACCAAACGAACAAGGCGGCCAAACGAATATGAAACATTTTAATAGACTTTTCGCGTGATTTAACCATCTGAGCGCAGTGAAATATGGTACAGTAAATGATCATGCATATTGTAATTCACTGGCATCTAATTTAGTTCAATTGTTTACATAACCTCAAGATGGCGGCTGTGCAAAATTTGCAAAATTTTAAAATTTAGTTTTTATATCTTATGTCGTAATCATGGCATCGAAGTGAAAATGTGAATAATGAAACTACGCAATGATATTCCATTCATGGTACATAACTCTAATGCCTATACATATAACAATCCAAAATGGCGAGCATCCGAAATATTTTGACGGTTCTCAATATATAGGAATCTTTTACAGCAATCAAACTCAAATTGTTTATGTTCATAGAGGCTATGAACATAAGTTCACCTATAGGACTTTCAGAAACCTGGTGAGCACAAATCCAACATGGCGGCTAAGCGAAGTATAAATATTTAAATGGACGTTTCTCGCGATTTAACCATCAGATTGCAGTGAAACTTTGCACGTTCAATGCTTATACAAATGTTAATCCACTGGCATCTAATTTATTCCAATTGTTTTCAAAACCACAAGATGGCAGCTGTGCGAAATTTTAAAATCTTGTTTTTACTTCTTGTGTCCTAATAATGCGATTGAAGTTTGAATATCACACGTACACAACAATCTTCATGTAATAGTACATAGATAAAAATCCAACCTGGCGACCATCTGATATATTTAGACGGTTCTCAATATCAACGAATCTATCACAGCAATCAAACGGAAATTTTGTATGGTGATAGAGGCAATCAACAGTAGTAGGATATATGAATATAGGCTGTATAGGTCTTCACGAAACTACATGTTTGAAATGGGAACATGGACGCAACTCACTTCAGGAATTCCTAGACTTCATGTGCTCTGAATATCTGAGCATAAACGTAACAAAGGAAGTAGATGAAAATAATCCACTGGCCTTAGTAGACGTTCTGCTCTATAAACGAACAGAAAACACGCTCAGACACAGGGTCTCTAGGAAAGGCACTTATACAGATCGGTACCTACATGCAATCCAAGCCATCCACCGTCGCAGAAGGAAATGGTAGCTAGGACAATCCACACCAGAGGCAACGGCATTTGTGATTAGGATCGCGTAAATGAAAAGAAAGAACGAGATTGGAATACGCTCCAAGCTAATGGATACATCAAAGGACAGATAAATAGGATCATACGGAATAAAGAACCAAGTCGAGGAACTGCTGAAATAACTAAGTTCGGCCCCAACATTACGTCTTTCTGCCTAATATACAGGGGGTGACAAATAGAATCGTCATGTTCGTAAGGAAAACCAATGAGACAACGGTTAAGATAAAGCGGCCAAAACCAGGACGCAGAAGTTAACACAGCGGCTTTTTGCTGTGGAGAGATATACATAGGGCATACAAAAAGTAGCGTTTCAAATAGGAGATTTGGGTGCATTTGAGACAAACGCAAAGAAAGTACTTGAAAATGTTTTGTTGCAGAAATATCTGTTATGGCGCCTCAAAGCCTTGAAGTAATCCACATGTGATATTCATTCCACATGGTACCACTGCTGAACCAGCCAGGAGGGATGAAGATGGCAATGCGTCTTACACTCAAAATGATTCCCACAAAAATATCCAGCAACCTAGTATTTATTTATTTTCCGTGTCCGAATCAAATTAGATTTTGCCAGTAAATAGCAACTGTTATAGCATTAGCAGCAACCGAGTGGAAATATGTTACACATCTTGTGTTACCCTTAGTAACACGCTGATCCTGGAAGGCAGAATATGGAAAAATAAAAGAACGCTCGTAGTATTGGTAAACTTTGAATAAGCTTACGGTATCGTTGATTAGAGTAAGTTGTTTGAGATATTGAAAAAGATTGGAATGAAGTACGGGGATGAGAGGCAGATCAGCAATCCATACTAAAGGTAAGGCTACAACTTATCATCCCTAGTTTTTAATCGATTCATTGAACAAGCAATGGAGAAAATTACAGTACAGTAAAATTTCAAGAAGGAGTAAATATTCAAGGAGAATTAATCCCAGTTCTGAGATTTGCTTTCGACGTTGTCATCATAGCCTATTCACCAGAGGTTAGGAATGAGTCTTAGAATGGTAGAAACTTCGTATTGTGCCCGATACCCCAACCGTGCATTGCGTGGCCCGACACACTGCGATCCCAGGTTGAAATTCGAAACAACATTAACCAGAGAATATCACCAAAAAAAAAACGTGGATGGTTAGACATACGCCGACATGAAGATAAAACCAAAGAAAATTGAGACCTCAAATGACGTCGGGGCGAGACGATGGACTGGGGTTCATATTTTACCGTCAGAAGTCGTCTCCCATGCACGTTACGTTGCGAAGCCACAGAAAGAATATGAACAAATAAGATAAAACTTCCACATTTTATTCACATCAGCACTGGTAATGTTAATAAAGAAATAAATAGTTCCTATCCCCCTGCACGCTGAGATTATCTAAATTGTGTCTTGATGTGCAAACAAAAAAATATCACATTAAATTAATTGTTAATCGGGACAAAATCTCCTTGTGTCCTATCTTTAGGTACAATCAAACTTACGGAGATCCCGCATATGGATTTTAATGGGTTAAATTTTTAATTGCACTATTGCATTGGTCATCCGTTTCTTATAATAGAGTTCATGTTTGGATGCCTATTAAACTTATAAAAGAAAAACACAAAAATATCACTGCAATGATTCCATTAGATCTCCTTCTGTCTAAGTCGTGGCTGATGTATCGTGGATATTCAACTTACTTCTCTAACATATTAACAGTGTACTTACATATGTGCATGCTCACATTTAGTTACGCCAACATCCCTCTTAACTCAAAATTACAACTTTCTTTCTGCCTTATACTGGATTCAATATCTTTAACTCAATGAATATTCAAAATTCAAGATCTGAAGTTTCACACAACAGATTATTTCTGCTCTTATTCTTACTGAAGCACTTGCAATTAAATTATTCCACTGGTATAAATCTCAATAATGTTAAATGATTTTACAGAGCAATACAAAATTCATCAGGCAAAATTTTACTGGCTGTAACGTTGATATGGCAATTCTCCTATACATTTTATACACATATTAAATGGCCCTCATGGCTCCATTGAATTATTCTCAGGCTTATCCTTATTTAATTATTTGCCTCATTAAATCACATTGACCTTTCAATTCACACTTATTATTTCTCATTCTTTACATCATTTGAAACTTTGCTCAACTTATTACGTTACCATATTTTATCTGCATTGCATTTTATCATCGTAATTACTTAATTTCAGCATTATTATTACCTGTTATTCACATGTATTAATTAAATCACTGATGCTTGTAACATCGCGTTGTGTTTATAGATCACATTCAGCTCTCAATGTGTTTAAAGAACAGTTTAGCTGTATTATTATATAGATGTTAAAATTGTGTGATTACTTCTGTATTAATTTAGCTTTTATTATATTCCTTTCTATTTAAATGATTATTATCCATTACCTCCAGGCAAATTTATAAACGTTACAGTGTAAATGGGATTAAACTCATTAAACTCCCAAAAGTGTTTATCTAACTCTTTCCTTTAACGTTACATGTTCAAAATTATCCACTTCTTATTTAGCAGTATATATCCACCATACCTATGAAAATCAGTCGCTTCTCTGAATGTAAAGAAAAATGGTGTAATGTCACCACTTAACTCGGGACAAAAATAAATCCCCCCTTAAGTTTATCGCAATATACTTTGACATGTGCAATTCAAACCAATAAATTTACTTCACTACCACACTAGTTCTAGAAAAAATCATTGTGTAGTCACTAGTACCTTGGACTTCTTGCTGTGTAAATATGGAGTTCCAGACGGACTAACAGCGTCTTCCCTCAGTCTCGCCATTTAGTATTTATCCATCTCCAAGTCTCTTGGTAGACCCGGTGATGCTTGTGGCCCTCCATTTCATCTCCAGGAACGCCACACTCACCCGTAATCTCCCATGCCGCCTGTACTCTAGTGTCCCATGTTACGGTGTTTAAAGTTCCTCGTAAATAAATATAGATGTCGGGTCCGATGATCTTCATGTCCAAACAATTCCAGAAATTCTGATCGTCTAATATGATAGTTCGCAGACTCCTGGATACACTCGTGCAAACCGCACTTCGATAAACTCAAAGGTTCACGAAATATCGCCGTTTCAAAAAGCTTAACTTTCGTGAGAAATCTGTCCGATGTCGCCGCCTCTAGGTTTGGCCTTCAGACACATATGGGTCGCACGTCACAAGTAGTTTGCCTTGGCTTGCCCACAGTTGGCTGGTACAATGACCTCGCCGGTCTGTAAACAGAACATATCTGCTAGCCGTTTACACATTCAGTTCTACACTCGCGTTCAACTTCCAGCCCCAATATAACAGTTTTAAATGACTGTAACTGCGTGAAACCATACAGGTTTCACTGTACACGGACTGTTCGCGTCTTCACAATTCTGAATTATTATTGTACTCGGTAAATGTTCGTTTTGTCAATTCGTTCTGACAGTATAGATCACATGGAAATATCGCCATGCTGGCTTAGTGACATCACACGTCTTTCATCACTAGACATGCGTTGGAAATATCACCTGCGCTCTCGCGGGACTGTGCTTACTGCTTTGCGTGTAAGATTCAAGTGAACGACCTCCCGGTCATTTCCTCTATTCCAAAACTGGCTCTGTGTTTCCAGTGCCCTCCACTGTGTCCTAGATCACGTGTACTGCTTCTTCCTTACTGGCCCTTCAGGTTGTTACGTCATAGTAGGTATTCACAAATCCTCTAATGATCTTAGTAGAATAGTGAGCGTTACATTCTTACATATTCAAGTTCTCTTGACATTGTGGAATCCATGTGGCCATGGCAGTGACGTCACAGCAATCATGCACGTCATCCGCTCCTTACCAAACAATGCGGTGCAATCCAATCTCTTGACACATGGCAAATCGGGTACAGTATTAAGAACGTAATTCATGATTATCTTATATAAAAGTGGAAGTCTGTATGTGGGTATTTATGCATGTGGGTATGTGGGTATATTTGTTCCGTATACAAATCTACACCGTTCTACCAATCCCAAACAAATTTGGCTTACACATAGTTCAGGACCCAGAATAAATCGCGGGCTACATGAAATTTCGATAGTCTTTCTCATTCTTCTGTATCGACCTGTTTGCCCACGAGCAAAGGCTAATAAAGTCAGAAAATGAATTGATGACGTAATGACAAGGCCGGCCATCTCCATGGCAACAGTAGCTCAAGTCGAGACACGGCCGACTGAATGCGAGTTAAGATCTCCACTACCGGTATAGAAATGAGGCTCTTTAAATGAGATCCCGTTAGTTACTCAACTGGTCACACAGCATTGGTAACCCAGTAGAGCGTAACAAAGACTTGACACCATTTGCCAATATAATTTCCGCAACATCAAAATGCAAGTTATATCACAAAATACAATAGAGTGAAGTAGTGGTTTTGTGGGGGTTCAGATGCCTCCTCCTCCTCCCTCCTCACAAGATGGCGGCAGCCCGATAACTCCCGAACCCGTGGTCGGATTTTGACGAATGAGGTGTCATTGAACTCGGGCTGACACTCCCTTTCCAATGGACAATATATTTCAACGCCAAAAATAAAACCTACCCCTACTAGGGGGTGAAATTGATTTTTTTAGAGAATCTCTGTTACCAATTGCAACATGTGAGAGTTTGAATGCCGATATGGAATTAAACGTTGTTCCACATAAAGTGCATATGTTTGGTGGAAAGCCACTATGAATTAGCATGCCCACTCATGGCTTTTGTAAGAGGGTGGGGGAGCGGATTCCTATAGATGGGTTATTGTTGACGGGTCATTGTTGGCGGGGTCATTGTTGTCGAGTCCTTGTGGACGAGTCCTTGTGGACAAGTCCTTGTGGACAGGTCATTGTTGACAGGTCATTGTGGACAAGTCTGTGTGGACAGGTCCTTGTGGACAAGTCCTTGTGGACGAGTCCTTGTCCCTTAGGACGGGTCCCTTTGGCCTGGTTCCTACGGACTAGCCCATGAATTTATTTAAGTTATGCCAAAGGACCTAACTACATTTTGTGTGTGTTGAATTGACGTTGTTCACCACTACTATAATGGGATAACGATATGAAAGGAAAGTGATGAAATACATGTGAACACGTGTGAGATGTCATTATTAGCATTCTCCTTGTGAAACAAGTCACATCCTGTTTTGATTCATACGTGAGAAAATGCGAGTTCATGTGTAATATGATCTAACACACAGGTGTTCACATGTGCACGTGCACGATAAGAGCTAACAAGTCACAACCTGTTTTGGTAGTGGTGGGAATAAGGCTAGAGACATGTACGAGTAGTCAAATTACTCCGGCAGACAACCCCTTTCCTATGGATAACTTATTTCCACTCAAAAATAAAATCTACCCCTACTAGGGGGTGAAATAATAATTTATAGGTAAAAGTCGCTTTCCAAGTGCAGCATGTGGGAGTTTATATGCCAATATGAAATTAAACTCGTTCCACATAAAGTGCATGCATACAACTGAATGTCGCTATGATTTATCATTTTTGTTTTTTGTTTTACGAATGCGCAATTGAGGTTTTTGTAAGAGGGCGGGCTTTTTGAATAATGATTTATAGATACGTTTTTTTTACAAATGAACCAAAGATCCAAAAACTAATAGGTCATCGGCTTTTTAATATCTTATGAACTAAGAAAGCTAGGAACTTGTATGAGGGGTCGTTGGACTTGTGGTGACGCCCTGTTTTTGAATGTACTATTCATTTTTTGTCAAAAGGGCCTAACTGCACTTTCGTTAATATCTCGCTAACTAATAATCACAGAGGGTCGAGTGAGGTGTCATAGGACTTAAAATGGCCAACCCCTCCCCATGACCAATGAATTTACCAAAAAAAACCCAGCAAGGTCATTAACCCAAGATTGTATCAACTAATAATCAGAGAGGGACAAGTGAGGTGTCACAAGACTCAGGATGGCCAACCCTTTTCCATGACCAACGAATTTACCCAAAATACCCAAAACAGCAAGGTCATTGACCTAAGATTTTATAAACTTATCAGTAGAGAGGGTCAAGTGAGGTGTCATAGGACTACGAATGGTTAACCCTTTCCCATGGTTAACCCTTTCAAAAATTCAAAACAGCAAGGTCATTGACCTGAGATTTTATAAACTAATAATCGGATATCAACATGTGAGGTGTCATAGGACTTAGAATGGTCAACCCTTTCCCATGGCTAATGAATTTACCCAAAATTACCCAATACATCAAGGTCATCGACCTGAGATTTTATAAACTTATAATCGGATATGGACATGTGAAATGTTTACAGTGAGTGATGAAACATAGCTAGGTAGTGAAAGAATTATTGTAGGCTACATGTATGGTGACTGACAAATCTTTCACCATTGGAACTTGTTTTCAGATCAAACTGCAGTACAGAGAGAGTATAGGTTGTAGGTATGGGATAATAAATGACAAATGGCGTATACAAAATCTGATTAATCGATTCAAGAAATAAGAGTAGTCAATCTTTAATTGATTGGTTAAATAGGATAGCTAAAATCCAAAATGGTGACTACATTGAACTAAACTGAACCAAGCTGAATCAAATCCAACCAAACCGAACCAAAACTTAATCAAGAACAAGCCAATGGTTTAAGTGTAAAACTTGTAGTTGAATGTGGGCATTGGTAATGTCAGAAAGGAAAGGGATAACGCTCTACCTATACAGGGTAAGGTAAAGCTAGTGCATGATGCTAAAGCACACACACACAAGTACATGAACCACACACAACCATCCTATGCAGTTATTATGGGTTGACTGTTAAAACTTGCTCAGTGGTTACTGGGACAAGATGGTCGCTACACACAACAAGCTTTAAATACCTGAGGCTAATAATCTATACACACACTCACACACACTTGTTCTAAACTAAACTGTCTTGCTGGCAGAGCTCCCACAGTAGGTAAATGACAGAAATGCTTGGCTAACAGAAATACAATCATTTTCGGTTGTCTAATGTTACCAGCTAAACATTACGTGCTATAGTGGTGAGCACATGTGCCTCTTTCACTGGAGATCTTAACTCGATTTCTAGCTCTAAGGCCTAGAACGAATCAAACTAAGAAAAAAGGGTATGGTGACGCAGTGGTTAAACTGTTAGCCTTTCACTAAGGTAGACTAGGGTTTGATTTTTGGTTAATATACATGTCATAAACAATCAAATAAAAGCAGAGATAATGTTTAAAACTGATTACACTCGTCTCTTTTCAAATTATTACTTAGATTACAAATACAAACGTGGACTGGGTTTGACATATAGTTAATGCTTCCTATCACATACCAGACTGCAAGAAAGCCAAACAAGCAAAAGCAGTGGTAAAATCGCTATGTGTAGAGAAATACCTAACGGTTTTTATGAACTGGCAAAGGTATGTCAAATAAACAGTGCAGGATACAATCCAGCAACCATAATTTTTATCTCGTGGACAAGAGAAAACATATATATAGAGAGAGATATATAGAAAGCTTGTGTGTGTGTGTGTGTGTGTGTGTGTGTGTAGCATTGGTTGTTTGACCAGAGAAAATACGGTGAGGTAGGGTGGGGAGAGGGAGTATTAGCACTTATATATGAATGGAAAATAGTTTTTTTTCAATCGTTTTGTTTTTCAAATGTAGTGGTAGATAGTCGTTTTTTGTAAAACATTCTTACTTGCAGTAGTAATAAGCCTCTATGGTTCCGCTAACACATAGATAGACTGTATTATTGCCATGGTCAAGCACTCACATTAAGATCATTTACAAAATCATAAAATGAAAAATAAAAATCTTGTTTTGGAAATATCGTTTTTCAACATACACACAAAATAAATATATAAAAAAATTGTAAACAGCAAATTGGAAAATCCATGTTTCCATATAGACAAAATTTAAAAACCTTAAACGGACATTTAAGAAAATATATGCAAATGGGAAATTGACAAATGTGTAAATATGAAAATGGAAAAATCCATGTTTCCATATCATGAATTTGAAAAACATCAAACTGTCATTTTAAAAAATGCAAATGGAAAATTGACAAATTGCAATGTGTGAAATGTGAAATTGAACAAATGGCTATCATTATAAAAAAAAGAACATGGTGCTCTATGGTTGAGGTGTGAATCAAACCCTCTCTACTTATTTGGACCACTCGAGACTGAGTAGACTAATTTTAGTTGTCATACCACTTTTAAAAGTTTTTGTTAAATCTAGGAATTGAACCCAAGAGCTTGTAGGGGGGATCCAAGGTTATAATATGTTAAACAGATAGCCTTGAATGTAGGGTGTGGTAGTTATATAGAGATGAGACGTTTCGCTCGGGGCAGGGAGGCATGGAGATCTGCATCAAACCAGTCAAAAGACTGACGACTCAAACAACAACATGTAGAGCTCACTAAAATAATGTTGTGTAACGGTAAATGTTAGTCAACGAACAGTAATGCATTACTAAAACCCATGACACGATACCTAAGAGCTTTTCTAAAATTATTTTAAAATGCCTTTAACCCTATATTAAACACCCAGTTCACAAGACTCATAACTGCAATGTTATGGTCAAACAAAACAAAATCTATATTTCAAAACAAACAAGTGGTTTAGTCAATGTATACTGGAAAAAGTTTTATAAACACTCAAGTCCACAAAAATAATTAAATTAGTAACTGTCAGGTTGACCGAGTGGTTATGGTGTTTGACTTAAGTTCAAATTTTCTGTACAAGAAAGCAAGGGTTCGAATACCTTACCTGATATAACTATTGCCTCAACATGACTTGACCACACTGTATTATTGTGTACTCGGTACACAAACCATAGATAGAGTGTATTGTTTAAGGTCACTCTCTTTGCGAACATAGTCAGAGACTGTTGATGGTTAACAATTGCATTAATAGTGGGACATAGGGATAGCAATTAAGAAAAACAGACAATACCCACACACTTTTTTAATTTATTTAATGTAAGTACTTGTACAATAGTTATATACAAACTACAACTCTCTTTTGTCTATTACTATCTAGTCCTTTTCGATCCACTTGCATAACAAGGCAGATGACTTTGTAGTTCAGCCCCTTAAAACAACAACAACACTACCTCTTGCATAGTCTGTGATGTTGATGACTCTTGAGGCGTGGAAGATGGATACAACATAACTTTTACAACAGGGGTTAAACGTTGCTCAACAATCAATGCACTATTTTGAGTAGCAACATCTTTCTCTTGTACTAACTTATTAGCATTCTGATAATTTTTTGCCAACACCATCAGTGTTTTGTCTGGAGCACTACATTGATGATCACTCACACTTAAAACCACACCATTTCTACTTTTCATATTGCCTCGACATCTTGTTGACCTCTGTTTTGAGCATCGCCAGAATATTATTCCTTTTACATTTTGTCGTCTATAGTTATAAGAGTAGCCTTTATAGAGTACACGTTGTTTACCTCGGTTAGTTGTAGTAAGTTCCATAGTAGTAACTAACCTGTTAGTATGATTTGCACACTACAAAGGTTATCTCTGTTCTGGTAATAGAATTATTTAGCGTTGGCTTTTATATTTAATATGTACAGTTAAAAGTGATAGAAAAGTGGTAGAAACGTGGTAGCAAAGTGGTAGACAAGTGGTAGACAATTGGTAACATAGTGGTAGAAAAGTGGTAGCAAAGTTGTAGCAAAGTGGTAGAAAAGTGGTAGAAAAGTGGTAGAAAAGTAGTAGAAAAGTGGTAGCAAAGTGGTAGAAAAGTGGTAGCAAAGTGGTAGCAAAGTAGTAGAAAAGTGGTAGCAAACTAGAAAAGTGGTAGAAAAGTGGTAGAAAAGTAGTAGAAAAGTGGTAGCAAAGTGGTAGAAAAGTGGTAGCAAACTAGAAAAGTGGTAGCAAAGTGGTAGAAAATATTACATGTATTGTTAAGAAATAGTTTAAGCGGATACATGGATTCTTTACACTATAATTTTAGCATCACGAAGCTCATTTTCTATATACAAATGTTCTTCCTCATATTTAGTATGACCAGCCTGTTTACAGGTATGCAAGTACTGAAGCCGCTGGATTAGCTTATTGGGATTGTTCCAGTAAACAAATTTAACAAATGATTTTTTTGGGTGTAAACCATTATCATCCTCCTCATCATCATAATCATCATCATCATCATGGTTATCATCATAAATATAATTATCATCAATATAATCATCATCACTATTACTATCTAATCCTTTTTGTTCATCTTGCAATGCAACAACCTTTGGCATAGTTTGTGTTGTCTTTGATAGTGTTAGAGGTTTCTTAGACGTTAACCACTGTCCTAACATGTCTTTTTCAGGAGTCAACCTGGCGCAGTCAGATGGCATTTGAGGGTGCGCAAATGCGAGGGAGCCGTGTCAGTACATTTACTGGCACGTTAAAGATCCCCTTTGGGGCAAAATTCCGGCACCCCGGCGTCTCTAAAAGCCAGTGTAGTTAAAAGGGACGTAAAACCAATAACATTATTATTATCTTTTTCAGGAGATAATAAATGCTCTTTAACAAACAAAGCACTATCTTGAGCCACACTATTTTTTTCTTGGTCTTGCTTTTTTACCTTGGTTAGAGTATTTTGTCCATTTAAATGAGTATTATTTTGAGATTTACAATGATGATCGATTGAAATAAGTATGTTGGAGCCTTTTGTTTTAATCATTCCTCGACACTTTTTAGATCGTTGTTTCGAACAGCACCAAATAACAGTACCATTTTTATTAGTTCGTTTTACAATATATGCATATCCTTTATAGTAAGCACATGGCTTACCATAGCTAGTCGTTGATACTTCCATGTCGACTGTTGAGCATAAAGTAACCTCTAGTAAAGTTAACTCGATAATAAAAATGATAGTTTGTAGTATGTGCAGTTTAAAGCAAGAGCAAAAGTGAGAGTCAAATGGTAGAAAAGTGTTAACAAAGTGGTGGAAGAGTGGTAGCAGTTTATAGTAATCATGATCTTTTTTACCAGAATGTGATTGGAGTAAATGTAATTTCTAAACCTTAGCAGTGAGTAGTCAGTTAGTCTTGGTTCAGACAAGCGTAAACAGTTCTCCAATGAATCAGAGATCAAGATTTTCATTATGAAACAGTTGTGTGTAACCAATTAGGTATCGGTACTTGATAGCTTCACACATGAACAAAAATTCCAACATATCTGACATCAGATTTTCATTATGAAACAGTTGTGTGTAACCAATTAGGTATCGGTACTTGATAGCTTCACACATGAACACAAATTCCAACATATCTGACATGAAATACATGATTTGAAAGTTGACAAAGAATATCCAATCAACCATTGTAGTTGCAATGTCAAACACAAAGACAAAATCAGCATGAACTTTTAAGTTACAGGAACATTCTATGAAATAGACTATGCATGAAATTTGGAAATACACATTAGAAGTTTGCAACACCATCCTTCTAGCCTATATAAATTATCGACATGGAAAGTGTGCACTGCCCCTAACATTAAACCAATTTATCAATAACGCAAGTCAACAATCAAGACATTTTGTCTTGAGTCTATCATTTAATGCATATATTCTGTCTACATTGAATAGTAACAAAAAACGCCATTCATAATTAATTAAGTTTGCTTTAATTCGTTATGTAATGATAAATACATATTTAAAGTTTTGGCTGACTGTTCAGAGTGAATCGGCTTTGAACACATAAGAGAGGGAATATTTTAAGACTTAACCTCTGCTCACCTAACATAACCTAAATTTACCTAACCTAACCTTGTCATATAGGTAAGAAACTGGTCAAGCTATGCTTTCGACTACCGAGTTTCAGTTACTTTTCAAGGTTACTCTCCCGAACATTGCCGGAGACTGCTGATAAACACCTATGTCCCCACGGCGGCGGCGCGCAACGACTTACATGATGCGCTTCCCCCTTTTCATTGATCCCTGTTGATTTGTCCCTTTGGACTGGTCCCTGTTGACTAGCCCCTTTGGAAGGGCCCTTTTCGAATGGAGTCATTCTTGACGGGTCCCTGTGAACAGGTCCTTTTGGCTGATCCCTTTGGACCGGACCCTTTGACATAATTTGGATAATTGCATGGGCCAGTCCATAAGTACCAGTCCAAAGGGACCGGTCCAAAAGGGATCAGCCAAAAGGACCTGTCCACAGGGACCCGTCAAGAATGACTCCATTCGAAAAGGGCCCTTCCAAAGGGGCTAGTTAACAGGGACCAGTCCAAAGGGACAAATCAACAGGGTTCAATGAAAAGGGGGAAGCGCATCATGTAAGTCGTTGCGCGCCGCCGCCGTGGGAACATAGGTGTTTATCAGCAGTCTCCGGCAATGTTCGGGAGAGTAACCTTGAAAAGTAACTGAAACTCGGTAGTCGAAAGCATAGCTTGACCCGTTTCTTACCTATATGACAAGGTTAGGTTAGGTAAATTTAGGTTATGTTAGGTGAGCAGAGGTTAAGTCTTAAAATATTCCCTCTCTTATGTGTTCAAAGTCGATTCACTCTGAACAGTCAGCCAAAACTTTAAATATGTATTTATCATTACATATCGAATTAAAGCAAACTTAATTAATTATGAATGGCGTTTTTTGTTACTGTTCAATGTAGACAGAATATATGCATTAAATGATAGACTCAAGACAAAATGTTTTGATTGTTGACTTGCGTTATTGATAAATTGGTTTAATGTTAGGGGCAGTGCACACTTTCCATGTCGATAATTTATATAGGCTAGAAGGATGGTGTTGCAAACTTCTAATGTGTATTTCCAAATTTCATGCATAGTCTATTTCATAGAATGTTCCTGTAACTTAAAAGTTCATGCTGATTTTGTCTTTGTGTTTGACATTGCAACTACAATGGTTGATTGGATATTCTTTGTCAACTTTCAAATCATGTATTTCATGTCAGATATGTTGGAATTTGTGTTCATGTGTGAAGCTATCAAGTACCGATACCTAATTGGTTACACACAACTGTTTCATAATGAAAATCTGATGTCAGATATGTTGGAATTTTTGTTCATGTGTGAAGCTATCAAGTACCGATACCTAATTGGTTACACACAACTGTTTCATAATGAAAATCTTGATCTCTGATTCATTGGAGAACTGTTTACGCTTGTCTGAACCAAGACTAACTGACTACTCACTGCTAAGGTTTAGAAATTACATTTACTCAAATCACATTCTGGTAAAAAAGATCATGACTACTATAAACTGCTACCACTCTTCCACCACTTTGTTAACACTTTTCTACCATTTGACTCGCACTTTTGCTCTTACTTTAAACTGCACATACTACAAACTATCATTTTTATTATCGAGTTAACTTTACTAGAGGTTAGTTTATGCTCAACAGTCGACATGGAAGTATCAACGACTAGCTATGGTAAGCCATGTGCTTACTATAAAGGATATGCATATATTTTAAAACGAACTAATAAAAATGGAACTGTTATTTGGTGCTGTTCGAAACAACGATCTAAAAAGTGTCGAGGAATGATTAAAACAAAAGGCTCCAACATACTTATTTCAATCGATCATCATTGTAAATCTCAAAATAATTCTCATTTAAATGGACAAAATACTCTAACCAAGGTAAAAAAGCAAGACCAAGAAAAAAATAGTGTGGCTTTGTTTGTTAAAGAGCATTTATTATCTCCTGAAAAAGACATGTTAGGACAGTGGTTAACGTCTAAGAAACCTCTAACACCATCAAAGACAACACAAACTATGCCAAAGGTTGTTGCATTGCAAGATGAACAAAAAGGATTAGATAGTAATAGTGATGATGATTATATTGATGATAATTATATTGATGATGATAACCATGATGATGATGATGATTATGATGATGATGATGATGATGATGATGAGGAGGATGATAATGGTTTACACCCAAAAAAATCATTTGTTAAATTTGTTTACTGGAACAATCCCAATAAGCTAATCCAGCGGCTTCAGTACTTGCATACCTGTAAACAGGCTGGTCATACTAAATATGAGGAAGAACTTTTGGATATAGAAAATGAGCTTCGTGATGCTAAAATTATAGTGTAATGAATCCATGTAACCGCTTAAACTATTTCTTAACAATACATGTAATATTTTCTACCACTTTGCTACCACTTTTCTAGTTTGCTACCACTTTTCTACCACTTTGCTACCACTTTTCTACTACTTTTCTACCACTTTTCTACCACTTTTCTAGTTTGCTACCACTTTGCTACCACTTTGCTACCACTTTTCTACCACTTTGCTACCACTTTTCTACTACTTTTCTACCACTTTTCTACCACTTTGCTACAACTTTGCTACCACTTTTCTACCACTATGTTACCAATTGTCTACCACTTGTCTACCACTTTGCTACCACGTTTCTACCACTTTTCTATCACTTTTAACTGTACATATTAAATATAAAAGCCAACGCTAAATAATTCTATTACCAGAACAGAGATAACCTTTGTAGTGTGCAAATCATACTAACAGGTTAGTTACTACTATGGAACTTACTACAACTAACCGAGGTAAACAACGTGTACTCTATAAAGGCTACTCTTATAACTATAGACGACAAAATGTAAAAGGAATAATATTCTGGCGATGCTCAAAACAGAGGTCAACAAGATGTCGAGGCAATATGAAAAGTAGAAATGGTGTGGTTTTAAGTGTGAGTGATCATCAATGTAATGCTTCAGACAAAACACTGATGGTGTTGGCAAAAAATTATCAGAATGCTAATAAGTTAGTACAAGAGAAAGATGTTGCTACTCAAAATAGTGCATTGATTGTTGAGCAACGTTTAACCCCTGTTGTAAAAGTTATGTTGTATCCATCTTCCACGCCTCAAGAGTCATCAACATCACAGACTATGCAAGAGGTAGTGTTGTTGTTGTTTTAAGGGGCTGAACTACAAAGTCATCTGCCTTGTTATGCAAGTGGATCGAAAAGGACTAGATAGTAATAGACAAAAGAGAGTTGTAGTTTGTATATAACCATTGTACAAGTACTTACATTAAATAAATTAAAAAAGTGTGTGGGTATTGTCTGTTTTTCTTAATTGCTATCCCTATGTCCCACTATTAATGCAATTGTTAACCATCAACAGTCTCTGACTATGTTCGCAAAGAGAGTGACCTTAAACAATACACTCTATCTATGGTTTGTGTACCGAGTACACAATAATACAGTGTGGTCAAGTCATGTTGAGGCAATAGTTATATCAGGTAAGGTATTCGAACCCTTGCTTTCTTGTACAGAAAATTTGAACTTAAGTCAAACACCATAACCACTCGGTCAACCTGACAGTTACTAATTTAATTATTTTTGTGGACTTGAGTGTTTATAAAACTTTTTCCAGTATACATTGACTAAACCACTTGTTTGTTTTGAAATATAGATTTTGTTTTGTTTGACCATGACATTGCAGTTATGAGTCTTGTGAACTGGGTGTTTAATATAGGGTTAAAGGCATTTTAAAATAATTTTAGAAAAGCTCTTAGGTATCGTGTCATGGGTTTTAGTAATGCATTACTGTTCGTTGACTAACATTTACCGTTACACAACATTATTTTAGTGAGCTCTACATGTTGTTGTTTGAGTCGTCAGTCTTTTGACTGGTTTGATGCAGATCTCCATGCCTCCCTGCCCCGAGCGAAACGTCTCATCTCTATATAACTACCACACCCTACATTCAAGGCTATCTGTTTAACATATTATAACCTTGGATCCCCCCTACAAGATCTTGGGTTCAATTCCTAGATTTAACAAAAACTTTTAAAAGTGGTATGACAACTAAAACTAGTCTACTCAGTCTCGAGTGGTCCAAATAAGTAGAGAGGGTTTGATTCACACCTCAACCATAGAGCACCATGTTATTTTTTTTTATAATGATAGCCATTTGTTCAATTTCACATTTCACACATTGCAATTTGTCAATTTTCCATTTGCATTTTCTAAAATGACAGTTTGATGTTTTTCAATTTTATGATATGGAAACATGGATTTTTCCATTTTCATATTTACACATTTGTCAATTTCCCATTTGCATATATTTTCTTAAATGTCCGTTTAAGGTTTTTAAATTTTGTCTATATGGAAACATGGATTTTCCAATTTGCTGTTTACAATTTTTTTATATATTTATTTTGTGTGTATGTTGAAAAACGATATTTCCAAAACAAGATTTTTATTTTTCATTTTATGATTTTGTAAATGATCTTAATGTGAGTGCTTGACCATGGCAATAATACAGTCTATCTATGTGTTAGCGGAACCATAGAGGCTTATTACTACTGTAAGTAAGAATGTTTTACAAAAAACGACTATCTACCACTACATTTGAAAACAAAACGATTGAAAAAAATCTATTTTCCATTCATATATAAGTGCTAATACTCCCTCTCCCCACCCTACCTCACCGTATTTTCTCTGGTCAAACAACCAATGCTACCCCCCCCCCCCCCCCCACACACACACACACAAGCTTTCTATATATCTCTCTATATATATATGTTTTCTCTTGTCCACGAGATAAAAATTATGGTTGCTGGATTGTATCCTGCACTGTTTATGCGACATACCTTTGCCAGTTCATAAAAACCGTTAGGTATTTCTCTACACATAGCGATTTTACCACTGCTTTTGCTTGTTTGGCTTTCTTGCAGTCTGGTATGTGATAGGAAGCATTAACTATATGTCAAACCCAGTCCACGTTTGTATTTGTAATCTAAGTAATAATTTGAAAAGAGACGAGTGTAATCAGTTTTAAACATTATCTCTGCTTTTATTTGATTGTTTATGACATGCATATTAACCAAAAATCAAACCCTAGTCTACCTTAGTGAAAGGCTAACAGTTTAACCATTGCGTCACCATACCCTTTTTTCTTAGTTTGATTCGTTCTAGGCCTTAGAGCTAGAAATCGAGTTAAGATCTCCAGTGAAAGAGGCACATGTGCTCACCACTATAGCACGTAATGTTTAGCTGGTAACATTAGACAACCGAAAATAATTGTATTTCTGTTAGCCAAGCATTTCTGTCATTTACCTACTGTGGGAGCTCTGCCAGCAAGACAGTTTAGTTTAGAACAAGTGTGTGTGAGTGTGTGTATAGATTATTAGCCTCAGGTATTTAAAGCTTGTTGTGTGTAGCGACCATCTTGTCCCAGTAACCACTGAGCAAGTTTCAACAGTCAACCCATAATAACTGCATAGGATGGTTGTGTGTGGTTCATGTACTTGTGTGTGTGTGCATTAGCATCATGCACTAGCTTTACCTTACCCTGTATAGGTAGAGCGTTATCCCTTTCCTTTCTGACATTACCAATGCCCACATTCAACCACAAGTTTTACACTTAAACCATTGGCTTGTTCTTGATTAAGTTTTGTTTCGGTTTGGTTGGATTTGATTCAGCTTGGTTCAGTTTAGTTCAATGTAGTCACCATTTTGGATTTTAGCTATCCTATTTAACCAATCAATTAAAGATTGACTACTCTTATTTCTTGAATCGATTAATCAGATTTTGTATACACCATTTGTCATTTATTATCCCATACCTACAACCTATACTCTCTCTGTACGTACTGCAGTTTGATCTGAAAACAAGTTCCAATGGTGAAAGATTTGTCAGTCACCATACATGTAGCCTACAATAATTCTTTCACTACCTAGCTATGTTTCATCACTCACTGTAAACATTTCACATGTCCATATCCGATTATAAGTTTATAAAATCTCAGGTCGATGACCTTGATGTATTGGGTATTTTTGGGTAAATTCATTAGCCATGGGAAAGGGTTGACCATTCTAAGTCCTATGACACCTCACATGTTGATATCAGATTATTAGTTTATAAAATCTCAGGTCAATGACCTTGCTGTTTTGAATTTTTGAGGTAAATTCATTGGTCATGGGAAAGGGTTAACCATTCGTGGTCCTATGACACCTCACTTGACCCTCTCTACTGATAAGTTTATAAAATCTTAGGTCAATGACCTTGCTGTTTTGGGTATTTTGGGTAAATTCGTTGGTCATGGAAAAGGGTTGGCCATCCTGAGTCTTGTGACACCTCACTTGTCCCTCTCTGATTATTAGTTGATACAATCTTAGGTTAATGACCTTGCTGGTTTTTTTTTGGTAAATTCATTGGTCATGGGGAGGGGTTGGCCATTTTAAGTCCTATGACACCTCACTCGACCCTCTGTGATTATTAGTTAGCGAGATATTAACGAAAGTGCAGTTAGGCCCTTTTGACAAAAGATGAATAATACATTCAAAAACAGGGCGTCACCACAAGTCCAACGACCCCTCATACAAGTTCCTAGCTGTCTTAGTTCATAAGCCCGCCCTCTTACAAAAACCTCAATTGCGCATTCGTAAAACAAAAAACAAAAATGATAAATCATAGCGACATTCAGTTGTATGCATGCACTTTATGTGGAACGAGTTTAATTTCATATTGGCATATAAACTCCCACATGCTGCACATGGAAAGCGACTTTTACCTAAAAATTATTATTTTCCCCCTAGTAGGGGTAGATTTTATTTTTGAGTGGAAATAAGTTATCCATAGGAAAGGGGTTGTCTGCCGGAGTAATTTGACTACTCGTACATGTCTCTAGCCTTATTCCCACCACTACCAAAACAGGTTGTGACTTGTTAGCTCTTATCGTGCACGTGCACATGTGAACACCTGTGTGTTAGATCATATTACACATGAACTCGCATTTTCTCACGTATGAATCAAAACAGGATGTGACTTGTTTCACAAGGAGAATGCTAATAATGACATCTCACACGTGTTCACATGTATTTCATCACTTTCCTTTCATATCGTTATCCCATTATAGTAGTGGTGAACAACGTCAATTCAACACACACAAAATGTAGTTAGGTCCTTTGGCATAATTTACATAAATTCATGGGCTAGTCAGTAGGAACCAGGCCAAAGGGACCCGTCCAAAGGGACAAGGACCCGTCCACAAGGACTTGTCCACAAGGACCTGTCCACACAGACTTGTCCACAATGACCTGTCAACAATGACCTGTCCACAAGGACTCGTCCACAAGGACTCGACAACAATGACCCCGCCAACAATGACCCGTCAACAATAACCCATCTATAGGGATCCGCTCCCCCACCCTCTTACAAAAGCCATGAGTGGGCATGCTAATTCATAGTGGCTTTCCACCAAACATATGCACTTTATGTGGAACAACGTTTAAACCCATATCGGCATTCAAACTCTCACATGTTGCAATTGGTAACAGAGATTCTCTAAAAAAATCAATTTCACCCCCTAGTAGGGGTAGGTTTTATTTTTTGGGGTTGAAATATGTCGTCCATTGGAAAGGGGGTGTCAGCCCGAGTTCAATGACACCTCATTCGTCAAAATCCGACCACGGGTTCGGGAGTTATCGGGCTGCCGCCATCTTGTGACGAGGGGAGGAGGAGGAGGCCTCTGAACCCCCACAAAACCACTACTGAGTGATAATAAATGAGAGAAACTAAACATACCTTTGCACCTTATTAAAATAGAATTCCATTAGGTTCACTCGATTTTTATAAAACTTCATGAACTTTCCTGCTGAGTGGTTAGTACATGAGTTATTTGCAAGCACTGGTATTTCGGCTCCTGCTATAATATTCGTACCAATTTCTCTGATATGACGCTGGCAATACCGCTGCTGTGGTCAGGTTAATAAGTGGAGTGGATTGGAGTTCTGAGAAATGCAATCCAAACATTTCATAAAATAAATTATTTCCACTGTGAATACGACTTAAACTAGACTTTCAGTTTTCATTGTCGAAAAAGATACTGCTGAAATTGTAGCTTGATTATAATGGTTAATGTTAAAGGGCCTAACATGGAGGCTATAGGCCTCTTAATTCTTTGGGATGAATATGAAGAATGATGATAAAATGAACACTATAACTAAAAATAACTACAACATACAACCAACTTACGGATTCGGAGAAGAAAAGGGCCAAAACGAAGGAAAAAGAGAAATAACATACAGTTAAAGTAATTCTCTCAACCCTCAAAAAATGAGAGTTGACGGATTTGGAAAGGTGTGCCATGAAAAGCAGATAGGAAGGGAAATAGGAGGGAGTCCGCCCCAGAATCACTGAAAAAGGGGGGAAAAGATCCAGCTCAGGTATCCTCCCAAACTCAACAGCCGTGTGCCCTTGTGGGTGTAGCACCTCCAGTGGTGGGGCTACACACACCTTGCCTCCTTTATGACCTTGTGCAAAAGGCAGGGGATATGATGAAAAGAAGAAGAATGAGGGTATCAGGAAAGATGAACCATTAAGGCAGGAATTTGAAAGACTCCTTAGACCTTGGATATCCTAATACGGTCAGGTCGGAAGAGAACAAGAGTTGACCAAGAGAGGCCGACAGTAAATATGCCAGAGAGGACCCCGGCACAATTAAGTGGAAGCAATCGTGAACTCAGCTGGGGTCTCTTGATCGCTAACCAGCGTCCTACAAGTTGTAAGCCCCTGAAGGAGGGGGAGTGTCGTAATGTCGGAAGTGAACAAGAGGTGACCAAGGGTGGTCGACAGGAAAGATGACAGAAGAGAGCCCGGCACAAGTAAGTGAAAGCAAAACCGCACTCAGCTGGGGTCCCGTGGTCACCAAACCCACATCCCATTAGTCGCGAGCCCCTGGGGGTTGTAGTGAAGAATGATTGAACAGAATCGCAAGAAAACATTACGATACACATTTTTCAAAAGATAGCTTATGGATATGAACTGGACGGTTGATTCCGTAGTTAATTGGATATCATCGTAGGTCTCAGAGGCAAAGAAGTCCCTATCATGTGCGTTACTAGCAGTGGTGAAGTAGTGGTGTAGAAAAACTACACTCAGGATAGTTTCGAACTTACGATGTCTGGACTTGGTACAGCTGCCCTCGTCGCCGTGGTGCACGATTTAACGATCACAACTACGGCGCGGGTCTCTCAAAATGACGACTACACACAACAGACGAAGGAGTGTTTGTGTCCGGAACAAAGTTATCGCCAGAAATCACGTAAGACAATCACCCCACCTAACTCTGTCTCACGTAAACTCGGGAAATGAAAGCACACCTCTTATGTTCTTCCTATTGAAAGTGCAACATGACAAACAACAGTATGACATACTGGATTTCAGCAGCGGCGTTCAAAGCATAGTTTATAATTTACCCCAGTATTTTACAATTCCATTAGCAAACACTCCAAACAACGTAAGCATTCAGTATATTAATACCGACTACTTACAATAATTGAAACTGAAACAAAACTTGGTTGTTCTAAACGTGACACTGTGAGAAGCACATTTATTAAACCTATTGAACAGCTGTTTACTAATCGCGCCTATACTTGGGTGGAAGTGCGTTCTATCGGCAACTAGAGGACATTTTTCAATTACACGCTATGACGCTATGCATGGGTTCTAACTGGGAGGGAATGGCAAGGCCGGTATAGAGCGCAGCTCGCATCCAGTCGGCCGTGGACGAGACCACCAAGTTTCCATCTATCTCTGTAAGAGGCCATGCCACTCCATTTTCTCGACGGCAACAGTAGTTTAAGCTATGACCACCAGGTTTCCATCTATCTATGTAAGAGGCCATGCCACTCCATTTTCTCGACGGCAACAGTAGTTCAAGCTATGACCACCAGGTTTCCATCTATCTCTGTAAGACACCATGACACTCCATTTTTTACCTTATGACGAAAGGTATAACGCGTAATATATTGTAAGCAATGTCTACTAGAATATAAGTTCTATACTCTCCGTTAAGGTGTGTTCTACTACTGATATGTTGACGTTTATATTTTATTAATCATAATATCCCTATACCGCATTTTTTATTGTTGACAGTGTCTACTTCAACCAGCTGTCTTTTGTATTACAAATCAGAAATGCAGTAACTTTTGCGTGATAATGCAGATTGTTCTATGAACAATATTTCCTTCTGTTATTCCGGTTATATTGTAATTGGTAATTATCCTGCTCTATGACTATGCTCATTTGTAATGGAACCGGATGTTAAATTATGGATTTAGTTGATAGCATGTCAATAACGTACGGTATTTAAACTACGAATATATAGTATTATGCGATAATTTTCTACAAGAACCAAATAGTAAGTAATTACACTTTGCCATAAGAATAGCGGACCCCATTAAATAAAAAATAATCACTATCAAGAAAGTAATTGTGAGGCTGAGTTCTCGAGGAATTGTGTATATACATCCTTTTTCTACTATTGTTGCATTCTCCGCTACGTTAGCGGACTCCACAGTACTGTAGGCTACTTTTCGACTACAGCGAGTTATTATTGAACTTGAGTAACATCAGAATCGAGGAGAACTATGTTCTAAACTCACTTAAGGGCAAAATGAATGCACACTGCGAAATATATTGGCACGTATCTATCTATAACATATAAAGACACCTCCCGGGCAACACCGGGTACAATAGCTAGTAATCAATAAATGTAACCAAAATCATGGATTGCAGCCCAAGGAAATCAGAAACCCATATTGACGTAAAATTGGCAAGTGGAAAGATAAATTAAGTAGGAGACTTTTGCTACTTAGTAAGCAAAATAACCAGTGATGAAGGAAAGCAAAGAGGATATTGAAATTATGTTGGCTGAGGAAAGGACGTCACTTCTGCAGTACAAAATGGTGTTGACACCACATATAGATTTAATTATAAGAAAGTCACTTTTGAATATTTTCCTGGAGCGCGGCAAGTCAAGGAAGTAAACCTAGCACTCTTGAAGCAGGATAAAAACGGAGAGTATAAGATCCTGAATGTGCTGTTACAGGAGATGAAATGGGTAGTAGAACGACACATTGAAAGGTATTTATAAGTGTAGGCGAGATGAGATATTTCTGGCGACTACCAATGAAAACATGAGGCAAGTTGGCAGGCCATATTCTAAGACACCCAGGAATAGCTAACATAGTTAAGGAAGGAAGTGTCGAGGTTAAAATCTATAGGGATAGAAGTAGTGGTCTAGGGCAGGGTCTACCAACCCCCACCACGACTACCACCGCAAGCAGGTGATTGTTGGATGGCCGCCACGCACAGCCGCGATCTTGAATGGCGCGCTTTGCAAATGATTATTTATTGGTTATTGACTCCTAACCTAACAAGATGGCGGCTGTAGTTTAACCTAACCTAACCTAAACCACGAGGCGTGATCTAAAACTACCCTCGCGGCGAATGGCGATATTTCACGAAATAATGATTGGATTTGGACATATTTTTCCTATAGCTCCCCTAATTTAACCAAGGTACCCTAAACTAAAAGGTCATCGGCAGTTTAATATCTCGCAAACCAATGATCGTATTTGGGTATATGAGTTGTGCTAGGACTCAGGGTGACGCCCCCTCGTTTTCTATAGCCCCTCTAATTTAATCAAAGAACCCAAAATCAAAAGGTTTTTGGCTTTTTAATATCTCGCTATCTAATGATCGGTTTTGACATATGAGGTATCCTACGACTCGAGGTGATGCCCCCTCTTTTCCTATAGCCCCAATAATTTAACCACAGAACCTTAAACTAAAAGGTCATCGGGTTTTTAATATCTTGCTAACCAATGATCGGATTTGGACATATGAGGTGTCCCAGGACTCGGGGTGATGCCCCTCTTTTCCTATAGCCCCTGTAATTTAACCAAAGAACCCAGAACTAAAAAGTCATCGTCCTTTTAATATCTCGCTAATCATTGATCGGAATTGGACACGCGAGGTTTCAAATTACTTGGCATGACCCCCTCTCCTTTTCTATGGTTCATTCATTTATCAAAAATACCCAAAACTTAAAGATAATGGGCATTTTTATATCTCGCTAACCAATGATTGGATTTGGGCACGCGAGGTGCTAAATGACTCGGCGCGAAGTTCCCTTTCCCGTGGCCTATGAATTTACCCAAAATACACGAAACTGCAAGGTTATCGACCTGAGATCTTATAAGCCAATATTCGGATTTGGACACGTGAGGTGTCAAATGGCTCCGCGAACCCAAGATTTGTTGAAATTATAATTGTAAAAACCTGATTAAAGATTTAAATGAATACATGTCAGATCTTTTTGATATTTGATTTTTTGATACTTTGATTTTCGGTGTTTGATTTGTTTTCTTTTTACATTTTGGATTTGGGATTTTAGTTTTTAGATTTTTTGGCTTTTAGATTTGCAAATTTTTGATTTTAGATTTATGTTTTTGATTTTATATTTTAGAAATTAGATTTTTCGAAAAGACCAAACCATGTCATGTCTTGAAATTTTCGGTAACTAATTATAAAAGAATGACATATAAGGAATTATATTACTTGGAATAACATTCCCTTTACTATGAATTCTACTTTCAGATTTTAGATTTTTATTTCAGATATTGCAAAAAGACCAAACCATCATGTCGTGATTTCAAATTTTCGGTACCGTAACTAATTATTAAAGAAAGACATGAGGATTGGCATTACTTGGAATTATATTCCCTTTACTATGAATGATTTATTTTTAGAAGGGGAGGAGAAAATTGATGACGATGAGAAAGGATAGTTAATTTTTTTAGCGTATGGCTTTTAGTGCCGGGAGTGTCCGAGGACATGTTCGGCTCGCCAGTTTTTTTTTGTAGCTGCTTCGAGACGGACACCCAATGGGTGAGCTACAAGTACCGTTGGGGAGGGAAGGAGGGAAGTTGGATTGTAAGGACGAGGAGTTGGAAGGTAGCGGCTGTGGCCTATAGTTAGGGACCAACCCCGGCATTTGCCTGGAAGGAAGATGGGAAACCACAGAAGACCATCTTCAAGGTTGCCGGCGGGGGGATTCGAACCTCCTCGCCTCCCGGATGTGAGCGACTGCCATCAGTCATGCCGTAACCACCACGGCTAACTCACCTGGTAGGATAGTTAATATTGATTGCCTATCTGAATTTGATAAAGCAGTAGGGTTTATGGGACAGGTGAAGTACCCTCTGATTTTTAGATGAATGTTGTAATCCTTATACCAAAGAATACAGGAGCTGACATATGGGAAGATCGTCGCACAATCAGCTTGATGAATCGAGCTTCAAAGATCCTGACTAGAACGATTTTCAAGCGCATGGAAATATAGATAGAATCGAAGTTGGGTGAAGACCAATATGGTTTCAGGAGAACAAGGGATGCTGTACTTAAGTAACAGGCTGATCCTGGAAGGCAGTATTTGTAAACTTCAAATAAGCTTTTGATAACGTTGAGAAAATTGTTTGACATATTGAAAGAGATTGGAATGAAGTACGGGGATCGGAAGCTGATCAGCAATCTTTACTAAAGGCAAGGCAACAACGTACAATCCCTTCTTAATCTATTCGTTGGACAAGCAATGAAGGTAATTATAGTAAAATTTCAAGAAGGAGTCGATATTCAAGGAGAAATAACCTCAACTCTGAGATATGCTTTCGACGTTGTCATCATAGCCGATACACCCGAGGTTTGGAATGTGTTCTTAAATGGTAGGGACTTCGTATTAAGTACGTAAATCATGATTAAAATCAATAAATGTAACCAAAATCATGGAATGCAGTCGAAAGATATCAGAATCCCATATTCACGTTAAATTGGCAAGTTAAAAGTTGCATAGGAACCAAAATGAACAATGATGAACGAAGCAAAGAGAATATTAAAATTATGTTGGCTGAGGTGAGGACGGCATTTCTGCAGTATAAAATTGTCTTGGCACCAAATATAGGTTTTATTACAAGAACGTCACTTTTGATTTTTTTCCTTCGGCGCGGCACGCCAAGGAAGTCAAACTTCAGCTCTTGAAGCAGGATAAAATCGGACAATATAAGATCCTGAGAAATGCGCTGTTACAGATTGATAGTGAAGATGAAATGGGTAGTAGAGCAACCCAATGAAAGGTATTAAATGTGTAGGCGAGAGGAGATATTTCTGGCGACTACCAATAACAAAAATGAGATGAGTTGACAGGACACATTCTAACACACCCAGGGAAAGCTAACATAGTTAAGGAAGGAAGTTTAGGGATTAAAAGTATGGGGATAGACGAAGAATAGAATATAATTACAATATTGCCACGGTTGTAGGATGTAAAAATGAAACGATAGACGCAGGGCATTAAGGCACGGAAAGGCTGTATCAAACCAGTTGAAAAATTGATGACTCCAACAACAATTACAAGTCAAAAGTATGAACTTGCCACAATGAATTAGAATGTGATTATATAAAAATCCTGTCTTAGAAAATGAAGCTTCACAATTAATACAGAAACATGGTTTCTAGACCCTACAGATTCGATCGTATGTCCTCAAATGTCTCCTTAGAGCTGAGTCGATTTCGCATATACAGTGATATTCTTTGGCTGGTGCTGGGCCAGCGGCCAGCTACCAGGCATGCAAACGCTTTTCGCCAGCCAAGCAAACTCGGGCCGCAGACCGCAGGTTGCGTGCAGATAAAAACCGTAACATGGTACATTAACTAATGGTAAATTTACCAGCAAATTATGATTACAGAACTTTCCTTTTCACAGAAGATGTTGAAAATGTCCTCCATCAGCTGAGAGACAGGCGTTGAATCGTGTAAATGAATTAGCGTTTACACGTTGAAATTCACCCTCCGTAATGAGGGATATTTGCCGCCGTATATTGTTCTCCGCCCCGGTAGGGTACGAGGAATTACACCGATACACTGTCTATTAAGCGTCCCCCCCCCAAAAAAAAAATCACAAGGTGTTAAATCCGGGCATCAAGGGGGCCACAATTCACCACTAATCACTCTGTCACCAAACACAGCACTTATTGCGTCCAATGAATTGTGGAAAAAAAAAACGTAAAATATTTCCCTGTCTGTTAACCGGAGAAAGAAATCATTCAAAATACCTTGAATGTATCGAGCAGAATTAATAGTTTTACGGAAAAGAATATGGGTCTATAATTCTTTTTGCGGTTTCTAGTAGGGGGGGTAAGGCAGTTTCTGCCCCCCCCCCCCACCACTACTCCCAGTGCGAGCCGATAACTCGTGAACCCGTGATCGGTGATTCACGAATGAGGTGTCTTTGGACTCGAGCTGACGGGGGCTTTCCTATGGACCACTCGTTATATTTTTTTGGAGAATTTTTGTTTATGAAAGTAGGCGATAGTTTGAAAACCAAACATGATAGAACGTTGTGCCGAGGTTCAAACCAATGGTCTTTAAGTCCTTTATATTGTATAATAAAAGTTTTTTATTTTGTATGTTTTTTTGAAAACAGTCCAATTTTGAAATTCCTATATTTCGGAAACTAAGAACTTTACAAAAACGTTTGTTTGACGTAAATGAATGTTCCCTACCCCCTTTACCCCCAAAATAAATTTGAGGTCTCTAGGATAAAAACTTGACAGTAGTGGGATGATAGCGGTTCTACCTATTATCGCGCGTGTGCTTGAATACGTATGGCTATGTTGGAAAAAGTTGGTGGAGGGGGAGAACTAGGGTCGAGTAAGGTATCCTTTAGGTGGTTTTTTTTCGCTCTATTTGATGGTGAGGTTATTTTTTAAAATGGGTGAAATTCGGAAACGCAATTTGAGGTAAACGTGCGTTTTTAACATTTTGGTGATATTTAATGAGCCTGTAAGTCTAGAACGATGTGTCGTTTAGGAACGGGGTGACGCCCTCTTTGCTAAGAATGTGTGTTGATTTTTTTTTAAATTGCAAAATTCTTGTTTTTTGGATTGGCGCTAATTTGGAAACGGTGAATTTTGGAAAAACTTTATTTGACGTTAATGAAAGGTGGGTATGCCCTCTAGGTGGGCAGCAAGTTCCAAGAGTGTAGGCGGATAAATATGATAGCCTACTTTCTCGCGAACATTGGTGATAATTGGCGAACTAATGGTCGGATTTTAACAAATGAGGTGTCGTTGGACCCGGGATGACGTCATCTTTCCTATAGATGACACGTTATATTTTTCAAAAATGTTTTGAAAATTTTTGTTTTGAAAGTAGGCGATAGCTTGAAAACAAAACATGATAGAACGTTGTGCCATAGTTGAAACGAATGGTCTCTATGCCCTTTATTTATTGTAATAAAACTTTTTAATTTTTTGAGATTTTTTGAAAACACTTAAATTTTTATTTTTATTATTTTGGAAACTA
Source organism: Meconema thalassinum (assembly GCA_946902985.2). Classification (NCBI taxonomy): domain Eukaryota; kingdom Metazoa; phylum Arthropoda; class Insecta; order Orthoptera; family Tettigoniidae; genus Meconema; species Meconema thalassinum. The sequence goes on along the minus strand of OX336398.1, from coordinate 180,984,276 downwards.
ACAAGTTGACAAAAAAGTTTGTTTGACATGAATGGTTGATATTTCCCCCTCTACCATGAAAATAAATGTCAAGTCTCTAGGACAAAAAACTGTGCATTTTGAAACTTTATTTAATTTTATTCTAAATAAAGAGTGTTTGTAGACAGAGAGCCGGTACTGCTTGACGTATGTTACAACGAGGTTATGACAGGCCATGGTGGATACAGGAAATGGCTATTTCGAGGAGCAGCAGGACGAGGGAGCGCTTTCAGATATTTTGCTATATGACGAACGAATGAAGGTGAATATTTTCTCCAAAAAAAATCCCTCATGGGGATCTTTAATGCATGTTAGTAAACGGATCGTGGGTAACATGACAAGTGATAATAATGGTATGAGATGAATAAAAGCGGGGAATGTTTTGATAGTTGTCATTAAGAACATTAAGAACTTGCTTTGTGTATGTATGTCTGACTGGCGGCCAGAACGGAAAGAATATCTTCTTGAGGCATGGCTAGTCGGCTAACAGAATGGAATGTCAGTCAAGCAGACAACACTGCTGTCATATGATAACAGGTGGAACCATGTGGCAACTCTGTAAAAAGGTGATAACAGCTAGCCAGGCAAGCCGAGCAGTAGCAGCAGGCAGGGGCCCCGCAGAGAGGAAAGGGGGAGAGAGGGGAAAGGGTGAACACAAAGAGAGAACATGAAATCACGTGACCACTGCAGAGTGGTGAGGTGGCGGGGCCAGAGAGCCGGGAGTGAGGTGAGGGGAGGAGTGGAGAACCCATGACAGCCAATAGCTGAACGAGTTGTATGTCAACATAGAGTGAAGGAGTGAGACACAGGTGTGGAGAGAGAAAGACAAACATGTATGGATATGCACGAAGCGCGGAGCGCCATAGACAGAGCTCTCGTACAACATGATTCAATAAATGAATTAATAAATAAATTTTAAAAAAGTGCACAGGTTCACACAACATGTAATTTATTGATCCAAGAATTAAACGTAGAGTTAAATCCTAAGCATTTGACATAAAGTTTATTTCCTTTTTGTTTCAACACATTTTCCACAAGAAAATGTTTAGGAAATGCTGTATTTTGAAGTTCATGGAGATAAAATCTACCTTTTATGGGTTGATGGTTCAGGTCTTGGAGTAAATAGGTGACTGGACTGTCCAAGTTGTCTTGACGAATTCGAAATAGTTCAGTCCCCCATTGAGGCGTGTAGCCCTTATTGAAGGCAGACTTAAATTTGCTCACACGAACAAAATCACCAATTTTCAGTCGGTGACGTTTAGGATCTGCTGTTTTATGGGGTTAAACAGTTTATCCAGACGCTGAATATTTTTGGTCACGAGGCGTGGCTTGGTCCCAATGGTTCTATGTTTGGTGTCATTGTAACGTGACACTAGCTCAGGTAACATGTCCAAACAGCGATAACTGCCCTGAGCGGTAATCGCTTTCCACATATGGGTTTTCAATGTTCGGTTAAACCGCTCGACCACGCTGGCTTTGAGATTGCTGTACGTGGTGTAATGGTGAATATCCTTAGATTTGAGAAAACTGGAGAAATCCTTGTTGAAAAATTCTTTTCCCTGGTCGGTTTGTAGCAACTGAGGTTGACGTTTGGAGTGTTGAATAATATGTTGAAAGGCCTTGGTAACTATTGAACCAGACTTGCGACCCACAGGTTCAAATAAACGCCATTTTGGAATACACATCAATGACGATCAACATATATCGTACACCGTCGTTAACGCCAGCATAGGCTATCATTTCAACCAAGTCAGCCTGCCAAAGTTCAACCACACCTCGTGAAATCACCTTGGTCGCGGATAGTGACGCCTAGCTGGACGATGCAACTCGTGAGCAATACCCATTTAAATGGGTGAGGGCTTAAACAATAATTTTGGCATTTCGAAGTTCTTGTTCAATTTCTTGAATTTCCCAATCGTGACCGGTATGGCCGGCTTGACGTGAAGCATGCAACAACTGTAGCCTCTGGACGAGCTTATTGGGATTGTGCCAGTAGGTAACATCCAAAAGGGGTTTTAATGGTTTAAAAGTCACTCCCGAAGCGGACACTTTACGACGACCACTTTGACTGGTGGGAAACATTTTTGCAATGATGGTTTTATATTTTTGCGATATATTGGCATTCACTTGTTGAGTGGGATCATACTATCTTTTGTGGGCATGGGTATCCAATAAACTGGATTTATATTTGCCAAGATCCTCTTACGTATAATCATGGAATGAGGGTGTTCGAGAGGAGAGCAGCTTTAACAGTCCTGTCGTCGATTTATAGTTGATGTTTTTAATGACAGCTTTAGTACCAGCTAATTTAATGGATGAATCCCCAATTTTAAAACTATCATCCTCATAGCGAACACCATACGTGGTATCTGTGTTTCCAATAAATAGATCGGTGAATAGGGTTCTAGTGTTGATCCATAATATTTTGTTACAATGTTTTTCAGTTGAGCTTTATTTTGAGGGGTGGCCAAGACTCGTGAAAACGGAGATGATCTGGAAGGGCAAGGTGTTTCGACCATGGCCAACGATTTCTTTTTTCTCAAAAACTCTGCAAGGGGTGCGGCCTTGTTTTGAGGCGTAAACACTTGTTCCTCGTCATCCTCAACTTCGCTAACACTAGTAAAATCTTCCTGTTCCTCTTCCTCAGGGTCCTCGTGCAGCGTCTGCGTGGATTGTGAAACGGTGGGTAGCGTTTCAGATGGCTTGAAAGAGGGTTTCAACATGGCTTTTAGCGGAGGTGCTAAATGTTGTTGCTATCTGCACGTGATCGTTTCAATTGACGAAACTTTTGGCGAATAGTATTCTTTGCTCTAATAATATGCTTTTTCAATTGACTCTCTGCTAACGCCATGGTGTCTTGACAAATGACTTGAGAGGGAATGAGACAGTGCCATAAATAGCAATAAAATGATCAAACCCCAAGCGATACCGTCCTTAGTTGAGTTCACTTTGTTTGTCAATCACTAAACAGGCATGACGTTGAGTGTTCCAGCACTTGCCACTCAATTCAGTAAACATTTGAAAGGTCATATCCGGATCCACATGTTCATTATAAATGTGACGACTGTTCCTCTCGTCCTGGCGAAATAAAACAATGACATTGGCATTGTCACGAATCAACTGTTCGGACATTTTGGAATACGTTTGTCCAAGATAAAAGCAATCGATATGTTTGTGACGACCCATGCTGAAATAGCTTTGAATAATGCCTTGACGTTCAGTGGATACATCATCGAAAATCATGAGTGAATCAGGCTATACCTCATCCGGTGAAATAACATTTTCTTGCGTGGAAAATGTGAAATAACCCATATTCTCTTTTTGTAATCCAGACATGACTTGATCCAGAAACATGATGATGATGATGATAATTGTTGTTTTAAGGGGCCTAACATCTAGGCTATCGGCCCCTGATCCAGAAACACATAGAGGGGTTGGTGGAGAGATTTTGCAAAAATATAAATATTTTGAAAACGCAGACCATTGGGCGCTGTGATGAGTGTTAGCAATAGATTGGTCTTTCCACAGCCGGAAGGTCCCACAATGATGCAGCGAATGGAAGATGGAAACAGTAAACAATGGCGTTGTTCACGTGATGTAGGACAGAGATGGGAAACCATGTCCCCCACGGGGAATGACTCTTGCTGCTTAATAATCTTCATTTCAACTAAGGCTTAGACAGGCTAGCAGGCTGTCTATATACAGGACACCGAGCCATGTCATATAAACAGTAGACTCGTACGACAGGTTGACGATGGATGTCTCTTGACGTGCGTTGATGGCCAAATCTAGGTCTGTCCCCATACATGATCCTAAACAAGAAATAAATCCTGCTAATAAACACTATGCGGATACGTCTGTAGTGCCACGCACAATACAGGTAGATTGTGACTCTAAGGAAAAGCGGTAAACCCATGTAAAACATCCTCAAATGTCCACAGACGTTACTACGAAAACGTATGTGGATAACAAAGTGTATGAGTTTTATGACAAAGTGCCTCAGCTTACGGAGAATGGCTATAGCGCTAATCACCTTCGGATTATTCACGTGGAAGACCCACAAGACGAATACGATGTCTGTACCAAGCGTTACGTGACCTATGCAATGAAAAGGCTTTATAAATTCATCCCATCTCTATTTTTAGTGTATCTGACAAATGAAAAACCTGTGAATGAGAGAAACCATATACCGCTAGTTCATGACCAGCACTTGACCTATGTGCTTGCTTCGGGTTTAAGCCACTATCAATTACACAATGATGGAACCATTCACATCAAATATGCCATACCTGATGAGAACCATTTAGAAATAGAGATAAATGGTCAAAGGATGTTGGTTCATAACCATGAAATGGTCAATGCAGGTGACGAATTATCCTTTCATCTCATGTTGGCATGGGATGAAAAGCAAGCGGGAAAAACCATAAACGATTTCCCACTTTATGTGGAATTGGAATATACAGCCATGAAATAACAATCTGACGTTAGTTGTGACTTTAACATTCTTGTGAAAGGTTGTTGGTCATTATCATCATGGTGAAAGAAAGGTATGTGGTGAGAAAGACTAAAAATATGACCCTGTCCTTGGCAAAGCCTGGGCTTAAGACATTCATGGGCAAACCCTTGCGAAATAAAAAAATAAAAAATAATGTGTTGACCATAAGGAAAGACTTTCGAGCAGCACAGAGACGTGTTATTCCAAAACGTCAGCGACAGGGTTTAAAACAAGGACGAGTGATTCCCGTCCCCAAACGAGCGGGACTTTTACCTGCATTATTTGCCGGTTTGGCTGCTCTGGGTTCACTTTTGAGCGGTGCCAGTGCAGTGGCGAAAACCATTAAAGCCGCGCAGCAGGGCAAGCAACAACTCAAAGAATGTCAGCGACATAATGAAACGATGGAAGCGATTGCTATGGGGGCTATAAATGGCAATTTAAAGCCAGCCTTTTAACAACAAGGATTTGGTATTTCACCATATCGAAATATTAAAAAAAAATAACCTCAGCCATAGCAAGACATGCCTTGACGCATGAACAAGTGGAAAGCTATACTAAACAACTAAAGCTTTCTCGTTTTCGAGGTGTGTTTATGCGAAACCAATTACCCCCACGACTCTAGAAACAGGAATGTGCTGTTGTCAATTTGGATGATCACTGAGGACCAGGAACGCATTATGTAGCTTATGTCAAAGAGGGATCCACCGTATGGTACTTTGACAGTTTTGGGAATTTGCCTCCGCCCATGGAACTAGTGACCTATTTTGGAAACAGGATCGAGATATATTATAATGTAAAACGTGAGCAAACGTATAACAGCCAACAGTGTGAACGTTTGTGTTTAATTTTTTATATAAGACTCAGCATATGCAAAAACGTCAACAGTATGTCGGCGGAAAGAAGACGTTTACACTGCATGGATGTGGACCCGAAGTCAGCCTCGACTTTTACCCGCCTATCGAATTGAGTGAAAGACCTTATGGTTTGGGACTTGTTTCTCTTGAAACGTACAATCGAATATACAACATACGTGAAAATGTGAACAACAAGTTTTACTATGATGATTCTGTGCTCACCCTGAACTCTGGTGGATATACCATCGATGACATTTATGAACACATTTATGTGGTGTTGATCAATGAATATGGTTTAAAGTAATTTCTCGATGGATCGCGCAAGTTTGAACTTGTAGGAAATACCAACACTCATCGCTGCAGCATTTTCTCTACATTCAACATTGACTTCAAAACACACCCCCATTCCATTGGTCCATTACGAGGATTTAAACCACGCGTGTTGGAGCCCAACAAAAAACATGAATCAGACCTTGAAGTGAAATTCATTGAGGACCATCATGTGTCGGTCATGTGTAATATTATTAGCCAAGTGTACACCAATCAACAACCATCGCATTCGCTTTATAACTTAATAGTGGCATCGCCCAATGGCTATATTATTCGTGAAAACCCTCCAGTGGTGTTTTTCATTCTGTGGCTGTCGATGGTATTAGTAATATAACATTAAGACTGATCAATAGAGAGCAACAACTCATTGATCTAGATTCTACCACACCAGTGACTTGAAGTTTGTATATAAAGCAATAACACCGTCTCGGAATGGTGTTAGTTGCTTGCCACGTGAATACACGTTAACATCTCAAGACAAGCAGATTTTACAGCATTTGGGTTACCACGTCAACCCCCATGATGAATTCTATCCTAGAGGTAGCGAACCACATCAAGGAGCAACCAGGGGTGGTACGAATTCATCTCCATTCCTATCAATCTCAAACACCTGGACTCAATAACAATGATGAAATTCAATTTGTTATCAACAACCAAGATATTTACACCCTACCGCATATAGTGTCATTCAGATTGAAGGTCGGCTTACCAAAGCCGATGGCTCTACACCCACCACATCCAAGTTGGCCAACCATGCTTTGGCCTTTCTGTTTTCTGAGGTGCGGTATGTCATTAACGATATCGTAGTGGATATCACTCGAAATGTGGGTATTTCCAGTGTCATGAAACTATACCCCTCTTATAGTGAGGAAGAAGGTAAAACACATTGCATGGCGGGTTGGTGCCCTGATTCGACCAATGACTGGATGGTACACACCGATGGGACCTTTACTGGATATTTACCTCTTAAACTGATTTTAGGCTTTGCCGAATATCACCAGCGCACTGTGGTCAAGGCAAGGCAAGTACTTTATCTGGTGAGAGACAGGAATTATAATGCACTCAAGGGAGCCGGCAATGCCCCCCATAGATTCAAAAATTAAACTACAACGCTTGCTATGGAAAGTGCCCCATGTGACCCTTGACGATAGCAAAAAACTGGAAATACTCAAAATGGTAAAGAGAGATATGCCTTTATCCATGGAAGTTAAAAGCTGGGCACTCCATGAGTACGCGCTATTGCCCACCGCCAACACACACAGTTGGTCTGTAAAAACAGCTCGCTATACAGAGAGACCTCTCTACATGATCGTGAGTTTTCAAACGAATCGCAAGTATCAATAAACGATCACCTGCAATTGAGAAATGCACGTCTTTTCCTCAACGGAGCTGTGTTTCCCTATGAAGGACTGGATTTGGATTTTCAAAAATTAAGTATGGCCCCCTGTACGACTTGTTTTCTAAATTTCTATGGCCGTATAACAAAAAAGAGAACGGCCCCATGCTGCTACCCCAAGCGTTAAGGCAAGGGAACCACTGATTGTCTTTGACTGTTCTTACCTGGAAGAGTCTGTCAAGCCATCCAATCTTGACATTCGCCTAGATTTTGAAACGCATGACAATGTACCAACCAATCCGACGGCCTACTGTTTGATTATTCATCACAAACAAGTCAAATATTATTCACTGTCCAACCAAGTGACGAGTGTATAAATAACAGGTCAACCCACGTGACGCCGCTCAGTCATGTCTTGCATTAAAGCAACAAGAGAAGTCACATCCATGAATTTAAACTCTGAGGAACAACGTTTCAAGACTTTTGCGACGTGGCCGGTGCCTTTCATAAACCCTCAAGTCTTGGCGGCCGCTGGCTTCTATTATTTAAAAACAAGAGATGAAGTGAAATGTGCCTTTTGTCCCATCATCATAGACCAATGGCAAGAGAGCGATGAACCCACGCAGGAACATCAGCGCTGGTCACCTGCCTGCCCCTACCTGAGCAGAATGGAGGTGGGAAATATACCCTGTCATTCAAGCTACCCTTCACTCGTGCCTTTGGGTGATGAAAAAACAAGTTACGATACATGCGGACTGTATGATGTCAACGGTGCTTCGGTGAGCAGCTCGCCATCAAAAACGCCTAGTTTAGAGACATTGGGACATCATCGGTGTTATGGACGTTACAAACACAAGAGACTATATTGTTGTATCAGTTGGTATCGTTCCTACCCCAAAATGACTAAAGCCTGTAAGACGTGTTATGATAATAAGATCATGTAATTTTTAAATTCTTATTTTTTCATGTCCCCCTGTCCTATCCTAACCTCAGTTCTTTTTTCAAACTAGCATGGCAGGTTATGGTCACACCTTTGATCGTCAGTTGAACTCAGTCCATGTTGCGCACATTCATTGTGGATTGCCAAGGGTTTAAAATTGGTGACAACAAATTTATATTTAAACAAGTGACCATTATCGATTGTACCACTTTTTGGATATCGCAAGCTCCGAATTTGGTATTTAAACCTAATCATGCTTTTAAAATTAGAAAGAAGAATAGCTAGAACATGCATAAATAAAAAATATGAGAAAGATGGACAGTGGCGGATAGTACCAAATGAAGTGGTATACTCTTTATTTAAAATAAAATTAAATAAAGTTTCAAAATGCAGTTTTTTGTCCTAGAGACTTGACATTTATTTTCGTGGTAGAGGGGTAAATACCAACCGTTCATGTCAAAAAAACATTTTGTCAACTTGTTAGTTTCCAAAATAAATAAAAAATCTAAATTTAAGTGTTTCCAAAAAATCTCAAAAAATAAAAAAGTTTTATTATAAAAAATGAAGGTCATAGAGACCATTCGTTTCAACTATGGTACAACGTTCTATCAAGTTTGGTTTTCAAACTATCGCCTACTTTCAAAACAAAAAATTTCAAAAAAAATGAAAAATATAACGAGTCGGCCATAGGAAAGAGGACGTCAGCCCGAGTCCAACGACACCTCATTTGTTAAAATCCAACCATCCGTTCGCCAATTATCACCAATGTTCGCGAGAAAGTAGGCAATCATATTTATCCGCCTACACCCTTGGAACTTGCTGCCCACCTAAAGGGGATACCCACCTTTCATTAACGTCAAATAAAGTTTTTCCAAAATTCACCGTTTCCAAATTAGCGCCAATCCAAAAAACAAGAATTTTGCAATTTAAAAAAAAATCAACACACATTCTTAGCAAAGAGGGCGTCACCCCGTTCCTAAACGACACATCGCTCTAGACTTACAAGCTCATTAAATATCACCAAAATGTTAAAAACGCATGTTTACCTCAAATTGCGTTTCCAAATTTCACCCATTTTAAAAAATAACCTCACCAAGCAAATAGAGCGGAAAAATACCATCTAAACGACACCTCACTCGACCCTAGTCCTCCAGCACCACCAACTTTCTCCAACATAGCCATACGTATTCAAGCACACGCGCGATAATAGGTAGAACCGCTATCATCCCACTACTGTCAAGTTTTTATCCTAGAGACTTGAAATTTATTTTGGAGGTAAAGGGGGTAGGGACCATTCATTTACGTCAAACAAATTTTTGGTTAAGTTCCTAGTTTCCAAAATATAGGAATTTCAAACTTGGACTGTTTTCAAAAAAAACATAAAAAATAAAAAAATGTTATTATATAATATAAAGGACATAAAGACCATTGGTTTGAACCTGGGCACAACGTTCTATCATGTTTGGTTTTCAAACTATCGCCTACTTTCAAAAACAAAAATTCTAAAAAATATATATAAATATAACGAGTGGTCCATAGGAAAGCCCCCGTCGGCTCGAGTCCAACGACACCTCATTCGTGAATCACTGACCACGGGTTCGGGAGTTATCGGCTCGCATTGGGAGTAGTGGTGGTGGTGGTGGGGGCAGAAACCGCCTTACTGTAACTGCGCACCATACACCGATCTTTGGGTTTATGCAGGGGGATTTGGCGGATCAGTCTGGGGTTCAGAGGTGACCAGTATCGAATGTTTTGTGAATTCACTCGTCCATGTAAATAAAACCACACCTCGTCACTGAAGGACACTAACTGTGGATCTAATATTCCGTTGTGCACAGACTGGAAGAAACAATTACAGTAGTTGGCTCTTGCCACTGGGTCTCTTGGACTAAAGGTTTGAACCTAAATAATTTTGTACGGTCGATAATTAAATAGTTTCTTGGCCCTTCGAGCCGTTGAATATAACAAGTTGGCTTGTTTTCGCTATGACTTTCTCGCTGACCATAATAATCGAGCCGTAATGTCCTCCAATTTCCCTTCCGTCAAAGAGTGACGTCTACGTTTATTGTTTTTAATTTAAGAGTGACGCCGTAGACTTGAACTTCATCACAACCTTCCGAACTGCAGTCTTGGAAGGCACCTTAACTCCAGGAAATTCCTGTTGATATGCTCTGCGAGTAACACTAACAGACACGTTCTTAATAAAAGTAAAGCAAATGAAAATTAATTGTCGTGTTGTGAACCTCGCAGCCATACTTGAAAGTGGCTATATAGAAACTAACCCCTCCCAACTATTCGTAGCTGTTGCAGCCAGCACACCTACTGGTCAGTATCAGTCGTTGCCTATTCATAAAATATTGGCTTGCCACTCCAGGCAGCCGGAATTGTTGGATGGGCTCAAAAGAAATGCAGAAAATAAAAGTTAGGCCTGGATTCTCATCTGGAGATTGACATTAGCCAACATTCCTTAACACTTGAATTTTACATCTTTGAAAGTAACAGAGTTACATTATGTAGCTACTCCTTTACCACACTGCGTTTTTACTGTAGTTAATCGAAGCACGGACTTTAGCCCGTTTGATGTTTAATAAAATACAAATTGTAAAAATCAATTTCCCGTACCCTAGTGGAGCTGGAGAATAATTTTCCTCTAGATGCACGGTTAGCAAATTGTTTTACAATATTACTACCTCGGTAAATCTTCTTTACAGAAGGATCCGATGTATTTGGACATATCAGCCTCAAATAATTACTAAGAACAGTTGAAAGTGTGCTACATTACCACGGAAGAAAAATAATACATCTTTGAGATCTAAGAAGTGTAAATATAAATGAGACAACTTTTAGTAATACCATTACCAGAAAACTTGTCTTCAAGAAGTACCGGCAACTGACGTCGTTTCCACTCATCAATAATATGTTGTACATACAGTCTGAACATTTTACGAATATACAAGACACACTTGTAGATTATACAGGTGTGTCTGGTTGGAGATATTGGATTCATAGCTCAGAGAGCATGAGTGTATTTGAATCGTATCTTAGCCATCAAAGGCTTCCGATCAAATCCGTTCGATTTTTACAAGCCGGGTGCCGTAAATAATAACATGGTGCTAATTCCTCCACCCTTTGCAACACTACTTGACCTTCACCAATGTTCATGAACATAAGTCTATTCTTGCAATTAATTGGGTGAGATTTCACACAGGCTAATAAATAGATGAGTGAAAATTATACAATATCGTTGTTGTGTTTGCTTGAGTCATCAGTCTTTAGGCGCTTTCAATGCAGCAGTTCAAGTCTCCTAATTTTGATGTTACCAATTCATTCCTCGGTACAAATCTACCACACCCTACATCCGAAGCAATGTACCTCACATCTCCATTACGCCGAGACGTACTCCTACAAAAGATATTACCCGGGAGTTAGAACTTTCTATCTGTCATCTACGTCCATACGAAGCAGAATAAATTAGAACAGAGGTCTCTCAGAACATCAACCTTGCCAGGCCCGTACATCAGCAGCTTATAAGGTGATACCAAGGAACCCCATAAAGAAAATAGCGAAGACAAAAATGCGGTCAATTAAGGAGTCATCAATTACAGAAGAGATCTAAAAATACCTAGAACCTCGCAACTCAAAAATTCCGACGTTCTACCGCCTACCTAAAATACACAAGACAGATGTGCCTCTGAGACCAATATTTAGTGCCATAGTATCCCCAAGGCACGCTCTTGCTAAATATTTGAGTTAGGTCCTGCATCCATTATTCCCTCCAACAGCCTCTCACGTCAGAAACTCCCAATACTTCGTAGATATCATAGCGAGTGTAAACTTGAGTTACGGCAATCTACTGGCAAGCCAGAATGTGGCGTCCTTATTTACAGAGGTTCCTGTACACGACGCCACACAGATAATCAGGTAAAAGCTTACAGTCACAGAAGGTTGAACGCCCTTAGTTGAATTAGTTGAACACTGCGGTTACTCCACGTTCTTCGTCTTCAATGAGCAGCTGATTCAACATATGGAGGGAGCAGACATGGGATCCCCCTTCTCTGGGCGCTCCCCCTCTCGAAATTGAACTGCACCCCCACTCGACACTGAACTGCTCCACAGCTATCCTTGGCACCTCCTTTTATACTCGCGAGCGAGAGGCGTGTACCGGAGGAAGCACGGACGCAGTCTGCGTCGAGAGAAGGAGACACCCAAGTCCTAAGCCTTTATTTCTGCCAAAATTATTAAATACAAAATTTGTTATAAAAATAGATTCCAACACTATAAACACAGAAATGTACCCTTGAGAACAAGAGAACTCCGGCTATTACAATCAATGGTCAATCTCTGCAAAACGTAAATCATTTTCCTTACCTTGGAAGCAACCTCTCCACATCTGCAAACATTTATACAGAAATCCAATATCGTTTAAGATGGGCTAGTGCAGCTTTCGGTCGTCTCCTAAAAAGAGTGTTTGACAATCATGATATCAGTGTGAGAACCAAACTCTACGTTTACAACGCTGTTGTAATCCCTACTCTTATCTATGGTTGCGAGACCTGGGCAACTTACAGGAGAAACCTAAAATGCCTGGAAAAATACCATCAACGATGCTTACGGAGAATACCGAAAGTTAAATGGCAAGATCGTCGAACAAACATTAGTATCCTCGAAGAAGCCAACACTACAAGCATGGAGGCAAAGGTATTCAGGCATCAGATAGGCTGGGCTGGCCATGTTGTCCGCATGCCAGAAACACGCCTCCCAAACAGAAGCACGTACTCCCAACTAAAGAATGGACTACGCAATCATGGAGATCAGCTTAAACGATACAAGGATGTCCTTAATCATAACCTCAAAGAGTGTCAAATTGATACGGTCAAATGGGAAATCGCAGCCGAAGATAGAACTAAATGGCGTAAATTTGTATACTACGGAGTTGAACAATTATACCAAGATAGGAGAGGACTAGAAGCTGAAAGGAGGAACAACAGGAAAGAACGTGCGAATGCAAGGGATGGTGTGCCTGCACAATCATCTGCTGATACAACTAGTGTGTAAAGTGTGTGCAACCAGAATTGGACTGTTCAGCCATCTGAGACGGCACAATGCTTCCAAATAACATTGTATTTTGCATACTATACATTCGTTGACGAATAAAAGCCTATCATCATCATCATTATTGGCCAACGTTTTCATGGAAAAAACAAGGAAGAAACTGTAAAAGAGAGCCCATTGAAACCTTAGTGATCGTACAGATACCTAGACAAGTTTTTTAAATATAGGAACATGGACGCAACACGCTTCAGGACTTCTAAGACTTCATGTGGCCCATACATCTGACCATCGACTTAAAAATGGAAGTAGAAGAAAATAATCCACTGGACTTAGTAGACGTTCTGGTTCATAAACGAACAGACAACACGCACAGACGCAGGGTCTATAGGAAAGGAGCTCGTACAGATCGGTACCTACATGCAAACTCAAGCTATCCACCGTCGCAGAAGGACATGGTAGCTAGGACACTCCTCACCAGAGCCAACCGCATTTGCGATAAGGATAGCGTAAAGGAAGAGAAAGAGCGAGATTGGAATACGCTCCTAGCTAATGGATACAGCAAAGGACAGATAAATAGGATCATACGAAATAAAGAACAAAGCCGAAGAACTGCTGAATGAACGAAGATCAGTCCCACAATAGAGCCTTTCTGCCTAATATACAGGGGGTGACAAATATAATCGTCAAGTTGCTAAGGAAAAACAACGTGACAACGGTTAAGCAAACACTAAACAAGCTGACGCAAAAGGTGCGTAAATCAGACAAGATAAAACAGCCAAAACCAGGACGCAGAAGTTTACATAGCTCCTTCCTGTGGAGAGATATACATAGGGTATACAATAGTCGCGTTTCCATTACGATATCAGGGCACATTCGAGACAAAAAAAAATAACTACAGATCTGCACGAGTTGAACATACTGACTTCACGAGACACGCCATAGAATTTGATGAGGCCGAAACTGTTGCTAAAATCCCTAGATATCAAAACAGGATAATAGAATAGGTATTAGAGATCGTGAAGCATCCAAATAATGTCAGTCGCGATGACAGATTCAAGCTTAGAAATACAGAGAGAGTTCTCCTAGCGCGTGACTGGCTAGGGCTATGACCAATGCGAGAGCAGCATGAGGTCAATGCCCATCAAGTGGTGCGTTAGTTTGAGTACAGACATGGACTCGTACCCATGATGAAGGCTGCAATGACTGCCGAAACGTCGGGAAACACTCACCGATACACGACGCAGTTCCATCCAGTAAGCCTAGTTAATAAACTACAGTAGAAAACGGCCACAAAAGCCTACGATCTAAACACTTCAATAATCCCAACCAAATCCAACGTCAATCAAACCATTACCCTTTCAATGTTTTTAAACCTGCCTCTGTGAATCACAATTCTAACAGCCACTTCTGCCCAGTAGAAAGTCAGATGCTACTTTTGCAAACTTTGTGATGTTAACACACTCTCGAGTAGTCCTCGGCCGGAGATCCGAAAGAGGACCAACATATAGCAGAATTTCAATTTTACAGGAGAGGGCGGTATTACCACAAGTAATAATACATAGGCCCATTCTTACAATCTCCAGTGACGTGACAGTAAACTCCAACTGACAGTTGATGCTACGGTCGGAGTAAAGTCCCGTTAACATTCGATTGTTCTTACAATGTTCCAGTTAATGTTTACGGTAGGTTAGCAGATCTGCGCATAATTTTCAATAGTTGGTATATATTTCTGGTTTATTTGCTGGTTACTTGATACCTCTCAAGAGTTTGCATGAGTGAATATACGTCAGGGAGTAAATAATCAATATATATTTTATATTCCTTGATCTGTATTCTTGGCTCAATCTGTTTTCTTTCATTATTCACGTTACGATAGTAAAGATTGATATTTGAAATGAAAGAACAGTTATCTCCAAATGAGATGAATAAACGCGTGAGAAGGAAAAGGCATCACAATTTCTCTTCGTCAGAAGAGGAAGTCCTCATCAAGGTGGTGGAAGAAAAGAAATCTGTAATTGAAAATAAGAAGTCCGATGCCGTTCAAAGGGAACAGAAGTATAAGGCATGGGAAGTAGCCCAAACATTTGAGGCAGGGTCAGGTTGAAGAAGGCCTGTCAAATATATACGGGATAAGTATGAAATCATGAAGTAGAAAGCAAAGAAAGAGCTGAGTGAAGAAAAAAAAAGGTTTTTCTGACGGGGTGGAGGAAGTGAAACGCCCGCAAAGAAAACTGCCCATGTGGAAAAACGTATTTCTTTAATGGGAACATCGGCTGAGGGACTGTGCAATCCGTTTGATGGAGATAGAATAGGTAAGTTTCAAGATACGGTTATTAATGTACTCTCGCAATTTAATTTTTTAAAGGTTAGCTTGTAAAAGAACTTTTTACATTTTAATTAACAAATATAAGTTGTGGTTTTATTTCTCAGATAGACATTCAAGATATTGAGGCAAATCACTGCGGTGACAGAGCAGCCTGAAACCATACAGGTACTGTTTGGATAGCTTTCACGACATATATGATGATGATGATAATAACTGTTGTTATAAGGGGCAGAACAGCGAGAACATCTCTCCCATTTATCACACACACAATATATTTTAATACATTATTGAATTGAATTCTTGAATATGTTGAATAGGATGATTCTTTTATTTAATGCCTTAGCATACGCCCCACTGGCTAATCCAGCAGTCTCAGTAACTAATCGCTCGGTCACATAACAGGCCAGTCAAAAATGACAATAAATTCGCAAAATATGATGTATCTCTGATTTTTTTGTATATTGTTTGGACCAATTAGGGCTATGTATACCCAAGTTTGCAGCTCTCAAGAAATTGTGGAAAACTTTTTACATACCAAAAACCGCGAAATGTTTGGACTTGTTTCAGATTCTGCTCTATATCTCCTAATCCATGCTTTCTTCGTCGAAAGCTGTTCTTTACATTTGTTTAGAGCATAATATGTTTCACAAATTAAGCCCAACCGGAGCTCTGTAGGCCAATTGGTTACTGAATTACGACACTTTTAAAATAGGCCAGTTTTTCCAAATATTGAACATTTTAGATTTAGTCCTTTTTTGGACCGAAACTGCGTCGAAACCATTAGACTTACGAGTAAAACTTGCAGAATATAATTTGTAGGTCATTTAATTTGCTTTAAGTGAAGCGCAGAGCGGGGTCTGTAAGCCTCGTAGTTCTCTCCAAATCCCAAAATAACCCATATAAAGTAACATCGCTTTTTTCCAGAAATGTTCCCTAACATTTCCTATCCTTTGTTTTTTGTTTTGGTAATGAAAAAGAATGAATATAATCATTTAAACAAACGGTGAAATGTATTTTAATATAATAATATATATCATATAATAATATAATAATAAAATAAACATAAGAAATCAAAAGTACAGCAACTTAATCAATCAATCAATCAATCAATCAAATTAGACAATTAGTCAAACTCGTCGCCTTGTTTTTGATGGCCCTGGGCCGTCACTCTCGTTGCTCTCTTCAACAGGTAGGTATTGCACTATTGGTGGCTCGTCGTCTTCGTCCCCTGTACGTAGGTGTTCCAGTATTGGTGGATCGTCAAGGTTGTCTTGAGGCTCGTCGTCATCGTCCCCTGTACGTAGGTACTCCAGTATTGGTGGATCGTCGAGGTTGTCTTGAGGCTCGTCGTCATCGTCCTCTTCAATGATGATAAGGGCAGCGTTCTGGCACGTTTCCCCAGAGCAGGTAGCGCACATCACAGAAAATCTGAGCCCTGCTTTCAGGCAAGTGCAGCCAAATCTGCAGCCCTTCTAGCATTTGCAAGAGAGGAGTTTTAGGAGTTCTGCGGGGGCAGGAGCTTGCCAACTGGTAATGGGGATGAGTGCAGCCGAGGTCAATTCCCAACCCCAGTTGGTGGACTCTTTATCCACCCCCCAACCACTTTTGCACCTGGTGGTATGTGCGGTAGTGGTGATACGACACAGCCTCTGTGGTTGGGGGCAAACCTGCCAGATTCGCTTTGGCGTTGGCTGATGTCTTCACAAAAGTACGGAAGCGTACATAGTTGAGTGTGCCTGTCGTTTGGTCTCCACCATATAGGGCAACTAGGCACTTGTCACCGGCTGCTCCGACTTGTTGGTGTGTGGCATCTGTCTGGAGGAAAACCTCTTGCTTGGTCCACTAGGGCTTGGTTTTGTCTGAAGTGGCCCCACATTTTCATCTTCCCCTGCCAGAAGAGGGCAGAGGTGGTGACGCATCTAGTAAATGCCTGGATGAAAAGTTCAAATCCAGGTGGTAGCTCCACTCCCCTTGGTTGAATGAGCTGGTAGAGAATTGGACGCAACCCACCTCACCTCTGCCACTCTTCTGGAAGTATTCGTTCGTTTTAGTGGATCCTAAACCGCAGAGGAGCACAAGAATATCCACATCCTCTCCAATGATGATGACGTGGTCATCGGAGGTACTTTTTTGCAGAGCAGTCACGACGATATCGCAGTCTGCGTCTTCTTTTGATATTCTTGTCTCAATCCCCTCGAGAGGAAAAGCAGAACAGAGATGCTCAATGAGACGAACCTTGTTTTTGTCATTCGAGAGCATCTTCTCTTGGGGGACTGTGATGATGGTCGATGCGTCAAACACAATTTTCGCTGATGCTGCAGAATACCGTCTTGATCGCTCTGCAAATTTGGTGCTCTTTTTGGCGCCATCCCGTCGAAAACTACATACACATTACTCCCAAAGTGGTTAAATATGTAGTTTAAGTAGCTTGCTGCGATAGCCCGTACCGAATCATTCCGATGCCACACGACTTTATGGAGGAGTAATTGTTTTTGCCGGCACACTGACATTCTCTGTGGCTTGAGTGAAGGCATCGTAAAAAGCTGATTTTGTGCCTTTACGCATCCCTTCGTCGGAAAATAGGGCCATACTAAAAATCAGAGATACATCATGTTTCGCGAATGTAGGTGATTTTGCGTTTAGAAATACAGTATAGCGATAGACTTAAGTGGGATGTTGGTAAAATATATAGATTGTATTTCTAAAATGCTAGGTAGTGGATTAGGCATTGAGTTATTTGATGATGTAAGAGCAGTGATATTACTTCAAATGATTTGTTGATTATTACAGTACATTATGCTTCTTCTTATAAACATTGTGTCGTTCATACGTGGACTATTTAGGGGGAAATTATATATCTTAGGGGAAGCTCAAACTTCATGGTCCAGCTGGTCGCCAGCGCTGCTACGAACAAACTCTTATGTTCACAACACGATGGGCAATCGAAGATAAAAATGAAAAAGAGAGTATCAGGGCAAGATGGTCGAGGATTTTCTAGAGAAGCAGAGAGAGTACTTCGCAGAAGAGAGCACAGGCGAGACACGAATGGGAACGGGAGAAACTGGAAACGGGAAGAGCACACTTTGAGAATGAACTTGCTTCAAATTAAATTAGAAAATGCCATAAAATATCCCATCCTTAGATACCATTGTAATTAGAAACCACACGTTTTTAGCCCATTTTCATTTTATGAAAAAAAAAACAAGATGTTCAGTAAAGACATATAGCCTACTTTCTCCTAAATGCATGCGTATTGTTATAACACTTTGTCCTTTCCAAGGAGTATAATTGAATGTTGGTTGTAGTAGTTTGTTGAAATACAACGTGTAATACGGATATTACATGACCATGAATATGAGGTATCCTCTGCTAGTGCTACCTCTGTACAAAATTTTATTCAATTTGGTTTCACCGTGTTTGAATTGATATGGAGAATCGATTTGCACACATACATGGGCACTATCAGCAAACTATTTAGCAGATGACCTTGTAGTTCAGTCAAAAGATGCTTCCCACAAAAGGGTATGTTGTTGCAAAATTTGGCAGAGATCAAATGATTAGGTTGGTCGTAATTTGATTTTAGCTTTTAACATTTGGGTGGCCGCCATTCCGTTTCCGTCAAGATGGCGGCGATATAAAACATGACACTGAGGTGCCCTTTGCTAGTGCTACCTCTGTACCAAATTTCGTTTAATTCTCTTTTGCCGTGTTTGAATTGATAGGGGGAATCGATTTGCACATATGCATGGCCGCCATATTCAAACTATTAGACTGATGACCTTGTTGCTTGGTCAAAAAGAAGTTCTCATATAAAGGTATGTTGTTGAAAAATTTAGTAGAGAGCAGACGATTAGGTTGGTTGTAATTTGATTTAAGCTTTAAACATTTAGGTGGCCGCCATTACGTTTCCGTCAAGATGGCGGAGATATACAACATGAGACTGAGGTGCCTTTTACGAGTGCTACCTCTGTACCAACTTTCGTTCAATTCGGTTTCACCGAGTTTGAATTGATAGAGGGAATCGATTTGCACACATACATGGCCGTATTCTGCAACCTATTGGGCTGATGACCTTGTAGTTTGGTCAAAAGATTCTCCATACATAAAGGTATAATGTTGCAAAAATTGGTAGAGATCTGATGATTAAGTTGGTCGTCATTTGATTTAATCATTCAACATTCGGGTGACCGCCATTACGTTTTCGTCAAGATGGCAGCGGTACAAAACATGACACTGAGGTTCCCTTTGCTAGGTGCTACCTCTGTACCAAATTTTGTTCAATTCGGTTTCACCGTGTTTTAATTGATAGGGGGAATCGATTTGTACACATACATGGCCGCCATCTGCAATCTATTAGGCTGATGACCTTTAATTTAGTCGAAAGACGCTCGCCTTATAAATATATGTTGTTGCAAAATTTGGTAGAGATCGGATGATTAGGTTAGTCGTAATTTGAATTAAGCTTTGAAAATTAGGATGGCGGCCATACGTTTCCGTCAAGATGGCTAGTGCAATCTCTGTAAAAATTTCGTTCAATTCGGTTTCACCAAGTTCGAATTGATAGAGGGGGAAATACATTTAGAGTACACACACTCACAGACACACAGACAGACACACAATTTTTCGCCCTGTGTTGGTCTCATAAGTCTACTTTCATTTTATGCAAAAATCGAAAGTAGGCTAAAAATCGGCTAATGAGATCACCTATTGTCCGCGTGTGTGCATGTGTGTGCGTATGCGTGTGTGTGGATGTGTGTGTGTGCGTCCCCTAATTACCTCTAAAAGACTGGAGAAATTTCAAGGAAACTCGGTAAGGTAATAGCACTATTTTGGCCGACCCCCACCGTGCCATTCAAATTTTATTACGTCTCACCAATCCAACATGGCGGCTGTGCGAAATAATCCACCGGCATTCTATCTCCGAAACTATTACTGATATCACCCTGAAATTTTGTAGCGTGATAAATGGGAACTACTAGAAGTTCAACAATGAGACTTTCAAAAACCTGTTGACTACAAAACAAACATGGCGGTCAAGCGAATTTGAAACTTTTAAATAGAATTTTCTCGCGATGTAATCATCCAAACGCAATGAAACTTGGCACAGCAAATGTTTATGCAAATTGTAAAGCATTGGCTTCTAATTGAGTTCAATTGATTACATAATCTCAAGATGGCGGCTGTGCGAAATATTTTACTGGGATTCTGTATCTCCGAAACAATTACCGATAACACCCTGAAATTTTGAAAGGTGATAAAGGGCAGTACTTAAAGGTTGCCTATGAGAATGTCAAAAACCTGTTAACTGCAAAACGAACATGGCGGCCATGCGAAATTTATACATTTAAATAGACTTTTCTCACGATTTAACCATCCAAACGCGATGAAATTTGGTACAGGAAATGTTTAAAGACATTGTAATGCACTGGCATCTAATTTAGTTCAATTGTCTACATAACCTCAAGATGGCGGCTGCGCGAATATTTCACCGGCATTCTATATCTCCAAAACTATTACTGATATCGGCCTGAAATTTTGTACGGTGATAAAGAGTACTACTAAAAGTTCAGATACGGAAGTTTTAAAAACCAGAAAATACAATACGAACATGGCGGCCATGCGAAGGTGAAACATTTGAATAGTCTTTCTCGCGATTTAACCATCTGAGCGCAGTGAAATATGGTACAGTAAATATTTATACACATTGTTATGCACTGGCGTTTAATTTAGCTCCATTGTTCAGATAACCTCAAGATGGTGGCTGTGTGCAATTTTAAAATTACGCTTCTATTTTATTTTATTTTATCATGCGATTGAAGTCAACGTTTGAATAATGAACCTACGCAAAAATCGTCATCCAATAGTACATACATCCATGGCCTGCATATACAAAAATCTAATATGGCGACTAACCGGAATATTAAACGGTTCTCAATATCTACTAATCTATGATAGCAATTAAACTGAAATCCTGTATCTTGATCAAGGCTATGATTATAAGTACATCTACGGTACTTTCAATAACTTGGTGAGCATAAATACAACATGGCGGTGACGCGAAATATAAATATTGAAATGGACGTTTCTTGCGATTTAACTAACCGAGCGTAGTAAAAATTGGTACGGTAAATGCTAATACAAATTTTAATCCAATGGAATCTAATTTAATTCAATTGCTTTCATAACCAAAGTAGGTAGCTGTGCGAAATTTTAAAAACTGATTTTCATATCTTGTGTCCTCACCATGCGATTGAAGTTTGAATACTACACCTACACAATAATCGTCATGTATTAGTGCATAACTCTGAGTCCTACATGTATAAAAACCCAACATGGCGATCATCCAAAATATTTAGACGGGTTTCAATATCTACGAATCTATCATAGCAATCAAACTGAAATTTTGTATGTTGATAGAGGCAATTAACATAAATAGGATATATGAAAATAGGCTGAATAGTTCTTCACGGAACTACGTGTTATATTTATGTTACAACTGTCTTTAATAATTTAAATACAGGAACCTGCATTTGCAGAGTTTCTTTCATTGTCTTAACTTAGATTCTTCAGACTGGGAAGTTAAACATTGTGGTGTTTGAAGCCATATTTTCAGTGTTGCCTAAGTAAACAAGAGTTTAGTGCTTTTCAGTCGGTCAACACGAATGTACCCAAAAGAGATGGGTTATGCCCTAATCCTGAAATAAATTACATGAGATTAATAAAACACTAGGATGACCAGTTTCGATTGTCGATTGTCATCATCAGATCCATTACACTTAGGCTATAAAATCTATGTTTGAAATACAGGTGAAAATATTTACAATATGTACAATTATTTAGTTGCAGTATTGGTACTGCAACTGTCAGTGTATGCTAAATACAGTATATATGTTAGGTGAAATGCTAAATGGTGATAGCTATCAGGAGTTTGTACTTTAGAGAGATTATATGGTTGTAAACTATAGTTAAACTATACAATTTTAGGCTAACTACTTATCTGATTGTCTTCCGTACTACAGCTGCTCGCAGTTTTCGTGCTTACTGTAACTTACTGTGCGGTCAACTGCGGTGGTTATCTTAACGACTGGTTTTTCCTGCCTTCTCCCCCCTTCCCCTACGTGCTGTGGGGAGTGATGGCGATGTGTTTATGTGAGGTGTTGCCAACCTAGATAAGATGTATGTTATGTTAAATATGTAAGAATTATTTCTGAATGAAAGTGCCTCATACTAGAGTGTGCGCAAGTTGATCTTCAAGAGATGGTAATTCTGTATAGAATTCATCAACATTTGGTCTCTCCAGGGGAGGTTCATTATCATCTTGCTATTGAGCAACGTTATGAAGTACTGTACAAGCAACAATAACGGCCATTCTCGTGTCGACACTAGATATGAGTACCAGCGATAAAACAGGTAAGCTCCGTTTCCATACTCCAAAACAACGCTCTACAACATTTTGTGTACGGAGGTGTGACTCATTGTACAGATTTTCAGTCATGTTATCAAGTGGTGTCAATAAGTAGCGTCTGAGGGAACAAGAGCAGTCTCCAAGAAATGCGGAGTCTTTAAAGTCCCCTCTTTCCAATCGAGCCCTTGACCTGCTGTTTATAAAGAGATTGCTATCATGCGATGAGCCAGCCCAGCAATGTCATTGATGCAGAGATTCATGTCTGCCATAACCTACACATTCAAGGAAAAGTTTTCATTCCTATTTCTATAAATGTTACCATAATTTCCAACGGGTGACTGAATTCGTTTCGTACATGTGTGCACTCCAGGGCTCACAGAACTTTAGGGAACCTCAATACCTGATAAAAACAAGTTTTCTTGCATGGAATTTGCCTCCTGTCTCCGGAAGTCGGATGTATCTTTCCACAAGCCTTGCGATTGCCACACTCACTCTCTTCACTATCTCAGAAGCTGCTGCTGTACAAACTCCAATAAGTGCAATTACCATACTTCCTGATGCCTAGTATCGAAAAGTATAAGTAGCAGTTGGTCCATTGGTAACACCGCATTATTTCTCGAGGAGGAAGTTTAAGGCAAGAGTGTGCGACTGGTAAATTGTTTAATATTACTGTAGATATAAACAGAAGCGTATCGCATTCTAGAAACTACATTATATAAATAAATATGGTCTACAGTAACTCTGAACTTACCTTTCGGCCCAATGACGAATCTCTGCATTTATACAACCAAGAACTATTCGAACTGAAAGCTTGGTCAAAAGGAATCGTCTAAACAATCTTGTTCTCCTCACAATAATCACTTTTTGCCTCCTTCTTTGAGCAGCCTCAGCATTTACGAAACCGAGGAAATTACGGATAATTCTGGGCATATTGACGATGTTTGTAATCAGCTGGAGTCAAGATCATCATAGGAAATCTGGCAGTAATGCAGTTAACGCTCCGGTAAAGTTCACTGCCCGTTAAGGCTTATTTTACTGTCAGTTTGTCGCTAACCGGGCATTGTAAGAATCAGGTTCCAGTATACTTGCCGTAAAAGTGTCAGTAAGAATTTAACCGGAGATTGTAAAAACGGGCATATAGAGAGGTGCATATCTTTGAGAAGAACGTTAAGTGATGGAGATTCCCGCTGATTTCAGCCGTGTAGCAGTGCGCAGATTAGATTTTTTTTTACTATTGTTGTAAATATCTCCACCATCTAAGGGACAAGTGAAGCATGGCTAATTCTGTACTGTTACTCCCCTTCAAAATAAATATTAAAATATAACCAATTACGTATCATATCAAAGCTCTAATATTAGCACACGTACTTCACTACCAGTCTCCCATAAGTCCAACCCTTCGTCCACGTCGTGGGAGACGGGCAACGGCACAAAGTAGGGGATTGCCTGTAGGGGCAAAGTACAGTAGGGACTTTGTGTGCCCCGGGACCGTTACGGTAGCTGAGAAGGTCCTACTGGAACCCTGAAAAGTGACGGCTAACGGGGCTCTGGTGAAGCGACGATGGGCCCTGCAAGCCAGTAGGGGATGAAACCAAATGCATCAAGAATGGAACGAGCCTCGGACATGACAGATATAATAGATGACGACACGGATGTAAACACGGACTAAGATTTGGAACTTTAAACATAAGAACGCTGACGGGGAAGGTGGAGGAGATAGTGTATATGATGGGAAGAAGGAAGTTGAAATTATTGGGATTGGCAGAAACAAAGTGGAAAGGTGAAGGAAGGAGAGAATTGAGAAAAGGCTATAGACTATACTGTAGTGGGAATGAAGGGGAAACAGAAATGGAGTGGGAGTAGTAGTTCCAGATGGTTTAAAAGAAGAAGTGAAAAGAATAAGTGAAAGGATGATGAAAGTGAAAGTAACACTGAGGAGAGAGACCATGGATATAGTACAAGTGTATGCTCCACAGGTAGGCTGTGCCTCTGAAGAGAAGAAGGAGTTTGAAGAGGAAATGCAGAAGCAGATGGGAGGAAGGAATATGATTGTAATGGGGGATCTGAATGTCCATGTAGGAAGAGAAAGACAAGGGTATGAGAGTGTGCTTGGACCAGAGGGTTGGGGCAGAAAAATGAGGAAGGTAACAGACTGTTGGACTCCTGTCAACGGAACAGCCTGCTAGTTGGGAACTCCTGGTTTAAGAAAGAGAGAGCCACACAATCACATGGTACAGAGATGACTTGACCGGGAAGTCGGTGGTCGACTATATCCTATATGAGTGAGAATTAAATAAGAACATCACAGACATCAATGTTATACCATCAGAGGACTTGGATAACGGCCATCGATTGCTGATAATGAACCTGAGAGTGACTAAGGAGAAGAAAGGGACTGAGAACCAGGAAATACGTATAAGGATATGGAAACTGAGAGAAGGAGATAGAAGGGTCGAGTACCTCAAAATAGTAAAGGAAGGATTTCCAACAGATGAAAGAGGGGTGGGAGAGGAATGGGCTAGATTTAGGAAGACACTAGTAGGTGCGGCAGAAGCAGTATGTGGGAGGACAAGTAGTAAGAAGAGGTGGAAGGAAACACCATGGTGGAATGCGAAGACAAATGATATAGTAAGGGAAAATAATAGGGCCTTTAGGAGGTGGCATCAACATAGGACGGCAGAGACGAAGGAAGAGTACCAGGAAAGAAAGAAGGAGGCAACGTGAGTAGGGGCTGAGGAGAGAAGAAAGTGGATGGAAGAGTACACAAAGATAATGGAGGAGGATACTGAAGGTACAAAAAGGTCCTGTATGGGATGGTAAAAATAAGAGGCGGAATGACTGACGGATTATGTTAGAATTGTGAACAAAAGGGGACAATAGATAGAAAATAGGGTAGAACTGAAGAACATGCGGAAAGAATATTTTGAAGAACCTCTGAACCCAAATGGAAACCACGGCGAGGAGGAAGAAATCGGGGAAAAGAAAGATGGACTACAAACAGAAAAGGACTTAACATGGAAAGAAATGGAAGATGCAGTGAGGAAGATGAAAGGAGGGAAGGTACCGGGTGTGGATGAGTTTAGTGTGGAGATGGTGAGAGCAGCAGGAGAGGTGGTGGTACAATGGTTGTACCGAGTGATGATTACAGCATGGAAGGAAAGGAAAACCCTAGAGGACTGAAAAAAGGCAATAATTGTCCCGATCTTCAAGAAAGGAAGTAGAACAGAATGCAGAAACTATCGAAGAATAACACTGTTGAGTCATTGTGCGAAGATGTTTGAGAAAATTTTGGAAAAGAGAATTAGGACAAGGATAGAAGGAGGGATGAGGGAAGAACAACATGGCTTCAGAGGAGGGAGGTCCACAGTGGATTTGATTTTTGCTGTAAGGCAGTTACAAAAACAGCAGTATGAGTATGAAACAGATCTACTGATGGCCTTCCTGGACATTGAGAAAGCATACGACAGTGTATGCAGAAACAAAGTAGGGAAGTCCCTGGAGGACAGAGGAGTAGAAAAATGAACTATACGGAGGATAAAGGAGATGTACAAGGGAAGAGTGAACTGTCTGAAAGTGGGAGGAGAGAGATCGGACCAGTTGGAACAGAGAAACGGCCTGAAACAAGGAAGTGCACTGTCACCGTTGTGGTGATGGATGACACAATGACCGGAGTGGCACTAGTAGTTGGGGAAGGAAAGATGAAAGCAATGGTGTTTGTTGATGATTTGGGAAAACAAGGAGGAGGAGGTACATGAGCAGTTGGACGTGTGGGAAGGAATCATACAAGGATATGGGATGAAATTTAGCATAAATAAGAGTGAGATGGTGATCACAACAAGGAAGAAGGAAAGAACCACAACGGGAATAACAATTGGTGGGGAACAGCTAAAGAAAGTGGAGAGTTTCAAATATCTGGGAAGCCTGACACAAGATCATGGAAAGAACAAGATGTTCAGTAAAGAACATATAGCCTACTTTCTCCTAAATGCATGGGTATTGTTATAATTCTTTGTCCTTCTCAAGGAGTATGATTGAATGTTGGTTGTAGTAGCTTGTTGAAATACAACGTGCTATAGGGATATGAATATGAGGTGCCCTTTGCTAGTGCTACCTCTGTTCCAAATTTCGTTCAATTCGGTTTCACCGTGTTTGAATTGATAGGAGGAATCGATTTGCACACATACTTGGCCACCATCTGCAAACTATTGGACTGATGTTCTTGCAGTTTGGTCAGAATATGTTTCCCACATAAAGATATGGTGTTGAAAAATTTGGTAGAGACTAGATTATTAGGTTGGTCGTAATTACATTTTAGCTTTTAACATTTGGGTGGCCGCGATTACGTTTCCGTCAAGATAGCGGTGATATAAAACATGACACTGAGGTGCCCTTTGCTAGTGCTACCTCTGTACCAATTTTCGTTCATTCGGTTCCACCGTGTTCGAATTAATAGGGGGAATCAATTTTGACATAAAGATGGCCGCCATCCGCAAACTATTAAGTGAATGACCTATTAGATTGGTCAAAGGATGCTCTCTCCATAAACGTAAGTTGTTGAAAAGTTTGGTAGAGATCGGATGGTTATGTTAGACGTAATTTGATTTAAGCTTTAAACATTTGTGTGGCCGCCATTACGTTTCTGTCAATATGGCGGCGATATTAATCATGACACTGAGATGCCCTTTGCTAGTGCTACCTCTGTACCAAATTTCGTTCCATTCGGTTTCACCGTGTTTGAATAAATGGGGGAATCGATTCTGACACAAAGATGGCCGCCATCCGCAAACTATTAGGTGAATGACCTATTAGATTGGTCAAAGGATGCTCCCTCCATAAAGGTATGTAGTTGCAAAATTTGGTAGAGATCGGATGATTAGGTTAATCGTAATTTGATTTAAGCTTTGAACATTCGTGTGGCCGCCATTACGTTTCAGTCAAGATGGCGGCGATATAAAACATGACACTGAGGTGCCCTTTGCTAGTGCTACCTCTGTACCAAATTTCGTTCCATTCGGTTCCACAGTGTTCGAATTAATAGGGGGAATAAATTTTGACATAAAGATGGCCGCCATCCGCAAACTATTAGGCGAATGACCTATTAGATTGGTCAAAGGATGCTCGCTCCATAAAGGTATGTAGTTGCAGAATTTGGTAGAGATCGGATGATTAGGTTAATCGTAATTTGATTTAAGCTTTGAATATTCGAGTGGCCGCCATTACGTTTCAGTCAAGATAGCGGCGATATAAAACATGACACTGAGGTGCCCTTTGCTATTGCTACCTCTGTACCAAATTTCGTTCCATTCGGTTCTACCGTGTTCGAATTAATAGGGGGAATCAATTTTGACATAAAGATGGCCGCCATCCGCAAACTATTAGGCTAACAACCTATTAGATTGGTCAAAGGATGCTCCCTCCATAAAGGTATGTTGTTGAAAAGTTTGGTAGAGATCGAATGGTTATGTTAGTCGTAATTTAACTTAAGCTTTGAACATTTGTGTGGCCGTCATTACGTTTCTGTCAATATGGCGGCGATATAAAACATGACACTGAGATGCCCTTTGCTAGTGCTACCTCTGTACCAAATTTCGTTCCATTCGGTTTCACCGTGTTTGAATTAATAGGGGGAATTGATTTTCACACAAATGATGGCCGCGATCCGCAAACTATTAGGCTAATGACCTATTCATTTGGTCAAAGGATGCTTCCTCTATAAGGGTATGTTGTTGCAAAATTTGGTAGAGATCGGATGATTAGGTTAATCGTAATTTGATTTGAGCTTTGAACATTTGTGTGGCCGCCATTACGTTTCCGTCAAGATGGCGGCGATATAAAACATGACACAGAGGTGCCTTTTGTTAGTACTACCTCTGTACCAAATTTCGTTCCTTTCGGTTGCACCGTGTTCGAATTAATAGGGGGAATCGATTTTCACATAAAGATGGCCGCCATCCGCAAACTATTACGCTGATGACCTATTAGTTTGGCCAAAGGATGCTCCCCCCATAAAGGTATGTTGTTGCAAAATTTGGTAGAGATCGGATGATTAGGTTAGTCGTAATTTGATTTAAGCTTTGAACATTTGTCGCCGCCATTGCGTTTCCGTCAAGATGGCGGCGATATAAAACATGACATTGAGGTGCCTTTTGTTAGTACTACCCCTGTACCAAATTTCGTTCCATTCGGTTGCACCGTGTTCGAATTAATAGGGGGAATCGATTTTCACACAAAGATGGCCGCCATCCGCAAACTATTACGCTGATGACCTATTGGTTTGGTCAAATGATGCTCCCCCATAAGGGTATGTTGTTGCAAAATTTGGTAGAGATCGGATGATTAGGTTAGTCGTAATTTGATTTAAGCTTTGAACATTTGTGTGGCCTCCATTACGTTTCCGTCAAGATGGCGGCGATATAAAACATGACACTGATGTGTCCTTTGCTAGTGCTACCTTTGTACCAAATTTCGTTCAATTCGCATTCACCGTGTTCGAATTGATAGGGGGGGACAGACATTCAGAGTACACACAGTCACACACAGACACACACACACACACAGACTCACACACACACATACGCACACACACACAGACTCACACACACACATACGCACACACACACACACACACACACACAGACTCACTTTTTTCGCCCTGTGTTGATCTCATAAGTCTACTTTCATTTTTTGCAAAAATCGAAAGTAGGCTAACAATAGAGAAATAAATGAGCAGGGTAGACATGCAGAAGCATTCCGGAGAAGTGTGAGAGGAAGGATAAACCTCAGAACAGCAAAAAGGTCGTATATATCGTACTGTCCCCAAAATACCTACCAATACCAGTTGTAATCCCTCGATGACAGCCGGATCGTACAACCTGAAAATCCCCGGCGATAAAAAACACCCAGGTTCTATCAACAGATAAAGGTGAAGAAGGGTGCAGATATCCTAACAGGTGGTATTAAGAAGAACCATAGCTACGTGTACAATCAACTAGCTCGAAAAGACACGAGATTCCTCCAAATGATAATCACAAACGGTGGAGTACCCTGGAAATACCTAACGATGGCCCTCTTAATACTACCTCCCATCACTTTACTGAAACAACATCCACTAAAATTTGAAATGCAAAGCAAAATGTATTCAAGAAATAGAACACGACAAACAAAATAAATTTAAAATGAGCACCGTCGTTAAAACGACCCAAGAAAAGCAATGTGATCATTTAAAAAAATATTATTTGGATCACCTCAAAATTATGTGACCCGAATTGGAAACAAATTCCAATTATCGCGGAATGATCATACAAGATTCTTGAATAATAATATTGGACTATCTAATCAACCACAAAAAATCACCATAGTGATTTTATGCATATTAAACTCAATTTAAACTTTAATCACCAGTAAAGTTAGTGGTTATTTGAACTGTGGCGTCAATCTACGCTGTATACATTAATTTACAAAATGTATACACGTTGAATTTAGGACAGATTCAAATGTTCCTAATATACTGACATAAATACTATATTCGCTTCTGTAAGGATTTCATAAATAGTCAATATTCATAATGCTGGGTAAATTCCGCCAAGCAATTAAGCTAAGCGAAATGTCTTTTCACAATTGTAATTTAATTAATTATTTAATTAATTATTATCTTAATGGTTGTATAGGCATTTCTCATAAGACTGCAGAAATGTTAATCTATTTTATCATACAACTTATCCGAGCATTGCTTTGGAATGGTCTATTCTCAAGCCAGAGGTATTTGTAAGACCTGATCAACAGCTGACGACGACAAAACTAACATCCCACAAACGAACCCCACATGGGTCAGATATATTGAACAGCTGATACACGACTACGACAAGTCTGACAACGATTGGCACTTATCGGCTCACAAGCACTTATTGGCTCAATCACAAAAATACAAAAATGCTTCACAAAGCATTACATCCAAATGAAACAGCTGTATCACAAAAATCCTGATATGCACCACAGTGCTTCAAACTAAGTTTCACACGACCTTGATCTAGCTCGTGTATCGTGCGAAAGTTTGGTCTACATATCAACTAGCTGACCACAGACTCACCAAGATCTTACAAATTGCCTCTATGCCTGAAAACAAAACATTGCACGTCGTTCATCAATATAATTCATAAATATGCATCAAGTGCCTACGAATCTTGCCTTACACAAAAACATTTTCATCATTTTATATCATTATACTTATAGACAAAGTCTATATTGCCTGGGATAAATTTATTCAGAAGCTTGAGAGTTTTTCCGAAATGCGGTGGTAATAAAACTCACACTATTGCATTAAAAGCAATTATTTAACTTTATATTAATTAAGACTCATGTCTAAGCATGATATCGCAAAACCGTAACAGTAACTCTAGAATGAGGTTATACGAAAAAGTTAAGAACAATGTCCCCTATAATGAGGTCGCCCCTGACTCAGGTGAACTCGGAAATACCAGTATACCGTTCGAACACCATGAATGCAAGCCAACATCTAAGGTCGGTCCAATGACAATTCATTAGGAAAGTGTACCAGTAGATCTCTGCACACCAAAGCTAAGTGCTTTCTCAAAGAAAAGAAAAAAACACTGATCAAAACGATCAATCCAGCGGAATCCGAAAACTTTCCAAAATCAAAATAGATGAGCGGAAAGACTGAAAACCTCATCTAAATAACGAAGCAAAAAAGCAAAAATGCACATCAAGGTGCACTAACCACAAGAAAAACTAACAGAGTTCTCGACACTGCTAAACGAAGTAGCCTATAAAATTATTCTATACTTATACAACATACTGTAGATCTTCTCCCTAACGAGACTTCTCGCAATGAAAATATACATAACAATTAAATACGACTACAATTTACTGAAGGTTAAATGTCAAATCTAATTTTACACAAGGGATGAATCCATTTACTTGGATCAAAATCCCGGATATACAACAGGTCAGCTTTGAAAGAAATATCAGAGCTAGGCATGTGTACATCAATTTGATCTACAAAAATTACTATGGCAATTTGTGATTGCTTCCAGACGCTATGCTAAGCTACATTAGTAATCTGATGTGTCCAGCACCTTGACGTTGATTCTCGGAGCAGTGGAAATAGAAGGATTAATAACTACCATGTTAGCCTCCACGCTGAAACACGGCACCACAATCTTCTTGGTTAGGGGCTCACCTCGAACCCCTGACCTCCTCACGTTCCACAGGTGTCGAACCGGACATGGGTTCCAACACGCCTCGCTTAAGATCACCCGCGTGCACTCACGAAAGAAACGCCTAATACCGGAACAGTTTATCAACATCGCAGAGCTCGCAAGCGTTCTTAAAGCACCACTAGGACGTGCCATCGCAGATGGACACATTTCCTGCCTAGAATATACAGGCATTAGGTTGTGCAATAAAACTCGCTGTCACTAAGAATGCAGCAGCCCCATTATATTCAGTGTGACATGATCACAGCTATGAAGTTCTTCTGAAACATCCCCTTCGACATCTGGTTCACAAACATGTCGGTAATATTTATAGCATCCTTTTGGGGTACAGTTAAATAACTGGCAAGCATTCTGATAAAAGAAAAACACTGCCATCCTCCGTGAAAATCTGTGAGTATCTCACCCACTGGCCACATGAACTCCGAACTGAGCAAAATACGCATGCACGGTATAGTTCATTATACAAGCTTATTAAGTTCTAAATATCTATGCTGCAAATGGGTCTTTGAAAACATTATAGACTCCATTTATCAGTGGCCTTTCGCTGCTAAGAAGCAGATACACTATGCACTCGCGTTTGTCGTCTTCACTAGCGAACACTCACACGTCGGAGACCGTTCAAATTTATAATAGTAATGGCTTCAGTGTCACCTGTTACAAGCCTTGACTAAGAGTAGACTCACTCCTGCCACTGCACGCTGTCGTGCTCGTGACGAGACACTCATCGAGCGCGCCAGCTCGTACTCACCTATCGATATATCGTCATAGCGTGGGTTATACACTTTTAATTTCTAGATTTCACTTGATATATGCAAATCCACAGATGAAATAGCCTTCTACTATAAAGATGTGTATTCTAACATCTCCAGTTCTTCCTTTTATACTCTTATTTTCTCATAAACATAATAAGATCTTCTCAGGTTGAGATCGATATGACATTACGTCATTGACTATATTATTGATTGGCTACATCTTCGTTTTTGCTTCGGAGGTGTTCGTGCGCTGTCACCTGGAACCGAAAGGAAAATAACCCCGCTTTCACATCTGTGGCTAGAATCCAAGAATACGAACTGGGCTACTTCACGCTGTATAAACAACATATTACTCAACTCTCAAGTCGAAAATAACCGGTACAGTACGTACTATGTCCCTATCCTGACTTATGCCTCGGAGACCTGGGTTATGCAAGGAAGGGAGAAGAGCAAAATACAGGCCAGTGAGATGAGGTTCCTGAGAAGCAGTATTAGAGCTACAAAGATGGACAGAATAAGAAATGAGAGGACAAGAGAATTAATGAAGGAGGAACCATTACAGGATGGTCTAGAGAAATCTAGACATAGATGGTATGGACATGTAAAACGAATGCAGGAGAAGAGGATACCCAGGATAATACACAAGACGAAGTGGAAAGGAAAGAGACCGAGCGGAAGACCGAGAGACAGGTAGCTGAAGGGGGTAGAAGAAAGCGTGAAAAAGAGAGGAGAAGACTGGACAAGGGTGGAGGCTGAGAGATGGTGGGAAGACATAAGACGTTGGAGAGGCTTGTGTTCCAAACAGACCCGGCCAGTGGCTGGAAACTGTGCAAGATGATGATGATGACCTCACCACCAACGTTAGTAAACATTTATTACGAGCAAACTTACATCACTAGTCAAATAAAAAATGCTCCACATAAAACATAATTAAGCATCTGTAAATATTCAGAAAACAGTTTTAAGATACTGACATATGGTGGTGAATCCTCCATTTTTAGCCTACTTTCCATTTTTGCAAGAAATAAATGTAGACTTATGAGATCTACAAGGTCCAAAAGTTGTCAGTCTGGGTGTATATCTGTTCCCCCCTATCAATTCAAACATGACGAAACCGAATTGAACCGAATTTGGTACACAGGTAGCACTAGCAAAGGACACCTCAATGTCATGATTTACATCGCCACCATCTTATCGGAAACGGATGGCGGCCACGCAAATGTACAAAGCTTAAATCAAATTATGACTATCCTAATCATCTGATCTCCACCAAAGTTTGCAACAATATATAGAAAGATATGTAGAAAGATTCTCTTGCCTAAACTACAAGGTCATCATCCAAAACGTTTGAAGATGGCGGTCGTTTATGTGTGCAAGCCGTTACGACATATCAATATTGATATTCTATTAGGAACGCACTGAACAAAATAATACAAATTTAGTATAAAATGGCTTATGTAAATGGCAGAAAATGCTAATGAAATCATTCCTTCTATGACAAAATATGCTATACAGTTATACTAAACCAGTTGTGAACGTAATACTAGCATCGGCCAAGTGTAGCAGCGGGTTAGCGTCATTCCAGGTAACTTAGTTTTGATTTGTAGGTACGTTCAATGGATACATTGTTTGGGATCAATGTATACACAGGGAGTTCGTCATTCCCAGGAGACCCTGTTATAGTTTGTAGGTGAGATAAGTATGTACATTGTTAAAAACAAACTATGTGCAGGGGCCTCGTCACATCTAGGGTACACTGGTATTGACTTGTAGGTGAACTAAGAGTATACATTGCTATAAACACTGTGTGTGCAGGGCCTCGTTTCCTCAATGTGACCTGTTTTTTTAAGTTGTAAATGATACATTGTGTAAGCCTATATTTTTGCGTGACAATAATCTCGCGATCATGAGCCACGGGAGGGATACACTGTTTGGGACAATAAGTGTGCAGAGGTCTTTTCACTCCCAGGTGCGCTGGTTTGGATTAGTAGGCCAATGGAGTGTATACATTGGTGACGGTTCATGATAACTCATCTAGGAGTCACATGTACATGTATGATAACCAGTGTTATTTTGATGGCTGAATCAGCGTGAAATTACGGAGTCACGTGGTGCGACCATTACAATGTGTCATGCATAGCTTTGTTTCCAGAACAAGAAATATAATCGACTTGGGGTTTCATTTAGATGTAACTTTTGACTTTCGTTTCAACAAATGCTCTCACATGGATAGTTGTTTGTTGCCTGCTCACGTGTCAGAATGTCTTCCGATTCAATTATGGACGCACCAGACGGAAATACAAAATACACTTGAATTAAAAAATTTACAACAGAAACGCTTTCTTTCTTCGATTGACAATGCAATGCATGGCGGGAACAACTAGTAGGTCATTTTCTCAATAACATTCATACTGGAATACTTCCAACAGTTAAAACTCTGAATGAGTAGCCTATAGTTAAATTTTGAGCTGCCAACTAAAAAGTGAATATCAATATCCACTTAAGACAGACAAATACAAAAACGCTCAACGATCAAAATAAGAGAACAACTGATATGTCAACATAACTTATTCACTTCCAGCAGTTTAAGTTATCATACATACAATACTTTTCCTTATTATGTTGTCTACTTACTCATTTATATGATTTCCCCTTGCATGACTCTCTTCATCATGGGTTTCTTCTTTTACTTCCTAGCAACGAGAATGAATAATTAATTTATTTTCTATCATATTACGCTTCTGCACAATCAATAACAAATAATGTAACTTTACAACACAACTCAACATAAAGTAAGGATTTATCAGCTGTAAAATTTACTGAAATTACTTTCTTATTCTCGATCATATCTTACTGCATTATACAAGTCTTATCTAGATCTGAAGCTTATCAAAGACATCCCTCCTTCATAGGTCAAATAATCAGAATTTGACAGAGCATTGGAGGACTTTAAGCAGAAAGAGATGATATACCGAACGAATTGCCACGCAGCATAGGTGATGAAAGTCTGATCTGGTTATTTCACTTGGTGTGTAGGATTTATGATACAAGTGAATTACCTTCTGATTTCAAGAAGGCATCATCCCTATACCGAAGAAACCATGAGCTGACAGATGTGAAGATTACCGTACAATCAGCTTGATCAGTCATGCTTCAAATATCCTGACGAGAATAATTAACAAAATGATGGAAAGACAGATAGAAACAGAGTTGGGGCAAGATCGGTTTGGCTTCAGGAGAAACATAGGAACAAGGGAAGCTGATTTTGGGAGGAAGATTAAGGAAAGGTAAGAGAACGCTCATGGCATTTGTAGTCTTAGAAATGGTATTTGACAACAATGATTGGACTAAGTAGTTTGATAGTTTGAAAAAGATTGTAATACAGTACAGGGATAGGATGGTGCTATACAATCTATAAAGAAATCAGACAGCAGTTATTCAAGCCGGAAAACATGAGAGAGAGCTGGTATTCAGAAAGGTGTATGCAAGGCTGCAACTTATCACCCATAGTTTTCAATCAGTACATTGAACAAGCAATGAAAGAAATTGGTAAAATTTCCATATATGATGATAATTGTTGTTATAAGGGGCCTAACATCTAGGTTATAGGCCCATAAAAGTCGAAGTAGGAGTAAAGATTCAAAGACAAATAATTTAAACTCTGAGATTTGCTGATGACATCGTCATATTAGCCGACAATCGAGAGGATTTGGATGAGTTGGTGGGACACATTCTAAAACACCCAGGTATAGCAAAGATAGTTATGGAAGGTAGGGTTAAAGACAAGAACGGTAGGGGTAGACCAAGGTTAGAATATGTTTAACAGCTTGCCTTGGATGTAGGGTGTGGTAGCTATGTAGAGATGAAACCCAAACAACAACAAATTGAAGAGTGATATAAAATGTGGCGAACGGTACCTTAAAGAAAGTAATAGGCTTAAGGGCTGAAAGAATTATTTTCGAAATTTCTAGCAGCAAGATTGTAAAATCCTTTTCAATTACTGGTCCATCTTTTCTTCCATTTCAGTCGCAGCACATAATACATGCACATGTCAATTACATGTGACTTGGTCCTCAATAGTTGTAGCAGCACAGATGTTAAGAATGAATGTTTAAATCACTCATAGATGCCATATAAACAATATTCTACATGAACATCTTAACAAAAATTCGTGATTAGAGCAGGTACATTCTCAAGAATCTTCCAATAAGCCAACAACAGTAAGTGCCTCTAGAGAGAGTGATTTGTAGAGTATTTACATACTTTTTGCCACTACATAATGCTCCTAACTGCAAGCAGTAGGCCTACTGTATTCACATTATATATCAACAGCAGGAATTAGAGTTACTGCAGTGCAGGGAAAAAGGATTTATGATATAAATATAATAATAATAACCTTCCCGTTTGTTCGGGCTGCCATGATAAGTGAAATATCAGGTACAATATGACAAGCCAACTTGCATAATGGGATCATTTGGCACACTTATACCATGAACATATTGTAACTTCTCCACAACACGCAACTAATACAACGTGATTGTGCTAAGGATAAACTGCCTTCACATCATGTACCCTTCACCTATGAGGATTAAAATATAGCCTCCACTAGCTCAATGAATAGAACAACGCCCTACATAAAATGAGGTCCATGGTTTGAGTCTAGCACATGTCGGAAAATATAATGCTTTACCATAATATAATGCTTTACTTTCCGTACTTTTCACAACCTAATAGCCGACAGGTTCCATTTGTCGTCACTACGGTCTAAATACACAATTCTGGAATCCCTAAATAGCATTGGTGAGAGAAGGATGGCGATCCTTTATAAGATGCAACAAGTAAAAACCCAACAAGGTACTTACCTCTTTGAAATCTCCGCCACTCGCTAAAGATTGAGTTTCTGTTTTGATGCATGAAACAAACTCTGGTATGGAGAATTCTTCTGTCTTAATATCCTTAGTGAGATCAGTATCATCCTGCAGTAAAATTACTTGTTTTACAAACATGTTCCATTGCATAGGTGGAATTAAATCTTATACAGGTTCCATTACTTTGGATACCTTCAATACATAATGCGACATACAAGACCAAGATCAGAAATTTTGAAAAGAATGGTAGTTCTGTTTTCAGAGTTAACATCCCAGACTTGGGTAACTTCATCAGTTGATCTCCATACATATTTATTTATTGTCCCGTTCACTTCTTTATAAATCGTACGAAGATCTGAATTCTATATCAGACCACGAGACCACGCCAAGTCAATCCCCGACATTGTAAGCTGAGTACACTTATCACGACAGCACAAAAACAGATACTCGTGAAGGCTGTGAAAGTACCGAGCAAGCCGTGGAATTCATTGGAAAAACGAGATCAAACTTAATAGTATAAGGATTGAAGAAACAGACAATACAATAAATTGCGTTAGACTTTAACGTACATTGTAGGGAAATACTTCAAACAAACCGGAAAAATGTTGGATTACGTTGATTGGCTACAGAACGGAGAAGCCGGAAATGGTACCAACACGCACAAAACCGAACATGTCGAACGCCTGAGAGGGAGGATTCAGAGATTCGAGCTTCGAACCCCAGGGTAATCCACAGTTTATAGAGTATAAGTTGTGACACAGAGTGCAGTTTTTTTATTATTTAGTATGGAAAACAAATTGTATTCATTGAATTTTGCGAACTGTGAAGTTTGCGCGAAAGTTGGAGCACATTCCATTTTAACTGAAAGTTCTACACCGATACGAGAGAGCTAAAAGACTGGTGAGAATTGTAGGAGGCTTTAAAAGCACTATTACTCCGATAAAATCAGGTAACGGTGATTTAAACGTGAAGTTGAGCACGTGTTTGAAGGGCACGAGAACAATTATTCACAGTGCTAAATCACTAGAATCTGTGCTTAATCTGAAAGCACTGCATTTATATTGAAACAAGTGAAGAAGCTGTGTTAAAATTACTATGGAATTTCACTCTAAACACAAGATTATTCCAATTAACATTAGAGTAACTAAATTCACCATTAGAGGAAGAGAACGTGATTTCTTGGAAATCCTCGCAAATCCTATTCAAGCCTGGATGGTGAGTTCAAGCAAAATTCGAAGGACCGGCTTCTGGAAATGGAAATGCTGAATGTAGATTTAACAGAAGTTGAGTATAATCCAGGAGGCGGTGTTCCCGTTACCTTGAAAACTTGTTTGAGGTGGTGGCGTTTAGACTTTTTTGATACTGTTTTGAAATGTAACCATGTAAAAGCTTGGGAGAACCGATAAGTCGGTTAGGTGGTTTGAAAGTATTTCTTTCTTAGTATTTAGACTATGTTGATTTACGTTTATTCTAAAAGGGGACATGTATTTAATTGCAGCTAAAAGGACTGTGTTATCCTACTTGCAATTAACTTAAAAATAATTCAATTTTCTCCATTAATGTATAGGCTAGGTATCTTTGATAAATACATTATTTGAGGACACGTTTTTATCTGAAATAGTAGGTGATTTGCAGTACAATAGAACTTTCCTTTTCATTCATTAACGCGTATTTTGAGCTAACTCCACCCAAACCTTACCTGATGACCTAAGAGTAACATTCTCATGTCTGTGGTGGTATGTGTTTGTTTGTGATGGGATTTCACGAGGGTTGATTTCGGCCTTCAGCTCTGTAGTATCTGGCAGAAATACGGGCACAATATCAACATTCTCCTATAAGAATAAGCCATGAAGGCTGAATGAAAATCGAAGAGAGGGAGATTTTCACGGTCAATGGGAATGTACAAAATCAGCACTTTCCGGGAACAAGAAACAGATGATCCTTGCCTTGATACATCACAACTTCTCAGAGAATGCACCGAAATTAATATATTGATCAAGATAACGAAACAACAGTGCAAAAGTAGAAATTATTAGCCGTTTTCATATATCCCAGTTATTTTTTCCATTGAATGCTCTCCTGTCCATAAAAAATAAATATTCCATGTCATGTACTAAATAGTTTTTGTACACGACCTGTCTCCACGAATACCATTCGTTTTTGAAATAACTTGTTTTATATTTAACTTTTAGTATAGGTGATTGAGACTCATCCAATGACATGGCACTTTTCTGGCATGTAAAATAGTTTTTAGAAAGTCTAATGCACATGCCCGATGATTTACGAAAAGTAACCCACATAATTTAGTGTCATTGGATAATGGTTATATAACAGTCCATCAATCTCGTCCATGAAAATACTGTGACTTCTTCATACGAAAATACAAACGTCACAATAGGCAACTAATACAACATGATTGGCTTCATATAATGTACCCTTCAACAATGAGAATAAAGATTTCCTCCATTATATCAGTGAATAGACCAACGGCATACGCATACAGGGTCTTTCATATAAAGTAAGAACGGCAAGCGGCAGTTTTGTTATTTGCTGCTGCTTAGGTGGCCTTGGCCGAGCTTGTGGCGCGCCACGGCCCCCTGCTGTACTATTGAAAGCGCGCGCATAGTACAGACACGGTCTGTTTTTTCTAAATTATTTTTTTAAAGTTCCGATGGACTGTATAAAAATAACAGATTGGCATGCCAAACTGATTTAACTACTAAATGTTTGCTTGTTTTATTCGTATGTCTCAACATAATCGCCAAAACTATTGAAACATTTTCCGTATCGTTACACCAACTTTTCAATGCCCTCGGCAAAATATTCTGCCACCACTGAGGTGGGTATGTCCGGACAGTCTCCTGAAGTTTATCCGTTTTGACGAATCGTTGCCGCCCAACCATAACTTCAATTCTCGAAAGAGGTGAAAATCATTCAGTGCTGGTTTGAACTAAACGGCAGTTGCTCCAAAACTTCACACTTGAATTCTTTGTAAAAATCTATCGTAACGTTGGTACTGTGTGGTCGTGAATGATTTTCACATTTTTCGAGAATTGAAGGTATGGTTGGGCGGCATCGCCTCGCCAAAATGGAACAAGAAGTTCCGTGACGAACTAAAGAGCCTACTTTTCATGCCAATGATTATTCTACAGTATATGAACCTATCTAGAATAATGAAGAAATTAAGTTGCTAATATCGAAATTTCTAATTATTTCGAAATACTGTATACCTTGCATAATGTAGCCTAATAGAGCACTACAGTTGGCAGCCCTGATGACTGAATATATTCTTAGTTCCATCTCTTAAGGTACAGAATACAAAATTTGGTTGAAGTCCAATGAATAGCATGGACGTTACATGCAGTTAAACATTGGATCTAACAGCGTGCGTAAAATCATGTTGGCAACAATGTCATGCATGTATTGGTCAGAAATAATCTGAAATAATATGATCTATTGTCGTGCCAATTTTGAATGAAATCCATTTGTTAGTATAGAAGTTACATGCATTTTATAATTGGACCTATCAGCAGGCTTAGAATCATGTTGGCAGCACTGACGTATATTAGTTAGTCCAAATGCATCTAGAATGCCAGGTACTATACGTGTGCAAAGTTTAGAGCTATTGGCTTGCATACTTTCTGATATAAGTTGGTATTTGGACCAAATAAATTAGGAGCATTTATTAACAGTTGGCAGCCCTGGTGGGTCTTAAGAATACGCTCAGTCATATCTGGTTATGTATGCATACAACATACGAAATTTGGTTGAATTCCAATTGATAGTGTAGAAGTTATGTGCATTTAAAAATTGGACCAATCAGCAGGCTTATAATCATTTTGGCAACACAGCGATGTATGGCCTCCTGGATATTAAACTGCAATATTATTATCTATACGTATGCCAATTTTGAAATAGCTCCCATTCATACCTTCCAAGATATCCAAAATGGAGCTCAAATTTCAATTGCGTTTTTTTAGCAGTTTGGTAGCACTGACATCATTTTCAAATATGGCCGTGAGATATTCGGGTATAGACCTTTACTCCTACCAAATTTTGTTTTGATTGCTCCAGCCGTTTAGGAGTTGATAGGGGG
Organism: Meconema thalassinum; assembly: GCA_946902985.2. Taxonomy (NCBI): domain Eukaryota; kingdom Metazoa; phylum Arthropoda; class Insecta; order Orthoptera; family Tettigoniidae; genus Meconema; species Meconema thalassinum. The sequence continues at coordinate 180,942,571 of OX336398.1, read as the reverse complement.
GGACACACACACAGCCAGACAGACAGACAGAAGGACAGACAGATTGACAGACAGAAGGACAGACAGACAGACAGACACACATTTGCCCGATCTCATAAGACTACTTTTCCCTCATTTTTGCAAAATGTGAAAAGTAGGCTGAAGGAGGCTGTCCAGACGTACCAACCGCAGTGGCGGCAGAATATTTTTCTGAGGGCATTGGAAAGCTGGTGTAACGATACGGCAAATGTTTCAATCGTTTTAGAGATTATGTTGAGACATAAGAATAAAACAAGCAAATGTTTAGTAGTAAAATCAGTTTGGTATGTCAAACTGTTATTACACAGTCCACTGGAACTTGAAAAAGACAGCCCTCGTATGTTCTATGCGCCCGCTTTCAATAGTACAGCAGGAGGCCATGGCGCGCCACAAGCTCGGCCAAGGCCACGGCAGCAGCGAATAACAAAACTGCCGCTTGCTGATCTTAATTTATATGAAAGACCCTGTACCCATTGGTTTGAGTCTAGCACTAGTCGGGTAATAAAATGCTTTACCATCAATCTAGACATCTTGTACTTTCCGTACCTTACAAAACCGAACACCAGAGAGCTCACATTCGTCATCACGGCGGCATGAATACACAATTCTGTAATCCTTAAATAGTATTGGTGAAAAGAAGATGGCGAACAGGACGTCCTTTATAAGATAGAACAAGTAGTAACCCATTCAAGTTCTTACCTCTTTGAAATCTTCACCACTCGCTAAAGATGAAATTTCTGTCTTGATGCAAGGAACAAACTCTGGTATGGAGAAATATTCTCTCTTAATATCCTGCGTGAGATCAGCATCATCCTGCAGAGAAATTACTTGTTTCACAAACATGTTCCTTTGCAAAGGTGGAATTAAATCTTACACAAGTTTCTATTACTTTGAATACCTTCAATGCATAATGCGACATACAAGACCTACAGTAGATCAAAAATGTTGAACAGAATAGTAGTTTTCTTTTCAGAGTTAACATCCCAAACTTGAGTAACTTCGTCTGTTCATCTCCATACATTTATTTAATATCCCCATTCACTTGTTCATGAACCGCTCCAAAATCTGAATTTCATGACAGACCCCGTGACAACACTGAGTAATTCTCCGAGACTGTAAGCTGAGTACAGTTATGAAGATAGGACACCGAAAATGATACTTGTAAAAGCTGTGAATGGGTCGAGCGAGCCGAGTACTTCACTGGAAACACAATATCAATATATATATTGTAAAGATTGAAGAAACGGACAATACAATAAATTAAGTTAGACATTTATCGTACATTGTATGGAAATATATCGAACAACCCGGATGAAAATAGGAGGAGGAAGAAACTGACTGGCTACAGAACGGAGAAGCCGGAAATGCTACTCTACGCACAAAATAGAACTTGTCGAACGCCAGAGTGGGAGGAAACGACCATCGAACCCCATGGTAATCTACGGTGTATAGAATTGAGAATTCGTGATATAGAGTGCAAATATTTTTTATTGGAATATGCTAAAAACACGCGATCGATGATTTAATACAAAGATTTGTGTATTTATTGAATTATGCGTACTGTCGAGTGCAAGGTCAATGTGCGATAGTTTGAGTTGAGGCCATAAAACTGGAAAGTGCTACACTGACAAGATAGACTCAAATATTCTTCAGAATTATGTGCTGTCCTCCGTAAATTAATTGTAGTACGCTTTGAAAGCATGATTACCCAAATGAAATCAGATATAAGTGACAGAGAGTTAAACATGAAGTTGGGCAGGAGAGAGAAGTGAACGAGAAAGATTATGTTAGAATCTGTGATAAATCTAAAAGCACAGCATTTATTTACTACAAGTGTAGAAGATGTGATGCAATTATTATGATATTTCACACCATAGAGAAGATGATGAGCCACTCAATTCAACATGAGAGGGAGGAGGTCATCATGGCAAATCCAATTCAAGCCTGGAAGGTGAGTTCAACCAAAATGTGAAGGACCGGCTCCTGGAAATCGAAATGCTGAATTGAGATATAACAGATGTCAAGTATAATCCAGGAGGCGGTGCTCCAGTGATCGTGAAAACTTGATTGAGGTGCAGGTGTTAAGATTTATTTTTAATACTGATTTGAAATGCAACCTTGTAATGCTAGTGAGGATAAATAGGTTAAATGATTTGTAAATATTTCTTCCATATTATGAGGAATATTTAGGTTTTTTTAAGAAACATGTATTGTAGTGGCAGTTATTTGCAGCTAAATATAATTTTCATCCTCAATATAAACTTAAATTTTTTTTTTATCCCAATAAAGTGTAGGCTAGGGATCATTGATTAATACATTATCTGAAATGGTTGGTGATTTGCAGTACATTAGAACTTTCCTTTTCATTAATTTACGTGTATTTTAAGCTAATTGCATAACTCCAACCAATCCTTACCTGATGCCCTGAGTGTAACATTCACATGTTGTAACTAGCTGAAGGCCATTTCTGTGGTGGTATGAGATTGTGATGGGGATTTCACGAGGGTTGCTTTTTGCATTTGGCTCTGTGGCATATTAAAGAAATACGTGCACAATATCAATAATTTTCCTATGAGAATAAACCCTGAATACCGAATGAAAATGGAATAATTTTATGGTCAAAGGGATTGTACGAAATCAGCACATTGTAGGAAAATGAATTAGTCGCCCCTTGCCTTGATGCTGCACAACTGCTCAGAGAATGCACGAAATTAATGTATTGAGCAAGATTACGAAGGCAACTCTGAACAAGGAGTAATGATTAGCCACGAGTCAGTTTTTATGACACGAGCCAGAAGCACGCCAATTTAAACCACGTGATGGTCTGCAACCAAAAAGAAAATTCCATTAACGGTAATTGTGAAAATTTCTCGTTACTAATTACTGGGCATTATGGTAGTATTTTTATTTACCAGGATAATACAAAATGGTACTACGGAGTTTCCCTTGTATTTATTTAACGAGATAGAAGACTCGTTGAAGCAAAATATGGATAATTAGAGTATCCCGCCTAATTTACGTGCGAGTTTTTTCTGCTGACGCCAAATTTGAGTCGAAGGTAGAAGATTGCGGAGATGATTCGAGGCATCTTACTTTTGAGACATCGAGGTGATCTGACGTGTTATTTCGCGGTCAAAACAGTGCGACGGGTATAATGTAATTGATATCATGAAGAGAGGCAACACATCCGTCGAAGTGAATGCCTGTGTTCGCGCTCGTGTGAGTGATTTAATGTAATTTCAACTAGCAACAATAGAGAAAGACTAAGTAAAGTTTCGAGAAGTAGTCTCATAGCCAAAGAATTGGACTCTGTAAAGTGAACAATAAAAGTGATAGACATACGAGGAACATTATTAAAATAATAATCTGCGTTATATTTCAAGGAATTTTCGCAAATAATATATGTCTTTCTTTCGAAATAAATTACGACGTTATTGAGAATCTACCTAATTACGCAAAGCGTGTTATTGCATTGGACATTATTGAATATTATTGAAAGTAAATGCTTCGAAGAAAATTCTTACAAACATTTACCTGCAAAATTATTATCATCACGTTTAAGCAAGTGCAATTGAGAGGGACAGTTTTGAACTTTTTGAAAGCTGTAATTATGCAGTGCTAAACATGTAAATGGAAACATAGCCCACGAGGATGATGTGAATATCATAGGAGAACGAGGAGGAGACCATCTCCGATGATATTAACTAAATTGAACAAATAAACTTGAGACTAAATGAATTACTATGGAAATGGAATTCTACGCTGAGGAACTACCAAGAACTATCAAGAACAGAACATTAGGTCAGGAGAAGAAGTACAAGAACGGAAGACCAGAGGCCGGAGTCGAACGAGGACGCAGACGAAAAGCGAGGTGATGCTGTTCCACCAGGAGAAACATCTTGGAGCTCGATGTGATCGAGGAACGCGAACCATAATGGACGAGAGAGGCGAATGCTGATCTCTCACTACAATCAAATGGAAGTACGAGACGAACGATTTAAGTAATGGAATCCCGTTCTAAACGGACCTCAACTAGAAAACTTTACGCGACAAAAGGAAGACAAGAATTCCCTTCAGTAGCCCACTTTTGGTAGTTCAAGATTTATGGTTTTATCCGTATAACCACTTTTGATGTTTTCCATTGATATTTTTGCTGACCGAATTTTTTTGGGCGTTTTGGTATTTTTTATTTCTTCAAAATTTGGAATTAGGATTTTTGGATTTATCAGGATATTAATATTTTCAACTCTGAGGTAGGATAATTTGAGATTTAGAGGCCATAGACCGCATTTTCGACGTTTTTCCGATTTTATTAGCATTCTGGAGATTTTTATACATTTTTGATTTTTAATTACAATTTTAGGCTGACGATCGTCGCTTCGATCAAAGTCAGGGTTTTTCTTATCAAAAGTCGCCAAGTGAAGGACATTTCTTGAAGAAATGTAATTATACGGTATTTGAATACTATTATGAAAGAATATTGATAAACATTAAAGTGTTGTGGAAAATCTTATTGACAGTTTGGAGAGATTTCTTCAAACACTCAGGATTTATAAAGCATTGTAATGAAAATTATTTGATGGAATGATGCCATATGGACATGTTGTCAGGCAACAATTTGTGAGAAGGACTGATGACGGAGTAGATCTATTTATATATTAAACAAGTATTGCAATACCAGATATTTTTATGAAGAGTTTGAACCTGCAACTAAAGTAGGAGATAGGGCTCATAACCTAGATGTTAGGCCCCTTAAAACAACAACTATCATCATCATCATACAGTAGGAGTTGTTGACATATTTGCAACCAATTAGAGCTTCGAGTATCTAGTATCTAGATTCAGATATAATTCAAGGATTAAAGAAATTGCTCCCGGCACGCCGGAAGGCGGAGGTAGATTTCACCGGGCAAACTAGGGGATAGGCGAAAATGGGCAGAATATGCAGGATTTCGTAGAAGGATCAGACCTCATTTATTGCGAGAAAGAATTTTACAATTGGAGCCTAATTATCTTAGTTTTTCGTCTTTTCATGCATATTTTTAACATTTTATTGTCTAATGGCGACGGTAACCTTCTCGTCATTTGGGGTCCATTTTCATACTTGTGGTCACACTGTCCTTATGCATGGTTTCGACACTGATGTGTAACTATCTAACATACAGTCTGTTACTTCTTCACGCAATATTTTATCTCCCGAAGGGATGATAGTTCCTCAATTTAGGGGCTGTGACAACTCGGTCATAAAGCCCCGTGTACTTTTGGTGTGTGTAGAATCTGTCTGATAAACGGTGTTAATTGTGATGGCTGTATTAGGCTGTAATTCTGGTAAGGACTACGGACGGCGCTCATATGTTTTACGATACCGGATACGAAATAGTACCGACTGCGTGGGGTTGGCAATAATTTACATGATGCTAAAAAAGGCGGAGTCAGCTGGAATTTCATCTATATAAGTCGTGATCATAATTAGGGTGGTCGGGTGGGTCACAGACAGCGGAGGAGTGAACATCTATTACTATATCATCTGCAGTCTTCTTCCCTACTATTACTAAAATTATTTTAGCAAATTTCAGTGGTTTAAGAATTTGTTACATTGATTCAGGTCAGGTATTCTGTTTGTTCCATTGGTGGTCACGTTTTCAATAAATAGAAGATGAAAGATATGGTGAAGATTGTTCCTTAGACATATGATTGCTGATGGCCAAGTTAAAATCTTGACGTTGTTTTATGCTGGTAACAAGTTTGCTTTGCTGTGGCAGTCTAGCCTATAAGCAATAGGATACACAAATATCAGCGTATTCTCTTAAGGACAATCATATCTCAAATGCCTCATTTGATTGAGTTTAAACATGGCATGCCATGTAGACTTCACCTGTAATAGGATCCAGGGTGCCAGCAGAGGGGAACTGCAGTATCAATACAATTACGCTAAGTTACATCTGCTATTGTTACGGTAGGTGTAACAAGAATGAGTGATCCAATCTTCGAAAAAATATTCATTATAAAAATCAATCGTGTAATAATGGAAGTAATGCAGAACGTATAAATTACCTTAAGTTCAAGTTCCTCTTTAACTGCTATCTTTTCTAAGTCAAATATATCGCCAGCATCGTTCTGCAGGTTATCAAAGGGCAACAGCTCATTTGAATCCAGCGAAGTATCACCCTATGTTAAATATATAGACACAATTTGATTTATGTGTCAAAATTAGTAAAAGTTAACAGATCCTGGTTAGAGTACCATTTAATATTAAGTATTATCTCACTAAACCTTGCACATCACTAAGATATCAATGTTACATCATATATACATTGAAATGCAACTTACAATGTTATGGAATTCTGGCTCACTCTTGCTGAATAGTTGTTTCTCCATTATGATCAGGAAACTAGAACCGAGCAACAATTAATTAAAGATCTTACCTATACCAGTGCGCAAAATCAGTCTCATATTTAACAAAACAAATGAGATATTTTCAGACATTCAAAGTGCACACTGATAACGAGTGGATATAGAATATTTGCCAACAACAGTAAAACATATACAACCATATTAAGCATATTAAATATCATAATGGAGGACGATAAAGTACTATATCTTAAAAACCTATCAACACGTTTAATTTGTGTCGTGAATGTGAACCAAGTTTCCTGCAAATCGACACTAATTTCTTACAGGTATTTACACCACAAAATAATACTTTCCCCTATACTAACAAAACACCCAGTTCGAACTAGTTACATAAACGTCTCCAGCTAACAGATTTCAAACTTACATAATGTCTTCATAAAGCTGTTCCCAGTTACACCTCTGTGTCATTGACATACTGTAATGTACCTATTTACTTCCGTTGTAAAACACGTTACTGGAGTAACAGTGCAGGAGGCATGAACCCACGGGGAAAAGAAAATAACTTCTGAAATTTGCAATAATACCTTTTCTAATAATTCAAAATTGTTATGGGTATGATGTAGTTCACTCCTCGGCTGTCTATAACCCACCCACCAAATTATAACACGACTTATTTAGCACCGGAAACAAGAAGTTCCGTGGCGAACTAAAGAGCCTACTTTTCTTAAAATGTAAGATCCATGCCAATGATTAATCTACATGGATCTAACTTATCTAGAATAATGACGAAATTAAGTTGGCAATATAGAAATTTCAAATTAGTTCGAAATACTGTATACCTGGCATAATGTAGCCTTATAGAGCACTACAGTTGGCAGCCCTGGTGACAGAATATATATTCTTAGTTCCTTCCTTTAAGGTACAGATTACAAAATTTGGTTTAAGTCCAATAGATAGCATGGACGTTACATGCAGTTAACCATTGGATCTAACAGCGCGCGTAAAATCATATTGGCAACAATGTCATGCATGTATTGGTTACAAATAATCTGAAATAATACGATCTATTGCTGTGCGAATTTTGAATGACATCTATTAGTTAGTATATAAGTTACATACGTTTTAAAATTGGACTTATCAGCAGGCTTAGAATCATGTTGGTAGCACTGACGTATATTAGTTACAGTACTCCAAATTAATCTAGAATGCCAGGTACTATACGTGTGCAAAGTTAAGAGCTATTGCCTTGCATAGGCTAGTTTCTGATATATTGATATTAGGGAAACAAACATAGGGGCAATATTTATTAACAGTTTGCAGCCCTGGTTGCTCTTAAGAATACGCATAGTCATATCTGTTATGCATGGGCGCCCATAGGATTGTTTCCAGGTGGGGGGGGGGGGGGGGCAAGTAAATATTTTCGTTTCATTACCAACCCCCCCCACACACACACACACACACAAAGAGACGTTTCATTTCTTACTTACTTCGTGAAATTCATTATTTTACTGCTCTGAAACCATAGGCTACTTTGTGGCAAGTATGGGAGGAATGTTTTCTTTGAGTTCTTGTCCGTTAACGTTCGCTTTTCTTCGTGATTCAACGTCGTAATGTTCAGTTCTTAAAAACAGGAAAAAAACTAGTGGTATCGACAAAAATAAGAATCAAGTACCGTAGTTCATTAAAATGGTATTGTTAATCCAGTTCGCCAACTTTCTAAATAACTGGACATATTTTCACATGATCCCAAATCACTAAGCTAAATTGTGGAAATATCCCAACATCTGAATCAGCCCAATTATTTAAATAGCACTGTTTCCAAATACGGTAGGCTACGGTATCTAGTTTGTACTGGCCATTACAGCAGATCGTCACGTCTTTCCTTTTCTAAACAACCAATCGGAAATCCTTCGCATTGCTCTTATTAGAATCATGAAACACTTGTAGCCTACGAACTGATAACCTCGAGCCTATGGTTTTAGTAAAAATTAGTTTTGTCAATAAATATTTCGCCTGATTATTACTAACCACTAAGTAAAATGGATAAAAACCACTATATCACGTACTTCTTACTACCATTATTCGCATTCTCGACTGAAACAAGAGGAAAGGTGATACGAACGTAAACAAACCACTTTTTCAATGTGTAATTGAGCCTTATGCTCAAGCTTTTCTCTGTTTATGAAAATAATAGACGAAAAAATGAAACTAACAGATATTGTATAATTCCGTAGAGTTTTATAAAATTAACAAGTGATATATTTCGCCGTATTATTGTACCTGTCACCTAAATAATATACTGTCTAACCAATCTAATACAAATACATTTTGAGTTTTTTTAATTTATGTGGGTTAGGCTACCCTTAAAGAGGAGAAAATTAACATTTTTATATTCAATAACTGACATTGTTGTAAATGTTGTTGCATTATTTGTAAACAGGTTTAAACCTCACCCCTTGTATCTGACTGAGTGAAATTCCGGTTTATGTAATAGCGTGTCATTAGGCGAGTGTGTATAAGTAATGTTATTTCAGAGTACCGATACCACAGTTTTGAGATGAGTGCCCCGGAACATGAAACATAATACATACGTGGTATTTCCCTGAAGGTAGTGTTGAAAATATCGTAGGCCTACTAGGGATGGCTGCTGTCAGTGTCGGCAATCAAATTTCGAATATTTAGGTAACCAGTCGTCATCGTGCACCTTAAATTGAGGTACTCAACTACACAGATGGGCTTAAAGATCAAATTACTACATTCTGTCCTTTCTTACAATGCATGCCACGTATGGATTTACGTCGAATTGGTGACATTTTGGCGAAATAGCAGATCTATGGTGTTCATGTCTTCCAGATTTTTGATAGTAGCCTGGAAAAGAAAAGCGCTACTCAAGCAGCCGTTTAACTTGGAACGTATATTTTAACACCCTTCATTTATAAGTTTCTTTACACTATTTCCCAGAATTGTCAGGCTAATTAAGGCACATATTAGGCCTAAATATGAAAGTTATGATCTTTATGTTTCCTGATGATCAGATATCTTTTTGAATTTGTTGAAGTACCGTACCCATTTCAAATTGCTGGTTGTAGCGATTAAGCATCAAGTCGAGCTTAATCTTTATTCAGTGAATAATATACTGTCTAAACAATCTAAATCATTTTTTTAAATTTTTTAAAATGTTTGTAGGCCTATCTATGTCTCATACCGTATGTTACGCATCCGAAATTGCCTGCTTTGCAAGAGGGTTCCATTGAAATCATACACAACATTACGAAGTCTATCACTACTGAATTCACCAGTTTGTCTATATTCGATTAAGAGTGCGAATCTTAGTCGCTTTGATTATGGCACAAACATTGCAGGATAATTTAACTACTGTATTATAAATTGCCTCGATTGTAGAAAATGTAACACTGCAGGTTAAGAATCTACAACTGCAATGTTAGATTGCTGTTCATTCGTAGCAATAATCGCTTTGTTGTCAAGTAATGAGCCACCGTTCTATTGCACACCTTCAAAATAAAAATGTACAGCATTTCGCGACACGAATATAACAAACGCGGAAAGGCGAGCCGGCGTGATATGGCGAGAGTATAATACAGTCAGGCCCATGTTTAGGGTTCTTGACGCCTCCGGGAGTAATCAACATGCAACATTTCATTTTCATAGCCCTTGTGGTTACAAAGATACGGTGATTAACGAGTGAGTACCTCCTTTTTGGATTATTTATAATTAGAAAAGATTCAATACTTACCTTTAAATGAAATACAAATCCATTCGTAGAAGATGCACACAAAATTAATAAATAATACTGTAAGCACACTGACACAGTCTTGGCGGCCGTTCATAGTGAACATAATACACACGAATGGAATGTAGGCTATGCGCATATAAATTACAACATTCCTTTGTAATATTACTCAAGTGCCTAATTTAAAGCGGAAGTACACCAGCACTACTGCATAACAGACATAATATGTAGGATGATTTTAACCTTCCGGTGGGTGCTACTGATCTGACGGGCGCACGAGTTAATTCTTATCTCATATTCGTCAACATATTCGTCAACTACCTTTCAGTAGTTACGTCTTTCCACATGACATTCAAGTCCATATCGGCCAGTTTGTCAATGACCCTTCTACACATTTGCTGTTGTTGCAAAAGTGATATGCGAGGCAGATTGCGCCTGATCGAGCACCATTACGTAATAGACTATGTAGAGAACGAATGAGTGTATTCACTAATAGAAGCAAAACTATTCTTCAGCAAATATTGTAATTTTTAAAAATTTAGTTTTCTGAGGTGTGCCAGACAGGCTTAATGCGCCAACTGCCACTATACAGTATTTAATGTTTGGCCTGTCGGAATGTTAAATATCTAAAGTATTAATATTTAGTACAAATTAATTATAATACTGGAAGCACTTTTGAAAACAAACAAAAAAAGCGTTTGTTCTCAGTCAGATTTTCATATCGTTTTATTTTTCAAGGATCCAGAGGGGGGGGCATGCCCCCCCCTGCCCCCCTGCCCCCCCTGCCCCCCCCCCCCGTATGGGCGCCCATGCTGTTATGGTACACATAGCACATACGAAATTTGCTTGAAATCCAAATATATATATAAATGAAAGTTTGTCGTTTTTTCTGAATTTCCACGGAAATTTGCGTTATTTGCGCGTTTCAGGCTGTTTTATGACGGATGCAGGCAAAAATAAAGTTTTTGTCTGTCTGTCTGTTTGTTTGTCTGTCTGTGGACAACTTCGAGTCCTTATAACTTGAGAACGGTTGGGTGGATCAACGTAAAATTTGATACAGATATCCATCAGAGGTACCACACTAATCATTGATGTAACTCTTCTCCGTACCTCACCAAAAGGGGGCTGCCCCCTTAAAATAATGCTGGAATAGGCGTAGAAGGACGAGACAAAGCTTATTTTCAACCCCTCAATGTGAGAAACAAAACCACATTTTAAGGCCCTAAAACAAACAGTTTTTGATATATTCCCAGTAAACCAATTTCATTTAATAATCTATGTAAGAATGCAAGCCGGTAACCATGGCAACGGAATCTCATAGGACCATCTATTTCTGTAAGACGCAATGCAATTCCATTTATTACATTACTGTGAAGTTTGCAAACGGCTATAAGGTTATTACGTAACCAAACTAAGCTGTAAAAATCATTAATACGTATAATGCGCTTAAGAGGGTCAAGGGGTACACTAGAATTTATTCACGCGATTTTCACGTGTGCGTGTGGTACGGAAGGTCTTTTATATCCCTATCCCTATATTGTATTATTATTATTATTATTATTATTAATATTATTATATTATGGCACACAACGACGAGACAAAGTTCATTTTTAGCCCCTCGGTGGCAGAAACAAAACTCGAGGGTTCCCGAAAACTACATTTTAAGGCTCTAAAACCAACAGTTTCTGAGATATTACCAGAAAACTAATTGGATTTAATAAACTAATGAAGGAATGCAAGGCGGCAACAATGACAACAGGTTCTCAAGAGAAGACATCCAACTTTCCATCTATTTCTGTAAAAAGCAATGCCACTCCACTTATTGCATTTCTGTGAAAGTTTTCAAATGGCTATAAGGTTATCACGGATCCAACTTAGACTGTAAAATTCATCAATACGCATAAGGGGGTCAAGGGGTACCCTAGAATATTTATACGTGATTTACACGTGTGATATATGGTACAGAATTATATCTTCAAACAGCAACATTATTTTCAAAACTTCCTGAATTGAAATAGTATTTTTTGCGGCTATTAGGAATTTGGGCCATTGGAGGCTAAAAAACCTGAATATTCATTCACCACAAGCCTTTATAATTAGTTAAAGGTGTCTTCCTGTGGATGGGGACTTAACACAACGGTGAGGGTCAGTCTTTATGTGAGGTGTATTGCGTTTCGTCTACGAGGTTTTCAATTTTGTTTTCACGTCAGGAACTACACGTTAGGTGAATTTAGATTCAGCACATTCACTTTTTTTTTTCGACAAACGGGTTCATCGTAGGGATGATTTTGTTTGATACTGTGTAGTTGATATATCCATATTCGGACATCTGGGTGATATGTTGTACGTTGGTTGGTTCCTCAGTTTAGAAGCTGCGACAACGCGTTCACGTAGCCTCGTGTACTTTGAGTGTGGTAGAATCTGTCTGATAACCGGTGTTAATTTTGAAGGCTGTATTAGTGTGTGTTATCTATATTTCAGGTAAGGACTGCAGACGATCAATTTCCAGTAGTTCCTACTTTTGCTACCAAATGCTACCGTCAACGACACCTAGCTTGGCTACTAGATGCCACCTCAACCGGCACCTGGTGGTAAACTTTGGAACTAATAGAGCGTTAATCAAATCTAACCAACAAATTTAGCTTCACATCATTGTAGTTAGTGGAAAGGTCTACATACATCTATGACATGGGACCGCCGGCTTTACTTCCCCTTCGAAGTAAGGCATACTTTCTGTGTATCTTTATGTACGCCTATAACTCGTGTTCGAATGTTTGGAACATCGTAAATTTGGTATCCATGAGAGTCAATAAACCAATCATTAATAAAACTCTTCACCGTACTTCTCATAGAAGGGTTGCTATAGGAAAAAAAACTTTTCAAAATACATGCTAAAATAGGCGAAATATAAAAATAACCATAGAAGGACGACCAAAGCATATGTTGCGCTTCTCAATGTGAGATACAAAGTTCGGGAGTCTATAAAGAGTCTCCGAAAACCACATTTTAAGGTCCTTAAATGAACAGTGTCTGTGATATTCCCAGAGAAATAACTTCGCTCTGATAAATGTATGAAGGAATAACAAGCCCCTAACCATTACAACAGTAGCTCAATATTGCTAACTTCTGGTTATTAATACCGAAGAATGTTCGAAGAGCGGGTACTTCTGCTTGTGATAGCATAAAAGTTACATGTATTTAAATTTGGACCTCTCAGCGGGCTTAGAATCATGTTGGTAGCACTGACGTATATAAGTTAATCCAAATTAATAAAGGATGTCAGGTACTATACATGTGCATAGTTTAAAGCTGTCGGTAGCATACTTTCTGATATATTGGTATTTGGATAAAATAAATTGAGAGCTTTTATTAACAGTTGGCAGCCCTGGTGGATCTTAAGAATACGCTCAGTCATATCTGTTTATGTACACATAGCACATACAATATTTGGTTGAATTCCAATTGATAGTGTAGAAGATATATGCATTTAAAAATTGGAACTATCAGCAGCCTTATAATCATTTTGGCAACACTGCCATGTATGGCCTCCTGGAAATCAAACTGAAATATTATTGTCCATACGTGTGCCAATTTTGAAATAGCTTCCATTCATTATTTCCATGATATCCAACATGGAGCTCAAATTTCAATTGCGATTTTTCAGTAGTTGGTAGCACTGACATCATTTTCAAATACGTCAGGGAGATATTCAGGTATAGATCTTTACTCCTACCAACTTTTGTTTCGATTGCTGCAGCCGTTTAGGAGCCAGCCAGACAGACAGTCAGAAGGACAGACAGACAGACAGACAGGCAGACAGACAGAAGGACAGACAGACAGACACACTTTTGCCCGGATCGATCTCATAAGTCTACTTTTTCCTAATTTTTGCAAAATGTGAAAAGTAGGCTAAAAATTCCAGCTGTCATCCAATTTCGACGTTGGAACAATAGTGCCAACCCCACGCATACGATATTAATTTAGGCGGATTTCTAAAACAAAGAACGTACAGCCTAACGCGTCCAAATCAATGTTCTTATATGTCAACCGTGCCTCGCTAGCTTTCCGCGGCGAAAGGCCGCACCTGCACCCGACCATTCTAACCTTCGTTTTGTCCAATCCAATGGATTTTGACAACGGTTACAGCCTAAAGCGTCCAGATCAATGGTTTGGACAATGGTCACAGCCTAAAGCGTCCAGATCAATGGTTTGGACAATGGTCACAGCCTAAAGCGTCCAGATCAATGGTTTGGACAATGGTCACAGCCTAAAGCGTCCAGATCAATGGTTTGGACAATGGTCACAGCCTAAAGCGTCCAGATCAATGGTTTGGACAATGGTCACAGCCTAAAGCGTCCAGATCAATGGTTTGGACAATGGTCACAGCCTAAAGCGTCCAGATCAATGGTTTGGACAATGGTCACAGCCTAAAGCGTCCAGATCAATGGTTTGGACAATGGTCACAGCCTAAAGCGTCCAGATCAATGGTTTGGACAATGGTCACAGCCTAAAGCGTCCAGATCAATGGTTTGGACAATGATCACAGCCTAAAGCGTCCAGATCAATGGTTTGGACAATGGTCACAGCCTAAAGCGTCCAGATCAATGGTTTGGACAATGGTCACAGCCTAAAGCGTCCAGATCAATGGTTTGGACAATGGTCACAGCCTAAAGCGTCCAGATCATTGGTTTGGACAATGGTCACAGCCTAAAGCGTTCAGATCAATGGTTTTGACAATGGTCACAGCCTAACGCGCCACATCAATGATTTGACATTGGTTACAGCCAAACGCGTCCAAATTTCTTAATGGTGGTGTATATCTAACAGGGGCGTGAATAAGGGGGGTTCTGAGGTGGCTTCGGCCCCCCTCCCGAGAATTAGAAAGTGTTGCTCTGGTAAGAGCAATAAATAATTGAGAATTTGGTTGTACCCTAATCTTAACTTATTGGCTATGTTATAAACAATATTAAGATTTAAATAAGACTAACCCGTAGTGTAGTGGCTAGCAGTCTTGGCTGCCGCCCCGGAGGTCCAAATTCGATTCGCAGCTCTGCCAAGAAATTTTAATTCTGGTCTGAGGGCTGGAACGGGGTACACTCAGCCTTGTGAGGCAAAACTGTGAATTCCACAGTATGGTACTTTTGAGAAATAAATTATCAACTTGCAGAAACAAATTAAAAAATAAATGAATTAAAAAATCACTTTTTACCTTTCTGCTTAGCAAATTGACATATTTAGATATTTGCCATTCATACTCCATAGGCCATAATAGAAAATTCATGAAGTATAACATTGTTTATGTTCGACCCTCACTATTATGTGTCAGATAACTGTATCATAATGATGGTCATTATAACACTGTTTTCCATTATGATACAGTTTCTCCAGCCAATCAGAGCTCGTTCATTGACCAATTAGGTAACGATAACTTCGCGCATGCGCTCAAAATCCAACATGTCGGACATAAACACAACATCGAACTGTAATAAATTACCGACATGGAATACCCACCGTCCATATGTTCGCGTAAATAAACTGGCGAATATGAGACAAGAAATAGCACTGTACCTTAAAATCACCAACACTAATTTCTACACAGCGCATTGTCTTCAACTGACACCGGTGACAATATTACTGAGGGACGGCAGATGTAAACATATGGTTTGCATATGACATTGCAAATACACAGAGCGCATGCGTCGTTCAAAGCTCTTGAAAGGCAGAGATATTACACCCAACGCTCGCTCTGCGATCACAAAATTCCAGTAGCTGACTCTCAACAGATATTTATGAATATTTATGTTAAAACATATAATAAAGTTATAATTATCGTCGAACATAAACAGTCGTATGCAACTCGCCTATAATGGTAATTAAGACACTCGTATGGAAATTATAAAACTTGCATACGCTCGTTTTATAAAAAATACTCGTGTCTTAATTAGAGCCATTATAGGCTCGTTGCATAATGTACTAATTTGTGTGTTGGTGTTGTATGTTACGGTAATTGTATAGGCTGTATAAACGTTGAATCTTATTTAAAATAATTACACATAGGTATATGTTCTAAGATATAGGTTGATATTTCAGGGAATTTTGCAGTGACTATCCCATGACAATACTCACAATTTTCCAGGATAGTTATCCCCCCCCCCGAAAAAAATGGTATATACGCCCTTGATATTTTACATGTTGGGCACACTCCGTTATATCAATGTCTCGTCATATCTCGCACAGCTGGAGTGAGCAACATGGCCGCCGCAGTTCAAATTCAACAAGAAAGAAACACACATAAATACGTACGTTAATTGAGAACATAATGAAGGAGGTATTGTCCCGTGGAACCCCTGAAAAGGTATGAAAATCAAATATTATCACTTACTTGCAACATGTGAAAGTCAGGTTCCTGTCTCATGCACTTGTAATACCCAAGCTATCCTTAAGTAGCCTACATTGTATGATTCTTTTATGTGTTCTCCATAAATCCCATGCTTGCCTGCTGCCTTTTTGGTTTTATGGAGTAGATGATTTTTTGTATTTCCTGTTCCGTGATTGGTTCCCACACGGCGTCAACTGTATCCTTTGCGTTGCCATCATCCATGTCTTCGTTGATAATTTCGTTCATTAGCTGCTCGGCTTCAGTTGACTTTGCCAGTCGAGTGTTTTGAAAGTGCATTTCCCACGAATCCATTGGTTTGCGGCCAGCTACACTCACTCTTTTACGTTTTAGTGCTATGAATTTGTCTCATTCTGCTTCCTCCGCTATAAGCTGATAATGTTCTTTCAAGATCATTAATGTTGCCAGACTCTCGCATTTTCATCATCTCCCCTATTGCTGTTTGCTTAAGCCGTGAGGGGTCGCGTCACGGTCTTCATGATATATTTTTCTTCAATAATACAGTACAATGTATTTCGCTTCAAAACCTGGTATTTAATTTCATGGATATATTTTCCATAATAATAATATGTGTTTTGCAACAAAAAATTCACGGCGTGAAGCTTCTTCCCCTCCTATACCTTTCAATGGACTCATCCACCACACGTATCTGCGTTTGCTGTTCCCACTTTCATTCCCAGTCAGATAGTGGAGAGCTTTGTTTCACACGATGTACATGGAAGTGTACGCTGGTAAGCAGCCTCAGGGACCGTTTTCCGTTGATAATTCTGCACTCGCTGTATTTTCAAGGCTAGTTGAACCGATTGGTGGATCTGGAAGATGTTTCGGAAGGAACTTTCATGTGTTACCTGGGTGGAATGCACTAATTCTGATGCTGCCCATGATAATTCCGAGGATGAATAAATCAATAGATTAAGTGGGTTTCATTGATATATTTTTCTGCAATAATACAGTACAATGTGTTTCGGTACAAAACCTGGTATTTAGTTTCTTGGATATATTTTTCCATAATAATAATATGTGTTTTGCATCAAAAAATTGTATTTTATACACCCCGGTCATATTGACCGTGCGCGACCCATCACGAAACTATTTTGACGCAATCCCTCCCGGGTTAAGTGTATCCATGTTTAGCTTCCTCGTGTTTCCATGGTTGTTGATTGTTTTATGTTTATTTGTTCTGCATGCGGGCAGGACGTTGAAGGTTGTTAATATTGGAACGTGCTTTCTTGTTGGTGTTGTACTAGAGTCCTATAATCCTTTATGACCTACTGGTCTTACTCACTCCCCTATGTAAAAGATCAGATCTATCGCGCTCATTCCGATAAATAAGTGCATGCAAGAGGGACGCGTACCACAAAGCTGGCGGACAGCCTTACTCAAGGTCTTATATAAAGCGAAAGGAGATCATGGAGACCCGCGCAACTGTAGAGGAATAGCAATTAAAGACATGGCTATGAAAGTACTAACGAAGATTTTGACAAGAAGAGCCTCACATCCCTAAACAACAGTGTGAGTACAAGAAAGGAGTATCCACGTTAGATGAGGTAGGAGCACTATTAGTCGACATCCAAACAGTCCTTTCGGGAGCAGGAAGGAAGTAGAACACTGTGTTTATTGGCTTTCAAAAAGATTTCGATTCTGAACTTAGACAAATTCTGATACAAAAGGTAGAACGGGTGATAGGTGAAAATAAACACCTGAAGGCAATCATCAGGGACATCCTGAAGGAGACCGATTTAATTATAACAGATTCCATAGACGAATCCAGACCAGTGAAATAAACGAGAGGAGTATTGCACACACAGCAGATATAATTGAAGTCATTAATGATAAAGACACGAATATGGATATGTACGCTGATGATATTGCAATTGGCTCTACAGACAAAGAAAAAATACAGGAGGCAGTTAACAAAATATCTCATTGGGCAAGGAAGAGCCAGATAAACATAAATAGGACGAAAGCGGTTCAGATGGTTTTCCGAAACGGTGGGAAGTTGTCAGCAAAAGAAGTCTTGTACCTGGATGAAATTAGGATAGTCAATCCATTTAAATACATAGGACTAACAATACAGACAACAATTAGATCTTATAGGCACCACATCATAGAACAAGTAGTTGGGTGAAGAACTATACAGTCTATTTTCATATATCCCACTTATGTTAACTGCCACTATCAACACACAAAATTTCAGTTTGATTGCTGTAATAGATTCGTAGGTATTGAGAACCAACAAAATATTTCGGATGGTCGCCATGTTGGATTTTATATATGTAGGTCGTTGAGTTATGTACTATTACATGAAGATTATTGTGTACGTGTAGCATTCAAATTTCAATCGCATGATTAGGACACAACAAGTAACAAGGAGATTTTAAAATTTCGCACAGCTGCCATCTTGTGGTTATGGAAACAATTGAAATAAATTAGATACCAGTGGATTAGCATTCGTGTAAGGATTTACTGTACCAAGTTTCACTGCACTCGGATGGTTAAATTGCGAGAAACGTCCATGTGAATATTATACTTCGCGTCGCCGCCATGTTGGATTTGTGATCACCAGGTTATTTAAAGTCATATAGGTGAACTTAAGTTCATAGCCCCTATGAACATAAAAAATTCAGTTTGATTGCTATAATAGATTCGTAGATATTCAGAGCCGTCTAAATATTTCGGATGGTCACCGTGTGGGATTGTTAAATGTATAGGCCATCGAGTCATGTACCATGAAAGGAAAATTATTGCGTAAGTTCATTATTCAAACTTTCACTTCGATCGCATGATTACGACACAAGAAATAAAAACTTAATTTTAACATTCGCACAGCCGCCATCTTGAGGTTATGTAAACAATTGAACTAAATTAGATACCAGTGCATTACAATGTGTATAAACATTTCCTGTACCCGAATGCATTGTGTTTGGAACATTAAATCGCGAGAAAGGTCTATTTAAAATTTTCAAAAATTTCAAAAATTTTGTAGTTAACCGGTTTTTGAAAGTCTTATAGATGAACTTCCAGTAGTGCCCTTTATCTCCGTAAAAATTCAGGGCGATGCCGCTAATAGTTTCTGAGATATAGAATTCCGGTGAAATATTTCGCACATCCACCATCTTGTGGTTATGTAAACAATTGAACGAAGTTAGATGTCGGTGCATTACAATGTGTATAAACATATACTGTACCAAGTTTTATTGCGTTTGGTTGGTTAAATCGCGAGAAACGTATATTTAAATGTCGCAAATTCACGTGGCCGCCATGTTGGTTTTGTAGTTACCAGTTTTTCAAAAGTCACATAGGTGAATTTCTAGTAGTTCCCTTTATCACCGCAATCAATTCCGGGGTGATATCGGGAATTGTTTCGGAGATATTGAATGCTCGTGAAATATTTCGCACAGCCGCCATGTTGGATTGGGGAGACGTAACAAAATTTGAAGGGCACGGTCGGGGTCACCCAGAGTAGTGCTATGAACTTACTGAGTTTCATTGAAATCACTCCAGCCGGTTAGAAGTTATTAGGGGCACACCCACACACCACACACACACTCACACACACACGCACACACACACGGACGAAAGGTGATTTCATAATCCTACTTTTTCAAAATTGAAAATAGGCTAAAAATATAGTGCAACATTGAGGGCTATCTACAATATCCACGAACCAACCAGACTCTCCATAAAGACAGTCATGTCTCTGTTTCACGCCAATGTCGTGCCAATAGTATCGTATGGTCTACACCTGATATGGGAAAGCAATAGAGGGGGTCAAATCCAGATAACTGAAAAGGATACTAGGCATAGCAAAAACTTCATATTCTAGATTGGCTTATGAACTAGCACGTGAACCATTCCTGATAGCAGAATTATTGAGAAAACGACTTCTGTAGCCAGCCATTAAATCAGAACAGGATCCCCTCAGGATATGGAAAGGGCGGAAAGAAAATAGAGATAAATTTATATGCAACAGACGCGATGTGTAATAGAAATTGGACGGGACCAAACTGTTTTATGAGGGACGCAATTAATCGATTAGCAGTGCATGGCTTCCATCATAAGATGTGTAATGACAGAAAAGAACTATGACGCTAAGTGATTACAGTAAATTATACATCTTTATTGTTTTCACATCAATGTATGAATTCTATGGCATTTCGGCTGTAAAACACGTCACCATAACGCAAGCTATGTCATGTCGCTACTAAATATTCCAACATGGACTTGTTACTGGCGTGTATTAAACAGTTTTTACACTAATATCTCGCCGAAATGTATATCAGATATACTAATTCCAGTGACTGAATCCCTATGTGGTACCTGTCAACTACCGATAATATAGGAACGTCTCTCTATGTCAGCGATCTTCACTACGCGGCCCTGGGAATGATTTTTTGTGGCCCTCAAGACTGTTAGGGACATAGCATACAATTTAACCTCTTGTAATTTGCCAATTTAATAATTTATGTTATTAATCGTTGCTCAAACCAGACTGATTAGAGGCCAATCTCTGGCATTGCAAGTATTGAAGTTATGCACTTCATAAGCTACATATTGGCAAGATATAATTTCAGCGCAGTGACTTCATTGGTTTTATTATATCTTTTTAAACTTCTACATTGCTGGTGAAATATTGAGATAATAAGTGCTCCATCATTACTGCTGATTCCAACATGTTTTCATGTTGTCTGAACTGTTACTGCCATACTGAACCGGTACATTTGTGTTTTCAACTGCTTCTAGAGACCACAGTGAGGCGTGTATTGAAAGTGTTTATAGGCCTAGTTCATAAGACTTTTATCATCACTTATATTAGGCGTAAAATGTTTCAATCTGTCTGTACGGTGCACCATACAAGATTCAATTTTAAGGGAATTTTTAGTGTTACGCCAAACAATTATTTTGTATCGTTTTCTGTCATATCGGCTGACGAAGGGGCCAAAACTATTAATTAGGCCTCGAAACATGTCCCTCTAATGAACACAAAGTGAGCATATTTAATAAAAGTATTGATCAGGTGGAATCTTTAACCTGTTTATACTAATTAATTTATCAATACGGAACCAGAACTAACCTTTTAAGTTCTAAAATAAATTTAAGAGTTATGAAAAAAAGAAAAAAAAAATAATGAAAAAATTATACAATATTTTATAAATATGTTAAACGGTAATAAACTTATGTTATAATCATACTGTTTTAGAGTTATTCATAGTATTGCCATAAGAAAAATATATTTTGTAATTAACCTAAATTATACAGTTTGTACTTGCGGCCATGAAGTAAATTAGATACGAACTATTTGTCCCTCTAAGAAATCCTAGTGAGGACCCCTGCTCTATGTATACCGTAGTTTGACTTATCATTACGTTGCTACCAGGCACGACCTATAGTACAGAAAAACAAGCATTGAACCTCAACATTCAAAAGATCAAAGCGTGCATGTGTTCAATTAGTAGTTCGTACCCCACATAACACGTCCTAAGAAATTAAACGTGTTAGACCTACGGGTATAGGGTGGGTGGATGGAGGGAGGTTGTAGGGGAGGCGATTAAAAGCTATTGCTTGCCGCACGCATAACGTCCACGATTTTTATCATGATTTTGATGGAATTTCCAGGGATAACGATAATTTGACCCTAGATGGTCCGCTAAATATTTCATCATGCCCAACACCCCCCACAATCGTCCTCCTCCCCACTCGCAGTCAACCAGTCTGTTTCTACCCTCCGGCTGGTGTTGTTTTGTTTGTATTCTTTTTTCATTCGTTTTGTTCCAAACTAACAGGGTCGATAATTACTACATACAAATTGGCCTACCTAATGGGTTTCAAGGTGTCTAAACATCAGTTATGTTGGAGTGGTGATGTTTTTGCAGTGTTTAGATAATTTGCACGATATGGAATGTGCACTGCAGTCATGCAAAGACAGGGGTTGTAAAGTAGTTGTATTAACTGAAAATGGTGTACAGAAAATAATTGAATGCTGTGAAATCAAGCAGGATGAAGTTAAAGGAAAGTTCGCCAACGATGCTGTTCCTGAAGTCCATGTTACAGGGGCGGCCCTTGGGCGGTGCGAACGGTGCGACCGCACCAGGCGCTGTCATGTTAGGGGCCGCAGAAAACGCAACGATAGATTGTCTGAGCAAAAGATAAAACCCAATCACCTTATTACTACTGTATTTTACCCTACAACCTAAAATCAAATCTATTTATCAGTGAGCTGGGGTGTGCGCATTTCAAAGGTAGAGACATATAGCGTGAATTTCGCACTTAACGTTCTAGAAATGTTATAAACGAGTTGAAACCAATATCTATACATCTCTCCAGCATCGTGCCTCTTTCGCCGACCACCGGCAGTTGTCTGGGCAGTCGTTCGCGAGCTTGTGGTTTGTGTCTGTGTGGCAAGCTACGAGTGAAATTGAAACGTTATTGTTAGGACGTTACTACTGTTAAAGCAGGTATTCTGTGAGTACCGGGATACTAAATGTTGTTATGTAATGTAAGATATTAGTAACATGATGTTAGAAGTGCGACTTACAGTACATCCGTATAAGCGCACAATATTAATACTATTCTAGGAGCGTTTTAGTAATATTCAAAAATAATATAATATCACTGGAGTGGTCCTAGAATATTATATGTCGGACTTCAATAACATTACAGGAACATTATACAGTGAGGGCCCTCCCTATAGAACGGAGCCTCGTGGAGGCCGTGCCGCGGACAGGTCGCAATGACTCACCGCTAGATTATAGGATGTACGGATTACAACAGCGTGGCGGGAAGCCCTGGATGCTGTCAAAGCATACGCAGCTGGCAAGATACCTTAGTTGTGATAATTGCAGTACAGTACAGTAGCCTACCTCGTATCACGTGAACATGGTTAGGTAAGGAACAGAACATCAAAATTTCCTGTTGGAAACTTATCTTCTCAAGAAGAAGTCTTACAATAAATGTGTTCGTAAGTTTCAGCGCCAAGCGATTTTTACTTGTGCGGGAATCTCAAACAAAAGGTACACAGAAACAATCCGCGTACTCTGGAGGCTCTCGAGAGCGAAATATCGGTGCGGATGAATTACAGCGAGTGTACCAAAACTTCCTCCGTCGATGCAACGAGTGTTTAGAAATTGAAAGACATCATTTCCAGCAAGTACTCTGAAATTCATGGAAGTAACTATGATTATTAAATACGTTAAAAAGTGTAAGTGTGTTAACTAGTTTGGCGCTACGCTGCTGCTAGCGCCAATGCCCTGCTCGACACGCTGAAATACACAGTGCCCCGGCCACCACACGGCCTCAGTGAGTCTCCGTTCTATTTTTACACTTGAAACAATAAATGTTTCTCAACTTATTAAACAAAATGTTTGGCAGGATATATTCCCGAATGTGTGGACAACACTTCGAATTTTGCTAACCATAACCGTAACTGTCGGGAAAGGGGAACGAAGTTTCAATAAATTACAACTTATTTACGTTCAACCAAGTGTCTGGACAGATAGTTACATTATCGCAATTTTATCTATAGAAAATTGTATTGCCCAGGACTTGATTTATTCAGAATTATTGAAAAGAATTGCAAGCTCGAAAGCGAGGAATGCGGTAATCCAGACGTTGTAGATATTCTTTCTTAATTTGTTTCAATTTCAAGTTAATTTACGATGTAAATTTGACGTATGCTTGATGTGAGCGTTGTCTGCGACTTAGCAGTTGAAATAAACCTTTTCAAAAATTATGTCTTTGTGCTGTTATTGTTTTCCATCTACACTACTACTGTACTAATCTTTCGGAGGAGTGAGTTACAAATAATGTAGTCTCTATGAACATTTTAGTCTCCACATGGGAGGGGGTGCCGCAATGAGATCTCGCACCTCCTAAAAACCTTGCTAGGGCCGTCTCTGCATCTGTCGTCCAAAACCTCCCTCATCACAGGAATGTGCTGTGGTTCAAACAAGAAAACGAGCTGAATTCTCTTTCGAAACCCATAGTTTGTATTGTACCCGTGAGTGCATTGACTACACCAAATGCAGCAATGCTACAAATGAAGAATGGAAGAGCGTCACAACTATACAATTCATCAACAACGTATGTAAAACTGCACTTGAGTGAAACTGTGAGAGGGTAAATGAAGTACCGTACTTCATAGACTGAGGGGTAGGCTATAATTGATCTTGTATCTGCGGGGCAAAATACCACCGATAATGCTTAAGTACTTTCCAAAGGATCTAAAAACCTGGAGAAGGGGGCAAGAAAGGATCCCAGGGCTGATGATGGAGGAGATGCTGCATTTGAAAATTTCTGCCACACTGTGGAAAGTAGATCTAATGATGAGTGCCGGTACTCAATCAAACAAATACAAGATATATTTGCCATTTTGCATCCAACAGTTGAGCCCTATACTCATATTTATCTGAAATGAGAAATTGTAAATCATTTTTAGATTCTGGTTTTGTAACAGATATTCCAGGGAAAGATTCAGTAATTTGTTTTAAAGAAACAGCTTCACACATCTTGAATGACGAATGGTACAGAAGCCGTTGCTCTAATGGATAGGAAGAAGAGGTAAGATTCTTGAATAATAATAATAATAATAATAATGTTCTTGGATTTACGTCCGTTTTAACCACAGAGATTTTAGAGACGCCGGGATGCCGGAATTTTGGTCCGAAGGGCATCTTTAACGTGTCAGTGAATCTGATGACACGGCTCCCTCGCATTTGCGCACCCTCAAATGCCAGCTGACTGTGTCAGGATACGAATCTGCAACCTTGGGTACAGCAAGCGAGAACGAAGAATCTTGATGACAGCAGCCTAATCAATCAACAAAACATGGAGGCTCAAGCATATGAATGTTCACTGTTTCCCACGCTAATGGCAATGGACAACTCGTTGATGAAGTGATACCTGGGATCACACTGATCTACTGGTCCTCTTGGTTGCCGTTGCACAGGGTGAACACAATCTAAAAATTATCATGCCTCGAAAAGGTAAAACCCCACACAAGATTCACGATATACGTGGCATTCAATCCCAAATAGGAGACATGAACGGTGATTTTTACCTCTACATGCTTTCACCGGCTGTGTAACTGATATGAAATGGTAAAAACACACCTGGAAAATGTTGCAACAAGCATTCAGCTAACGAAAATCTTCTGGTCTTCAAATAACTCTGTGATTCACCAGACGCCCCTGGAAATGCTGGTGAAGCTTTATTTCTATCAACATACAATGCAAGTGACGCAGGTGACTTGAACACTGCTCGCCACCAGCTGTACCAAACAACCAATCCACACTCAATTCAGGTTGGATGTATTGCCGCCAGCGACTGCAGTGGCACAACAACACTCGTTACGAGCTTACCACCAGGTTCAGCAGTGGCTCAACGTTAAAAAGGACCCACTCCAGGTTGGCTGGAAGAGAGAAGAAAGAAGTCTCCGTCCAAGCACATCAACCTTGCCTCCATCACCACCAGATTTACACTACATAATTTCCTGAGCTTGTCAAGATAAGTGCAACAAGAACAACTGTGAGTGCCAGAATAATTGGACTGAAATGTTCAACACTGAGTAGTTACTGCGCCAGCCACGGTTGTAGGAACAAAGATGCAGAAGATGAAATAAATGACGAAGAGGAGGTTCTTGGGATCAATTAGCTGATATTGAGGAATGTTAATGTTAAAACACTATTGCTGATTAAGTAGCTTCTGTAGAGATTATAGTGCGTACATACAGTATGTATGTCTTTTCTGTGTTAACATTAGATGTTAGGCAGATAATAAATTCTCATTTACACAGTGTTTCTGTGGTTAAATCAACCCCCTTCCCTCGTTCATCTCATCCCTCCTCCCATCCCCTCCTCCACATGCTGTGTTTTGGAATGCCTAATTTGTGTTGACCACAGCCATCAACTGCTCTATGCTAGCCATCTCACGATACACACACACAACAGGAAAATATAAACCAGTATGGGGTTCGCCAATGCTTCCCCAGCCTACCATCTATATATTTAAAACACTAAGCTGTTTTTTGTACACAGTTTTATGTCTGTTAAAGATACTTATTTCTACATTCCCTCTAAATACGTTTTATTTTCGTTTTACCATTGCATTGCATTGCAGTATGTGATCAAAAGAGCAAACTGTTGTCCGCAGTACGCCGTTTAAATATCTGCAATCAGTTCCTATAACTGACAACAGATGGCAGTAATTCGCCCATATAGTTCCATTAACTGACAGCAGATGGCAACACCATTGCATCGATATATTTAGAACACAAGACATGGCATGTTTTCACGTGATGGAAAATTATAAAGGAGGGGAATATTAAAGAAGGGAAATGTTGAGGAACATTAACCGACAGTTGAATGTGTAGGCTAGGTTGTTTATGTACCTTAATATTGCAATTTCTTCCCAATGCTTCGGTGGTCAAGTTATTAGCGTCCTAGACTAAAAGTTATAATTATGCATCGTCGATATTAAAGAAAATAAAAGTAGTTTTCCAGGCACTCGCGCGTCTCCACAATTGCTTTCGCCATGAGAGACACTTGGCAAATATAATTCGTTTGAAGGAATCCGACATCTTGGTCACTCAGCCCCGTGTACTTGGGTGTGTATGTGTGAAATTTTCTTCTGATAACCTGTGTTATTGTGATGGCTGCATTACTGTGTGTATTTGTAATTAAGGTGGTAAATGGCAAGGAGACGGCCAAGGCCTTAAGTTAGGAACCATCCCGGTATTTGCCTTAAGTGGAAGTGGGAAACCACGGAAAACCACATCCAAGATTGTCGAGGTGGGAATTAAACCTTCCTCTTCTTAGTTATACCTCAAGAGACTGAATGTACCCCGATTTTGCCCTGAGACCAGAATTAAATTTCTTGGCAGAGCAGGAAATGTAACCCGGGTCTCCGGGGCGATAGACAAGAATAGGTGGGCCTCCATGTGTTAATACGATTTTTGACATGCACTGGACATAGAATTCAAAAACTGCCTCCATTAGGGTGACTATCGAAGTGAGTATTGAGTATAGGCCTATGGTCATTCCAGTAGTTGGTGAAGTCATTCTATGTTCCCCTGCAAAATGTACTGCCATAACCTATAACAGGTGATGGAAATTGCTTATTTAGAGCAGTTTCGTACTGTTTATAACAAAATGAAGAACGTCATTCTGAGCTGCGTTTTCAAGCTATCGCAAAAATTTCGCTGGCAGGAACAATTATAAGGAATTTATTTTAAGCGATCAGTCTCATCGCATTCTCCTCACCAACCAACTTGAGTATGAAAGTCTCTGGACGGTCATCTTGAACTTCATTGTATAAGACAATTGTTTAATGATTATTTGTTTAGAGTACTGAGTCTAACTACGTAGTTGATTTCGGCAATGGAAGTATTATTTGCCATTTAATATTTAGCGGCTCCGTTATTGCAGGACACTATAGTGTTATCGAATAATACGAAGCCACATTTAAAATCCAATATAAATAGGCCATTTCAGAAACAATTCCAGATATTATGCAATACAGTGTACTGTAAGGTCCTTGACGATCAAATGTAAACATTTTTCTACATTGTATTTCTCTTTCGTAAAATCTATGTGTGGTTACTTTGGTCTTTACTGTTGTGAGGGTAAAATTGATCTGCTGGAATATAAAATATTTGCCAAGCTGCAACAATGTAATGATATTAATTTAAAAGTCATTGAACTTATATCCAGCAGTTCAAACACATACATCAGCGTTAACAGATTGGATACTGAAGATGAAAGCCAGCTACTTCATTTCCCTATTATTGAATTTTTCAATTCCTTGGAATTAAGAGATTCGCCTCCACATACTTCGAACGTTTAAGCCGTAGATATGCTTCTTAGAAATCTGACTGTTTCCCAAGGATTCATATATGGTAATATATTAATTGTAAGAAATCGCTTGGATTCGGATATAATAGGTGCAGTAATATTAGGCAGAGAGCTCAAATCCTACGACTTGATTTAACACCTTCCGATAAAACACTTACAGGTAGCCTACAGTACATTTTCTTTTAATAGGCAACAATGTCCTATTCGCTCGGCCTACTTTATCAAAATCAATCAAGCTCAAGGAGAAACTCTTGAACGTATTGGGCTATTTACCTCATCACGTTTTCAGTCATGACCAGCAGGATAGTGAAGGTGCAAAAAAGGTCCTGTTTGGGATGGTAAAGAATAAGAGGCGGAAGGATCCTACGGATTATGTTAGAATGGTGAACAAAAGGGGACAAGAGATAGAAAATAGGGAAGAACTGAAGAAAATGTGGAAATAATATTTTGAAGAACTCCTGAACCCAAATGGAAACCACGGCGAGGGGCAAGAAATCGGGGAAGAGGTACAGTAGATGATCTGCAAACAGAAAAGGACTTAACATGGAAAGAAGTGGAAGATGCAGTGAGGAAGATGAAAGGAGGGAAGGCACCGGGTGTGGATGAGTTGAGTGTGGAGATGGTGAGAGCAGCAGGAGAGGAGGGGATACAATGGTTGTACCGAGTGATGAAGACAGCATGGAAGGAAAGGAAGACCCCAGAGGACTGGAAAAAGGGAATAATTGTCCCGATCTTCAAGAAAGGTAGTGGAACAGAATGCAGAAACTATCGGGGAATAACACTGATGAGTCATTGTGCAAAGTTGTTTGAGAAAGTTTTGGAAAGGAGAATTAGGACAAGGATAGAAGGAGGGATGAGGGAAGAACAACATGGCTTCAGATCAGGAAGGTCCACAGTGGATTTGATTTTTGCTGTAAGGCAGTTACAAGAACAGCACTACGAGTATGGAACAGATCTACTGATGGCCTTCCTGGACATTGAGAAAGCATTTGACAGTGTATGCAGAAACAAAGTATGGAAGTCCCTGGAGGATAGAGGAATATAAAAATGGACTATAAGGAAGATAAAGGAGATGTACAAGGGAAGCGTGAGCTGTGTGAAAGTGGGAGGAGAGAGATCGGACTGGTTGGAACAGAGAAACGGCCTGAAACAAGGAAGTGCACTGTCACCGTTACTTTTCATTATGGTGATGGATGACATAATGACCCGAGTGGAACAAGTAATTGGGGAAGGAAAGATGAAAGCAATGGTGCTTGCAGATGATTTGATGATTTGGGGGAACAAGGAGGAGGAGGTACAGGAACAGTTGGACGTGTGGGAAGGAATAATACAAGGTTATGGGATAAAATTTAGCATAAATAAGAGTGAGATGGTGATCACAACAAGGAAGAAGGAAAGAACCACAACGGGAATAACAATTGGTGGGGAACAGCCGAAGGAATTGGAGAGTTTCAAGTATCTGGGAAGCCTGATACAAGAGAATGGAAGAAACGATAGAGAAATAAATGAGCGGGGGAGACAGGCAGAAGCATTCCGGAGGAGTGTGAGAAGCATGTTATGGAGCAAGAATGTCCCTCAGAACAGCAAAAAGATCATATATCGGACGTACAATGTCCCTATCCTGACGTATGCCTCGGAGACCTGGGTTATGAAAGGAAGGGAGAAGAGCAAAATACAGGCCAGTGAGATGAGGTTCTTGAGAAGCAGTATTGGAGCTACAAAGATGGACAGAATAAGAAATGAGAGGACCGGAGAATTAATGAAGGATGAACCATTACAGACTGGTATAGAGAAATCTAGACTTAGATGGTATGGACATGTAAAACGAATGGAGGAGAAGAGGATACCCAGCAGGATACACGAGACGAAGTGGGAAGGAAAGAGACCAAGAGGGAGACCGAGAGACAGGTGGCTGAAGGGGGAGGAAGAAATCGTGAAGAAGAGAGGAGAAGACTGGACAAGGGTGGAGGCTGAGAGATGGTGGGAAGACAGAAGACGTTGGAGAGACTTGTGTTCCAAACAGACCCGGCCAGTGGCTGGAAACTGTGCAAGATGATGATGACCTAATCACGTTTTCAGTCATGACCAGCAATATATTGCAATGCTGAGAGTGCTATCTTTTGACGCCCTTAAAGTTGCAATAGTGCTAAAAAGTAATCGTACAAAGAATGTAACTTATATAAGAAGCTTCTTCAGTAATTTTGTTTTCCATTGTCCGTCATGTTTTGACGGGTTTCATCTAGTGCACATTTAAACATGCAATCACTTCTGACATGAACAGACAGAAGCAACGTATGGTGCATTATTTAAATATAATGTAAATAAGTAGCCTTCATCAATGGCTGAACATTGCACCAGAAACTATATTTGGCATCTATTTCCAGCACCGTGTATGAGACACACTGTCAAGATAGAAAATTGTAAAAGTCTAAGATGAAGAAAAATAAAATAAGGGAGAGACAAGCGGAGAGAGACTACCCGTTAACACTGAAGAAAAACCTGACGGTCTACTAAACGCTCCTAGCTACCTTCCCTCTGGTCTCCTGGCATCAAACCTCTGTTACAGTATCACTGGACATTGCTAGTGTAATTGGCGCGGTAATTTGGAAATTAAATAAATTAGTACACCCAGTAGATTAATTAATTGAAGCCAACACGATTGGGCGCCATTTTTATATATATTGGGTATACATGGTATTTTCCTGTCTTGTCCCCACGTTTGGATATCCATATAAAAGAAGGTGGGGACTTCATTGAGCTATAGTCATGTGGACTGCAAAGGAATCCTACCTTGCTTTACTGGAGTTTGGGGACGAACTCCACCCCGCTAGGAAATTAACTTTAGCCCTGGGTGAAACAAAACCCACTTGCTACTGTGTGTGCCTCCTGTATTTCCAATCTAAAAGGGTTGTGTGGTGATGCCTTATGTGCCCTTTCCATACCTAATTCCCACGCTCCGAGAAGGAAATACAGGAGTAACTATTCTATGAGTAAGTAAACAGCATTTTACTAAAAAAATAACATTTACTCCATAGCTAATATTAACAAAAGAACACTAAACCCAACAAACTACTAACAATAACGATACGGTAGTAATATTAATGATAATTAACAGAAAAAGCGAACGAAAGGGAAATAAATAATAATAAAAACACGTTAATAACAAAATAAAAAGGAAGCGTATATAAAACTTCCAGGAGAAACAAAAACTTAAAAAGGCAAACAGCTGTTCTAAAACTAAAAGTTCATAAGAGTGTCTGTAAGGTCCATCAGCTGTGCCCAGATTCAGAGATCTCACAAGATAAGGCAACAACAATTATCATCTCCTGGATGCTTTAAGACTCAAGATTTAAAAAAAGAATCTATTCCTCACAGGAATAACCATAAACCATCTTCCACTTCAAATGAGATCGGGAATATTAAATTTCAATAATTTTAATTAACTCTTTTACATGATTGATGATAATAATAATAATAACAATACAAACACTCTCACTTGACTTGTTTCAGCTCAACAAGGTAACCTCGAAACATAGGCCCTGGACAATGGATACCTCCCAAGAAATCATACTAATCTGATAAGGACAACCGCATACAAATGAAATACACAAAAACAACTTATTACAAAGAAGAATAAACTCTTGCATAAAATGTAGTGACATGATCCATGAGCAACATCTTAAACATCTGGTCTTATCCGGTTGTCATCTGATCTGTTCGCATTATCAGACATGATCATGGGTTGGTTACATAGCTAAACACACCCCCAGGTGGATATACCATACGCTCGATATACCCGGTAAAGTGGGCGCAATGTATTGGGTTTGACAATTCACAAAGAAACCTAATGGCATTTAAAATCAAAAACACTTGAATCACTCGGCAACGGAGGATGGTGTCCGGATCCGAAAAGCTTGCGACCACTCATCCCAACCGCACTGGCGTTCTCGATATGAATCCAAAAATGACAAGACACAAACAAAAGCTCAAAAAACTGATAAACACGGTACCAGCGGGCAAAAATATTACATTGTATTCAAACATTGGGAACATAGGTGCTAGGATGGCAGCTCATTACCTCGCCAGAGCCGAGATGTGGGGAGTTGATGACGGCCAAGGCTAGAGGATCATAAACCTCCCCGCTGCAAAATGCAAACTTACAGGCGCACGGTTGTCAACCACCCGGCCTTGAAACATAGAAGACATCGCTTGAAAACAGTAACTAGCCTTACAAAACATTTAAAAGTAAAGATAATGCCCCCCTAGCCACAGATATCACGCAAAAGGTCAGCTTAATAAGGCGAGCGGGATCTCTTTCTTCTTCTCGTTCAAACTGTCTGCATCTTTGTGTACGCTCGAAATCAAATACCGCTGGAAAAAAATACAATGACGAGTCCAACATCGGCCGAGACTCGAACCCAGTCCCTTGCCGGAAAACTCTGAAAAACATAGTTGGCAATCATGACATCTCATCATGCCCACAATACTGAAGCAAACCGAATCTTACCCTGGTCGATACACAAGTATTATTCACGACACCCCAACTTCGGCACAGATTACTCCGCTGACGGAAGAAATTTGACAGGGGAATAAAAACATTCACTCAACTCGCATCTGGCCTCAGCCAATGTTCAAAAATCAGTGGCTAAATTACCCTGAATGAAATTATCTTTATTGGATGCAATTATCCGCCGACCGTTTATTGTAAAATAAAATAATATCACACGCTTCCCTCAACCTGATTCACAACTCCCTAATATAACTCACCTTACCAGCCAGTTGACACACACAAGTAACTAATTTCTCGAAATTAGTTTAATCTCAGACATCATCAAAAACCTGCTTCACAAAGCCAAGGCGATGCATTCTAATGTGGATGGCGACTCCAAGAACCAAAGATGCACACAGGCACATAACACAGATTAAACAACATTCATTCAACATGCACATACACAGAAAATAACACTTTTTTTCTTCACAAAACGCGCGAGCCACGACGCAAGATGAGACACATTTTATGACTTGAACAAACTGGTCACAAACAGAAAAGTGGGATAAATAATTTACTGATTTTAATTTACAGTTACCAAGGTGTCAAACCCATTGCGCCTACCCCCTCAGTATGGGGCTGAGTATTTAGCTAAAAACCCCAACATGGTGGCCTTAGGTCCACAATTTGACTTACCCCATCCTGGCCTCTAGCCAATCACACCCATTGTCGTATCCATTTTAAATGCAGTCAACATATGATAAAACAAGTAGTTCTATGAATAACTAACTATACAGCCTATTTTCATATATCCTACTTATTTATATATTCATTGCCACAATAGTGCAGTGCCCCAATTACAGTAGCAAGCAATACAAACTAAAAATACATTAGAATACAATATAATATACTTTAATGCAGCCAATGGCCTACAGTAAGTAGGATCATGTTACACAATATAGCAACCGTCACTCTATTGCAAGTGGGACAGAATTGAAAATAACAAATTGAAATTTAAAATTATAAATTAAAATTAAAAAAGGTTGTTAACAAGTTCTAGTCGTAATAACATTTGGGCACATAATGTAAAACTAGATTCATATTTTTGGGTACTAATACAATGCTGTAAGGTCGGCATTATTGGTAAATCTTATATATAAAAGTGAAAGTCTGTATGTATGTGGGTGGGTGGGTCTGTTCCGTATACAAATCTACACCGTTCCACCAATCTCAACCAAATTTTGCATACACATAGTTTAGGACCCAGAAGGAACCGCTGGCTACATGCATTTTCGACAGTCTTTCTCATTCTTCTGATTTCGGCCCTTTTGCACTCAAGCACAAGCTAATCAAATCATAAAATTAACTCATGAAGGAATGGCAAGGCAGGACGTTTCCATGGCAACATGGCTTAAGTCGAGGCACGGCTGACTGGAAGCGAGTTGCGCTCGCCACTACAGGTATAGAAAATGAGGTTCTTTACTTGAAATCCCGTTAGTTAATAAACTGCTCACACAGCACTGTCAACCGAGTATAGCATAACAAAGATTTGACACTATCTACTATATAAAGCTGAAATACCACTGACTCACTCATTCATTCATCACGAAATCTCAGAAACCACCGAACGGATTGGAATGAAATTTGGTATCCAGCTTCCTCAAGGGCCGCAAACGCCTACTAAGAAAGGATTTTTGGATATTCAGGATCTAAAGGGGTGTTAAGGGGGTAGACCTGCATTTCATTGAATAGCAATATCTCCCGATTGGTTTCATTGGGGGATGTGAAACTCGGCATATAAACTCATCATTAAAAATAAGAAGACACTTGTCTGAGGGTTTTTGGATGTGGTGTATATTATGAGGTGAAAGGGGTGAAAAGTGGGAGTTGAAGGATTCCTAACGGAGCATGTATCTCTTAAACGACATAGGCGATGAGTTTGGAACTCAGCCGAAAAAAATCAGCATTAAAAATAACTAAACAGGTGTTTGACCGCTTTTCATAAATCCAATTTAAGGGGCCCATGGGGAGGGGTGAAATTATGGGGGGGGGGGGTGGAAACGTAATATGTCTGTGTGTAAAATTATACATGGCCTATGTTGTAGACAATAACACATCACATCTTTTTTGTCTCTTTTTATTTCATCATACGACGAATACTTACGGAGTTATTAATGATTTTGTACTTTTTGGCCGGAAATTTCTAAGTCCCAGGAATGACATAAAAATTGATTCGAATGAAATTTCAAAAATTAGTTTTTTTAATACTTTTATTATATTTTTCACGTCTTTTAGGGTCCGAAACCAACATGATATTTTGATGTTCTTTTTCGTCCCATGCATTTTTGGTTTCAGGTGATAGAATTATTTTCCACTAGGACCCATGCTTATCTATCTATATAACTAATGTTATAACGGGATTCCAAATGTTATTGCGGGCGAAGCCGCGGGTAACAGCTAGTCTACTATATATTTGTCAAATACCACTCACTCACTCATTCATTCATCACGAAATCTCAGAAACCACCGAACGGATTCGAATGAAATTTGGTGTGCAGCTTCCTTACGGGCCGCAAACGCCCACTAAGAAAGAATTTTTGGACATTCAGGTTCTAGAG
This sequence comes from Meconema thalassinum, assembly GCA_946902985.2. Taxonomy (NCBI): domain Eukaryota; kingdom Metazoa; phylum Arthropoda; class Insecta; order Orthoptera; family Tettigoniidae; genus Meconema; species Meconema thalassinum. The sequence goes on along the minus strand of OX336398.1, from coordinate 180,907,098 downwards.
GGGTGTTAAGGGGGTAGACCTGCATTTCATTAAATAGCAATATCTCCCGATTGGTTCCATTGGGGGATGTGATAGTCGGCATATAAACTCATCATTAAAAATAAGAAGACACAATGTCTGAGGGTTTTTCGATGTGGTGTATATTATGAGGTGAAAGGGGTGAAAAGTGGGGGTTGAAAGATTCCTAACGGAGCGTGTATCTCTTAAACGATGTAGGCGAGGAGTTTGAAACTCAGCGGAAAAAAATCAACATAAAAATAAGAAAATAAGTATTTGACCGTTTTTTCATAAATCCAATTTAAGGGGCCCATGGTGAGGGGTGAAATTCTGGGGGGGGGGGGGGCGGGTGAACAGGAAAGAAAGTGTCCTAACTGAAGGACTGACTGACTCACTCATCAAACTCAGGGGGAAAAACTGCTTTAATGTAAGTAAATAGCTGTTCGAGAGTTGATATTTTCATAAATCAAATTTAAGGGGCTCATGGGGAAGGGTGAAATTCTGAAAAAAGGAAATTGAAAGAAAATGTCATGACTCACTCACTCATCATCGCCCAGCCAAAATTATTGAAGTTAGAAACATGACAGCTTGGGGATATGTTCACTGTATGTCAAAACCGTCTACTATGGGAGGATTTTCGGATATTCAGGTTCTAAAGGGGTCTTAAGGGGGTTAAACCTGCATTTCATTGAATAACAATATCTCCCGATTGGTTTCATTGGGCGATGTGATACACGGCATATAAACTCATCATTGAAAAATACGAAGACCCGTGTCAGAGGGTTTTTCTATGTGGTGTATATTATGAGGTGAAAGGGGTGAGTGGTGGGGGTTTAAGGATTCTTAACGGAGCGTGTATGTCTTTAACGACATAGGCGAGGAGTTTGAAACTCAGCGGAAAAATATGAGCTTAAAAATTAAGTAAATAGTTGTTTGACCGCTTTTCTAGAAATCCAATTTAAGGGGCCCAAGGAGAGGGGTGAAATTTGGGGGGGGGGGGAACAGGAAAGAAAGTGTCCTAACCGATTGACTCACTCACTCTTCAAACTGAGGGGGAAATACTGCTTAAAAATGTGTTCGACAGTTCTTTTTTGATAAATCAAATTGAAGGGAGTCATCGGGAGGGGTGAAATTCTGAAGAAAAAAAATTGAAAGAAAATGTCCTGACTCACTCACTCATCATCGCCCAGCCAAAAATATTGAAGTTGGAAACATGGCATTTTGGGGATATGTTCGTTGTATGTCAAAACCGTACACTAAGGGAGGATTTTTGGATATTCAGGTTCTAAAGGGGTCTTAAGGGGGTTAAACCTGCATTTTATTAACAATATCTCACGAGTGGCTTCATTTGTGGATGTGATACTCGGCATATAAACTAATCATTAAAAATAAGCAGACATGTGTCGAAGGGTTTTTCGATGTGGTGTATTATTATGAGGTGAAAGGGGTAAAAATTGGGGGCTGAAGGATTCCTAACGGACCGTGTAGGCCTATCTCTAAAACGACATTGGCGATAAATTTGAAACTCAGCGAAAAAAAATCAGCTTAAAAATATGTCAATCGGAGTTCGACCGTTTTTTCATAAATTTATTTAAGGGGCCAATGGGGTGGGGTGAAATTCTGGGGGGAAAAAAGGAGAGAAAGTGTCCTAACTGACTGACTAACTCACTCACTCATCAAACTAAGGGAAAAAAGACAGCTTAAAAAATAAGTAAATAGGTGTTCAAGCGCTTTTCATCAATCCAATTTAAGGGGCCCATGGGGAGAGGTGAAATTCTGGTAAAAATAATTGAAAGAAAATGTCCTGTCTGGCTTATTCGCTCATCACGCCCAGCGAAAACTATTAAAGTTGGAAACATGAAATTTTGGGAATAAGTTCGCTGTATGTCGAAAACGTCAACTAATGAATGATTTTGTTTATTCGGGTTTTAAAGAGGTGTTAAGGGGGTAAACGTGCAATTCATTGAATAACGATATATCAAGAGTTGTTTCTTCGGGGATGTGATATTCAGTATATAAACTAATCATTAAAAATAATCAGACATATGTGTAAGGGTTTATCGATGTGGTGTATATTATGATGTGAAAGGGGTGAAAATTGGGGGTTGAGGGATTCTTAACGGAGCGTGTATCTCTTAAACGACATAGGCGAGAAGTTGGAAATTCGGCGGGAAAAAACAGCTCAAAAATAAGTAAATAGGTGTTCGACCGTTTTTTTTTTCATAAATCCAATTTAAGGGGTTCATGAGAGTGGTGAAATTCTGAAAAATAAATGAAAAAATGTCCTGTCGTAATCAGTCACTCATCATCGTCCAGCCAAAATTATTGAAGTTAGAAACATGACATTTTGGGGCTATGTTCGTTGTATGTCAAAAACGTCCACTAAGGAAGGATTTTTGGATATTTAGGTTCTGAAGGGGTGTCAAGGGGGTAGACTTGGATTTAATTGAATAACAATATCTCCCGATTGGTTTCCTTTGGGGTGGGATACTTGGCATATAAACTCATCGTTAAGAATAAGAAGACACATGTCTGAGGGTTTTTCGATGTGGTGTATATTATGAGGTGTATGTGTGAAAAGTGGGGGTTGAAGGATTCCTAACGTAACAAGTATCTCTTAAAAGACAGAGGCTAAAAGTATGAATCTCAGGGAGAAAAATCAGCTTGAAAAAGTAGTAAATAAGTGTTCGATTGTTTTTTCATAAATCCAATTTAAGGGGTCCATGGGGAGGGGTGAAATTCTGGGGAAAGAAGTCCACTAAGGAAGGATTTTTGGATATTCACTCATCATCCCCCAGCAAACCTATTGCAGTTAGAAATTTGAAATTTTGGGGATATGTTCGTTGTATGTCGAAAAAGTCCACTGTGGATGGATTTTTGGATATTCATGTTCTGAAGGGGTGTTAAGGGGGTTAAACTTGCATTTCATTGAATAACAATATCTCACGAGTTGTTTCATTTGGGGATGTGATATTCGGCATATAAACTAATCATTCAAAATAAGCAGACATATGTCTAAGGGTTTATCGATATGGTGTATATTATGAGGTAAAAGGGGTGAAAATTGGGGGTTGAAGGATTCTTAACGGAGCATGTACTGTATCTCTTATTCAACATAGGCGATAAGTTTGAAAATCAGCGGAAAAAGCAGCTTAAAAATAAGTAAATAGGTGCTCGACCGTGTCTTCATAAATCCAATTTAAGGTGCCCATGGGGAGGGGTGAAATACTGGCGAAAAATGAGGAAAGAAAGTGTCCTAACTGATTGACTCACTTACTCACTCATCAAACTCTGGGGGAAAAGCAGCTTAAAATAAGTAAATAGGTGTTCGACCGTTTTTTCATAAATCCAATTTAAGGGTCCTATGGGGAGGGGTGAAATTCTCAAAAATAAATGAAAGAAAATGTCCTGACTGACTCACACACTCATCATCGCCCAGCCAAAATTATTGAAGTTAGGAACATGAAATTTTGGGGATATGTTCAATGTATTTCGGTAACGTCCACTAAAGGAAGAGTTTTGGATATTCAGGTTCTAAAGAGGTGTTAAGGGGGTAAACGTGCTTTTCATTGAATAACAATATCTCACAAGTGGTTGGGGTTGTGATACTTGGCATATATGTTAATCATTAAAAATAAGCTGACTTATGTCTAATGGTTTTTCTATGTGGTGTATATTATGAGGTGAAAGGGATGAAAAGTGGGGGTTGAAAGATTCCTAACGGTGCGTGTATCTCTTAAACGACATAGATGAGGAGTTTGAAACTCGGAGGAAATCAATCAGCTTAAAAATAAATAAATGAATAAATAAATAATTAAAATAAATAGGTGTTCGACCGTTTTTTCATAAATCCAATTTAAAGGGTGAAATTCTGGAAGAAAAATGTCCACTGAGGAAGGATTTTTGGATGTTCACTCTCGTCGACCAACCAAAACTATTAAAGTTAGAAAAATGATATTTTGGGGATATGTTTGTTGTGTGTCGAAAACGTATACTAAGGAGGGATTTTTGGATATTCAGGTTCTCAAGGGGTGTTAACGGGGTTAAACCTGCATTTCATTGAATAACAATATGACACGACTATGACGCGAGCGAAGCGAGGCTAAAAATAAGATGGTGTGTGTCTGTGTATTACTCAATCACGCAAGGACCACTGGTTCGATTTACATGAATTTTACATGGAAGTAGCTGATTTACCTGGTTAACATATAGGCTACTTTTGTTATCAATACTTTGTACTATTTAAAGATGGCGACCATTTTAGTGACGTCACTACGCCCTTTGGTTTCAAACTTTCATATTTCCATTTCGAATAAAAAGAGAACGCTAAGAAATAGCAAACCTTTGATGGCATATACGAGGTTTAAAATTACATTTTCTATCCGAGAGATATCTCCAACGGTTAGCGAGTAAAACCTAAATTTGTGCTATAAAACACGGTCAAAGCCGAGCGGTGTAGTTGGACAAAATGTTCCAACCTTAATCTCCCTCTGCGCAGCACCTCGCATATCCCCTGTTTTAACTGTCACCTCCACATTTTAATTTATTTATGACGCGTAGCGAAGCACGGGTACTTCAGCTAGTAGTAATAAAATAAAACCTAAATATAATAGCGGCCAAATGTAATAACTTTGTAATACTGAATCATTTCGCAGCTAAATCTAAGTGTAATTTTCTTCTATAATTTAGCAAGGACCTTCCGAAATCCAAATTGTTGTCAGCTGAGAGCCTGTTGTAAGTACAGCACATATTCAATATAGGTGAATTGTTTATGGAAATTTGTATTACATTGTTTAACTATTAAGAGTTCTCGTTTTCTGAGACATTATTCTTTCTTACGGTGAAATTTATTTGCCCTAAAGTTTCACTCGTGTCTGAGATACCATTGATAATTTATACAAATATATCTGCTGAGCAATAATCCTGCGTGTTGAATGTTTAGTCATTTGGAGTTCTGACAACAAGTTAGAGTAAGGAAATCTACATCGGATGGCTGATACTGTGTACTTTTTGTATTATACTCATACAACTACAGCACAAACAGCCTTCTCCAAATTCTTTTCATTTATGATGCAACGCCACCATGGTAACGGGACTTCCGACAAGCATCATTCTTTACATTCTCTCTATAGGATTTTTCTAGATACTAGTATCCACTATTCATATCGGTCCATATCATCCTTTCCATCTAGGCAATCCATTTCGATCACGTTATTTAGTTTCTTGGCAACTATATAACCAATACATTTCTTACCAATTCATAACAACTTCGTCACACCTATTTCCAACGTTGTCTCCACAATGCCAGTAAAATAAGTTTTTGCTCTCATGATTCAATATTCTAACACATTAATTTCAATATACAAGACTATTTATATTGTTTTTTTTTCTACACAGATTTCACCACCTGGCAAATACACTGACGAAAATGGAAATTGCAACACCCAGAAGGAGTGGTGTTACATTGCATCAGTTGAACATTCAGGACGAGTGTTCGGTTGAATTCAATGATTACACTTTCAGGTCCCTTTGACCGCAAGTTTGGACAACAATCAATACAGGATGTGCCCACCACGAGCTGCACTACATTGATGAATTCGGCGAGGCATGGAGTCAATAAGGCCCTGGATCGCTTCCTGAGAAATTGTGGCCCATGCTTGCTGCACTGCATGGGTCAGTTGTTCCAGAGTTGTGGGTGGCTGAGGACGGCCAGTGAACCCGGGCATTTTGCTGCTGAAACATCCCATTAGCAATGTTCGCCATCATAGGGACAACCACTGGATTGAGTACCCTATCAACGTACTGTCGAGCAGTCATAGTGCCCTCAACAAGCACTAATTGTGATTTCACATTAAAGCCAATAGCTCCCCAGACCATAATGCTTGTTGTTGCCCTGTGTGCCTCTCGACAATAAGGTCTAGGTGGCCCCTCTCCCCGGTACGTCGGCGATCACTGCGGGCAAGACAGAAGCGCGATTCATCATTACTGACGGCCCTATGCCATTCGTCGACTCACGTCGATCGTTCTGGACACCAGGCCAGCCTTACACGTCACTGTTGTGGGGTCAATGGAACACCTTCTGCAGGGACACGGGGTCGTAAGCCAGCTGCACACAGGTGATTACCAACTGTTTGTTGTGTAATGTGAGGTGCCACAACTGCTCGAATTTGCGCTGTTGTTGCATGGGGTTCCATCCGGGCTATCCGAATGATGCGGCGATCCTCTCTCACAGTTGTCTGTCGCGCTGGGCCTGTGCCAGGTCTACGAGTGTGGGTGCCTTCATTTGACCACTGCTGCCATACACGTTGTACCGTTGATGACTGTCGGCCAACACGTACAGCGACAAACCTTAGCGATAATCCAGCCTCACACAGCCCAATTATCCGAGCCCTCTCAAACGGCCACAGTTGTTGATAGCGTGCACTTTTCTGTCGTCGAGGCATGTTTGACGGGGAACACTTCACTGCACAGACTGCAAGTCAACTTCTGGAGATGATTCCTCCACGACCAATCACGTGGGGAGACCTGTAGCAACAATCCAATGGATCAGAAACTTTGATCGTCTACATACCTACGTGGCATCGTTCCATATCTTGAAAATCAACACAAACGACCAATGCCTTGATGGTGTTGCAATTTCCATTTCCTTCAGTGTACATATCAACCGTCATTATTCAGCATTTCTGTTTTCACATCCACGTAAGTGTTATAGTTTTTATATATTTTGCCGTTCTGTTTTTGTGTTTTTGTTTCTCAGTTTATTTCCTCCTTTTAGATCTCTTCAATTCATCGCTGTTTTATCAAGACTTTTTCATGTTTTTTTTTTTCATTTTGCAACAGATCTGGTTTATGAAATTTTACTTTATGAGCATTTGGACACAAATATATTTTTAGAATCGTCTGTTATGCCAAAATGTTATTAAGTGTATGTTATTGCACATTTACTTATCCTATACTACGCTGAGGAAGGTCACAATGTACAATGTATTGACTTAAGGTAATAAATAGTTTATTATAAATGGAATTCTTTGTATGCGACATCTTAGTTGTGATTGTTGCTCTTTAGGGGCTGTACTACCCCGCGTAGTTTTGGGTGTGTTTGTGGAATTTGTGTAATAACCTGTATAATTGTGGTGGCTGTACATGTGTGTGTATTTGTAAATTGGGGATAGGAATGGTAAGGAGGCGGCTGAGGCCCTAAGTTAAGAACCATCCCAGCATTTCCCTGGAGCAGGAATGGTAAACAATGGAAAATCACTTCCAGGATAACTGACCTGGGAATCGAACCCCCGTCTTCTCACGATTCTGAGTGTGTCCTCACACCAGGATAAACATTTCTTGGCTAAGGCGTGAATCGAACCCGGTCGTCAGGGGTGACTGCTAATAATGGTAGCCGCCACACCGCGAGGTGATCTGCGATATCTTAAATAAACAGAAATGATTACAATAGCTAAGAACTTAAACATTGCTTACAAACATTGCAGAATGCACATTTACGGCAATATCACAATTGAACCTAATTCTCTGGAATAATGCGCAACCTAGGAAGCATTCCAGATCATTTTACAATAATTTATTAGCTATCATTTATTAGAGTTTAAAAATATTTTTATCATAGTAATTGTAACCCCACATTGGACGGCACTGGCCAGCAGCACGTCGGTAACTCGATAACCAACGCTTTGCTTACCAGAATGAGACGAGTACGGGGAGCGTGGATGGGCCAACTTACCTGTATTCAGGGGACCGGGTCACTTCCGCAGCAAAATCACCTCCAGAAGCCATGTCCCAACAGAAGAGCTCCAAAAGGGGTGGAAGGACAATGGAGAAGGGGACAACGCACAGGCTATTTAACAGACACTCCCCCACTAACCGACAGAACTGCCGTCGGCGAAATAATGCCACAACAGTAGTTAAAAGGAAAAAAAATAAAGTTTAATAGTTAAAACTTCCACCAGAAAAGAGAACATGCATCAGGCAACATAAATTACAAAATAAAACAAAACTTCAGCTAGAATTCTCACTGTAGAAAATTTTAAAAAATTTAAGGCCGGTATCAATAAACAAAAACCTGAGGTAAGAGTATGAAAAGCTACAACCCAAATAAACACTAAATAAGCACCAGACATATTCCCAAACTGGACCATGAGGGCCTTGGAGAATCAAAAAACTAGTGCAAAATATTACCATAAACAAGTTAACGAAAGAATAACGAAGGAGTACCAAGAAAACTCCAAAAAAGGAAAACCAAAGGAAAATTTAAAACAAATAAGTTAACCAACCAACACCACCATGACCCAAGAACGTTCACTTCAAAAAAAAAACGCCAGAAGAGGATGACCCACAATGCACTACTGACAACAAGTTACCATGGCGACCAAGAACAGTGGAAGTTACATCAGTACGAATTTATGAGAAACGCGCAATTTACATTTTTAAATAAAATCTTCTCCAGTGAGAAAACAGCTAGATAAAAACAAACCGAAGGCACAACGAGATAAAATAGTTTTTACAGGCAACGGATCAGACTAAAAACCGACCGACTAATAAACCAATTTAGGCCTAGTGTTAATAGATTCGTCTGGCAAGTACCATAATATTATAAGAAGAAAAAAATTGCTTTAGCCAGAAGCCACATAATAAAATAAGAAGAAAAACAGTAGTGTTCCCCGGGCAAATATAGTTTAACAAGAATTTACATTTTCATAGGTGACATATCTATTCCAAGGTCAACCTTTCAGAAACAAAACAAACACCGAATACACAATGCAAAACATGGAGCTCCAATAATTTTAAAATAATAACATGCCAAAACATACCTTTAGGGGAAACACTAATTTTTTAAAACACTACTTAGATATCCTTAAAGGATTTATATCACAAAAAAAAATTAAGAGGAGATGGCTTCCAGTTGCTGTCGAAGAGATGCACACCAAAAATCGCCTTTTTATTTTAAGGCCGAAGAAACTATTTACACGATTATTACAGAAGATCGTTGCTCACTAATATTTCAAGTATCATCCAATACTGGGATATATTCCCAAGTTAACTTGGACGAGGGCGGAGCCCTCGCCCTGGCGAGATTCACAATAAGCGTAGTTCTTTTTCCAGCAATCAGTCACAACATATTATTCACAAGATGGCGGAGAATCGCTCGTCAATTGCCGAACAGTCTTCATGTAAATAATATTGTCCAATCACGGAGTGACACCTCAAAACAACAATGTCATAAATAAGTTCATAATTTGGCGGTATCATGAATACACCGGCATTTGTTTTAAGACGAAGAATATGATTGTCTTTCAATTATGTCATGCGTACAAAGAGTTTTATAAGGCGCAGCCCACACTACCTAGTGGGGAGACAGGAACTATTTGAATATTTCCAAAGTCCGACTGCAGCTACCATCTTGTGGTCACAGGCGGTACTGAGCGACGAAGCGGACGATTCAAAACTTCAAGAACAGCATCCATGATTAAATACATGTTTGAAAAGGTAGAGACGTGCCCTTGCACGTATCAGTCTCCCTCCCTTAAGCGTGAACACCGTTCAC